>OZ014493.1:2385000-3013750 GCA_963966045.1 Xestobium rufovillosum
CACTGCCAAAGGCCCCAAAGACACCAGAGGCAGAAGACATGACTCCTTCAGCAGCCTCTGGTCATTGATGGCACCTGGATGGACTGGCCTGAACAACACGTGTACTTTCAGAGCCCCGGCGCATGCGCCTCAGCCACAACCAAGGGGGACCAAAATGGCGGCTTGGGGGGCGCACTCTTCGGCAAAGACACTCGCTTCTTCTGAGAGAGGCTGCCGCAGAAGTCTTTGCTGAAGAAGTGGATGGCACCTGGAGAAGCCGGGGGCCCGGCTTCCTTGAAGAAGTGGATGGCACCTGGAGAAGCCGGGGGCCCGGCTTCCACCCACCGAAGCGATCGATCGCCTCGGCGGGCTGGCTCGAGCGCCCCATCGCTGCTCAGCCAGAAAGACGGGCGCCCGGCTTCCTCCCGCCGAGGCGGTCAACCGCCTCGCTCAGGGATGTGTCCCAGTATTGTCATTTTCTAACTACTAATCTGTCAAAATTTATACAAATAACAAATAAGCCTGACTAGGAACCTGCACAAACACGGAAAGTGAATATAAAGGGAGTAAAATATACTGAGAGTCTGAAGCTTGGTGCAATAGGACACAATACCTGAAACTGAATAAAAATTAACATAAGAAAAGTTAAAATGAAGTAATAGTTCTAGAGCTTGACAGTGACGCTCCTGAGATTTGCCTCAATAAATTCCCTTTGCCTAATTAGAAGATGAGCATAAATTCCTGTCTTAAATCTGCTAGGCGAACATATTTTCAAGACGTCAGGGATGGCGTTATCACCATATACCCAAACTCTTAGTGGGAGGGCACAGAAGAAAAATGTAAAGGAACGCACCTTCTTATTCATATAAATTTTAAAAAGCAACACCGGTATTCATAACTCATTCTAGAGATGCGCTAACTATTCGGTAATTGTTGGATGTTCGGCATATTCGACTTTAGATTCCGAATATTCTGTGATTTTCTTGTCTATTTCTAGAAATAATATATATATTCCCTGAAGTAGCAGATTTTATATCAGAAGATGATAATTGATAACTTAACTGTAAAGACATGTTTCAATTTGACATGTTTATCA
Organism: Xestobium rufovillosum; assembly: GCA_963966045.1. Lineage (NCBI taxonomy): Eukaryota > Metazoa > Arthropoda > Insecta > Coleoptera > Ptinidae > Xestobium > Xestobium rufovillosum. The sequence continues at coordinate 2,386,076 of OZ014493.1, forward strand.
ATGCAAAAGTGCTGAATGTTTCCCGATGCTATCGCGAATAGTCGGAGAATGAAGATTGTATACATTTCACCCCATTTTTATAATCACTTTCTTCAAAGAACAACCACACGTGCAATTTCTTGCGACTGCCCATTTTATAAGGTTCCATTTGTTCTTTGATGTCTCAAAAATGACAAGTCAATGAATTTTAATAGTTAGTAGTTATCAGCTCGAGGGTCTCGACTGACATGGTTTTTATGGATGAAATACGTGTAGGCGGTACAAAGGAGATGTCCGGAAATACAACATTTTTTCAGTGTATTTTGGGTTCGGCCGCTAAAAATCTGCATAATGTTCGGTATTCGGTCAAACTTGTATTTAGTGCATCTCTACTCAATATTCACACTTAATTCAATGTTCTCGCTACAGACTATTCACATTAAAGACGCTTTTTAAAATTATCGTTACGAGAATAAGACCCATACCGACGCTCATGGTTGTTGACAAGTGTGATTCAATGTTTTGTTTGGTAAACAAGCCACAACTGGTTTTATAGTGATGACCTTTACTATGAATTAAATTCGGTTTAAATTATTCTGAATCTACGATGTCTAGGACAGCCGAGAAAGCTTTGTCGGGGGGTGTAAAAAGGCAACTAATAAACCAGGAGGATAGTTGGTTTTGAAGAAGCGATAGGAAGGTGATACATTCGAGAGAATATATGTGTAAAGTGTTGATAGTAGGTACATGCGATAAGAAGTGCAGGATGAAATTCGTGTTTCGCGTGATAGTGTATTCCAGAACGATTTGAGGCGATATTGAACATTGTTGGCGTGGTTATTTTACGTTCTGGTCTCTGACTTTTATTTGGGTCGATGACAGAGTGATCTTCACCCTTACTGACTTGATAGTGGTTAGCCCTTTTGATGGAAATTAGAAGACGTCCGCGTCCTTTCGGAGGAGTCGCGGGCATTTCGCCTTAGGGGTGAGATCGTCAGGAGAACAGTTAAGAGCCCTTTTGAATAAGGGGCTCTTGCGTGAGGTGACTTTCACAGTGAATTGTGAGAACTTGATAATATTAGGAATTTCCAGATCGGAATGGAACTGAGCATTTCGTACGAACCAGGGGGGCATCGGTGATGGTGCGGAGGACCATATTCTAAATAACCTGCGGTTTCTTGAGGTTGGTAGCGGCTGCATACCTCCAGCAAGAAATACCATACGTGATGGACTGTCAAATAACACTGGTGTAAACGAGTAAAGACGTTTGCACCTTAAATCTAGGTTTGAATCCGTGAGCATGAGCATGCGCAGGTTAGAAATGTGTGTTGCACTGTTGCTGCAGAAGGGCTTCAATTTAAACATTTGATCAACTGATTACGTTATCACATTATTAGTATTATTATTTTAACTTATGTTTAAACTTTGTATTTGATAGTTTTAACAATTCCATGACCAACTTAAAAATAAATAAAAAGTCTGTTTTCTCCACCATTAATGGGCCAATTTTGAATTTCAAAAAAATTTTGGATAGAGAATTTGATTCTTCGTCATGTTCCTTCACGGAATCTACAAGGTGCTATTTGAAAAAAAATTAGTGGGGGCGGTTTGTTGGAGATGATCCCCCCCTCAGAGGTTGTTACATTCTTCGAATTATGTGCTCCATCATAAACATACAACAAAGTGGTTTTTGTTACATTCGTTATCATTTATAGTTTTGGAGCTACAACGTGTGTAAAACGTTCTGGGACACCCGGTATAGGTATCGCTGAACTCGTAATGCAGAACTGCCATATGTAAAAAGTTAGTCTAATAAATGTGCTCGTTGTTTTTCATTCTGTTCAAAAACTACGGAGTTATTCACCAAAAAATGAAATATTTTTTAATATCTCAAAAACTATAAGAAGTGATGACGAGACTTTCTTGGTGGTGTATAATTCAACTCGCAAATATGGAACTTTTAAAGTTTAAAAGTTTTCCTCTTCAGAGAAGAGATTTCTCCCTGCATATAGTCGAATGTCGACGCCATCCCAGGCAACTCAGATAAGCCGGAAAGGATTCCGGATTCAAGATACGGATATTATTTCCATAAACCTGGATCGATCCGGATTCCGCCCTCTGACAAATCCAGTTCTAATCCGAATTTCAAAACAATCTGGATCAGATGTACAGCACTATTTTCTGGTTCCAACTCATAATCATGAAGGCTTTTACTTTGAAAATTAAAATTTCTTGAATGAATGAATTTGGAATAAAAATCAAACTAGTACCAACCTAATTCAAGAGTAGACTTTCTTACATAATTACATAACACAGGGTGAGACAAAAGTAAGGAACATTGATACTGTAGTCTTAAATATTGAATTTAGAGAAAAATGTTTATAATGAAAGTATGTATCATATATGTTAGAAGTTTTTCAATATTGCATGTTTCGAATGTGCATGGAAATCCGTAGACCACTGGTTTCGTCCTTTTGGGACTCATCAGTACAGCGCTTTGTCCTACACACCAGAACCATGCAACATTGCTTGCTGTATATATACCAACACGCTTGGTGTAAGTATTAGCCGGAGCTAATTATTAGCCGAATCAAAGTATCATAAATGATTACTATCTACACAATTTAGTGTTTTTCAATTTTTTCTGTGGCAGCATGCTTCTTATACTAGAGTTTGCTGGCAAGCAAAAACGCTCTAGAAATTAATTTTCGTTTGCACTTCATTGCTAAAAGCTACGACCACTATTAAATGATTCCCCATATAAAAATAAAACGATTTTACTTGGTCGTACAAAAATCGCCCTGTACAGGGGGTAGTTAGGGGTGTTTTGTCCAAAATTCGCACAATTTTTTTTTGTATATTGTTAATTTACGAAATCTCGGTTTCCATCTACTCAATTCCTGAATTCATATCTCAGTCGGAAATGTATATTTTTTAATTTTAAATATGACTCTCACAGTGGTTTTATATGGAGCGCCTAGAAGTTCGAACGCTCGCCCTGAAACACGCTATTTGGGCATTTTTTCAACTCGTCGCCACTGGAAAACGCGCCAACCAATCAAAAATTATGCTTCTATAAACGATGAGCGCCGTTAATCGAGGATTAATTTGGTATAGTCATTAATTACATTATTGTGAGTATTGTAGTCAAAATATAACAAAATATAGCACGATGTCCGGTTGCGAGGCGCCGTCCGTAGAGATGCGAGTAAGGTTCATAATCCAAGCGCTTGGCCAAGCAATATTCGACTCTGTTATTGTATGCGTACATAAGGTCGATTACCGTTTGCGCCCTCTCCGACTTGCGAAAGCAAAGGAGGCAGCACTGTTAAGCTGGGAACACATTTCTCTGATGTGTTGTGTTGTGTCGTGTCGTGTTGTGTTGTGTTGTGACTCGCCGTGTGCACATGTTTCTGTCGTGTTGTGACGCAACGTTTGATAAACTGGTGCTACCCCATTTCTCAAAAGCTCCAGTGTGTACACACCGAGCGTTTTCGTCCCCGATTAACCGGGAACTTTTTATAGAACTGTTTCTATACTTTTTTCCACACTGTATGTAAGTACAAGTGAAGTAAAAATTCTGTTGTTTTACCTGTAGAATTCATTTCCCTGCCTATCTCCTCCCACGTCTCTTGCCGCATACACTCATTGCGGTAATTCTTCGAATTCACGTTGAATAAACATTCCTAATTTGTAACTTTTTCAATTAAGACAGCTTCATCCATATTTTTTAAGCGAAATGACCCGTGCACACTTCTCTGACGCTCTGATGTGTTGTGTCGCGATGCAACGAAAATCTGGAAAGAAGGGATCGCGTTGCGTCACAACACAACACAACACAACACAACACAACACAGCGCGTAGCGTCAGAGCAATGTGCACGCGCCCCGTTTAATTACATGCGATTTATGCTGTATGATCCATACAACGTTGCGTCACAACACAACACAACACAACACGTCAGAGAAATGTGTCCCTAGCTTTATAGTTATATTACAATTACATTGATACGCGTTTTTAACAAGCGAAGAGGTGTAATATCCTCAATGTTTAGCTCCATTTTTCATTGACATCACCTAATAGCTAGTGTACTTAATTGTGATTTGTGAGTATGGTGGTTGTGTAAAAATTAATTATGTAAATATCATCTGTTTTTAGTCTTGAAAGATGGATACCAGTAGTTATGCGAGTTCCGACAGTGACCTTGAGTCCAGAATAAAACTAAAAGCAATTCAAAGCGAAACTATCTCAAAGAAATCTCCATTGAATCTCCATTTATAGAATGCTCAAAGATTCGTTTTGAGGCTTCTCGGGGAGAAGATGACAGTTTGTCCCATATACTTTTAAATTTTAATGTTGTGGCGCAGAGTGATGGTATTCTATGGCATAAAAATTGCTATAAATCGTACACTAGTTCGAGAAACATTACGTGCTATAAATCTAAATACACTGAATCGAATCGAGAGCATCCCCTAACCATATTATCATCAATGCAGCGAAAACATAACTTACGTACGTGTAAGTTCGACATAAATAAATGTGTCTTTTGTCAAAAACGTTTATTAAATCAAAAAGTATGTCAGGTTATGACAATCAACATGGAAAGGAAAATTAAGGCTATTTCACAAAAAAATACTCTTCTGCATTCGAGGATTGGTGATATGGATTTAATTGCCTACGAAATTAAATATCACGCTTCCTGCGTGGCGACCGAGTTCCGGAAAATAGGGAACAAACCTAACACAAGTCAGGTAACGGCAATAGACAATGGAAGTGAGTCTCTGAAGCAATTGTTTATTGAAATGGAAAAGGGTTTAGAAGCAGGGAAAGGCTACACTACAACATCGGTGTGCAGAAGATATAGCGAAATCGCCGGTAATAAAGATTTCAGTGATCGGCTGTTGATAACAAAAATAAGTGAACATTTTGGTGCCGTTGTAGAGTTGGTGAAACCTGTCAGACGAAATGATCCAAGAATATTTGTGAAGAAGGTTGATAAACAATATTATGTTCACACAATGCTCCATTCTGAAGAAACTAAAGAACAGCGGGAAAAGCTAACTTGTAGAACCTCAGATTTACAAATTCTTCATCGCGTGAGTCAAACTATAAAATCAGAAATGAGAGAAATACCTCCACTGACAGAGTTCGTAAATCTAAAGATCGATGACTATCAAACACACATTCCAGCATCACTAAAATATCTTGTCAGTCTCCTTGTGTGTGACGAACCAACCGATGCTGACAACAAGGAGCGTCAAATACTGAACATATGTCAGGATATAATTTTCGCTCACTCAAACGGGAAGAAGTACACTCCTAAACATATTGGTTTGGGAATTTTAGTTCATCAAGCTACCCGGTCTAAAAAACTGGTAGAAGCGATTCATGCTTGTGGGCACTCAATTTCCTATACCGATACTTTAAGAATACGTAATACAGTCGCACAAGAAGACATAACATCTTATTTAGAGAATGATCATGTGACAATACCAAGGCAATTAGTTCCTAACCGACATTTCATGGAACTCAGATGGCTGTGTTTCAGAGAGGTCCGGTTAATGAAGCTGCTTCAAGAAATGTTACAATTTTGCCATATCAAAGAAAACTAAATATTCCTGACGACTTGCATTCATTAGACCACATATATTATAACACTACAAAAAAGGACGTACAGCCAGCGAGTACTAAGAATATCATACTTGAAAAATGCAACAGTCTCAGTTACGACATAAAATATCAAAATATTGCTTGGGTGATGTGCAGGATGGTTGATTCAGAAGGTGAATCCATGTCAATCCCACAGTGGTCTGGATTTCACAAATTGCTTTTTGTAAACGACGCGTCAACCACTACATATGGATATTTACCTCTATTGCCTCATGTTTCGTCGAATTATTCGACCGTTTGGACAGTAATAAGAAAATGTATGGAGATAAGTAAGAAATTGAATAACCAACATACTGTTATAACATTTGATCAGGCCATTTATTGTAAAGCAAAAGAGCTCCAGTGGCAGAAGCCGGGCGAAACCAAACAAGTGATTATCCGGTTAGGCGGTTTCCACATTACCATGAATTTTTTAAAGGTAATCGGACAGTACATGTCGAATTCGGGCCTTTCTGACGTGTGGCTAGAAAGTGGTATATATGGCGAGGCAACCATTGACGGTATTTTATCGGGTAAGAAATATAATAAAGCCATGAGAGTCCATAAGTTGACGTATGAGAGCCTTATGAGCCTATTGCTTACAAACTTCAAGAAATGGCTTATAGAATGCAAGAGTTCATCGATACATTGCCTTAATCTGATCCATCTTTATGTTTCGGAGGTTCGGGATCGTGTAAAAAACAATCAAGATGCGTTACCATCTTTTCTCAAAATTGCGGATCTAGCCAAAGAAATGTTTGAAACATTCGAAGAATTTGTGGAAACCCAGACGGCGACTTTTAAATATTGGTACACCTACCTACAATTGGTCGAAATTTTATTAGAATTTCAATTTGCGGAGAGACATGGAAACTGGGAACTTCACCTAAACAGTTTCAGAAAAATGTTACCTTGGTTTTTTGCTCTAGACCATATGAATTATAGCAGATGGGGAACTGTGTATTTATTGGATATGTACAATCTCCCTGGTACAGCTCCAGAAGTTCACCGAGAATTTATGACTGGAAACTTTGTTGTGAAAAGACTTGTTGGGAATTTCAATCAACTTTCAGTGGATCAAGCACTTGAACACATCAATAAGAAGTCAAAAGACGCAGGGGGGATTGTAGGACTAACTAAGAATAGCACCAAACTCGACGAATGGTTCTTGAGCTACAATATTGTTGGTATGATGGTGCAAGAATTTTGTACCTACCTGAATATTGATCACAACTCGTGTAGTCAAAATATCGAATGCGGAAGTGAAAGGATGAGCGCCGATAAAGACTCTGTGCTGAAATTACAGAGTGAATTCCTAAGATTCAACGTATTTTCCAAGGACGAAGACAGATTACTGAAAATTTCGACAAATGAAATTGCATCTCCTGAGATCCAGAATTCTTTACTAAGCGCAGAAAAGATTGGCGAAGAGGCATTGAGAAAATTTATAGATTTGGTAGGCACTTCTGATTTTTATAAAGCACTAAAAAAAATGAAACTACAAACACTTCAATCGTCATCGGTCAAAATACCAGTTATGCAAAATTCAAAAACTTTCCAAAAGGGTCAAGAATTTCTACAGAAAACATTAGCTGCCAAACAAATGGGCAGAGATATTAAATACGAGGATATTTTCAAGCATGAGCTAACGGCCTCCCCCAGGGTCCTTATCATGTAATGGAGTAATTTCTACACCATCCAACAAATCTGCGTTGGGTAATATCATAGAATCATTTGCTGACACCTGCAAACATTTGCCAATTGGAGATCATAAAACCTGTCACATATTCGATGGAATGGCCTTGGTCCAAAGTCTTGGCAAACCTTCTAATGCCACATCATTCGGTGATTATGCCAATATTGTAAAATCACTTGTATTTAACAATCCACACAATGCTGAGAGAATAGATGTAGTTCTGGATCACTACGAAGAACTATCAATCAAGAATTGTACACGGGAGAAAAGAGGATTGAAAGAAAGCATCGAGCGAGCAATTGAAGGTACAGCAACTTTGTTACCTAAACAATGGCACCTATTCATCCATTCAATATCGAACAAAAAACAACTTGCTAACTTTTTGAGTCATCAGTTGTACAATCATTCTCTGGATTTGGAAGTTGATTTTGTCACTAGTGGGGGTTTCACCGATGTGTTACAATATAAGGCGAATTACAATCTAAACCATGCGTTACTACAATCGTGTCACGAGGAAGCCGACACTAGAATTATATTACACATTCTGTCTGCTAAAATGGAAGGATACACACGATGTATTGTGGACTGCAAGGATACGGATGTGCTTGTGCTATTGGGCCATTTCAAAGAGATATTAACTCCAGAGGTATGGATGAAAGTTGGGACTGGCGAGAAACAACGATTCATAGCAATTCATGAATTGAAAATGCAACCTGACATATTGCAAAGTCTTCCAGCTTTTCACGCACTAACTGGTTGTGACACAACCAGTCAGTTCACTGCGTTAGGTAAAAAGACTTGCTGGAAGGTTTTTGAAAAGCATCATGAATTATTGGCTCATATTGGCGTGGACGAGAACCTGGATGAACGTACTTTCGACGACATGGTGAAATTTGTGATTTACTTATACACATCTAACGACAGTATACACTGCATAAATTTTCTTAGAGGGCTGTTAGCGTCCTCTAGACCTCTTAACAAGTTACCTCCTACGCTCGACAGCCTGAAGCAACATTGTCTCCGAGTCCATTATCAAACAGGAATTTGGTTGAAAAGTACTGAAGCACAACCAAATCCGTTTAATTTGGAGCAGTATGGATGGAAGATAGAAAATGGAAAAACAACAGTTATATTTACAACGGAACCCATTTTTCCAGGAGATCTGACTACACTAACTACCTGCAATTGTAAAAAAGGTAAAAGTTACGGTTGTTTCCAGCAAGTAATTTTAATGAAAATAATGTTCGTTTTAGGCTGCACCGGGAGGCACTGCTCGTGCAAAAAGAAAAATATTAAGTGCATTGGATCTTGTAAATGTATGGCCCAATCTGCCACTTGCAAAAACACCAATTCTAACTACCTCAACAAAGATTCGAGTCCAGTTCAGACACCGACTGATCTATGAAAATGTTTATTGTTATTTACAATTTAGTTTCTCAAGTTGTTTTCAATTTTCATTTTAATGTACCTCCCCCAAATTGTACCTACTTATATCAATAAGATTAAATTTGCAAAATTACTTGACCATTTTGATTTTTCAAAACCTGATGAAAAGCAATAATCAATAAACTATCTTATTACTTATTAGCGAAAAGAAATAAATACACATTTTTATTAACTGAAAGACAAATCTGGACAAATCCATGTGTACATCGTACAGTAATAGAGATTTTGCCATTTCTAGGTAGCTCAAGCGAAAATCGACCTTATGTACGTTTAGAATAACAGAGTCGAATATTGCTTAGCCACGCGCTTGGATTATGAACCTTACTCGCATCTCTACGGACGGCGCCTCGCAACCGGACATCGTGCTATATTTTGTTATATTTTGACTAAAATACTCACAATAATGTAATTAATGACTACACCAAATTAATCCTCGATTAACGGCGCTCATCGTTTATAGAAGCATAATTTTTGATTGGTTGGCGCGTTTTCCAGTGGCGACGAGTTGAAAAAATGCCCAAATAGCGTGTTTCAGGGCGAGCGTTCGAACTTCTAGGCGCTCCATATAAAACCACTGTGAGAGTCATATTTAAAATTAAAAAACAAACATTTCCGAATGAGATATGAATTCAGGAATCGAGTAGATGGAAGCCGAGATTTCGTAAATTAACAATATACAAAAAAAAATTGTGCGAATTTTCGACAAAACACCCCTAACTACCCCCTGTACAGGGCGATTTTTGTACGACCAAGTCAAATCGTTTTCTTTTTATATGGGGAATCATTTAAAAGTGGTCGTAGCTTTTAGCAATGAAGTGCAAACGGGATGACATGTTAGGAGCACTTTGTGACTACTATTAGCAACGATGCCATCGATAATTTTTTTAAATAGCATCCCATATTTTTCTCAACGGATTCGTTAAAATGTCAATACGTTCCATTCGAGTTAAACGTGACACAACTTTAAATTAATGAGTAATAATCGGGCACAGCAGTCAAGGAAAACTACACAGGAGCGTTCCCCACGAAAAATATGAAACAGGCGCCCGCCGACCGGGATGCGAACCCAGATCCTAAAGTTACCCAAAGTTATTATATGGGAAGTTGCCTAATGCCCGTAAAGCGCTGTAGCACCGCGTGAAGTACGAGTGGGGGAAGCAAGTGACGTCAGCGATGGACCTCGGCCGCGCTCCGCACTCCGCACACATACGTGTAGAGAACTAGCGACTACAGACAGGAATTGCGGCGCCGATGAACATAATGCGCGCGCTACACGCGCTCGAATTGTCCGAATTCAGTGCAATGGAGAGGGTAGTTTTCGTTGCTTATTACGTTATGAATAATTAGGAGTTAGGGTAAAAAGTAGATAATAAATAGTTAATGTGGCGTTTCTGGCGTTTCTGTAGGTACAGTGAAGGTAAGACCACCACTTTTTTGTTCTTTTATGTTCTTTTACGCGTATCTTTTAATTCCACAGTTAGTTATAATGTCAGACATGGAAGTTGGAACTCTTAAGAATTTTCCGTGTAAAATATGTAATTGCAAATATAGTTTTAACACATCTTTAGCAAGACATGTAAAATTAAAACATCCTGAACTTGGCAGAAAGCAAAATTTGAACCAATTTAAATGTCGGATGTGTGAAAACCAATATCTTTTGAGGAGTTCTTTGTTACGGCACATAAAAAAGAAACATTTTCAAGAACCTTCATCACATGTTCAACAACCTGCTCCTTCGCAAAAATTTTGCTGTACTGAGTGTAATTCGGCTTTTAACGAAAAACATAGTTTGATGAAACACATTAAGAAACACGGTAGCAATTCTCGAATCGTAAATACATTTAAGTGCAATGTTTGCGAATATTCAAATAATGTATTTGACCAGTTGCTAAATCATTATCTTGTGCATGAAATTGAAATTAAAAGAGATACATTACGCTTTAACGATTTTAAACAATTTTTATTTTGGAAAGAAAACGAGGAAGTTCATACTTATACCAAATATGTCAAGCTTTCTGGCACTAAACCCACTAAAAATGGTTGCCAAAGGACAACATATTTTTGTCACCGGCGGGGATCTTACAAAAGTAAAGCGTGTAGTCCTAGGCAGCGTAATTTAAAGATTCAAGGGTCTCATAAGTCTGCAAAAGAGTGTCCTGCACGCATTATAGTTGTAGTCCCGAAAGATGGAGAAGTTCTAGTTGACTTTATAATGTCACATGTAGGTCATGAACTTGATTTGGGTCATCTCAACTTATCTATAACAGAGAGAAAGATTTTGGCAACCCGTATTTCTATGAGAATTCCATTTCAAGAAATACTTGATGAGGTTAGAAATTCAATTAGTGACTCAAATCTTAAAAGATGTGACCTTCTTACCAGAAAAGATCTGCTTAACATTGAGAGAAGCTTTAATTTGACTAGTAACAGAGGAATGAGGCATCGAAATGATGCTGTTAGTATCGATTCTTGGGCTTCTGAATCCGAACATGTTTTATTCTACAAAAGTCAAGGAGAAATAAAAGAAGACTTTCCAGAATTATTGTCTGATGATTTTTGTATTGTGATAATGACTGACAGCCAAAAATCACTTTTGGAAAAGTTTGGAAAGAACTATATTTGTGTGGACAGTACTCATGGGATTAATTCCTACCAATTTGAATTAACGACGCTACTTACCCTTGATGAATTACATCAAGGATTCCCTTGTGCCTTTATGATTTCCGATAAAACAAACGAACAGTTTGTTTCATTATTTTTTCATTTTATAAAAGTTAAAGTAGGCTCTATCTGCACTACAACTTTCATGTCCGATATGGCGGAAGTTTTTTATAATTCTTGGTTAAAGATAATGGTACCAGCAAAATTTAGACTCTTTTGCTCCTGGCACGTAGACCAAGCTTGGAGGAAGAATGTTAATAAGAAGTTGAAATGTAGTTTTGATGCCAAAAAGGACGTTTATAAGAAACTTAGAACTTGTCTGGAAGAAACACTCAAAAGCATTTCAAACCATGTTGAAAAATTTAATAATATTTTTAAAATCTGATACTGACTTGGTTGACTTTGGTCTATACTTTGAAGCAAATTATTCCAAAAATGTAGAAAACTGGGCATACTGTTATCGCCTTCATTCAGGCCTTAATACAAATATGCACCTAGAAAGAATGCATAAAACTATTAAGTATATATATTTTCGAGGCAAAAAAAATAAACGGTTAGATACTTGTGTCTTTGCTCTAATGAATTTTGTAAAAGACAAAATTTTCGATCGACTTATTACAGTTACCAAAGGAAAATGAACAAGTAAAATCGCAAATACAAGGAAACGTCATAAGGCGTCTTTTCAGTTCACAGACAATGACATTCTTTACTCAGAGACAGAAAATAAATGGACAGTGATGTCCTCAAAAAATTGTGAATTATACGACATTAGCATGAGTGATGAAGTGTGCAATTGCAGATTAAGATGTGAAGAATGCAATATTTGTATACATAAATTTATTTGCACCTGTGTAGATTCATCAATTAAATGGAATCTATGTAAACATGTTCATGCCTTAGCCAGACTGAAGATGGCATCCAGCAGCAACGAAACTCTATTAATTGCTGAAACTAATCAAATTGATGAGCCTAAAAGTTTGGAGAACAATGAATTAATAATTAATGAGACTGATGAAAACACAAAGTGTAAAGAGACTTATAAGAATTTGATCTCTGACTTTTCAGAGAATTCACGCGTTAATACAGCTGTTACCGAAAATAATAATTTCTTGCAAGCCAAGGAAAATTTCTTAAGAGATGTAAACCAAACTATACGGGACATTGTCAATACACCAGAAGAATTATCACTGGCCAAAAAAATATTTAGTCCACTTATGCCCACCCTATTAGCATTACGAGAAAAACGATCACTTCTAACAGCAAGTCATAAGGAACCTGCAAATAAAAATATTGTTCAACAAACACTCTATCAAACAAAAAGGAAATCGGAAAATAGTGACAAAGGTATGAGGAAGCCCGCGGAAGCTGAAAAGGAAACTTTATCTCTAAATCTTATGGACACGATTATTTAGCCATGAAACTTCCTAATCTGTTATAAAATGTTGTTTTCTGGGTATTTATTTTATTTTATAGAAATCGAATCTATTCATTTCATATTTTTGTCTCTATAGTTATTGTACGATTGTACCTATCTCAAGAAAAATAGTAAATACATATAGTCTCTATATTAACCGTTCTCGAGCATAACAGTTGTTTCTTTTTGTTAAACGCAACTCGGCCCTGCGCCATTCTTTGTTTTATATCTTTAGTGCTCCTACCGTCTTGAGTTATTTTACTTCCTAAGTAGCAGAAATCCGCGACCTCCTCTATCTTCTCATTTCCAATTTGTATTTCCATTTTAGTTCTATTTTCACATCCCCTACATACCAAAATTTTAGTTTTCTTTTTATTGATTTTCATGCCGAAGCCCTGTGTCAAAACTGCTTCCATTTCATTCAAAGCCGCTCCTAATTCTTCTTTGCTAGATGCTAACACTGCTGTATCATCCGCAAATCTGAGCATGTTAATAGTTTGACCCTGTACATTAATCCCTGAGGCTGTTCTTTCCTTAACAATATTAATCGCATCTTCGATATATAAGTTGAAAACTAGAGGTGACAATGCACATCCCTGTCTCACTCCCTTCCGGATATCTACTTCCCTTCGTTCCTGCTCACATTCTATAACTGCCTTTTGCTCTTTGTAGAGATTATGTATTATTCTTCTGTCCCTGTATTTCATTCCTACCTTTCTCAGCACTTCGAACATCTTCCCCCATTTTACGTTGTCGAAGGCTTTTTCTAAATCTACAAATCCTATATATACGCTCTTTCTCTTTTCTATCGTTTTTTCTATAATTACTCGTAAAGCTAGAATGGCCTCGCGCGTTCCTCTATTTCGTCTAAATCCGAACTGATCTTCTCCTAATATTTCTTCCTCCTTTTTCTCCATCCTTCTTTGCACAATTCTAGTTAAAATTTTTGACGCATGGGAAGTTAAACTGATAGTTCTAAAATTTTCGCATCTATCCGCGCCTTTCCTTTTTGGCAAAGCTACCATGATGTTCCGTTTGTAATCCTCTGGAATCTCGCCTGTCAGGTATATGCGACTAACTAATTTAAATAAACGATCTATTACCTCTTGACCTGCGCACTTTAAGATTTCTGCCTGCAAGCCATCTATACCTGGTGCTTTATTATTCCTTAAACTTTTTAGTGCTAGCTCAAACTCTTCTCTCATTATAGGACTCCCTAGGTTATCCCCTTCTACACTGCTTTCACTTTCTAATATATCTTGCACTTCCTGTCCCGCATATAAGTTTCCTAAATATTCTTTCCACCTATCTGCCTTCTCCCCGCTTTCGATTAGGATATCTCCTGCCTCATTCCTAATGCTTTTGGTACTAGATCCAATTTCTCTAAAATTTCTCCTAATTATTTTATATGCTTCATCAGTCTTTCCTATTTCGAACTTATTTTCCACTTCTTTGCACTTATCATCGATCCATTGCTCTTTCGCTTTCCTACATTTCCGAATAATTTCCCACTTGATCGCCTTATATCTTTGTTTCCCTATTTCATCTAACCTATTTTTATATTTGCGCCTTTCCTCTATTAGACTCACAATATGTTTTGTTATCCAGGGTTTCCTACTTTCATTCTGTTTATGACCCAAAATATCCCTAGCTGAGGAAACTAAACTATTTTTAATGCAATTCCATTCTTCCTCTATGTCCCTAACAATATTTTCGCCCGCGCCCTTTAGTACTTCGTTTGTCTTTTTCTCGAACTTATTGCGCGTATCATCATCTTTTAGTTTCTCTGGGTCAAGATACCTTCTTCCGCTTCGTTTTTTCAAAATCTTAAATTTAAGATTGGCCTTCATAACGACTATATTGTGATCACTATCTATATCTGCTCCTGGATAACTTCTACAATCCCTAACTTGATTTCTAAATCTTTGCCTAACAAGAATGTAATCTATTTGATATCTCCCTAGGTCTCCTGGCATCTGCCACGTGTAGCGTCTCCTAACATGATGGTGAAATAGAGTGTTCGCGACCGTTAAGTTATGTTTATCGCAGAACTCTATCAGTCTCACTCCCCTATCGTTCCTATTGCCTAATCCAAAGGGACCAACTATTCCGCCCTCTCGCCCTGTGCCTACGACTGCATTGAAATCTCCTATAATTATTAAATTTTCGTGTCCTCTCACAAAATCTAGCACATGTTCAATATCACTATAAACTGCCTCTACGACCTCATCACTGTAGTTAGAAGTGGGCATATATACCTGTATTATTACTGTTTTTACAGGTTTCGAATCTAACCTAACCATAACTACCCTGTCACTTTGCTGTAAGAAATTTTCTACACTCTGCCCTACTTTTTTCCGCATAACAATTCCTACTCCCGAATTTCCTCCTACAGATCCTGTGTGTATTACTCTAAAATCTCCGCTCCAGAAGTCTCCGGCTTCTGGCCATCGCACTTCACTAATACCTACTACGTCTAATGCTAACCTATCCATCTCAATTTTCAAATTCTCTAACTTTCCTACTTGTTTCATGCTTCTAACATTCCACGCTCCGACTCGTGAGATGTTACACTTATCATTTCTGATGACTCCCCCCGAAGCAGTCCTCGCCCGGAGATCCGAATGTGGGACTATTTTACCTCCGGAATATTTTACTCCAGAAAGTGCCATCATCATAAATTCGAAGTACGCTGTACCAGGGATATAATAATGTGGTGGTTTCCCGTTGCCTTCCACATCGCGGTAGTGTGAATCACAGTGCCATACCGACCCTCACGATCTCTGCCACTATGATTACTGAAAGAGCTGCTGCCCCCTTTCAGGGACTTGATTTAGTCTGGCTTCTCAAATAAAAACCCCTCCAATATGGTTAAACCTATGGTTCGGCTCTTTAGATCATTGAAGCGCGCAAGCCATCCCACCCGTCCCAGTATTACTAGAACTGCGTCAAGGTACAAGTCCTTTGGGTAGGCGAATAAATTCCAATAAATGCAAAAGATTATGTATAAAAACTTGTAACACTTATTCTATTTCAATTTAAATTGGGCGCTAGTGTACCTACACACTCGTCTAAAATGTTCATCGGCGCCGCAATTCCTGTCCATAGTCGCTAGTGTGTAGAGACGTCTGCATGTGTTTCCCGATACCCGCGTTTTATGCATGCCTTTGATAGCATAAATTTATGTATAACCTGTAATGTTATGAAGTTTGATCGTACTGCAGTTAATGAAAAAGTCGAGGTAGATTTCTTTTGTTCCTATATTTAAAGCAAAAAGGTGTAAGTAAAGGTCCTAAAGATAGACACTTGCCTACCTCAAATTCCTGCACTAAATTTCCCACACTTATCACTTACGTAGGTAGGTAATTGTAAAAACGGCGGATCATTTCATCGAGATATCGTCAGGTTCAAATTGGAATTTCAGTCCATGGATTCTACAGTTTCTTCTGGGCGTGGGCCTGACTATTTCTGGTATACCTAAGTTTATTACTGAGAGTGAACTACCTATATGGATACCTAGGTAATTTGTAAAAATTTAAAGCAAAAATGATCGTATTCTAATATTGGAGAATGGAGAGTAATTTAGATTTTTGAATTAGCTATATGTTAACCTAATGAAGTTAAACCTAGATTGAAAACGAAATCGCCCTCGAAGCCGTTCATTAACAGTACCTATTATACTGAAAACCCACATCCAGTATTTTATTAACAGAAATTAATGCATACACCCATACTCCGACTGATTATAAACAAAGTAAAAAGTTGAAAAATTATGCACATAAGTAAGCAGTATAGAAATAACATTATGTACCTAGTTATTTGAATAAAAAAATACCTCGAAAAATACCTACATACTTATAAACATTTTTTACTCGGCGATGTATTTTGAAAGCAAAACGTTAAGTTGTATACCTACCTAATACCTACTTACCTTCATGCCTACTACCTACCCCAATAAATACGTACCTACTTGCCTAGTATCATTCCCGAAGGTAATCTGGAAGTGTCTGTAATAATGTGGTAGGTACATAAGCATGGTTGAGTATACTCAGCCATGGTACATAAGTACTGATTTTTGTGCATTTATTGATTCATCGCTCATCATGACGAAGAAAGTGTACATTCCTACAGAAACAGATGTTCACGGAAATTTAGTTTTAATTATTTTAATTCTTATTTTATATCTAACGGTGATCATTTTATTCCCCCGTTCTATGCGCTCCGCTTATCCGCTAATGTACGGCAGGAAATTACGGTCTTTGGGTGACGTCAATTTCCGATCGCAGCCGACTAAGAACGAACCTCGCATTAGGCAACTTCCCATATAATAACTTTGAAAGTTACCTACTCTTATTTCATAAATATTGTAAATTTCAATTTGCCACTGACATAAGTCACTTGCAATTATTGTTTTAATCTTTTAATATTGTCATTTCCATGGATATAGGTACCTTAGAATTTTGAGAATACCACTTTTCAGCAATAATCGTTGTTCCAGAAATTTTTTTCATGCAAACCTTACAAAACTTTCACACGAATACGTTCTAGAAGACTGATGCAAGTGGCATTTAAAATCCGTGTTTGTCTGACATAATCGTTCTATTCACGGCTAACTAGAATTTTATCAGGTGATTTTACAAAAATTCAAAATTCAATAACGAGAAGACTTATATGGAAAAATTTCGACATTTTACACTTGTTCTTTCAGAATCTGTCGTGAAAAATATGGGTTGCTATTTAAGAAAATTTCCGTTGTCATTACTAAACAGCATAAGGTCGCAAAAAAAAAACAATAAATAAATAAATTTTGTGCTTATTCTTCTGCCATCACTAGTGAACCAATGGAAAGCACAGGTATACTCCATGTTTAACCATGCTTCGAAAAACACCTTTAAATAAATGAAAATTCGGTAACACCATTGCATGTGATAATGCACAAAAGCGAGAGGCAGGCAGGCATCAGGACAAAATCTTTTGTGTGTCTCTCTCTCTCTATTCTGGAGCATTAATGGTGCCCTTCTTCCTTCTTTTTCAACAGTTTTGCCTGCCTGGGCGAAAATGCGGGTATGACCCAAGAACGAACGAATACCTCCATACACTACACGTGTTTCCGCAGTTTTTTCCAGATATCAACATAAAGCAGAGAGACGTTGCCAGTAGCATAGGTAGTACTAATAAAAGTGAAATATACAAGGCAAAACGTTCAAATGAGTTTGGTATTATTAAATCAATAAATTGGAATTGAAACCTAGGCATTAGTTTAAATAACTAGAAATGGACGAAGAATCATATTTTGAACTGCTGAGCTTAGTAACACTTAATTAAAATTGACTTCCTTTAATTTAGTAATCATCTTCTCACAAACACGATTACAGATGCGAGTACTCCGAAGATTAAATTCTCCAAAGATAATGCATTGAGTCATACATTTATTTAGTGTTCTGTCTCATCTTATTGGTCATTATTGGTATTTTTGGGATACTTTTATATTTTTTGTTTAATGCACACTCAAGTATGTTAACATACTTACGTGTTTATGTTAAGTATATATTTATTGCACATTGTTGTTACAGGAATGTAAATCTTGTCTTTTCTTATTTTTTGCAAATAAATATATATTATTATTATTATTATTATCTAAGAGTCAAATAGCTTCTGATTTTGAGGACAATGAAAAAAAATGTGTCTTCTCAACTACTTGCAGACCACATTGACTTCGGTTTTTCTGACCATTTTACCCGCCCAGGTAAAACTGTTGAAAAAGAACGAAGTGTATGGCTACCTCTACAAACTCGGCTTCAGTGGAGTATGACAGCATAAAACCAATGGCCTTGTCCTACACAATTATTTAAAGGCTCTGTTGGGTCATTGGAGGATGGAGGAACATAGCTTTTTTACTAACTATGGAAGTCCCTACTTTAAGAACAAACACCAAAACTAATTTTTTTATCCGTGGCACCTTTATTGAGATAGGCATGCCACAATAAGTGTTGGGTTGTTTTTGGTAGTTGTGTACTACTAGAAAGCAAAGCGCTGGTCAACTTTGCTTGGACTTTGTAAGTTATGAATTAAAACATTAAAAATTGTACGTGGGAAGGGGAAAAAGTCTCGGTCTAGTGACTTGGAAACAAAATTATCGAGTATGTGTCATTCCGCATCCTGTTGTCACTCAGTTTGCAAAATTTCGTCGAGTTTCATAGAAAACGATCAATTTGATAGCTAATTTAATAGTGTGTAAATGGAATGGAAAAATTGGAACACCGGACAGTCATCAAATTCTTGACCAGGTAGGGTGTTCACTACTTTGAAATCGCAGCAAGGTTGAAGGCAGTTTACCAGGAAGCTTCTCCATCAGAAAGGACTGTTCGCCGCTGGGCAAATGAGTTTATGCGTGGTAGAGAGAGTCTCGGACGATCCAAGGATCGGAAGAGTTGCAACAGCTCTGAACGCTGAAACTGTGACCAAAGTGGAAAAACTACTTTTGAAAGATGGGCACATTACTGTCAGAAGGGTGGCCCAAACAATTAAGATTGATGAGAAATCGGCGAGATCTATTTTTCATGACATTTTGCACATGAATAAGGTTTCAGCCTGATGGGTGCCTCGAATGCTGACAACCGTTCACAAGCAGTACAGAGTCAACATTTGACGTGAGCTTTTGGCCCATGCAGATACTGATCCGGGCAACTTTTTTGACAGGATTGTTACTATGGACGAAAGCTGGGTCCATCACTACGATCCCCTTACCAAACAGGCAAGCATGGAGTGGCGGCATTCCAATTCTCCGTCCCCAAGAAAGTTCAGAACCAAACCATCAGCAGGCAAGGTGATTCTCTCGGTTTTCTGGGTTTTGCTTGTTGACTTTCTTGAACATGGTCATACAATCAAAGGTGCATATTACTGTGACCTTCTGTGCAAATTGCGAGAGCAAATTTAGGGCCAAACGGCGTGGTATGCTGCAAAAAAGTGTGCTCCTGCAGCATGACAATGCATTTTCTCACAAGTGCACTGCAGCAGCATCAAAGTGGCTGAACTGGGCTTTGAAATTCTGACCCATCCGGCCTATTCTCCCGATCTTGCACCATCTGATTTCTTTCTCTTTGGGAACCTAAAAGCTTATCTCGTGGCACGCATTTCAGGGAAGATGAGAGCTTGAAAGCTGAGGTCACTTCATGGTTTGAAGCTCAAAATGCGGACTTTTACAAGAAAGGGATTTTCAAGTTGACATATTGCTAGGCCAAGTGTGTCGATTTGGCAGGCGATCAGATAGAGAAGACATAATGTGTATGACTGTTTTCAGAACTAAACTGTTAGTGGTTCCTAGAGAACGGCAAAACTGTTTCCCCTTCCCACGTATAACCATCAAGCAACAGAAAATAAGAGAAATGTGCTTTATAATAAATTCCACAGCTTGGAAGGGTGATCTTTCGGAACTGACCTTTTCATTCAATAAAATACATATTTTAAAAATATATTTATTCTTTACAAAAATACATAGGTAACATTATAATACAAGTTGGAAGCGTGGGGTATTTAGGCGTGAAATGCACACCATTACCCCATTGTTTTAAATAACAAGGATTCAATATTTTTGTTTCTTATAATAGTTACTTCAGACACCACAACTATTACAGCAGTTGAAAGTAATTCATGGATGGGAGAAAAATTAAAATCTGCACCCAGAGTGGGGAGCTAGAATGGAAACGGCCCTGAGCCATGTAAAAGTCATAAGATTGGCCAAGTGATTTATGTGCCTTTCACTATTTAAATCCTAGTTTCTGACAAGGACTGCCGACGATGTTTCAGTGGAAGTATTGTCATCATCATAGTTTTCAGTCCGAAGACTGGTTGGACGAGTACCTCCATCATTTTCTATCCTGAGCTAACCTGCGCATTTTCCTAAAAGTAGAACATCCTACATCCCTAACTCTTTGAGAGCAGTAGTATAATCTAGGCCTACCCCTACCTCTTTTTATTGCTATCTCTGACTCTAGTATGTCGTGAACTATTCCTTCGTGTCCTTCGTATCCTATTCTTTATTGTCTTCCATACCTTTCGCTTCTCCCCAATTCTTTCTAAAACCTCCTTATTGCTAACCTTATCTATCCAGGGTATCTTCATCATGCGTCTATAGCACCACATTTCAAACGCTTCTACTCTTTTTCGATCCGCTTCTCCTATTGTCCAATTTTCGTGGGACTCATCATTTTCAAATTATTCGTCCTGAATTATTCGATTAAGTTGTATTTACTTTGTTTTGTTCGCAGACGCCATGAAACAGCAGAGCATGTGGTGCGTTGCTGCCGGTTATAGCGGTCACACAGTGATAGATATTGCTTGCAACCGCCCGCTGGTAAAGATGAAACAATGGAATGCGCGTTTTGCACAATTTGTTCAGATTTATTGATTTACTTAGAGAAAATACTGAACATTTTGTCGACAGTTTGTTTTCGTAAATTTACAACAGTATAAGGTGGTGCAATGTGAATGTGACTGAAATCGTGCTAATTTGGTGCATTTCCAACAATTTTTTTCGGATTCAAAGTGAAGCAATTTGGAAAAGGCTGCATGTAGGAATCAATTTCATTCTTTTAACTATGCTTGGAAAAATTTGACAACCCTAGCTTAAGGAATGGTTAAATAACTCATTAGATTGGAGATGCTGTTTCTGTTACTTAACAGATCCATATGGGATAACGGCATTTTTTAATCCAGTTCTTAAATTTTTTTTGTTTGAACAATCATTTGCAAATAATACTTTCTATGAGTTAATGACCGTACTGATGCCGCTTAACTCTTGATATAACACCATGTGTATGGTGGAAGGCGGTACATTAGCAGTGAAAACGCCAACTAAGAAAACGCTCAGAGAGCGCTGTGTTTATGGGCCGCATTATCTATGCCATGATCAAGATATGGCACTGACAGAATACTCTAATGACAGCCACTAATACACTATACAAGTTAAAAGTGGCTAGCGCCACTGACTACTTTCTTTCGAGAATTCCGTTCGTTAGTGTATACTATTGCAGTGTATATGTCGTGGTCACAGCGAAAGCCTTCAGTTCATGAAAATCCTAGTCAGTTGGTGTAGTCTTTGAAAATTGGACAATCAATAAGAAATTATGTCGTTTTCCTGGATATCACCTGATCTGACCTGATCAACAAAGCCTCAAAAATATGGTTAAATAATTGTTTCACTAGAAGTCTGCTAACAGTTCAGGCATTCCATAAATTGACGGGATTGCACCATGTGACCACATATACATCACTTAACCCTCCCTTATTGGGGCATAGGTCCAGTGGATCCATGCAGTTGTATTTTGCTTATATGGCAAAATCTAGGTGTCAAGTTCTCGTTTATACTTGACCCAGGCAGTCGTTTACATGTGGTCTCTGTGCATAGGGGTGCAGTACTGATGAGTCGCACTAGGACAAAATCAGTTATCTGCCGTATCCTTGCACATTTGGTCTATGCAAATTCCGTTTTGGCCAAAGCAAACTGTGTTCAACGTTGTACGATGAGACAGATATGGAGGTTTCTGCGGTGTAGCCTCTTTCATTGCTTCCAATTATGTATATTTTACAGCTATAGTCAAAATTCTTGCTAATTTGTGTTAGTGCATGATGCTTTGCTCTCACCTCTCGCTTATTCATAACTCAGACAGTCCTTTATATGTGGAGAGTTTGGAGGCACTGTATTGATGAGTAAAGGACGAAACCAGCTGGTCTGCCATTGCTATGTATATTAAACCATGTAAGTTCTTCCCTCAAACTGAGTGGCGCTTGGAAACTCATTATAAGGCATAAACATACATGGCTATTGAAATTGATTAAGATGTTTCAGATGTTTAAGATGTTTCATATAAAAATACTTTTGGTAGAATGGGCTCAAGGAGCATTATAATCACTATAAACAAGTTACATCATAACTCCATAGAAAACATCAACAGTATGGTGTCTAGCTTTACGTCTGCTCGACCTACTGCGACCAACCACGTTATCACAGGAAGCGTGCCTAACCGAGAGTTAAATACTTGGTTAAGATGCTATCGTTCGCAGTGATTCTGATGGTTGGGTCAGTACCATAGCGGCATAGCCTAACCAAGTATATACTTGGGCCGCCCAACAGACGGAGTGATCACGCTGCAAGAACGTGCTCTAGTGGGGCCAGTAGTAATTTATGACGACCGAATTGGAGTGACGCGACTTCGTTGGGTCTAAAGAAAGGGCATCACTGCGGTTCTGTAGTCCTAAATTGATAGTAGTATAGTTCATTTCAGCTATCTTGGCGTGTGTATGCACTAAGCAACGCCTCATGTTTATGATGTTTTCGTTCAAATCACAATGGTTTTTGTATTGAACGTATGTTGATGCAATAAACGCCATACGTATCAATCAAAAATATGTATAAATTTTGTTACTTTGGCAGCTAACACACGTGCAATCTTAATTCCTTGGAAACAGAACGCACAAAAATGTTTTTTGGCATTTCATAAGTTGTAACGTCAAGTTTATTTCATTAACTGTTAAATTAGTAATTTCCAATATTTATTTCTAACAATTTTGGTATTGAAATACTAAACTAAAATGCCTGGGTGTACTATAACAAAACAGTGCAGGCAATTTGTACTAGATCTTATGGAGTATTTTAAGGCAGAAGCAGAAAATAAAGGACCTTTGATTCCATTTTCTTCTGTGAACGAGAGAGTTTCTGCCGCGTTGAAAATAAGTTTAAGAACCATAGGTCGTATCAAAGCAGAATCTACATCTGGTGATCCTCTTACTACCCCCGGAAAATCGCATAACAGGCGAAGAGTGACGATGTAAGTGAAGAAATAAAATGCGAAATTCGCAACACGTTTTATATGATGAGAGAAGACAAGAAACACATTACAATTCAAACGCTGAATGAATTAGCAAAGCAAAGGGGTGTCATAGATGTATCTAATACGAGTATGTGGTGTATTTTAAAGAACTTGGGGTTTTGTTTCAAAACGGAGAATAATCGCCGTTTTCTTTGTGAGCAACCTCACATTGCAAGCAAGCGCATTGCGTTTTTACGAGAATACATACAAAATATGAAAAGCGAACATTCCAGACAATTTGTGTTTCTCGACGAAACATGGATTTTTGCTAAAGGAGGAAGTAAGCGCACATGGCAAGATGAAAGCATTAAAAGCTGTAAGACAGGCCATGCTTCAAATGGGAAGCGATTTGTTGTACTTCATTCAGGAACTAGGCATGGTTTTGTACCGAATGCATCGCTGCTGTTCTCTACAAAATCAAAATCGGCGGACTACCATGATTCAATGGATCAGAATTCGTTTAAAAAGTGGGTTTTAGAAAAACTAATACCAAACCTTGAGGAACCGTCGCTAGTGGTAATGGATAATGCATCATACCATAGCTTCTTAGTAGAGCCAGTTCCCCATGCATCCTGGAATAAATCAAAATTAAAAGATTGGCATGTAACTAAAAATGTGCCATTTTCGGAAACGGCTTTGAAAATTCAACTTCTAAATTTATGTAAAGAGAATAAACAACAGCCAAGGTACGCTATAGACGAAATGCTCCAAGAGCATGGTCATCAAGTCCTAAGACTGCCACCCTACCACTGTCAGTATAATCCAATAGAGTTGGTGTGGGGTATTTACAAACAATATTATGACCTGCTGTAACGTTAATTTTCGCTATTAGAACATTCTCTCTATGTTTAACGTTTTATTATAGACTAGTACTTACATCATGCTCATTTTAACATTCTTGTATTCCTATTTTAGGTCTTTCACTTATATTTAGTTTCTTATTTGCTTTGATTGTCACTGTTCCTATTTCTTGCCTCGCTCTCTGATTATGCCTCCGTCTATATTCTGTTTGAGTTTCTATCGATTTGGTTGAGGGTAGAACTGTCTTAAAATTATTAATTCTAGTTAGCTTTTCTATTCTAATAGGGTTTGTCTCACTTACCTGCTATCGTTGTCCTCTTATTGTCTCTGTATTTGGTAGTTTAGTTTGCTGGATGTCGCTGCATACGTTGAGTCTTGAAATTGTTCATCTTTCGTATTTATCATTTGCTGAGCCTACCTTGGGAGGAATGCCGTTCCCTTTTTACAATTTGATCGTATAGTTGTTCATTTAATGGCCTCCAATTTGTTGTTCTTCTGTTGTCAGATTTTTGAGGTTAATTTAGTTACTTTCGGTTCTGCCAACTTGTGCAGGACATTTTCCCATTTAGATGCTCAGTGGCGCGCCCTCTCATTTTCATTTTCCCTGTCTCATCTTTCGGTTCTTTATGCATTGTCTTATCTATTCTTCTGTCTCTTGAGACCTCTTTATGACTTTTCTTATTGCTATCTTCTTTTCCTTTGGGTTTGCAAATCGTTGTAAGTTTTCTTTTCTTTAGTTACCTATTCTATTACCGGTGACGCCTCTGGAAGATTTGGAAATCTAGGGTACTTCTGGGTACATTTGTAGTTTCGGATGTGGCTACCTTGTATTTTATTAGTCGGCGGTTTTTTTGGAATTTCCGTTTTTCCGATTTGCTTCGACATTTTTCACTCTTCCTGTTGATCTTCTCGTGAGTGGGCGGTGTTTCCAAGTTTTGTGGAATTAAGTTTTCTAGCCAGTTATGGGATTTTCTTGGTGCACCTCTTGAAGATGTCGGTTTATTGTAGTTGTAGAAATCGTCATCTGCTCCATTTTTTGGGATTTAGATTCACGGTTGAGGTTCAGCAGGATTTGTCAAGGAGAAACCCCACGTGGTGAGTGTCTTATTTTTCATCTTTTATTTAAATCTTCAGTCATCAGTGTTGTTTCCGTTCCTTTTTCTTATTTTCTCTTCTAATTTGTCTTTTCGGCATTTTAGGGTTTTTCCAGTGGAATGATTTTTCCGGGGGAATGATTTTTCCGGGGGAATGATTTTTCCGGGGGAATGATTTTTCCAGGGGAACGATTTTTTTTCCGAGGGAGCGATTTTTTTTCGTGCAAACTTTGGTCCTGATGCACTCTCCGACTCTCCCCATGTTTCAAGTGCCGATCACCTGGTGCTGACCCGCAAGTCTGATTAGTTGTAGCAGCTGACCTGCTTATCATCTGGAAGGTCAGATATAAAGTTTGATTTTTACGTCGCCTGTCCGTCTGGAACATCGCGTCCAACGGCTGGTTTTTATGTAGCGCCCGTCACAGCTTTTTGTGTCAATTTTTGTGTTCGTTTTTTTGTGACTTCGCGTCGCCCGTCCGTTCGAACTTTCGCCTCGTTCGGCTATTGTTAATGTAGTTGCCTGGCCACGGCGTGTTGTGGTCATCTGTTTGTTTATTTTTGAACAAAATCTGTAAAGTACTTTTTTAAAAAATTTAATTTGTTTGCCATAGTATAATTTCCGTAGTTAAGTAGTTTATCTTGTTTAAAATTCAATTTAGTCAATTTAGTCACTATTGCGATTTTGGTTCATTTTATTTATAGTCACTTCAATAATTTTGCTGTTTGTAAATTCCATTTTGACTTTATAGTAATATCTATTTTTTTTGTGTCGAGATTTAGCAACAGTCGATACTCCCGTTTGCGACTAATTACATTGTTGTAGTTAGCGTGCGTGCGATTGACCCGTCGGTGCGCTGCGCGATCGGAGCTCCATTCGTGTAGTGTATTTACCGCGTCATCCGCGCCTATTTTTGATTTTCCCTTTTTTAGCGCAACGTTAGTACCGGGTGTCTAAATTTCACCCAGGTTTATGTTCATTGTTTTTTATATTTATATATGCATTTATTCATTGATAATTATTTTTGTTGGTATCAATTGTTTTTTTGTATTATTATATAAATATGTGTATTGTCAGATGTTGCCATGTCTGGGTTTCCTACCTATTTTGTTTTTTTTTATTATATGATACCTATACTATTTGACTACGTTTTTTTCTTTTGTTATTTTATTGTGCCCTATTGTGTACCAGCGGCTTTTAGGAGTTGTAGTCGTTGTGTGTTGGCTACAGAGGATCAGCCAACAACTCCTTGGCGCCCTTTTCCTGTTTTTAGCCCACCCCATCTTCGGCTTCGAGCATAGCTGCGGCAGGATCCTCCATTGTGGCGTTAGTCTTTTAGGTTACGTTACACTGCATATTGGAGAAGTTGGTTTTGGAGACAAACAAGTTTTAGATATGTGGCAAAAAGCTTTAGACCAAGTCACTCCAGATGTTTGGAAAAATTGTATAAATCACACGGAAAAAATTGTGGAGGAAGACTGGGAACGTGAAGTGCGCTTTGATGAAGTTGAACCGCTTATAATAAACTTGAATGATTCATCTGAAGATTCTGAAGATGAAGACGATACATTTTTTGAACTTTTTTAAGATCCTAATATGTAGTTATTACGACAATTAATTAGAATTCTTTTTTATAAATTTTTTCTTTCGTAAATGTTTCAAATTAATTTTCTTTTCAACTTTCTTCAGTTCATTATTTCAGTTAGGTAATATGTATTACTGTATTTTATTTATATTATACTTGTTTACGTATTACCGACCACTTATTTAGCATCACTTTAGTTATTGTCTGCATTAAGTTTTGTTCATTTAGCTAAAATTGAACTTCTGTAATTTATCTGCGTCGCTATATTCCAATGAAACTTCCGAAAATATAGTAATTATTATACTGATTGAATCGTTAAACTACTTTGGGAATTACATACATAGATAAGTGCATGCATTTTCCAGCAATTTATTAATCTATGGTGCCTTCTTTCAAATAATCATAAATTCTACTTGTTGAGAATTGCTGGAATGCAATACATATTTGACCCATACTGTCATATTGACGTACGAGCCAAAATAACTGAAAACAACTATACCGTCTAGAGCTCATGCTTGCAGGGTGATCACTCCGTCTGTTGGGCGGCCCAAGTAAAGCTCCGAAACTTGGGATCAGCTCCTTTGATGTATGCGAGGCCAGTTTTCTTACGATGGTGGGGAGACCTCGACGCGCTGTTAACTTTGCAGCTGGCAAGATCAGCAAGGGCCGCATTTAAAAATTTTGAGGGGATCACAGAATTGAATGAAATTTTATTTTTACTTTGGAAATAATGCAAATATAAATAAATAAGTGTTAAAGGTATTCTGTTATTAATTGATTATTAATAATAAAAATAAACAAAAGTAAAATAAATAATATCTAACAGAACTCAACACATTTTTGGAATTATGTAAACTAATATTTAAAATTTGTACGATCTACAATCTACTGTTATAATAGGTCCAAGTTCACTTACTGCACATAGATTGCACTTAAGGCTGCGAAATATCAGCTGTTAGTCTATAAAGTGCTGCCACCTATCGCCCAAAAGTGTGATTAGGATTTAGTCACAATCTATTGTAATTGGTTTTTATCACGGCAGCAAACTCTTCCGACGGAACCTCTACAGCTTGGAATTTTCAAGGTTTTTTGCTTTAGCGGCAACCGAATAAATCTGGGAGGATTAGTCGACGGTCCTATCTTTAAATTACTATTTTCTATTTAGAAATATGAGAAGAAACTGAAGCGCCACCGCCATCTGCATTGCACTTCTACTGTCGTTTTTAGTGCTCAAATTCCGCACCCGTAATATAACGTGACCATTTATTTTTTGTGTCAAAGCAGGACGTCCCCTGCGGAATTACGTAATAAAAATTTTTTATAAGTTTTTAAAAGCCCCCGAACGGGGGCGAAACGTCGGTTGTTAGAACGCGGATCAAAATGTAATGCGTAGGGATTCCAATTTTCGGGATCGGGATTCATTTTCGGGATTTCGGGACTGAAGATTTCAATCCCGGGATCCCGGGATTAATCCCGGGATCTTATGAGATGTTGTAATGTGTTAATATTTACCAAATTTTTATGTAGTAAATTATAAATATATGATCCAAAAAATTTTTATTCAATAATGTTCAATTCACACTAATAACACCCAAGGAAAGAAACAGGCGACGACCGGCGATCGGGCGATGCGAGCATGAATACTAGCATCTACAGATAGGTGTGCAACTGTGATTCCCAATCCCGCGTCGACGCATGTCCTACGGCGTTCAGGTTACGCCGACTGTTCTGTGCAATGAGTGGATATCTGTCTCGCATGATGACGATCCCCTAGCTGTCCTTTTGGACCTGGCCGATTTTTTGTTCAAAAGAAAAAAGAAATAACAAAAAAGTATACGGTGAGATGCGAACCCCCAGCGTTGCTATTTGTGGGGAAGGGACACCGACCACTGAGCCACGAAGGAGTGGCGGCAAGAACGTTTACGAAAATAGTATATCAGCAGAAAATACGCCCGTTGCCGTACACATGCTACGCGTGTGCTTTGAGGAATCATAGTTGCACACCTATCTGTAGATGCTTCTAGCATGAATGATGCAATGATGGATGATTCATCCCTCAACAAAAGAATAAAACTTAAATCGTGGAGTGACGAATTTGCCGAAGCCTCAGGCCGCTTCCCCATAGATGCGCTTCACGTAGCGTGTGTGGCTTCTACACCAATCAGAAACGTAATATTGCCCCCCACCGTACATGCATAATTATCACGCATGGCAGTACGCAAAAGTTAACTCAACTTCAATTTTTGCGTTTCCGTGGCGCGAAAGATAAATGTAAATTTTGTAAATGTAAGCTTTCCGATTTTACTATAGCTTTATAAATAGAAAAAAATATGCAATTCTTTTACGCAATATGACACGTTTCTTTGTTGTTGCGCGTTTTTTTTAACTTCACACATAACGCGCCAATTGATATTAACAAATGAGAGGATACATCCATTTTGCATATTGTTATGTTTTGACGCAAAAATGCTAGGCGTTTGCGCGTCGAATGGTGAAGACGGAACTTATATATCCGTAAAAAGCTGACAAAGACACGTATTACGCGCTACGCAACACGCGTCTATGGGAAAGCGGCCTCATGCCGAAGTCAATTATTATGCAGCTGTCAATAAAAGAATAACAATCAAACATGTTAGATAGACGAATTAAACGCATTTTTAAGTGCAATTTAATAACGAGATTTTTTCGGGATTGGCGGACGAAATCCCGGGATCTCGAAAGTATGAAAACGGCCGGGATCCCGAGGTCCCGGGATTGGAAACCCTAGTAATGCGAGGCTACATTTAATTCGACTTTCGTTGCTATGATACAACCAATCACAAAGTCAGTACTTTAGCAACGAAAGTCGAATTAAATGTAGCCTCGCGTTACATTCTGATTCATGTTCTAACAACCGGCCCTAAAAGTTATACTGGCACAAACTAATCAAGAATTTCTATGTAATAACTAATAGTAACATTCAATCAGACCAAAAACAAATCGATGTTTTGTTAAACGATGGATCGATTACGTCGATGTTAAAGCAAACGGTATGCGATGCCGATACATCGATGTTTCATTTCATTTTGCCATCCCTAAACGCAGCGCGGTGTGCTCTCTTTTCACTCGCTGCGCCTCTCCCGCCACCCCCATCACGCCAACCGCGCCTTGCGTTGGAAGTGTACAAAATAATTTATTGTAAATTAAATTATCGTTTGGTCTGTTTGCGAAAGCGGGACTTTTACGCCCTCGCTAGGGACAGCGGGACGGGCAGCCTGAAAGTGGGACTGTCCCGCCCAAAGCGGGACGTATGGTCACGTTAGTTATACAGTATGTATTACAGTTATAATTTACCTCTTTTTCTCTTTGGGAAAATTAAAAAGCTATAAGAACAATTATTATAATTATTTATGCACCCAAGAGCTGCACAACTTTCTCTTCAAAAGCGGCAACAACTCAACAACCTATAAACCCGCGAAAATCGCCCTTAATACGCCCCAGAACCGCTCGTTCTATGTACTGTCGGCTCCAACTTCGAAATGAGTTCTCTTCATTCCGGCTTCAGTCCGCCGGATCGTCTCGTTACTGGGTGGGGATGGCCAAGTGGCTATGATAGCAGATTTCTGATTTCATGTGTCTTGCCTCTGTATGATCGATTCTCGTGGCACATATATTTTGTTGTTTTTACATTTTCTCTCTTCCATTAAAAAAGGTGTCCTTCAGTTGGTCTCCGTCAGTTATGGGGTGAGTACGAGGGAGAGTATTAGGCCGACGGGGGGCGTAATCATTTGAAATATTATTTTGTTCATAATGTTTTGCGCATGTGCAGAATTCTCGAAAGAAAGTAGAATCAGCGGAGCTATCCACTTGGTAATCAATCAATCACACTAGAAAACAGAAGGGAATCTAAACTCTGATGTTTGCATCCATCCATCCCACTAACATTTTACAACTCTGGTTAGGTTTATCAATTTATAGTTAAACATAAATGCAGTTAATTCATTACAACATTTGTAATTGTTCTAAATAAAACATATCACAGATAGGTACAAATCACTTTAAAAATATTGTTTCATTCTGATATTCATCACAAATGTCAATAAAAGTCCTAAAACAATTTCAATTTATTTATAATCAATTTATACGTAAATCTCACCCTATATGTTCTGGAAGGTCAGGGGCTTCATATATGTAGTAATGGTTGTATCCGAAAATTGATTTAAATAAAATTAAGGATACATTTCCTTGGTTATGTTTACGATGCTCTACTGCAGTTTTAAAGAGCTGTAAAAATAAAATTCTTCTTTAATTTGTGTCAGTTCCAAAAACTTTAAGTTTCCAAATTTTGTGAAATTTCTGGCGAATATTTAAATAAATAAGCGTGTTCGACGTTTCGCCCCTGATTGGGGGCTTTGTCAAGAATCTTTATTTAAAAGTATATTTATATTTTTAAAATACTTTTAAATAAAGATTCTTGACAAAGCCCCCAATCAGGGGCGAAACGTCGAACAAAGAATATTAAACGCTTATTTATTAAAATATTCGTTAGAAATTTCACAAAATTTGGAAACTTAATGTAAAAATAAAACATCGTACACTACTGATGGAACATGTAGGTTCTATAGGATGTCTTTTTTGTGCCATTAACATTGTGATCTTTTCAACATTTATAGAAGTAGTTTTAGTTAAGTTTTAGTAAAGGTTGCGCGTTTACATGAATAGTTAAAATACACAGTTCTTGTTAATGTAAACAGAAAAGCGAAGATCACGATTCTTCATTTTTTCAATAACTTCTCTGCAGTAGGTTATACAGGGTGGACCAGTTTATATCATTAGGATTTCACCAGCCGAACGTTTATCAAAAAATAAAGGTAGTTTGTCTAATAAAACATGGTTGAATTTTACTTCCTTTTTGATGCACAGGGTGTTAAAGAAAATAAACTATTTGGTAATAATTTGCTATAAATCGATAATAAAAAAGGTAGCCTTCTGAAATTTTGCATAGATCATTTCTTTTGTATTCTCTATTAAATAGTGGTTGAATACCAAATACAGAGACGATTTCTCATTCAATTTAGAAACCCTTTTGTATCTTACAATTTTTTGATAACTCAACTCAAAACAAAAAAAAAACATTAAAAAGCATTCTGAATTCTAAGGAGTAGTTCCTCCCGCGTAGGTGCTGGGGTCACATAGACGGTGTCTTTAAGATAACACCACAGATAAAAATCTAAAGGCTACCCTTTTTTATTATTGATTTATAGCAAATTATATAAAATAATTTATTTTCTTTAACACCATCAAAAAGGAAGCAAAATTAGACCATATCTTATTAGACAAACCACCTTTATTTTTTGATACACTTTCGGTTGGTGAAATCCTGATGATATAAACTGGACCACCTGTATTGCAAATATCTTTTTTCAGCTAATATCCATATTAAGATCCAATGGTACTTTTTTTTTTTTTAAACATACTACCGGCTACATGATTTCGAAATATCGGATACAATTTTAAATTTTGGCACCATATTGAATATTGGCTTATACCGATGGTATTTTTTGCATTTTTTCTGCATAAAACACAATAGCAGTAGCAGCTAAAGAAATTTAATTACCTCTGTTAATCACTATTGTCATATGAAAACAAGCTTTTGTTTATACATATCCATGAGAAGGTTATCTACCTATTCAACCCTTTTCCATTGCTCACAGCGAATACAATAATAATAATAATAATAAAGCACCTACACCGAGAGGTAAAAGGTGACCAGACTATATATATATATATATAATAATAAATTGATCTTATTGGCAAGGCAATGGTACAAAGTGATACCTAAAAAAATAAAGATAAAAAAATACAATACAATACCACCTGCCAATAAGGGCAAAGATCGTCCCACCCACTTAAGCCTAAGTACCTAAGAAATACAAAAAGTAGTACCGCTTGCATGTAAATAGACATTTACAATTTAAATTTAATTTTAGCACCCTTGATCCAAGAAAATATTTAAACAAAAAAAAATTACGATGCACTATGAAGCCTCGAAAACTCGTCGCCTGGCTAGCCGCATGAAACCTCTGACCGAACAGGATTGCCAAGTTCATTCATAAACTTCGGTAGCAAATACAAAAAACTGCAACTAAACAACTGGGTTCTATGCTTAGGAGGACCCAAGATACCACGGAAATGATTATTCAAATTACGAACATTTGTCCTGTGAAACTTTACAATGCTTAATAAAGCAGCCAATCTGCGCCAAGTAAATTTTGAATAACAGAGGACCAAGTATTGACCCCTCAGACACACCCGACACGATACTGAGCTGAGTCGAACTCAAACCAGCACAAGACCTGCACTGAGTACGATTATGAAGATGTTCCCCTCTCCAAAGCTGTGGAAAAATTAAAATCAAATCAGGTATCATCATAAGGTTCTCAGTCTGAAGACTGGTTGGATGCGTACCTCCACTCTTTTCTATCCTGAGCTAACTTACGCATTTCCCTAAAAGTAGAACATCCTACATCCCTAACTATTTGAGAGCAGTAGTCTAATCTAGGCCTACCCCTACCTCTTTTTATTCCTATCTCTGCCTCTAGTATGTCGCGAACTATTCCTTCGTGTCTTAGAAGGTGTCCTACCATCCTATCTCTCCTACTCTTTATTGTCTTCCATACCTTTCGCTTTTCCCCAACTCTTTCTCATACTTCCCTATTGCTAACCTTATCTATCCACGGTATCTTCATCATGCGCCTGTAGCACCACATTTCAAACGCTTCTACTCTTTTTCGATCCGCTTCCCCTATTGTCCATGTTTCGCACCCATATAATGCCGTACTCCATACATACGACTTTAAGAGTCTCTTCCTAGTCTCAATATTAACCGTTCTCGAACATAACAGTTGTTTCTTTCTGTTAAACGCAACTCGGCCCTGCGCTACTCTTTGTCTTATCTTTAGTGCTCCTACCGTCTTGAGTTATTTTACTTCCTAAATAGCAGAAATCCGTGACCTCCTCTATCTTTTCATTTCCTATTTGTATGTCAACTTTAGTTCTATTTTCACATCCCCTACATACCAAAATTTTAGTTTTCTTTTTATTGACTTTCATGCCATAGCTCTGTGTCAAAATTGCTTCCATTTCATTCAAAGCCGCTCCTAATTCTTCTTTGCTAGATGCTAACACTGCTATATCATCCGCAAATCTCAGCATGTTAATAGTTTGACCCTGTACGTTAATCCCTGAGGCTGTTCTGTCCTTAACAATATTAATAGCATCTTCGATATATAAGTTGAAAACTAGAGGTGACAATGCACATCCCTGTCTCACTCCCTTCCGGATATCTACTTCCCTTCGTTCCTGCTCACATTCTATAACTGCCTTTTGCTCTTTGTAGAGATTATGTATTATTCTTCTGTCCCTATATTTCATCCCTACCTTTCTCAGCACTTCGAACATCTTCCCCCATTTTACGTTGTCGAAGGCTTTTTCTAAATCTACAAATCCTATATATACGCTCTTTCTCTTTTCTATCGTTTTTTCTATAATTACTCGTAAAGCTAGGATGGCCTCGCGCGTTCCTCTATTTCGTCTAAATCTGAACTGATCTTCTCCTAATATTTCTTCCGCCTTTTTCTCCATCCTCCTTTGCACAATTCTAGTTAAAATTTTTGACCCATGGGAAGTTAAACTGATGGTTCTGAAATTTTCGCACCTATCCGCGCCTTTCCTTTTTGGCAAAGCTACCACGATGTTCCGTTTGTAATCCTCTGGAATCTCGCCTGTCAGGTATATACGACTAACTAATTTAAATAAACGATCTATTACCTCTTGACCTGCGCACTTTAAGATTTCTGCCTGCAAGCCATCTATACCTGGCGCTTTATTATTCCTTAAACTTTTTAATGCTAGCTCAAACTCTTCTCTCATTATAGGATTCCCTAGACTATCCCCCTCTACACTGCTTTCGCTTTCTATTATATCTTGCACTTCCTGTCCCGCATATAAGTTTCCTAAATATTCTTTCCACCTATCTGCCTTCTCCCCGCTTTCGATTAGAATATCTCCTGCCTCATTCCTAATGCTTTTGGTACTAGATCCAATTTCTCTAAAATTTCTCCTAATTATTTTATATGCTTCATCAGTATTTCCTACTTCGAACTTATTTTCCACTTCTTTGCACTTATTATCGATCCATTGCTTTTTCGCTTTCCTACATTTCCGAATAATTTCCCACTTGATCGCCTTATATCTTTGTTTCCCTATTTTTTCATCTAACCTATTTTTATATTTTCGCCTTTCCTCTATTAGACTTACAATATGTTTTGTTATCCAGGGTTTCCTACTTTCATTCTGTTTATGACCTAAAATATCCCTAGCTGAGGAAACTAAACTATTTTTAATGCAATTCCTTTCTTCCTCTATGTCCCTAACAATATTTTCGCCCGCGCCCTTTAGTACTTCGTTTGTCTTTTTCTCAAATTTATCGCGCGTATCATCATCTTTTAGTCTCTCTGGGTCAAGATACCTTCTTCCGCTTCGTTTTTTCAAAATCTTAAATTTAGGATTGGCCTTCATAACGACTATATTGTGATCACTATCTATATCTGCTCCTGGATAACTTCTACAATCCCTAACTTGATTTCTAAATCTTTGCCTAACAAGAATGTAATCTATTTGATATCTCCCTAGGTCTCCTGGCATCTTCCACGTGTAGCGTCTCCTAACATGATGGTGAAATAGAGTGTTCGCGACTGTTAAGTTATGTTTATCGCAGAACTCTATCAGTCTCACTCCCCTATCGTTCCTATTGCCTAATCCAAAGGGGCCAACTATTCCGCCCTCTCGCCCAATGCCTACCACTGCATTGAAATCTCCTATAATTATTAAATTTTCGTGTCCTCTCACAAAATCTAGCACATGTTCAATATCACTATAAACTGCCTCTACGACCTCATCACTGTAGTTAGAAGTGGGCATATATACCTGTATTATTACTGTTTTTACAGGTTTCGAATCTAACCTAACCATAACTACCCTGTCACTTTGCTGTAAGAAATTTTCTACACTCTGCCCTACTTTTTTCCGCATAACAATTCCTACTCCCGAATTTCCTCCTACAGATCCTGTGTGTATTACTCTAAAATCTCCGCTCCAGAAGTCTCCGGCTTCTGGCCATCTCACTTCACTAATACCTACTACGTCTAATGCTAACCTATCCATCAGGCATGATATTTCAAAATTACAGCTGAATTTTCAATATGTGCATTAGATAAATAACCAAATTTCATCTCAATATCATCTACCACAGAGAAGTTATTGAAAAATTTGAATAAATTTTTTTAAATTATTTGTGTCACTTTTTTATATAAATTTATTACTTTCGTGAAATATATTGGCAATTTTTATATTCTCGTTTAAAAACCCCAATTCCAAAATTGATGAAAACTCACACTGTATAGAAGAAGCAGGTTGTTACCCACACAATATATTGTAACGTAGTGGCTCCGTTGATATACCATAGTTAGATCTCCATTTACCCTCTGGTTTGCAGTTTACAGATTGGAATGAAAACTATGTCACTATTTTTGTAATTAGCAGAACACCAGATAGACTTCTCGCTCACTGGCTCCTTATTACACTGATTCTGTGTTAAATCATTCAGCCACATGTGATCAGGTCAGTTAAAGTCATATCATAAAAAAGCGCTTCTAATTCTATTAAAAAAACTAGAAATGTGTGAAGCCAGTTGCATAGAATGAGAGGCTGCAGCACAGGGATAGATCAAGGAGCCACTGCCATAAGGCAAATATAAATCACAAAGGGACTATTTCAAATATTGGTATACCTTCTTTCCTAAAAAAACGGGAACAATTTCATCATCTTCTGCATGTAGAATCATAATAGGGCAATTCACATTAACGATATATTTTGCTGTATTGAAATGGAAACCATTAGCTGCTAATGGGTCCAATATCGAGGATTTAAACCAAGGCAACCACGAAAATAGCTGAAATAAATTACAGAAAAAAGTTTCATGTTTCAATAAAAATTTTATAAAATTCAATATTACATATACAGTAGAACCCCTATTATCCGTGCGCGGATTATCCGGCATGCGGATTATCCGTGCGGCACCTGAGAATTTGTTTTGGCACGTTTTCTTGCGTTTGCATTGGTTCAGTTTAGTTTG
The DNA here is from genome assembly GCA_963966045.1 of Xestobium rufovillosum. Taxonomy (NCBI): domain Eukaryota; kingdom Metazoa; phylum Arthropoda; class Insecta; order Coleoptera; family Ptinidae; genus Xestobium; species Xestobium rufovillosum. The sequence continues at coordinate 2,423,441 of OZ014493.1, forward strand.
CTTTGCGTTATTACGTCACGTATAGTTTGTTATATAAAATAAGAAGTATTTGGTTTATGTTATGTTGCGTATATGTACCGGGTGTCCAAATAAGAAAGGATGCCGGCCATATCTAAGAAACCGTTCATGCTACAGCTATGGGAAAAAAAATAATAATAAAAGTGGCCAAGAGAAATCGCTGGAAATTATTTTCAAGTTTCTATGTTTGCTGCTAGAGGGCGTAATAGTCATAGTCGACAAAAGAAACATAGTTTTCTCTAAAATATACCCAGATAAAGTAGATCAAAAATACGAATATTGCAATCTTGGATATATTTTGTATAATTTTGCTTTACTACTTCTTGCTCTAATTCACCAAATAACAGCGGAGGGGGAAGGGGAGCATCTGGTTGTGGAGATGCTTGTAACTTCGGTTTGATTTAACTGAATTTAGCAAACTTAGTCTCGTTGAAAAGAGCTATCTTCCTATAATCAGATACTTTTATAATTTAAGTCATTTTTGTTCTGTAATGATCGTTAGAGGGCGTTGTTTGAAAGATCAGCAAACTTTTCAGATTTTCTTGAAAATTTTAAATGGAACGGTATAATAATTATAAATTAATTAAAAAGAGGACAAAATAACGAAAGAAACAGTGAGTACCGTACATTGGTATCTTTTTTCTAACCGGAGATATGGACAAAAGAGTTTTAGGGGCGGGAGGGCGAGTTAATTACTAACCTTTATACATGCCACAAAATATAAAAGACATTTTGAAAATATCATAATCATTACAATTATATGTTGCTTCTACGTGGCCTTTTTAAATGTGGAAATTACCATTTTTTAAAGCAAAAACCGGCAAAAACTTATGTCTTGGGTAATAAAACATAATCTTGTAAATTGCAATATTTATTATGAATTCTTAAGAAGATAACCCCACACGCCAAAAGACAGTGACACAGTCATTAAACCAGACAGATATTTCGCTGACGAAGTCACCATCCTCAGGGGTGTGCTGTGTAACTGTCTTTTGGCGTGTGAGGTTAGCTTATTAAGAATTCATAGTGAATTTACGCCAAAGTGGGCGCAGTATATTTATAAAACAAGTTGGCGTTGAAACAAAAAGATTCAGCACAATGTCAAGTGTTTGATATCTACAAATATCTTAAATGTTCGGAAGATGGGAGACTTTTTCCAAACTATAGTAAAAGCTGTTTTATCATATTTGTATAATTTTTATATTGGCAACAATCTTTAAAGCTAGTTATGCATTTGGGTATATATCCACATCATGGAGGAAGGTGAAAGTGGTATTTATACCAAAAACGGGCAGAAGACCCCCTGAAGAGGCTAAATCATATCGGCCGATTAGCTTATCCTCCTTTCTCCTTAAATCAATGGAAAAAAATTATTGATAATCACATTAGAAGCGAACCTCTCAAAGAGATGCCGCTTCACGTTAATCAATTTGCCTATCAACCAGGCAAATCCACGGTGGATGCGCTTCATCATTTAGTGAGAGAAGTGGAAAAATCCATCGCAGAAAAAGAAATTGCAGTTGGCATATTTATAGATATAGAGGGTGCCTTTGATAACACCTCATATAAATCTATAAAAACGGCTGCTGCGAGACATGGCATTGAACCTCCCCCAATAACCTGGATAGAAGCAATGCTAGAATGTCGAACAGTTACGGCTTCCTTAGGAGGGGAAGAGACTTCGATGGCTACGGCAAGAGGATGCCCACAAGGTGGGGTGTTATCGCCTCTCCTATGGTCTATCGTGGTGGACGACCTACTGAGAAAACTGACTGATGAGGGATACTGTGTACTAGGGTACGCAGACGACATCGTCATTCTAATCAAGGGCAAGCATGATGGTATAATCTCAAACCAAATGCAAACTGCCCTAAACAAAATAAGAGAATGGTGTGTAAAGGAGGTACTTACGGTAAACCCCACCAAAACCACCATAGTCCCATTCAATAGGCGCAGGAGGCTAAATCTAAAAGCTCCACAGCTACAAGGACTATCGATACAATTTTCCGGAGAGGTAAGGTATTTAGGGGTAACTCTGGATGCCAAACTCACTTGGAGACCTCATATAGATAAAACTCTTTCCAAGGCGACGGGGGCCTTTTGGGGCTGTCGCAAACTTTTTGGAAAAACCTGGGGGCTAAAACCGAAGATGATCTATTGGTCATATACATCGATAATAAGACCCATTGTCACATACGCTTCGTTCGTGTGGTGGACAAAAACCAAGGAAATCACGACACAAAGCAAGTTGCAGAAATTGCAACGGCTAGCGTGTCTGGGTATTACAGGGGCTTTGTGCACAACCCCGACTGCGGCTATGGAGGTACTCTTGGACCTGCCGCCCCTTCACCTACGGGTGAAGAGGGAGGGTCTCCAAACCGCCATAAAAATTACCCAACATAAAAAATTCAAACCGGGCGACAAAACAGGCCATCTAAAGATCCTGGACTTTTTACAGCCAGAACTGCTTGAAAAACCCTTGGATATCACTCCGAGAGCGTTTGACTTCCAGACACCGTTCGAGGTGGTCATTCAGGACCGCAACACGGCTGGAAGTCAAATAATAAAGCTGGAACCAAATTCCTCCACCGAACAGGGAACAGGAATAGGCATATATGGCCCAAAATATAGGGCATCAATAGCCTTAGGAACCTATCCCACAATTATGCAAGCTGAAATACTTGCAATAGACCTTTGTGCCCAAGAATGCCTACGAAGGAATATAAAGGGTAAAAAAGTCTATATAATGTCTGACAGTCAGGCTGCGATAAGAGCACTGAAAGCCAATAGCTTTGAGTCTTTATCCACTTGGGAATGCAGACAATCCCTCAAGAAACTGGCTGAGGGCAATAAAGTTGCCCTGCATTGGGTGCCGGGTCATGAGGGAATTGAATGGAATGAAATAGCTGACGAACTAGCTAGATCAGGCTCAAAGAGATTCCCGGTTGGACCCGAACCGTTCTGTGGGGTATCTAGAGCACACAGAAGGGCGGAAATTCAAAAATGGGAAATGGAGAACAAAAAATCTCTCTGGTATAATATACCAGGACATAGACAGGCGAAGAAATTCATTGAGTACTCGACCACAAATGCAAAAAAGCTTCTTCTTTTATCAAAGAATGAAACCAGACTCATTACAGGTCTGTTTACTGGACACTGCCCAGTGAAGTACCACCTCAAAAAACTGGGACTGACAGATAGTGACAAATGCAGACTTTGTGAACTGGAGGTTGAATCCGCCGAACACATTCTCTGCAATTGCGATGTATTAGCTCGACTTAGGCTGCAACACTTAGGGCAGGCACAACTGGCGCCCGAAGAAGTGAAGGGAAAGCCTCTCAGGGACATTCTGTGCTTCGCTGGAAAGATCAAATTCCTGAGAATCTAATTACGTGTAGGGTTATGAACAAAAGATCAACACTGGTCGCAGTTTTGTAAGGCTTACGCAGCCAATCGACCCCTGAGTACAATACAATACAATATATTGGCATCAAAGCATACACAAGTTTATCACTACTACATCATCATCATAAGGTTCTCAGTCCGAAGACTGGTTGGACGCGTACCTCCATTCTTTTCTATCCTGAGCTAACCTACGCATTTCCCTAAAAGTAGAACATCCTACATCCCTAACTATTTGAGAGCAGTAGTCTAATCTAGGCCTACCCCTACCTCTTTTTATTCCTATCTCTGACTCTAGTATGTCACGAACTATTCCTTCGTGTCTTAGAAGGTGTCCTACCATCCTATCTCTCCTACTCTTTATTGTTTTCCATACCTTTCGCTTTTCCCCAACTCTTTCTAATACTTCCCTATTGCTAACCTTATCTATCCACGGTATCTTCATCATGCGTCTGTAGCACCACATTTCAAACGCTTCTACTCTTTTTCTATCCGCTTCTCCTATTGTCCAAGTTTCGCACCCGTATAATGCCGTACTCCATACATACGACGTTAAGAGTCTCTTCCTAGTCTCTATATTAACCGTTCTCGAGCATAACAGTTGTTTCTTTTTGTTAAACGCAACTCGGCCCTGCGCCATTCTTTGTTTTATATCTTTAGTGCTCCTACCGTGTTGAGTTATTTTACTTCCTAAGTAGCAGAAATCCGCGACCTCCTCTATCTTCTCATTTCCAATTTGTATTTCCATTTTAGTTCTATTTTCACATCCCCTACATACCAAAATTTTAGTTTTCTTTTTATTGATTTTCATGCCGAAGCCCTGTGTCAAAACTGCTTCCATTTCATTCAGAGCCGCTCCTAATTCTTCTTTGCTAGATGCTAACACTGCTATATCATCCGCAAATCTGAGCATGTTAATAGTTTGGCCCTGTACATTGATCCCTGAGGCTGTTCTTTCCTTAACAATATTAATCGCATCTTCGATATATAAGTTGAAAACTAGAGGTGACAATGCACATCCCTGTCTCACTCCCTTCCGGATATCTACTTCCCTTTGTTCCTGCTCACATTCTGTAACTGCCTTTTGCTCTTTGTAGAGATTATGTATTATTCTTCTGTCCCTGTATTTCATCCCTACCTTTCTCAGCACTTCGAACATCTTCCCCCATTTTACGTTGTCGAAGGCTTTTTCTAAATCTACAAATCCTATATAGACGCTCTTTCTCTTTTCTATCGTTTTTTCTATAATTACTCGTAAAGCTAGAATGGCCTCGCGCGTTCCTCTATTTCGTCTAAATCCGAACTGATCTTCTCCTAATATTTCTTCCGCCTTTTTCTCCATCCTTCTTTGCACAATTCTAGTTAAAATTTTTGACGCATGGGAAGTTAAACTGATAGTTCTAAAATTTTCGCATCTATCCGCGCCTTTTCTTTTTGGCAAAGCTACTATGATGTTCCGTTTGTAATCTTCTGGAATCTCGCCTGTCAGGTATATGCGACTAACTAGTTTAAATAAACGATCTATTACCTCTTGACCTGCGCACTTTAAGATTTCTGCCTGCAAGCCATCTATACCTGGTGCTTTATTATTCCTTAAACTTTTTAGTGCTATCTCAAACTCTTCTCTCATTATAGGACTCCCTAGGTTATCCCCCTCTACACTGCTTTCGCTTTCTAATATATCTTGCACTTCCTGTCCCGCATATAAGTTTCCTAAATATTCTTTCCACCTATCTGCCTTCTCCCCACTTCCGATTAGGATATCTCCTGCCTCATTTCTAATGTTTTTGGTACTAGATCCAATTTCTCTAAAATTTCTCCTAATTATTTTATATGCTTCATCAGTCTTTCCTACTTCGAATTTATCTTCCACTTCTTTGCATTTATTATCGATCCATTGCTCTTTCGCTTTCCTACATTCCCGAATAATTTCCCACTTGATCGCCTTATATCTTTGTTTCCCTGTTTCATCTAACCTATTTTTATATTTTCGCCTTTCCTCTATTAGACTCACAATATGTTTTGTTATCCAGGGTTTCCTACTTTCATTCTGTTTATGACCCAAAATATCCCTAGCTGAGGAAACTAAACTATTTTTAATGCAATTCCATTCTGCCTCTATGTCCCTAACAATATTTCCATCCGTGCCCTTTAGTGCTTCGTTTGTCTTTTTCTCGAACTTATTGCGCATATCATCATCTTTTAGTTTCTCTGGGTCAAGATACCTTCTTCCGCTTCTTTTTTTCAAAATCTTAAATTTAAGATTGGCTTTCATAACGACTATGTTGTGATCACTACTACATAATAATTGCAAATGTTGAACCGGGTGTTAAAAAACAATTTTTGCCCCCATCCTCCCAATACTAACACTAATTTGTTTATATCTCCGGTTAGAAAAAATATATCAATGCGCGGTTTTCACTATTCCTTTTATCATTCTATCCTCTTTTTAAGTAGGTTAAAATTATTATATCATTCCATTTAAAATTTTCAAGAAATTTTGAAAAGTTTGCTGGCCTTTCAAATAGCGCCCCCTAGCGATCACTACAGAACTAAAAGAACATATCTCATAAAAGCATATAATTAACCGAAGAGATCTCTTTTCAATGAGACCAAGTTTGCCAAAGTATGTTGAACCAAACCGAAGTTACAAGCATCTTCACAATCAATCGTTCCCCTTCCTCCACCGCTGCTATTTGATGAGCTAGAACAAGAAGTGGTAAACCAGAATTATACAAAATATATTCAAGATTGCAATATTCGTATTTTTGATCTACTTCATCTGGGTATATTTAAGAGAAAACCATGTTTCTTTTGTCAACTATGACTATTACGCCCTCTAGTAGCAAACTTAGAAACTTGAAAATAATTTCCAGCAATTTCTCTTGGCCACTTTTATTATTATTTTTTCTTTCCCATAGCTGTACCATGAACGGTTCCTTAGGTATGGCCGGCATCCTTTCTTATTTGGAAACCCGGTACATAGGTAGTTTGTTTTATGAAATAAAAAGTATTTGTTTTATGAAATAAAAAGTATTTATTTTATGTCATAATATGTATAATATAAAGCTTGTTATGTGAAATAAAAGGTATTTGGATTATCCGTGTTTTTCAATTATCTGTGAGTTACCCGGTCCCGTAAGGCACGGATAATAGGGGTTCTACTGTATTAACATTTTAAGTGTCTACAATAGATTGCCACCGTACCCACAAAGAATTTAATGATGCCACAGAAATAAAAATTATTCATCTATGGTAGAAAAATGGAAGAAAGAGAATTATCCAAACAAATAAGTTTACAGAAAAATATGGGCAGCTGGAAGAAAAAGATGTACTTTTTCAATCTCGGGTATTTTGTTACTTTTAAGTTTTAACCAGTTTTGTGGAGTGGAAGTACAGGGTGATTTATAATGAGTGTAAAACATTTCGGGAGGTGACTGAAGAAAAGTTTACAAGAATGTAAAATACAGATAGAGTCCATTAGTTAGGTTATGTTACTCGTTTAGCGCTCTATCCTACTTCAAAATTCTTATCATGGAGCTCTTATGCATGCCGTGCTATCTAGCTTACTAACTTCAGTTGGCAGTGCGTATGACGTCAGCCGGGAGAAAGTAAGCATTGCTGTAAATGCATCTGCACGCGCTATTTTCTTTTAGATTACGAAATTCTGGTGGCGTTTTGGGTTGGTGACAACCGCTCATGGGTCGAATGATGTTATCGTAGTCCACAAAATAAATCAGTTAAAAAGTTAGGTCTTGTTTTAATACAATATTTATACTGATTGATATTTATACTGATTGAATTCGAACTCCAGCCGATACCTACATTTGCAGGACGTGTACGGTTCTCCCGTTCTCGGTTCTCCAGACTTAAGATGTCTTTAAGGGTTCAAGGGTTTGTTATTAATTTATAGACCAACAACGAAGTGACAGCTTTATAATATACCTACTTATCTTAAAAACACTTTGCTGGCATTTGGTGGCTAAGAGTGGAGTATGAAATACCGGTGAATATCGTTCGACCATGCAGTTAAAGACAAAGACACGTTAGTTTTTAATATACTGAAAATGCCGAATTGTGGGGTTCCTAAATGTTATAATCACAACAGAAAAACTGAGGGCGGTAAAATAAAGTTCTTTATTCGCTTCCCTAAAGATACTGAGGTCGCAATTCACAAAACGATGAATTTTTGTTTGTAAACGCGAAGACAATATAAATGTTGAAAATGGTAAGTGAATACGCACTTGTTGGTGTATTTCATTTGTTTGTTTATTTATTGACTCTATTGTAATGTGGGTGGTTTCGGGGAGTTTGAATGAATAGATAGCCTTGGATTAAACTCCTAATAAATGACCAAATTATGCTGCTGCAAATAACAATAAAATTACCCTAGGTAGGTGTTGTACCTAATTTTCTAAAATATACCTATTTGTTCACAAGTTGTTCTTATTTAATTTAATAATTTTCCCTTAGTTTACAAAATTCACATATTCAGCCGAGAATTTTATAAGCAGCACTTAACTTTATACAATTTTACATGTGCTGAAACAAATTTAGTCTCAAAATTTGCGCGTTGCTGTTAATAATTTCGTGAATACAACCGAGCCCTTGGCTTCTCCCAGTGACGTCACATCCATAGCTATAGCCACCGCACCAGATGCGCGATAGCATACCGTTCTGAGTTTGCCGTGCTCTTATGGGACTTAGATTTTAAACACTGCTTATTTAAATTCAGCGCATTTCCTAATAGGGATTCTGCAAGTGACACATAGACTACTCTTTCCAGCTGTTACATTTTCAAAAACAACTTAAAATACAACTTTCAGAAATATTTTGAAAAGGGAGCACAGTACCTATTAGCAAAGAACGTATGTCTTGTGTAGACCAGACCAGATTATTTTGACGTTTGCTGGACAAGTTTTGAGGTTAAGTTGTTTATTTCTCCGGCTTATTTATTGTTTAATCTTTATTTAATAGGTGGTTTAAGAATTTACTTATATTTAAAAAGTGTATAATGGAAGAGAAAGTGTTAAAAATTAGTGTTGTTGTTAGTGTCTTTATGAACGATTTAAACCATCTACTGTGTCCTTGGTTTAGTACAGTAAACCAAGTACTGTGCCGGTTCTAGCTCACTCAGGGCCGGTTGTTAGAAACTTTGATTTGATCCAGATCACGTAATCTCGGATTAAAGCCAACGCGGTGCTACATTTTGATCGGGTTGTTAGAACAAATTGTAACGCGCGATTAGCTGACACGAGTGCTAGCACTCGGATCAACTCCTGTACGTCAGTTTTAGATCAAGTGTTCCGAAATAGGTCAAGCGCACGGTAATTTTTGAAGTTTCTAGCGTTTGTACATAACCCCAATTCAGTGTTTTGTGCATTAGGTGCTCCATAATTACGTATTTCGGCATAATGAATGATAAAAAATTGAGAAATTTTAATAGCTCTGAAACGGCACTTTTGCCGAGTCTGGTGGAACAGTAACAATGAAGTTTCCATATTTTAATGGTGTAGTGTAAGGGGAAAATTATGCTAAATTTGTATATGGTTTGTAGCAGGGCCAGTGTGGCATTTTATAATTTTATTTGCAATAGTTTTGTTTCAAATCATTGAATAAGTTTCTCACCAGCATAAGACTTCAGCTCTGGCTTCTTTTGTAAACATGAGCATTTTCCTTTGCATAAATCTAGATTGAAGCTTCAAAATTGTAGTGTATATTGTCAATATAATTTGTGTGATAGTCTGCAAAGTATTTTCTATAATATCGATATATTTTTTATTCTTTAAAGCAATGTTTTCATTTATGATCACTACATTTAGGTAGGTACCTACTTAATTGGTTCCTTTCTTGCCGCTGTTCCTTTCTCCTCTATCCTTTGTAAAATTCCCGATGAGCGAACTGTGCAATTTATGAATTCATTTTAGAAGAGAAAGTATAGCGAAGCCGTGGAGGAAAATGAAGAGGTGGATTTGGGAGAAGGGTAAAAAAGAAAATTCATAAGGTTAATACAGTGTGACTGATAAAAAGTGTGCAACATTATGGGAAACTTTCTTATACTCCAGTAAAATCTAATTTTTCCGGCTAAAAAGTGGCTTCCCTATATGAATTAAGATGAAAGTTACTGCGTTGGAAATGGCAGCGACTCTTGTACTCGCTCTCGTACAAATCATAAAGTTCTTTATTTACAAACTTAAAAACAAAATATTTTACTATGTAGAAGATATTTGAACGAGTTTATCATACAAGCGGGGCCACAACCGATAAGGTATTTAGTTCTTGTTTTTTTCAATACAAAAAGAAGGATTTTTAGATCATTGATAAAAACTGTTTGATAATCCCTGAGCTCAGTCAAGTTGTAGATTATTTATCTCTTATTAGGGAGTCCTTCATACTTGTCTCATATTAGTGGAGAGAGAAGCGGGCTCGACATACGAGACAAGTTTTTCGGCATATTATTGAAATAATTTTGTGCACAACACAGATGAAATCGTATGCGAATTACCAACTCGTACAGCAGTCAAATTAGAATTTACTAGATTGGGTTATCATTTATTTAAAAAAAATATTCTTGATGACATTGGTGAGTGAAAAATTTCCTTGTGACCATGCCAAATTTCAGGTGTGATGCATAGATAGTACAAAAAAATAAAAATGTCCTATGGCAAAATAAAATTTGAAATTAATATTTTTGACACGAGGAAATTTATTAAAGACCATAAAAATACAAGTAACAAGATTTTGTAAAGGTTTCTTTATGAAATGGATAGCTTCTGACTAAATTGAAACTAAAAATGAACAGAAATTGAAGAAATTATTATAATAATAAAAATAATATAATAAATTCATTTGACCCACAAATAACTGTGCAATATATCCAAAAATATTTTAATTATTAGAAAGAAGGTAAAGGCACTGGTGGTCATCCTTATTCTGTCCAACTCAGTGAGACAGAAGCTAGAGTGCTGGCCCTGATGGATAAGGAAATTGATCCACTTCCAAATCCATATGGAGCAATTTTCTTCCGAAAATATTTAGAAGCTACGAGTAGTATTTTGTTTCGATCATACGATCAAAACCATTCTTCAATACTATTTTAGGAGATGTCTATTGAAACAACACCTGTTATAGTGGAGGGTGTATCCAGTACATCCTCCCACATATTTTTCACTACAGCTGTCGGTCCCGTTAGTGTTGCCCAACCAACTCCAATCTAATCCCGTCATAGAAGACTGAAGCAGCTTCACCTAAAAGAAAAGGATTTTCCAGTACAGCTTTCAAAATTAAGTAATTTAAAAATAAATTGAGTGTGCTGCTTTTCAACAGAAGTCTATATATATGAAGCAACAGCACTTCATGAATATGAAAATAAAAAAGGACAATTTCGGCCATTAAAAGAACTTTAGGGAGAATAATAATTTAGTAATAATTATAAACTTCAAAATTAGTTTAGGGTGTACAGTACTTCGAAAGTAAAATATATTAATCATAAAGTCCTCAGTCCGAAGACTGGTTGGACGCACACCTCCATCCTCTTCTATCCTGAGCTAACCTACGCATTTCTCTAAAAGCAGAACATCCTACATCCCCAACTAATTGAGAGCAGTAGTCTAATCCGGGCCTGCCCCTACTTCTTTTAATTCCTATCTCCGACTCTAGTATGTCGCGAACTATTCCTTCGTGTCTCAGAAGGTGCCCTACCAATCTATTATTGTCTTCCCTAACTTTTTCTAATACCTCCCTATTGCTAACCTTATCTATCCACGTTATCTTCATCATGCATCTGAAGCACTACATTTCAAACGCATTCTATTCTTTTTCAACCCGCTTCTCTTGTTGTCGGACTCCATACATACGTCTTTAAGTATAGGTATCGAGCACTGATAGATTTGGTTCGATGAGCGGTTCGAGCTAATCTCCAAACTGGTGCAAAAGTTTTTCTACCGCACTTTCTTTTGACACCCGATATCTCACCAGCATCAGAGAGGTTTGATACAGAAGGTAAATCAGACATCTGGAATATTGTAATGATGGATTGGAGATGAAAATATTTTAATCGTATTCAATTTTATTTTCATTTCACTCAGCCCATGACTCCGTACGCCAGAGTACATGAAGAGTATCGATACATGCCATTATACCTCGCAATGTTATATCAATGATACGACTGGAGCGAGTGAAGAAGGATCCGGAACCCAACGGATTACTACACCAATGTATTAACGATGCCGCCACCGTGGCTCTAGATAAACCGGCCAAGTAGCTGGCTGTTTTTATTATATGTAGTTAATATTTTCACTTTTCACTATTTGGTAGAAATCCATGATTAATTAAAAAATTACTTTGCGTACTACCAATAAGTAAACAAAATTATTTTATTTAACCGGTTTCAAGATCTACAAACGATCCCATCGTCAGAAATGTTTAAGAAAAATTTTTCTTAAATATTTCTGACGATGGGATCGTTTGTAGATCTTGAAACCGGTTAAATAAAATAATTTTGTTTACTTATTGGTAGTACGCAAAGTAATTTTTTAATTAATCGTTTTTATTATAGATTGTACTTTTAATGTAATGTCATAACGTAGGTAGGTACAACTTGCTAAATAAAGGTTATATTATTATCTTTCTTATAACTGGCTAGACATTATGCTGCAGCGTGTAGGAACGATGTCACCCCTCTTATATCTGTGTTAAAAATTGTTAATAATTTTTGATGAACAAGGAAATCCTTTCCTGAAAAGTATAATGTCTTCAAGAAGTTGTTTGTCTTTTTATGGTAAGAGCGATAAAACTACAATTTATTTGAAAATACCTACTTTTGTGCATCATGCACAAATAAGTTAAGCCACTTTATATTTACATTGCATAAAGAAGCTACTATGTATTCGATCACATGCATATTCTTAATAAATGCACAACAAATTCTTTTTACTTAGGTATGTGCTCGTTTACAAATTCATCATCAAGAATTTTGAATGCGACATTATCATTAATTTATTGTGGATACCTGTGAAAGAATGCAAAATACCTACCTAATTTCTCTAACGTAAGAATATGTAGACCATCGGAAAATAAGCACAATAAGTAATAACAAATACAAATTCCATTGAATAAAAATGTGGTTATGTTCTCTTTTAAATATTTTTGACGTCTAATTCTCTTTTTATATGGGTACACCACCTAATAATACATTTATTTATATTATTCTATAATGAAAATTATTTACTTACCTTAGAAATAAAGTAGATATACAAATTAACTTCAAAAAGAACACAGAAAATTTGCAACTGTCAAAAGTTAATCCGTGCGGGACGACGAATTATTCTGAACCAAGGTTAATCGCGCGTTACTCACTGATTCGCGTTCTAACAACCCATTTTACAGTTTGAACCGGGTTTGAACCGAGGTTAGCACCGGGATCAGAATTAAAATCAATTCGAGCGTACTAACAACGCAATCTTGATTTAAACCGAGATCAAAAAATCTAGCCTCGCGCTACATTTTGATCTGCGTTCTAACAACCGGCCCTCAGACACGCTCGCGCCGTAAATTGCAGTAGTTTGTTGAATTTTAGTTTTAAACGAAATGACTGCATAAATAAATGTTTTTATAAGACAAACACCGAAAAAAGTTTCATAGTAATAGCCATATATTGATTTAATGTTAAGAAATCGGGATGAAAGGTAAAAATAGAATGTGAAGTGCAAGGTCATCTAAGCTCCATTTAAAATGCATTGAAAAATTTTATCCAACTATTCTCTTAGGATAGCGTGTTAAATTTCACGCTCTGATTTCGCCGTTACACTAATGGACTCTATTGTGTCTCTAAAAAAATTGATTATCTTCAAAATTACGAAAGGCATCAAACTAAAATTTTGGGGGTGGTTGCCCTTTGAATGTCTTTACTGTTCTAATTTTTTTACTAACTTTGCAAGTAGGTAGTTCTAGAACAACAGATCGTTCATGAACACAGATTGTGGATGTATTCACAAAATATTATTTTACTTGAAAACAGAGTTTCATGGAAAAATTAAAGAATATAGTATTGCGTCCAAATTGAAAGCAAAATCTAAATGTTTCAACCTCGTCAGTAGAAACCAGTGGCGTAACATAGTTTAAGTCAAAAGAGAGAGCTCCCCAATTTGTAAGGGTATCTAATCACTGGCCGCAGTAAGACAACAAGGATTTTTTAAACAATAGCCGTGTACAAAGAACAATCGCCCTCAAAATATCAATTCAACAGTCAGTCTGTACAATTATTTTTAGATTCTTTCACAAATTGAGATGACCATATGAAAATTATTTAAGTAATTATTGCTATCAATATGAAAAATAAATATATATAAAATACCAACTTTTCCATAAGGATGTACAGGTAACTCTTCTCGCATACTAGTGAAAGGTGATTCCAGTACCAAACCCCTCGGAATTAAATTTTCTAACTTAAGAGTAGACACCATTCTTGTGGCTAAGGAAGATCCAAGTGAATGACCCCATACATAAATATCAACTGAATAACTTTTCTGCAGCCACGAATACAACTGCACGCAGTCATTAATAACTGCTTCTTCAAATAATTCTGCTCTAGATGAGTCAGCATAATCTGGAAATTAAAAAAAAAATATTCACAGTTTCATTTTTAGCAATTTTTAATTAATAACCATGGGTGTTTTAAATTTATCAATTAAACAACTATTCTGCTCAATATAAGAATAAAGGACGGGAATTATTAAATTTATACTTATGCAACTTATCCCGTGTGGTGTGAGGTACCCATCGAGCACGTCCCAGGTGGCGGATAGGGAATGGCCTTGCAATGAGTGTAAGTGAGTAAGGTTAGTAGCGACCGGCAGGCTAGTCGGACTTAAAAATCTGATTGGTAGCCCCCTAAAAGTCGTTGCCACGGACCAACCTCTCCCAACCCAAGCAGTCGTGTCATGGCCAGGAGTCTGCACTGGGGTTAACGGCGCCGGAGTGTGTCCACCAAGCTGGGCCCTCCGTTAAACCGTGTCTTGACGCGGGGACCTTGGTTTAATCACCTGGGTCGAGAGGAGACAACCTCAGGGAAAAACTTAAATCCTAAGGTGGAGAGGTCCAGGCCGAGAGGATGCATGGCTGAATAGATCAGTCAACACTGGACCCAACCTCGGGGCACCAGGCGCACTCCGTTGTATGTAGCCTTCCATGCGCATAGGGGGCTCCGCGCATGGTGACCTTTTTTCTCGCCTTTTTCCTCCTTACTCGTGGGACTTAATATGGATCAAGCAGTAAAACAAATTATTGAAAAAACAAACTCTGGGGAAGGGGGCTCTGAAAAGAAGGACCCACCCAAGAAGCTTTCAGGTGCCGCTTGAAGGAAACTCCGAATGGAGCAACTTCAGCGACAAGACAGTGCCGGAGAACCTGGGAAACCAGGGATGAAGGGACAATTAAAAACACCGAAGCCGGGGACTAGTACTGGCCAAGGTGTAAAAAAGGGATCGCATCCAAAGGTAGGGGGTACTAAGCGCAACCGATCTGATGGTAGCACGCCCAGTCTGGCATCGCAGCCAAAGAAGAGGAGTAGGGCAGCTGAACCTACTACTTCATATGCGGCGGCTGTGACGGATATTCGAGTGGATATCCAGGTGACGTCCTTAGTGAAGAACAGGCGGGCTTAATGAAGACCACCTTACCAAGCTCTGGACAAAATAACAGAGGCTGGAACTGCTCCAAGGTTCTCTGTAGTAAACCTCAAAGGGGGTTTTCTCTTGGCATCATGTGCCGACCAGGTCACAAAGGACTGGCTGGTGCGGGTAGTCTGAGAAAACGAACCTTGGCCAGGTGCGAAACTTAGCATCATTGATGTCAAGAACGTGCCAAAGCCAACCAGGGTCATGGTTTGGAGCCCGGGGGCCACAGAGGAACCATGAAAATTACTGAGGCGACTGGAGACCCAAAACCCAGGGCTTCGAACGGAAACCTGGACGGTTGTGGATAAGAAACTGAATCAGAGAGGACAGCAACTTATCCTACTCATCAATGAAAGTTCATAGAAGACAATTCAAAGCCTCCAACACAGGCCTTACCTGTAGGGTTCTATTTAAGATCCTAGGAGGGGGTAAGGGTGGGAAGCCGGAGGAGATGGAGGAGATGGAAGTTGACAAAGGAGGGGCGAATAGCGAACCACTAGCGTCACCAGGGAAAGATCCCCAGTAACAAGGTAGTTCATTTTCAGTGTCCTACAGGTGAATCTATATCAGCTTTGCAGCACTACGAAAGGCTCAAAAGTATTGATATTGTACTGATACAAGAACCCTGGATTCACAGAGGGACCATCAGAGGATTAAGGATGATGGGCGACTGGGAATTAATCAGCCCAGGAGGAAACCATCCACGAACTTGCATTTTGGCAAAGAAAGAACGTCATTTACTACCGATGTGGGAACTCAGTTCGAGAGACCTAATGGTGGATGGTGTTAAAGTTAGACATAAACATGGAAGGGTATAAAAGAGACCTTATGTTAGGTTCGGCGTACCTTCCGTATGACCAGCCGGGACAACCACCAACACCGGAATTAAGGAGACTGGTGCATCTTTGCGAAGAAAGCAACACACAACTTGTCACTGAGAAAAGGAGAGAAGTGATCGACATCACGATCGGTACGCCAAGAGTGTGCAGTGAAATATAGATATAGAGGGTGCATTTGACAATACCTCTTTCGACTCCATCAAGAGAGCTGTTGAAAGTCGCGGAGTCGATCATTCTATTGCAGAGTGGATTGACTCTACGATAAGAGGCAGGATACTAGTTCACTGGGCAACATGACCAGGGGGGTGGCTGCTGCCAGAGGGTGCCCGCAGGGCGGGATTTTATCGCCCTTACTGTGGAGCCTGGTGGTGGGCAGTCTTCTCTAGGAACTAGACAGGGAAGGAATATAAGCACAGGGTTATGCTGATGATATTACTATTCTAATTATAGGGAAGTTCGGAGGGGTGATTTCAAACCTCATGCAACGAGCCCTAGAAATAGTGGAAAGATGGTGCACAGCAAAGGGACTAACTGTGAACCCTCCTAAGACCACAGTGATAGCTTTCACGAGAAGAAGGAATCTTCAAGATCTGAAGAGGCTTCGGTTGTGGGGCCAGGAGATTGAACTGAGCAGAGAAGTTAAGTATTTAGGACTAACCTTAAATACTAAATTAAACTACAACGCCCATCTGGAGAAATTGACCAAAAAGGCTACCCAGAGCCTATGGGCTTGTAGGGGTATGATGGGGGGAACGTGGGGGCTAAGGCCAGCAATGGCCTCTTGGATCTACTCCAGGGTAGTAATCCCCACAGTAACATATGGATCCCTAATATGGTGGCATAAAGCCAGAAAAAGAAAATTTCAAATTAAGCTAGGGAAATTGCAAAGACTTGCATGCCTAGGATTCACAGGGGCGATGCAAACAACGCCCACTGCGGCCATGGAGGCACTTCTGGGGCTCCCACCACTACATATATTGTAGTAGAGGCGGAGGATCTTGCAGCAGCATACAGGCTAAGGATAAACGGTTATGGGCTAACTCTCGCAAGAGCGGGATACCATACCGAAATATTTCAACAAATAAACAAGAACTACTTGCTTAGCATGCAGTCGGATAGAACCGTCCCAATCTTAAACTTTCACAAACCTTATCGGATTACCATACCGATAGAGGGAGTGGAGGGCAATTCACAAAGGGCGAGAGAACAGGATGGAAACATTTGGTATACAGATGGGTCTAAAACTGTACATAGTACTGGGGTGGGTATTGCTGGCAAAAGCCCAGGGCATGAAATTAGCATAAACCTGGGCAGCCTTGCAACCGTTTTCCAGGCAGAAATTACTGCGATTTCCGTATGTGCGCAGGAGATGATCAGGAGGTCCTTTCAAAACAGGAGGATCCAGATTCTCACTGACAGCCAGGCAGCACTGAAAGCTCTGGAAGCTACAAAGATACAATCCAGAACAGTTAAAGACTGTGTGGACTCGCTGGCTCGTTCTAGCAGTACATAACAAGGTTATTCTACGATGGGTGAAAGACCATCAAGGAAGTGAAGGGAACGAAAAAGCAGACCTTTTAGCGAAGAATAGAGCCAAAGTCCCACTGATAGGGCCGGAACCTACGTGTTGTTTGGCATATCAGATAGCCAAAGAGGTGATAAAGGACCTATTAAGACAAAAACATACCTCTTACTGGATGGGGACTCCTGGACTGAGGCAATCACGGATGTTCATTAGCGGACCATCCAGCAAGAGAGCTGAAGAGTTAATACGACTGGGTAAGAACCAGCTGAGATGAGCAGTAGGACTATTTATGAGACACTGATCACTTATAAGACATCTTACCAATATTGGAGTGAAGGACAATCCGGATTGCAGGATGTGTGGAGAAGAGGAGGAAACTCCTCATCACATACTATGCGAATGTCCGGCTCTCGGCGCAGCTAGACATACAAGCTTTGGAGCTATGTTTGTAGAACCAAAAGTAATAGGAGATGCACCCATAAGTCTTGTCCTAAAATTTTTTGAGGGGGCCGAACTTATGAGATAATCATGTATGGGGGCACAATAAGCTTGAGCTTCAGTGTTAGGGGCCAGAAACCTACCCCGTAAGAAATAATAATAATAATATGCAATTTATAAAGTACCAGACAACATCCAATTTCTTGAATTGTCTGATAAGAGAATACAGAATTGCGCAAAAATGTAGTGAACGGATCTACGGTTTGCCAGGCAGAGTAAACAATGGTAATATGTATATAATTTAAACAAATAGAGTGGAAACCCTATAAGTCGAATCTTAAGGGATATTACAGAAAAACTGAATGAAAGAAACTTTGAGCCCGAGAACAGTTTTCCATACATCAGGTATATATTATACAAACGTCTTACCCCTAATCTATAAGATAGGTACAACATAACTATACACAAATACGTATTTGAACAAGGTACAGAATTAACCAGCCTTTAACAAAAAAAGTCTGTAATTTTGCTTCGTTCCTGAGTACGTAATATTGTTAATTTTTGCAAAATTGTTGAACAGTTCTCAATAATACTAAAATAGTATTTATTGGCTCAGCATTCACAATATAACAAATGAAGCACGGAATATAATACATACGTCTAAATCAGTACTAATAAAAAAAACAAAGATAAATATAGCAACCAGTTGTTACTGTACCAATAGAGAGGTTCGGAGAAAAATAAGATATATATTTTTGGCATGAAAATGACAGAAAATTGTTATTGTAATTGATTTACGGTGAAATTTTCTCTCAAAAAAATTTTTTTGCAGCATAAGTGAAAGAAATTAACTTATCACGCCCACATGCTAGTTCGCTTTGTGATTGGTTTGATGTCAGAGTTTCGTATGGTGCTCCTCTCACTTTTCTTGAATACCAGCGAAGCGGTAGGTACCTATCTCATAACATACTTATTGGGACTATTTCCAGCGTGAATTTTTAAAGTAAGGTGTCAAAAAAACATAAAACAAAGACAATATAATTGATTAATGAAGCAACAAGGGTATCAAAAGTCCGATTCACATAATTTGCCATTTGTAGGTAAATGTGGAAATGGTGTGTGATTTTTTGCATCTAACACCAATTTCATTCAACCTCAAAAGCTCAAAATAGTGGTGTAAAGGTAGACCCGCATGGCATAAGTAAAACAAAATGAACAATTTATTAACTGTACATGCCTTTTATAATTCAGTATAAGCAGGTACGTAGATTCCTGCTTACTTCTGTTTGTAAAATACGTATACCTATATTCTCTATAGGGAGTGTCTACGGAACCGAATATTCGGACGAATAATATTTATTATGGATCCGAACAGACTACTTTGCTGACGGAAACTTTTTAAAACAGACCACACAGTTGACATTTTAAACAAAGCCCTTAGTTGCCCTCTCGCACCAGACACACGCATTTTTTTCAAAAAAGATAATGTAAAAACCTAACCTCAAAACTAACCTCTACGGGAGCCGATCCTACCCGGGCTAAGCATACCAAATTATCAGTTCCATGCGATACCTCCCTACCTACCGTCGCCGCTGGATGCAGTTTAGACTAACGAGGTACTTAAACCTAAGTTAAGGTATAACTAGTATTCGGTTCCATAATAAATATTACTCGTCCGAGTATTCGGTTCTGTAGACACTCTCTTCTCTATAATACAATACAATACATACGACATAATAGTTTTTTAATGGATTGCAAATTTTCAAACAGAAGCAAATACAACTCACGCAAATCAAAAAACTACGTACCATTTGTTTAACAAAAAGAAACAACTGCTATACTCGGGAACCGTTAATGTAGAAACTGGGAAGAGCCTCTTAACCCTTTCGCTGCGGCTATTTGTGTAGAGTGCACGCGCCTTCTGTGCGTAGTATGTGCGGTATATAGATATCGTGCGCACTTCGTTTTATGCCATTTTTTTTTAAGGTACTTATTGTTGTTTGGCTTTATTTTGTGTGTATGAACGACTTAGAAGATAATAACATAGCAGACAACATGAATAGTTGGAAAAATATTGGCTGTGGATCGAACGAGTCCCATCTTCAGTTTCATCTTCCGATAAAAATTTCCTCCAACTCCCCTCTGGTTTCTAGTATAGTATTTTCCGAATTTCGGTTTAGGCAACGGCATTGTGAATAAATCATTTACACCCAGCCACACATACAAAAATACTGATCAGAGTCAGAGGGAACGTAATTTGTTATACTGAAATTGGGGGGGCAACTGCACTCCCACCCCATCATCTGATTAAAAAAAATCATTGGATGTTAAATGTAATGGATGTGCAGAAACACCTCCTACTGCATCCCCCACCATCAAAAATATATTTACACCACCAGCAGTTGAAACCTAAACAGGAACATAAATTTACATCATTCGCAACAGGGCAGGGGCACGTTTTCTTGGTGGTGTAAATTTACATCATTAGCAGCGAAAGGGTTAAAGACGCATGCATGGAGGACGGCATTACACGAAAGCGAAACTTGGACAATAGGAGAAGAGGATTGAAAAAGAGTAGAAGCGTTTGAAATGTGGCGCTACAGACGGGTGATGAAGATACCGTGGATAGATAAGGTTAGCAATAGGAAGGAATTAGAAAGAGTTGGGGAAAAAAGGAAGGTATGGAAGACAACAAAGAATAGGAGAAATATCCTTTAGGATGGTAGGATACCTTCCGAGACACGAAGGAATAGCACGCAACATACTGGAGTCAGAGATAGGAATAAAGAGGTTAGACTACTGCTCTTAAATAGTTGGGGATGTAGGATGTTCTACTTTTATGGAAATGCGTACGCTAGTTTAGGATAGGAAAGGATGGAGGTACGCGTCCAATCAGTCTTCGGACTGAGAACTTTATGATGATGGATGATGTACTATTTAATTATTTTAATTATTGTAAAATTCAATAGTTAATAAAATTTCCTTTTTTAGTTCAGGGATGGATTGCTACGGCGATTCAGTATTTGGCTCCATCGTGCTCCTAGCATCCTGTGTTTTAAATTATGTTAACCATAACACGATACCAAGTGGTCCCAGAAAACTACCGATACCTTACATTATGGTCCATTTTATTCAGAGTGGCTGCAATGACAGCCGATAATTTTATAAATTTTTGCAATGATAAACTAACTCGCGAAAATATCGAAAATGCAGGCCGATTTTCCTTCTGACTGCAACGAACCACTTTTTCCGTTTTATTGGCGTGCTTTACTAGTACATCTGGGTACAAAACAGACAACACCAGTTAAAACCCAACATTTTTCTTATACGCAGTTAATAATATTTAACAACACATGCATAATATGGGACTATCTGCGCGCTGAAGCTGGGACTCGTACTAACCACCAACGTCACGCGGCCCAATCTCGCTGCAAGGTACGATTTCTAGCCTCGCACCGACGGAAAACTTTGCAACGGCCTCACACGCGTTGGAATTTTTTTTAACAAAAATTAACAGCATAACTGCCTTCAGTATAACAAACTCTATCAATTTTAACGAAATTTGAAAATCACCGAACCTGCCTATTGGCGAAGTTCATCTTGTACATGAAACATACACAAGAAATTCTACCTTGGACAGACGCAAGGGAGGGGAAAGAAGAAACAAAAACCAGAAAGCAAGACAAAAAACTGAAAAATTGAGACACGAGAGCAATTCCAATAGGCATTAATTAGTGGATGGTTAAGATAAGTAAACGATTTACCAATAAAAAACAAAATGCATGTGAACATATCTAATCTTTTTGTTTTCGAATTAGAGACCGTCAAATATTTGAAAGTGATTATCTCAAAAAGCATTAATTTTAAAGGTAGGGAAGTCCATACATAATCGAGTGCATGTGACGAGGAAAACTACTGTGATATAAAAATTATATGGTGCCATTTGAAAAGTTATGGCATTTGAAAATTTTCTAATTGAACTACATATTATATGCAATTGCTAATTACCTGTATAAGTACATAAGTTAGACTTACCTCTATAATCAAAAGCAATAACATGAAAAAATTGCCTCAAAACTTTATACATTTCATTGGGATAGCTTCTAGCTTCTCCTGCACCATGAAAATATAAAATGACGCTGTAATTACCATAAGTTATAGCATCATCAAAATTGTAATTTTCTTCAAATAACGTATCATTACTTATATCTAGTGGCAAAAGATGCCACGCTCCCAAAAATATACTTGTATTGGTCAGGGAATCTTTAACTGGCACATAAAAATTTCTAAGTCCAACTTCATCGTAGTTTGCAAAATATGATTCATCTGTTGGTAAATTGACTGAAAAAGAAATGGACTTATACAAAAAAACTTTAGTTTTCGTATTAAATAATAGTCCCGCTTTTATACCGTCTAATAACTGTGTGTGGGTAAGCGAGTTAAATAAAAAATGTTGCTTATTTCAAGACCAAAAAATTTTATTACTGTGAATTTTGCCTTAACTCAATTATTCTTTAAGTCATTAATCACTAAACATTTTAAAACATGTTGATTTTGGTGGTAATTATTTTAAGCGTTTTTTTGTTATAAGTAAGTATGCAAAGAAACATGGAAGTCAGGTATGGTTTCTCCATACCGATTTTTGTTATTGTATACAGTAGACAGAAGTTTTCGAATATTTTAAATTGCTTATTTATTAAATTCAAGAAACTGTATTACTTTCTCCTTTTAACCACCATACCTTCCATTTCTGCCAGTTTTCAAGATCCCCATAGTGTTCACGTTTTTTCTTTGGCAGAGCCCTCTCTCGTGAACAAGTCATGAGCTGATTTTTAACTTTTTAGGTTAGGTTTAACATCAATTTAAGAATTTGCAGTTTTTCTTAATTAAATGGCAATTTGTTATACATAATTGTATGCCACTTTTTTTTTAATTATTGCTCATCTACATTCTGCATACAGATGGAAAATGAGGAAACAGAAGACTGTAGTTTTATACGAAGGCGAAGAAAGGCCACTGTAGCATTTTAAATTGGAACAATTTAAATGCACATTATTTCGAATAAAATGAACATTAGATTGGATCCTAGATTAGGGAGTATTATAGATAGCCCACTGTGACCGAATTTTAGGCATTAAGTTAGAGAAAGAGGAGCATATTTATATCTGTCTCACTCTTAAAGTACACTGCCATCTATGAAAACTGTTCAGTACTGCATACATAATTTCAGAGGTTTAGAAGTAGCCTGTATTAATTATCGTTAATAATAATAATAGCAATAATTCAATTCGGTATATTTGTAGGAGATGCAGTATTTTCAATAAAATTCTTTGAGATTTTTTGAGCTTTCGACAAAATTCATCGGTTTCTTTAGACTACTATGAATTAGTAGTCTTTCTTTCCTAAAGAAGGCAATCAACTTTGCCGAAAGTTCAAAAAACCTCAAAGAATTTTATTTAAAATATTGCATCCCCTACAAGTATGCAAGAATTGAATTACAGAAAACTGAGTCGAAAAAAATAAATAAATAAATAATAAATAAATAGCATTAAGAATAATAAATAGAAAACCTTTGATATGAATTTAAACATTTATTAATGAAATGCCAATGTAAAACAAGAAAGTCCATAACCATACACAGACAGCAATACAGAAATTGAATATAATGTAACTGCAATAACTAATTTAATTTATGTAGTTTATATTTTCTTCAATTATGTACTTCTTGGTAGTAATTCATGTTGAATTAATAATATACTTCTAATAAACTTATTCCATTGGTAGTACGCGAAGTACATAAATATTATTATTAATTCGAAATAATTTAATTTAATTTAACTACAGAAAAGTGGCTTGTTAAAAAAACTGTAATTAATGACACAAAGAAAAGCACCAGAATTTCTAAAGTCGGCAGCGAATATCTTAACAGTCGCCCATTTACATTTTTGCAGATCGCATGAAAATGAATATCGCACATGGTAAAGTTTCTCAGGTGCATTATAGCTATTTATGTTACGAGTACAAAATTTATGACTTTATTGGACGAGCCGTGTTTATGGCCGACTGAGCT
Source organism: Xestobium rufovillosum (assembly GCA_963966045.1). Lineage (NCBI taxonomy): Eukaryota > Metazoa > Arthropoda > Insecta > Coleoptera > Ptinidae > Xestobium > Xestobium rufovillosum. The sequence goes on from OZ014493.1 coordinate 2,447,408, forward strand.
TGCGAGCGAGGCTAATAAGTAAAGGCGAGTTAATAATAATAATAATGTTTATTTGGCTTAAATTACAATACCACGTCAAAATAAATGGAATACATAGGTATTCGAAAAAATATGGTGTACACACATACACACAGCTACAAAACTATAAATAAATTGCACACTTTAAAATATCAGTCCGAAAAAATCACTCGTACAATACAGTGCATTTTCCAGCAGAAATTGTTTTAACTTTCTCTTAAATATGCTTCTCGGTAGATTCAGAAACCTATCAGGAAGTTTGTTATAAAATTTAATGCACTGTTGGGATCGGGCAATTCTATGAAAAGGAATGCATAGTTTGTCCTGGTTCCTGGTATCATAGTCGTGATATGAGCTATTCTGTGGAAATTTCTTCAGATTATCGTAGGCGTACAGCAAACATGTAAGTATACACAGTGTCCCACTTAACTTGTTTGGTATGGGGAACTTTTAAACCCCGGTAGTTACAAGGGTGCTCAAATGGGGAAAAATGTTACTTATTATAATTGTAATTTAGCAGTACCAAGAGAACTTCGGAAACTATTTCTGTTTCTGAGAAAATCGGGAAAAAGTGAAAATTGCCGAAATATTGTTTTGGTCCTAGAGCCCTTATTTGTTGATATTTTGATACGAAATTTTAAAGTAAGTTATGCTTGAAAATTCTCAATAGGCCGGTGGTATCAATTTTTATACAGGGTGTTTAATTTAAGCGTACCAGAGGTCAAGTTTGTTTTTTCTTATGGCCGCCATATTGGTACTGGTCATATTCGAGTAGACGGTTCTAAGAGCTTTTCAACCATGTATAATAGTCCGCATAAAAACCTTTAGTTAACAATGAAAATCGAAAAAATTTGCCTTTAAGAGTAACAGTCCATTAAGAATGCCACATGTATCTTCTCTAGCAAGCTATGGAAAACAAAGCATTATGTTTATTATGACAACAATTAAATAAGACAACTTAGTTATCGCAGGTAAATGTAGTTCAGAACGTCTGGTTGCAGTAGGATGGTGCACCTCTTCACAATACACAAACATAGGATTCGTCAGTATCTAAACAATTTATTTGGTGAGAAATGGATAAGTATGTTTCAAATTTATGATAGTAATAAGTTACACCCAACGTATTTTTAATATACAGGGAATACAGGATCAATACACTGGCCAGCTCGCTCCCCGGACTTAACACCCCTAGATTTTTTCTTGTGGAGTTACATAAAAATCACGTATACAGTCAAGAATATGAAAATCAGCATACTCTTCGGGCAGCTGTAGTGACCGCTCTTAGAGAACTTCTTAGTCAATTTTTGATAAATGCGGTCAACTCGGTGGAAACTCGTTGCAGAAACTGTTTAGATGCTCACGGAGGACTTTTTGAACAATTACTGAATTAGATAAGAGAAGCTGTGGCATTCTTAATGGACTGTTACATCTTAGGGGCAAATTTTTCGATTTTCATTGTTAACTAAAGGTTTTTATGCGGACTATTATACATGGTTGAAGAGCTCTTAAAACCTTCTACTCGAATATGACCAGTACCAATATGGCGGCCATAAGAAAAAATAAACTTAACCTCTGGTACGCTTAAATTAAACACCCTGTATAAAAATTGATACCACCGGCCTGTTGAGAATTTTCAACCATAACTTGCTTTAAAATTTCATATCAAAATATCAACAAATAAGGGGTCTAGAACAAAAACAATATTTCGGCCATTTTCACTTTTTCCCGATTTTCTCAGAAACAGAAATAGTTTCCGAAGTTCTCTTGATACTGCTAAATTACAATTATAATAAGAAACATTTTTTTCCATTTGAGCACCCTTGTAACTACCGAGGTTTAAAAGTTCCCCATACTAAACAAGTTAAGTGGGACCGAAGCCGAACGATAATACAAGCCAGAATGTAGCGCGTGGAGCATTGCTGTGACGTCACAACCGTGGACAGATCGCTTAGTCGGGGAGCAAAGTGCTCTAATTCGACAACCTCTTACAACTTAAACACGCACAAAAAAATGAAGCTGATTCTTATGTAAAATGACCTGCCGGATTCGAATTTTGAGGTCGCGAAAATATCGGAAATTGCGAAAATGCCGGAACATCCATTTTTCGTAAAATTTTACTAAATCAATTTTCGAACATTCTTAATACTTTTCTTGTTGTATTTCAGCAACGAAAAGAGTAAGAGATCTGTTTTTTTCATGGAATGTACATTGAAGTGTGCTGATCATCACAGCATACTCACGTTGCCTCTAAAACTTTCCAATGTTATGAAAAAAAAATGTTTTCTTGCTAGACCACAAATTTGTGTAATGTATTTTTCACGTACTGGATAAGTAATCTTATTTTTCGGAATTAGCATATGCATATGCAAGACCAAATACGAACAAGGGCTCGAAATTATTTTTGGTGAAGAAACAAAACATTAATGTTGTTACTGAAAAAAGTTACAGCGGGTTAATAAACACATATAAATTGTGCGCGCTAGCCGCACTGAGCCGTGTAGGCATACAAACAAATTGCATTTCCCCTCACATAACCATATAACCATTATACATTGCACATTAGATTTCATGCAATACTTTATTAAATAATTATTCATATGTTACCTACCTCCAATGAAATGTTAGTTAATGAAGCAAAAGAAAAGAAAATTAAAAAATTGCGTAGTAAGTAGTTCTCCCATTTATCTTCTTCCATCAGTAAACATTTTGTTAGCGGGTGTATTTTATTTTGTTAGAACTTGTTTCCGAGAATGTTTTCTACTATATTTTTTAGTTCTGTTCTTCATGCGGAGTGCGGCTCATTTAATATTATTAAATACATATTGAGTTTAAGTTCTGTAGGTTTTTAATGTTAAACGTTTGTTTAAAATAGGAAAATATGGTATTATACCATTCAGGTATATTTAATTAGATATTCTCTTAATAAAAATTTCAAAAGTCCAGTTGTTGTTATTGAATATTTTGATAAACTAGCATTATTTCCACGCCACGAACACCGACCGTCCGTACCGAGTGGGCCACGATTAATACGTCACGGCCGCTACGTTCCGGCTTGATTTATCGTTAGGCTTCGGTGGGACACTGTGTATATACAGATGGAAGAGTAAGTATACCCATTGTTTTAAATAATTCCTTGCAGCTTTGGAGCATGGTTGGCCCTGCGAGGATTCTGATGGCTTTTTTCTGTTTTAAAAATATTTCTTCTGCTCTGGGATGCATGCCCCATATTAGGATAGCATACGAAATACGACTATGAAAATTTGCATAGTATGCAGTAGTTGCTGTTTCGAAGTTAACATTACACTTTAGGTATCTTAATGTGAACAGAATTATTGTTGCTAATTTCGAGTTCAGCATAGATATATGAGCCTCCCATCCCAAGTTGTGCTGAAACATAACTCCAAGAAATTTAACTGGATCCTGATTATGGAATACTGCTGTCCGTGTAGAGAAGATAAGTTTCTCTGTTTTTCCTTGATTTAGCTGCAAATTGTTTGCACCAAACCACTCTTCTGCCTGTTCCAAGCTTCTCGTTCCCTTGGGCTGCAACGCTTCCAAATTCCAATGCTGGTTTAGGAAAGATGTGTCATCAGCGAATAAGCAAATATCATCCGCTTCAATGTTACTTGGTAAGCCATTAACATATATGACAAACAGCAAAGGCCCAAGAATCGAGCCCTGCGGCACACCTGCCGTGACTGTCTCCCAGACCGAAGACCGGTTGTTAAAGGTCACTCTCTGTCTGCGATTCTCTAAATAGGATGATAACAGTTTTAGAGGGATGCCTCTTATGCCATAATATTCCAGCTTTGAAAGTAACGTCCGATGACAAACTCTATCAAAAGCCTTGCTTAAGTCACAATACACACATTCAGTCATCAATCTATCGTCAAAACCGTTTGTAATTTTATCAATAACTTGGACCATTGCCGTAACTGTTGAATATCTGCTTTTAAATCCATGCTGCCTTTGATTTAACATGTTTTTCTTTTCCAGGTACTGCGTAAGTTGTCGTTTTATCCACAACTCGAAAATTTTAGAAAAAACTGGCAAAATCGCTACTGGTCTGTAATTGCTAGGTGTGTCTGAGTTACCACCTTTATGAATTGGTATAACTTCAGCTTGCTTTAAGCAATCTGGGAATATTCCTTTACTAATACAGTCGTTAACTGCTATAGTTACAGGAGTTAGTATAGCTGGAAATATAGATTTTAAAAATTTTATGCTCATCCCGTAGCAGTCTTTGCTTGCTAGTCTAATTATGTACGAGTTACATACAAAGCTTTATGTTCGACTGCTTAAATTAAAGTTTGGTTTATACAGAAAATTTAGCTTTAGCTTTAGATTTAACATTTATGTTTAATTTTAGATTTAGGATTAATACGGTTTATACAAATTTGAGATTTAATAATTTAAAGCCTGTATTTAGACCAATTTTGACAGAAAACTTCCGCAATGTGTGGTAGATCAATTATTTCTCTGATGGATGTCCACGCATTTTTGACCATACGCTTGTCTTTATGGTTTGGACTTTTTGTGTCATACGCAAATTGTCTCACCGCATCAATTAAGGATCCGTCATCCATCTTTTCATTATTTATTTCTGTTTATAACCTAGGAAGTACAAACTACTGTCAAACCAAAACCCAGAAGACCCTAGAGCACCTCTCTCTTTTGCTATTTGCCTTATTAACGGATGTGCGCTTGCGCTAGTTTGATTTACCCGTAGAATTTAAGGTAAAAGTCAAAAGTTGGTCACCTTAAGCATTAGCGCCTAATGTTAAATCTAAATCTAAATCTGTCTGAACAGTTAAATGAACTTCCAAACGTTCAACTTTCCTACAGCTAAAGCTAAATTTAAAGCTAAAGCTAAATTTGTCTCACTCATGCACAATAATATCTTCTGAGAAGTAGGTGTTCATAATTCTTAGATTCCTCAAGTAACTTTTGGAATTCTTGTAAGAAATTTTGTAAGCTTAAGCTGCTCGTTATGCTGAATTACGCTACATTCTCAGTTGCTCTGTAATCTCAGAAAAAAAGACACATTTGACATTTTAAATTGTAATAAAATTGCCGATTTCCACTGAATCAAAACTGCACTTTTTCTTGAAATTACGAGAAAACTGAGAACGTAGATCATTTCTGCATAAAGAGCAGCTCAAGTGTTCAAAATTTAGTGTAAAAATTCCAAAAGCTGTTTAAGGAATCTAAGAATTACGAACACCTACTTCTCAGGGGATACTAATGTACATGAGCGAGAGCATTGAAACTTTTAAATATTCTCTTAATCTCGAATATTCCGACTTAATCAAGCAAATTCCTACTTAAACTCGGAAATACGGATTTAAGATGAAGTCGGAAATTCTTAACTTAAAATGGAATCTTTGACACTAAATCAAAATTCCCGAGATTAAGTAGGAATTTCTGAGACTAAGTCGGAATTTCCTAGTTTAAGTTGGAATTTTTGAGATTAAGTCGGAACTCGAGTCGGAATTTCCCAGTTGGAGCCTGAATTTTCGAGATTAAATCGGAATTTCCCAGTTTAAGTGAGAACTTCTGAGTTTAAGTGGAAATTTTCGACATTAAGTCAGAGTTCCAAGATTAAGTCAGAATATCCGAGTTTAAGAGGCATACATACATACAGCACTTAAGAAAAAAATTAGCACTCAGTCATGTGATACTATCCTCCACTACACCAGCCAATGAAGGAGAAAGACAAGGAGAAACAGACCTGCAGGCCAGCTATAGCTCGAACGTACACGGCTGTCACCGACTATCGGACAGTGGTTAGGATCTATTAGTGGTAGGGGGTGACTTCCGCTTTTTATATATTGATTTATTGTCGAAGGAAAGTTAAAGTAGTTTATTTATTTTCGAATTTAAAATGCAAGCAATTTAATGTTCATATTACAGTGTATTTAGATTAGTTTTTCAGTACATACATTTTGAACCAAGTTTCTAGCTGCTAAAAATATATCGAAAGGCAAATTTCATGTCTCGTTTCTACAATTCCTTAGATAATTTTTCATAATTTTGTTTGTTGGAATTGTAGAAGAAATCTTCTTCTTTCTGATACAGAAAAAATTCTGTAAAATATTCATTTCTATGAGCACTTTGTAACAAAAAACTTGATATCGGCGCTGTTTACATCGTATGTATCCCTCTTAAGTCTGAACTTCCGAGTTTAAGTTGTAATTTCCGAGATGAAGTAGGAATTTTCAAGCTTAAGCCTGAATTTTCGAGATGAAGTTTGAATTTCAGAAACTAACTCGGAATTTTCGAGATTAAGTATGAATTTTCGAGATTATATCAGAATTTCAGATATCAAGTCAAAAATTCTGAGTTTAAGCCTGAATACAATATGAAAATACTACAGTGCCCTTTCTACTCCTTCTTACTTTTATAACATCAAGTTTTAAAAGATCTTTGATGAGTATCACATTTCCACAATGTAAAAAAAATTAAAATGATGTACCTATAATAAAAGAGGATATGGGTTCACAAATTGAAAGTTATAACAGTTATGTGTTTTAGAGTGAATTATAAAGAACCCCTTTTCGACAAGGCTTCTGAATGTTTTCTGTAGCTCAGCAATAGAAAAATAAGTCCCCTAATCTCATAAACCTTCATGCAATGTAACTATATTCCTGTGAGTCTGTAGCTGATGTTCCGAGTGATGCTCCTATTATGCAGATTCAAGGTAAAATTAAATATTCAGTTGCAAGTAAGATATTTTTCTGATACCTAAATTGTTACAGCTCCTGCAGATAAAACAAAAATCGTAAGGAGATGAACTTTACGGAATTCAGCAAATTCAGCCTTTACTAAAAACATTTACTTAAGATTATTACCCATTTGAAGTTCGATCTTCAATGAGTTCCTGCATATTATTTTATTTTATTTTATTTTGGAAGAGAAAGTTAGTGTAGCGAGGGTTATTTAAATGTGAACCATTGTGCGCAATGCGCATGACAAAAAGGTTAATTTTTTAACTTACCATTTGTAAACATACATAATCTTTGCAATCCCAGAGAATACTTGAAAGCTATAGGCAACACAATAAATGCAACAAATAGCACAACAATTATTAAAACAATCCTAAAAATAAAGTGGTCGTTAAAGTATGTAAATTAATACTGTTCATATACTTACAAAAGTATAATAAAAGATTTCATATGTTTTTTAACTTTTCTGTTTCTTACACGCAGATACTGACGTAGCTTTCGAAAAGACATCATAAGAGTTCATTTTGGCCTAAAATATTAAAATTGTTTCAATTAATAGGTACCTTGGGAATTAAAACTAATTGTATTTGCAAAAAATGGGTTATTAGCTGTGAAGCGATTATAAACAACGTTGCGGTGTAGAGTTCAATTCAGCAAATAATTGCAGCATTGCGGAATGTTTATTTCATTGGGGTATACACAGACGCCAGCAATCATAGGGCTGAGAAAATATTTGCTATAATGATTCACTATTTTCATGTGCAGGCTGGCACCATGGATTTTGTTAATGCTCCGAACGAAACAACCAAGTCGATAACAAATATATTCTGAAAATTGTAGGAAAGCATCAACTGACAGAAAAATGTAAGTATTTCCTTTACTGCAGACAATGCCAATGTAAATTTTGGCGGAATTAATCGCCAAGAAGGTAGAAATGTGTTTACTAATCTTAAACAAAACTGCCATTGGAATTGGGTGCCTGGCTCATTTGCTTCACAACGTCACACTTTGATGAAACCACTGCTGTGAACTTATTTTTGAAGGAACAGTCCGATTTTTTTTCGATTTGCTTCCCCAAAAGCAATGGACAGAGTTTTCCATGAAAATAGGCATTGATAGATTTCCAGAGCTTTTAAAAATTTGTTAATTTGTCTTCGCCATTCAAGCTCAAAAGCTCATGGATGCACAGTCGATTGCAAATCGATTGCAAAGTGGACAAAAGAAAGAAACAGACTTACAGTTTCTTCTGTAAAGGATTACTTTTGACACAGTTCAACATCAAAAAGTCTTCATCAGAAGCCTTTTATTCGCACGTGTTGCAGGATGATAAAATGCTTAAAGGAGTTGTCAGTTGCAAAAAACACAAAGTCAAGGAGTATTAGGTTTCAATAATTTATGTCAAAAATTTGTTTCCCACACACTGGATGGATCAAGAAGTTTGACGTAAATTCACTATGAATTCTTAATAAGTTAACCCCACACGCCAAAAGACAGTGACACAGTAATTAAACTCGACACGTGTTTCGCTGACAACGTCAGCATCTTCAGGAGTAGAAGATAATCTAAATTCTAAACTTAAATTACGTTGCTAAAAATATCCAACCCCCACTCACCCACCCTCCACTACTGAAGTGAAAAGGATCGATAAACCTATAGGGTTTCTCAGAACTAATTTGAACATGAGAGCAATAAAATTGTATTCTTAAGTGAAAGGGATCAATAACCTATAGGGTTTCTTAAAACTATTAGAGCAATAAAATTAGGGTCTGGAGGGTAAATATTTTTGGCTAGACTTAATCTATCTACCTGATAAATCTATACAGGGTTGAGTTCGGAATCGGACCATAGTTACTGTTAAGACAACTACGTTTATTTTTATATATCTCTATACTTTCCAATGCGTTTAAATCAAATTTATTATTTCCTGGTTTTAAGAGTTTGAGATTATTGCTATTGAATTTATGGCCCGTTTCCAACGCGTGTGACGCCATGCTAGACTTATCAGTGCGGCCGTATTTGTAATGAGCTTGATGCTCCTTAAAGCGATTTAAAATAGACCGAGTTGACTGCCCGATATATTTTTTGTCGCAATTTCCGCATGCTATTTCGCTATTTTACGGTAAACGTAGTATGTTAGAATTAGAGGCGTACAATCTGTACCAAAAACTTACATATAAGCTAGACAGTTTAGGAAATCTAGAATGGGATAATTTTTTGAGGAGAATGGAGGTCACAAATACTGCTAAATATCTGAAAAAAGTTATGTCTAATAAGAAGAAGTTAATAAAGTTGGGAATAAACCCCTGTCAGAAATTAGATGCGACTAATTTCCCTCAGAAAAAGATCGACATTGTAGAAAATCTATCTTCTCAAACCTTTGATAAAGCCGAACTTAACTTATTAAATAAAGGCTTGAAGTTTAGCTTGCCAGAATCTCGTCGCGTAGGCACCGAAAATGTAATAGCTAGTATTGAATCCTCAATTCAGTAATTAACTGAATCCAAAAAAAGTATGATTAGGGGAACGGTTGCACAAAAATTATCTGAAAATATTATTAAACATCATGGTTCTCTTCCCCGTCACACAAACCACTCTAAAATTATCAAAGGACTGAGAGAGAAAGATTGTTTTTATCTTAAGGCAGATAAGGGTAACAAGGTTGTTATATTGGATAAATGTGACTATTACGAAAGAGTAAATAATTTAATAGAAAACGGTCCATACGTGAAAATTAACAAAGATCCGTTGCCAAAAATGATTTCAGATACTCAGAAAACATTTAAACTATGTAATAACCTCATTACCGCGGATATCAAACGTAAGCTACATGTGTCTAACCCAAAAGTACCACGCATGTATTGTTTACCGAAGATCCATAAAGTAGGGAAAGCCGTAAGGCCCATAGTTTCAGCTATAGATTCTCCTACTTACAAACTGTCCAAATGGTTAGTGAATGAATTTAATAACCTCGAAATCAAGCAGTCAAGTTTTTCAGTGAAGAACTCCTTAGAGTTTATAAACAAAATTCAACACATCACACTGCATGATAACGAATTATTAATTTCATTCGACGTCAGCTCACTTTTTCCCAGTGTACCTGTACCAAAGGCTTTGGAGTACTTGTATGAACTCCTTAATAAAAATAACATTGATGAACAAACTGCCAAAGAATACATTAATTTAACAAATCTGTGTATGCAGCAGAATTATTTCAAAGTCAGTGGATCATTTTTTCAACAAAGTGAAGGTACAGCCATGGGAAATTGCCTCTCCTTTCATTGCAGAAATTTTCATGGGCAAATTTGAAACCCAACTGAAAGATGAGCTCCCATATTTTCCAAAGGTGTGGGTGAGATATGTAGACGATATATTTGCCATTTTTGACACTAGTAAATGTAACATTGAAGATTTTTTGAGCGACTTAAATAGTAGATTCAATTCTATCAAATTTACCCATGAAATAGAAAGGGAAGGACAGCTTCCATTTTTGGACATTTTGGTAATTAGGAAAGACAGTAAGTTAGAATTTGACATCTATAGGAAAGAAACCAGTACAGCTCGGTATATAACTGCAGATTCGAACCACTGTAGTCAACACAAAGAGGCTAGTTTTGGTTTTTTAGTTAATAGACTGTTGAGTCTACCGTTATCAGTTGAAAGGTACCGGAAGGAAGTAAATACAATCAAAGATATAGCGAAATGTAATGGTTTCGATCCAGAGATTGTCAATAGGTTAATTAGGAAACGAAAATTTAAAATGCTATTGCGAAATTCCACCACTTTAAATTGGGATAATAAAATTACTAAATTTATAAAAATACCATACGTACCGCAAATAACTAGAGGTATGAATACTATTTTCGGGAAAGCGGGCTTCAAAGTGGTTCACACTTCGAGCAACAATTTACGAAATCTACTAGGAAATGCGAAAGATAAAACGGAACCCATTCATAAAGCGGGAATTTACGAAATAGCATGCGGAAATTGCGACAAAAAATATATATCGGGCAGTCAACTCGGTCTATTTTAACTCGCTTTAAGGAGCATCAAGCTCATTACAAATACGGCCGCACTGATAAGTCTAGCATGGCGTCACACGCGTTGGAAACGGGCCATAAATTCAATAGCAATAATCTCAAACTCTTAAAACCAGGAAATAATAAATTTGATTTAAACGCATTGGAAAGTATAGAGATATATAAAAATAAACGTAGTTGTCTTAACAGTAACTATGGTCCGATTCCGAACTCAACCCTGTATAGATTTATCAGGTAGATAGATTAAGTCTAGCCAAAAATATTTACCCTCCAGACCCTAATTTTATTGCTCTAATAGTTTTAAGAAACCCTATAGGTTATTGATCCCTTTCACTTAAGAATACAATTTTATTGCTCTCATGTTCAAATTAGTTCTGAGAAACCCTATAGGTTTATCGATCCTTTTCACTTCAGTAGTGGAGGGTGGGTGAGTGGGGGTTGGATATTTTTAGCAACGTAATTTAAGTTTAGAATTTAGATTATCTTCTACTCCTGAAGATGCTGACGTTGTCAGCGAAACACGTGTCGAGTTTAATTACTGTGTCACTGTCTTTTGGCGTGTGGGGTTAACTTATTAAGAATTCATAGTGAAAAATTTGTTTGTAAAGGATGGTAACAGAGACGGATCATAAAATTTACATACCTATTAGAATTACATATAAAATTTTGACTATAACATGTAGTCTGTTTGAAAATAACATATCGTTCATCGGTCATACCTAGAATAGTATCTGCATAAAACAATACAATTCCCTTGAAAGATTAAGAACATGGCCTTTTTCACAAGTATAGTTTTTACAGAACACAGAATCGGTGAATTTATTGAATGTTATTCCGCTGAAAATTATAGAAGCACAAACTTAACATTCTGTCAGTGTTAGTTATCACTATGAATTCTTAATAAGTTAACCCCACACGTCAAAAGACAGTGCCAGTAATTAAACTCGATATGTGTTGAAGATTAATTAAAATCTAAATTTACACTACATACCCCCACTACTGAAGCAGCATGTAGTGTAAATTTAGATTAATCTTCAACTCCTGAGGTTGCTGACGTTGTCAGCGAAACACGTGTTGAGTATAATTTCTATGTCACCGTCTTTTGGCATGTGGGGTTAACTAAAGGTGCGATTTCCTAGCGACGTCCAGCGTTCTCAGCCCGCCGTAACGTCCAGCAGTAACGGCTGGCCACGACGATTTTTGGATTTGGTGAAGGGTCTGGCGCCCGCCTTTTTATAGTAGTGAGAGTACCAGCCGCAGTATCAAAAGTGCTTTTGTGTTCAGGTAGTACAGTTGACTGCAGTTTAAGTAATAGTGGTTTGTTGTCATGTTGAATAGGGATACTCTAACATTAATTTTATTAGAAGAAGAGAATGATGATGACATGAGGATTTTATTATCGATGCGCGATGAAACAAGTAAATTGTATGAATCTTGAAACAAAGAAGGGTATTACAATATCCTTATACAAAATCATCTAAATGCTGACGATGAAAAATTTCGTAGCTTCTTCAGACTTAACAAAGATCAATTTCCAGTTGTAATATCCACATCCACCACAATATGCTTATTTCAACTGATACATGTGACTGCCGGGGGCTACGTTCGTGGCTTGACACGTTTTGAGCAGTCGGGACACAGGTACTGACGGCCGGATACCGAGACGACGAGTCGCGATGCTTCAAAGAAAACAGTTGCATTCAAAATGCATTGTTGGGTCATTAACTGCCAGCTGTCGCAGCGGGCTGCGAACGCAGGACGTCGCTAGGAAATCCTACCTTTATTAAGCATTCATAGTGAATTTACGTCAAAATTCTCAATCCAAACACTGTGTTAGTGTTATGCTAGAAGTATAATAAAGAAGATTACCTGCATACAGTTTGTGTTAATAATGTACACCTATGACAATTCTACGCTAAAGGTTTAAATACCAGCCTATTGTCTTATTGGCAAAAGGTTTCAATTATACATGGTATACATAATTTTGAAACTAAGGTTGAACAATAAACACCTGTGCACCTGTCAAACAAATAGGTTAGGTTAACAATTTACCTAGTGATGGGCACTATCCGCATGATATTCGTACAACTTTCCGATTATTAAAATACTCGGAACATTCCGATATCAGAAAAGTATTCGGAATCGGGAATCCGTACCTTCTGCGCGTGCCTTGAGCTGAACGCGGAGCATTCAGTATTCGGATATGAGAATTCGGAAATTCTCTATGCAAGTTGCCATGTATTAGGATTTGAATAAATTCTTACATTCCGTCGTTTCAGACATCAAAATAAGGCAGCGCGTTTATTGAATAAGTACCTAGATCATTTTCGCGTCAATTAGTACACGCATAATGAAATAAAACCTGCACAAGTAACAAAATTGAAAATTTTAAATAACCCCCGACAACGCCTAAACAGATCTTCATAAATTATAGCTAAGAACCATCTCCATCACGTCAGCTTTCAAACAAAAAAAACGCATCAAAATCGGTCCATTCGTTTAGGAACTACGATGCCACACCCCTATTTTTGCGTCGGGGGTTAACAACGCCTGAACAGATCTTCATAAATTATAGCTAAGAACCATCTCGATCACGTCAGCTTTGTAACAAAAAAACCGCATCAAAATAGATCCATTCGTTTAGGAGCTACGATGCCAGAGACAGACACACACACACACACACGCACGCACACCCACACACACACACACACACACACACACACACACCAACACGCAAACCGACACGTCAAACTTATAACACCCCTCTTTTTGCGTCGGGGGTTAAAAATATGAATCCTCAAAGCTCAAATGCTCAAAATTTAAGCATTTGAGGATTCACATTTTGCAGGTTTTATTAAACGGTTTTATTTAGCTTGCCTTGTTTGTTTGGTTGTTTGTTTGTTTGTGTGGGTCAAATCTTAAGTAATTGAAATTTTACCCCCTTCCTGTTGACCGATTGATCTGAAATTTGGTACACATCTTTAGTTGTGATGACACATGACAATACAATTATGTATTGTAAATCCAAAGATAGCCGCCGCCACAAAATGGCGGATTAGATATTTTTTCAACCCCCTCAATATGGGTATCAAATGAAAGGGCTTAAGAGTCCGGCAAACCCCTTTAAAATGAACCCGAAAACTGACTTCGTAATGCTATGCTCATTTCTAAACGGTGAAAATTGAAGTGTTGAATTTTTGACAGTTTATAAACGAAACTTTATTTTATGTTTCCATTGAAAGAAAATTTAAAAATTTTATCTTAGAAAGTGTCAGTTCACTCATGAAATTGACCAACTTCAGGCGTGCATAGCGCCAAGAGATTTACAGTTTTCGAAAAATTGTTTCAATGGCGACATAAAGTATACCTTCTTCTACCATAATCAGGCTTTCGTGTTGCTAAATTTACTAGGATGAAGGTGTAATCATGGTAGAGCGAGAGCGCTGCAAACGCAAAATATGGCTTGGTATGTGCTGCCGCCTCGTAGCGACTGAGCGTAAACTCAGAGCGCCGTTGTCTCATTTACTAGGTACCGAACGCGCGGACTTTGAATGTGTGTTGTTCTTGTGCCAATTAATGTGTTTATCGCGACGGTGTTGTAACACAGCTGATAGTTTGCTCCGATTTCTAACGGATTCCTCACCGACCCGATGCCCCGCAGGTGTAACTTTTGATCTGCTTTGCCGGACTCTTAACTAGTAGAATACAGTACACCACGAAAAATTTAAAATTCAAGGTGGTCGCCACCACAAATTGGCGGATTACTTTTTTCAATCCCCTCATAATGGGTATCAAATGAAAGGGCTTAACTAGTAGAATACAGTACACCATGAAAAATTCAAAATCCAAGATGGCCGCCACCACAAAATGGCGGATTACTTTTTTCTAATCCCCTCAATATGGGTATCAAATGAAAGGGCTTGAGAAGTAGAACACAGTACACTTTAGAAAAAGAATAACAAAACAAAAACAAACAAATAACAAAAAACTTGAAAATAAAATAAATAAAAAACAATTTTTAAGTTAAACAGTTTTATTGTAAAGAAACATAATAATGATGCAGATACCTAATGTACTAAAAGAAAAAATAATTAGGTAGGTATCAGGTACCAGTCATCACACCACTCTCCTCATCCATCTAGAGCATTGATCAGACTAAAATAAAATCGTGGGGCGTAGCGTAACCTGAGTAAATATGTAAATGATCGTTCTGCGATGTTGTCTATTGAGAAGATGCATCCAAAGCATACCTATAATGATAAGAGCGGTTGACTGTAGATAATAGAAATTCGACTCGCCCCACGATTTTATTTTAGTCTGATCAATGCTCTAGATTGATGAGGAGAGTGGTGTGATGACTGGTACCGTGGTACCTACCTAATTATTTTTTAGCTTTTAGTACATTATCTGCTTCATTATTATGTTTCTTTACAATAAAACCATTTAACTTAAAAAAATTTTTTACTTATTTTATTTTATTTACTGTTGATTAGAAACTAATAAGAGCAGAAGCACGCACTCCGTCTGTGCCCGTTTTACAACGATGTTGATTTCTTGAACCGTATTGTTACAAAGACGAAACTTGAGCACATTTCTACGACCCAGAAACAAAACAAAAGTAAAAGGGCTAAAATCTAGGGATTCAAAAATCTGCTGGAAAAGTTCTCGCCTCAATTTTTTGGGGCGACCCTAGATTGATTATTTAAATAAGGGTACCATTTTCTACTTTATTAACAGCTCGATCATATCATAAGGAATAGGACAAAAATGCATATTGTTCTTGTAGAACAGTGCGTCTGTGCACAAATTATATAGAGTTAGAGTACAACATTATTCGTGATTTAGTGCGTGAATTTTTGAACATCCTCTCTGTATTCACCAAATCTGGCTCCGTCGGATCTCTTCTCTCAACTGAAAAAGAGTTTGAAACGTCGCAATAATTGTATTTCCATAAAATTTCGCGAATCTTCTGGTAACGAAAGGAGATGAGAAAAACCGTGGATTTGGCTGATTGATTTAGCTGATGGATTTATGCCAAAATTTTGTTTTCTAAATTAGTCTAATAAGACTATATGAATTTCGTAATTCTCCTTTATTTGAAGTGGAGTTTGTGATTCCTGTTTTGAGTCTTGAAAATTGTGTAGTTATATTTGTTAAGGATATAAAAAATGTGGATGAACGACCAGTGTTCAGCAATATTTTGATCGTTTTCTAGTTTTAATGGTAGAACTTCAGAATTTTCGCTAAGGTTGTGGAATTTTGGAGTTTCTATTTCTATTCCGGTGCACGGGGACAGTTTTTAATACCTATGTATTCTTTGAAGCTTATTAAGCATTTGAGTATTTTTTTTCGGATTTTATTATTTTCTAATAATTGAATTATTTGGTAGGGTCCTTTGAATTTATTTTCCATTTTATTATGAGTTTCATTAATTTTGGAAACGGCTTGACCTAACGATTTTTATTTGTTTGATGAAGAATTCTCAGATGTTCAAATGAGAGTGGAATAAAAATTTTCTACTAAGCAGTTTTTCCTGGAATAGGAGATATTGTCTGTCTTAATTTTGAAAAAGCATCTATAATACATAGTTGATAGATGGTTTCAGTTAATGCAAAAATAACATACGGAGTTTTTTGGGATGCTTTGCGGTTTGGCGTTTATTGCAGTTATTAACATAATTGGTGACTAGGCCTGTGCGATTCGGGAAATACTGAATCAATTTTCGATTCGCAAAAATTATCGATTTGTATAGATTAATCGAATCATTTGATTGGTCGCATGGAGTCGAATCGAATCGATGTGTCAACTCGATTCGATATTTCGATTCAATTTATTCTTGAATCGATTCGTAAAGAATATAGATTCGAATCGAAATATCGATTTTTTGCCCAGGCCTAATTGCAAAAGGGAATGCGGGGTCCACCATTTTATGTCTTAACAATTTATACGACACTTCCTTCTGTATTCTGACTTTCACACTTGAAGAATTCTAATTGCAGTTATTCCTTACTAGATGGCGCGTAGATATCTATTTAACTAGGGTCCCTGTATACAGGGACCCTATATTTAACTAGGGACCCTATATTTAACTAGTACCAGTAATGGTAAGCGGGTAAGCCCCATAATACTGAACATCGGGGATTCACAACTAACCAAGATTTTCATTTCGGTGCTGCAGATTTCTGCATTTTGTAACGCCAAATTTGTGAATCGACTCGAAATATACATACATATACACATATTTTAGCAGATTTTTGAAGTTCTAGGACAGTAGCAGATGTGGATAAATGAAAATATTGAAATATTGAAAAATTGTTGTGCTTGTGTTCTGTAACTCTAATCACATAGGTACATAATAAAAAAATCATGTAGAATACCAACTGAATTTTTGATAGTATAATAGCAATTTTCGTAGAAACTAAGGAACCAAGGAAAATAGAATAGAAATAGAGAGTATTCCATTACTGCTGCTGCGGACATTATTCTTCCAAACGAACAAAACATAACACGGAAGAATACATCTTCATGACGTACACATTTTTTAAATATTCCCCTGAGCTTTGTGTTAGAAAAGTTTTACTAGGTACCCACTGAAAGGAATCGCAACCTACTCAACTGGTGTATGTTTGGTTGCATAACCTAGCTTTAGAAATGCACGTTGGGTTGCCTAGTTCGTGTCATTAAATAGATAGCCAAAAGCGAATAAAGGGTTAGGCTCTTAGACACTGACGACTTCACTTGAAAGTTTTCTCCTAATAAAGATAAATGGGGTTTTCCCAAAATATAAGAGAAATACAAAAGGTTTTCACTTCGAGCGGCGAGATCTCAGAGAGTGCTTGTACTAGTTGTTTTGTAATGTAAATTATTCTCTGCTATCTCATTGGTGAATACTGAATCGTCATTAGTGAGTAAGTTAGCTCATTTTAGTCTTTGTTATTCTAATCCCCATTATTAGGAAGTCCAGTAATCATACTTTAACATATCTAGTTTATTTCAAAAGGTTATT
This sequence comes from Xestobium rufovillosum, assembly GCA_963966045.1. Taxonomy (NCBI): domain Eukaryota; kingdom Metazoa; phylum Arthropoda; class Insecta; order Coleoptera; family Ptinidae; genus Xestobium; species Xestobium rufovillosum. The sequence continues at coordinate 2,465,194 of OZ014493.1, forward strand.
TTCGTGACATATTATACATATACTTATAAATTTGCGTAAACTGGAATGTAGACATAAACAAAAGTAGGTTCTGAAGGTTACACTCCAGACTAGAGAGACGCGGGAAAAAAATTAGTGATGCAAGGGACAGGGTGTTTAGCATTTGAGAGAGGAGGTGGTCTGGCTTTCGAAGCTTAAGGCTACGTATTTTTTAAAGTCGCGCTAAACTACTTTTTTATGTTGTAATTCAAGTAATTATAAATTCGATTTGATTCTGAACACAGTAATTAATTATAAGTGTAATTAGTGCTTAATAATACAGGTATGTTATTGTAATAGTACTTATATTACGTAACGAGCATGGAAAGTGACAAATTTCATATGAGCGCGAAGTTTATAGGAAATACACTTTCCCTCGAGTTATGCACACTATTTTCCCCACGACCCCTTAAGAAGACAAATTTATTCATAAAACAGTAGGTATCTAACTTTATTTTTCCCACGTCTGTTTTCAAATTTTAATAATTTTTTATCAGAAAAATCTATTAAGGTAACGCCTCGTGTGTAAAACTTCTCACCTCGCGCGATATTATTCACTTTCCATGCTTCTTATGTAATATACTATTTAAGAATTTGTTGTCTATGTTAATAGATGTCAAAATTTCCAAGTAGCCTACTAACTAACTATGAGCATAATATTCTAATAATTCCGATCGGCTCATGAATGACACATTGATTTGTTCTCTTGCCCGCCAATTCATAAATGACCAGTTCGTACCTAAAATATTGTAACGTATTTCGATTTTACACTTTTTATTTACCACCAAATTCACCGCCCTCTCGGTACTGGCCCATTGGTTCACCGCTGCCGCTGCCTCAAACTGCTTGATGTAGGTGTGCCACGAGGTCTTCCCATCAAATGTAGGCGGCTTCACCTTAACAACAGGAGCTCTTCTTTCTTCGTCCAAACCAGTATCTTCAGTCTTCAATGTCTTCTTCTTCTCTAGTTCTGCCACCCTCTCATTTATCTTCGATATTTCTTCATCCATCACCTTTCCTATTTCTTGTGTTTCTTCTGTGATACGGGTCTCTAATTGGGATCTTACTTCAGTAATTCTTTCAGCTACTTGCTCTTGACTTCTTTCTATGGCTAACTTCATTTCTTCTTGATTATTCTTCATTGTTTCTTCCAGATTATTCTTCAGTTCTTCTTGGTTGGTCTTCATTGCTTCTTCTGTCCACTCGGCTTCTTGCTTCCCATTTTATAATGGTCTTAGAAGATTCTCGAAAATTATCGATCAAACATTGTTCCAGAAAAAGAATCTTCGAGCAATATAAAATCATAGACTATTCTTTTCGGGAGTCAAGGTCAGCGCCGCAATAAAAAACACCGCGGCTCGCCGTCAAACAAATAATGTGTGTCACTACCAGGGGCGTCGCTGACGGGGCAATAGTTCGTATCACTGCCCCCTCCTTAAAAGACTGATCGCCCCGATCAGAAATTATCTCCTTCTTTCCCCTGGTACGGAGCAAGCCGGTCCAGATGGACTACCTTCATCTTCGCTCGTGGAGAACGCTGAATCCGGTAAACAACGTCGTTGATCCTGCTCACTACTCGGTATGGCCCTTCCCAGTTCTTCTGTAATTTCGGCGATCGTCCTTTCTTCCGGGCTGGATTATAAAGCCACACCAGATCGCCAGCTTGGAAACCCACAGAATTCGCTCGGGCATCATACCGCGTCTTCATTCGGTCACTCTCTAGGCGCATGCGATCCCGAACAGCCTCATGAATTGCATCGAGTCGTTCTGCCAATTCCCGGGAATACTCATCTACAGGCACTGGCCTATCTTCAGGATGCCCAAACAACACATCCATTGGCAGCCTCAATTCCCTTCCGAATAGCACACTGGCAGGTGTTCTTCCTGTTGACTCGTGCACAGCCGATCGATAAGACATCAGGAACAGTGGAATATGTCGGTCCCAGTCTGTCTGGTGTTCATCTACCATTATCCTCAGATGGTTTTCTATGGTCCTGTTGAATCTCTCAACCATTCCATCTGACTGGGGATGTAATGGAGTGGTCCTGGTCTTCCGTATTCCCATCAACTTATAAACATTTTGGAACACCGCAGACTCAAAGTTCCGTCCCTGATCAGAATCAAGCTCCATGGGTATACCGAATCGGCTGAAAAAATTGTTCACCAGTACTTCAGCTACAGTAGTGGCTTCCTGATTCGGTATCGCATATGCCTCAGGCCATTTACTGAAGTAGTCCGTTACAACCAGGATGTACTTATTTCCATCAATTGATGTAGGAAACGGACCTGCTACGTCAATTGCAATCCTCTCAAATGGAGTTCCCACATTATACTGGCGCATTCTGCCACGGCTCCTTGTCTTGGGTCCCTTGCTTGACGCGCAGTCATCACATCTCCGGCACCACTTCATTATGTCTGTTCGGTAGCCCAGCCAATAATATCTCTCTCTAACCTTCATCGTTGTTTTATTAACACCTAAGTGTCCTTCACTCACTCCATTGTGAGCCTCTGCTAGGACTTCCGGAACCTTGTTCTTCGGCACCACGACTTGGGGCTTTCTCTCTCTTCCGTCGGTGCTCTCCCACATTCTCTTCAGAAGACCGTCTTCGATCACAAGAGAATCCCATTGTGCCCAGTATGACTTCAGGGCCACACTCTTGTCAGAAACTTCCATCCACTCCAGTCTTCTGCCAGCTTCTTTCCATCTCAGCAGAGGTTCCAAGGTCTTATCTTTCTGCTGGGCGTCTCTCCAGGATTGCAGATGTTCTTCTTCAACTTGAATCCTGGTTTGATGGCATCTGATGGGGTGTACATGCTCTTTCAACTCTTGCCTCACGCAGTACTTACAATCTTCCGGGCAAGGTCTTCTCGAAAGTGCATCAGCATTGCCATGTTTTCTCCCAATCCAATGTTGAATGATGAAGTTGTACTGCTGCAGCCTCTCAATCCAACGGGCTAACTGACCTTCTGGGTTCTTAAATTGCAGCAACCACTTCAGAGAAGCATGGTCAGTTCTGATGAGAAAGTCCTGCCCGCACAGATATTTATGGAAGTGCTCGATGGTCCGAACAATTGCTAACAGCTCCCTCCTAGTGACGCAGTAATTACGTTCAGGTTTTGACAAGGCCTTACTGAAATAGGCCACAACTTTTTCTTCCCCATTCTCTTCTTGAGATAATACACCGCCTATGCCCACATTGCTCGCATCGGTATCCACAACAAACTTGCTTCCAGGCCTCGGGTACGTCAAAACAGGAGCAGAACACAGAGCCCTCTTCAACTCTTCAAATGCTCCTCGGCACTCCTTCGTCCACTCATATGGCCTATCATCCTCGGTCAACCGATGCAGGGGCTTCACAATGTCTGCAAACCCTTTCACGAAACGGCGGTAATAGGTGCATAATCCCAGAAAACTTCGAAGTTGATGTTTATCTTTCGGGACAGGCCAATTCCTCACTGCGTCTGTCTTCTTTGGATCTGTTGCAACTCCTTTGGTGGAAATTATGTGCCCTAAAAACTTAACCTATTTCTTAAACAGCTGGCACTTCTGCGGACTTAATTTCAGGTTAGCTTGCCTCAATTTCTCGAAGATATCGCACAAGTTCTTCAAGTGCTGATCGAAAGTCTTCCCCATCACGATGATATCGTCGAGGTACACCAGGCAAGTCTTCCAATGCAGTCCTCGCAGTACTGTCTCCATCAGTCTCTCAAAGGTGGCGGGTGCATTGCAGAGCCCAAATGGCATTACCGTAAATTGCCACAAACCAGTTCCGGCAGAGAATGCTGTCTTCTCCTTATCTTTGGGATGCAACTCGACTTGCCAATAGCCACTCTTCAAGTCGAGGGTGGAAAACCATCTGGAACCTGCCACTGTATCCAGGGTGTCATCAATCCTGGATAAGGGGTAACTATCCTTCTTGGTGACATCATTCAACCACCTGTACTCTACACAAAAACGAGTGGAGCCATCTTTCTTGCTCACCAGCACTACAGGGGAAGTCCACGGGCTTTGCGAAGGCTCTATTACCGCTTGTCTATTCATGTCTTTAATCAGGTTGTCCATTTCGGTTTGTTTTGCCAAGGGTACTCTTCTAGGAGCTTGCTTAATGGGAGTATGATCACCGGTGTTAATGGTGTGTTGAATTACTCCCGTACGTCCTAGGTCACCATCTTGCAAGGAGAAGACATCTTTGTATTTCATCAGGAGTTGAGCCAGCTTCTCACCCTGTATCTGATCCAGTTGTTGGGTACATTCTTCTACCATTTTTTCTAGGGGAGTTGGTAAACTGGTTGTGGACATCTTCTGATCTTCTCCCTTCTCCTCATTCTTCTTTACCATGGCAATCCTAGATACTGGCTCACACATACCAATTAACGTACCCTTGCAAATCTTCTGGTCAAATTCGGCAATGTTCGCTATTCTTACGAATACTGGGTGCTGACCAGGTCTTACCAACGTCTTTCCAATAAGTAATCCTTTCTTCACCTCTTCGTACATCGGCTCGACCAATCCCACCAAGCAGCTTGGAGCACCATCCACACGGACCCGTACGATGTTTTCGGATCTGGCAGGCATCGGGACATCTTCTTCGACCTTCACTCGGTATACACAGTTCTTGCGCCCAGGATAACTCATTACTAGTTCTTCTTCACCAATTCGAAGTACACCGGCGCCAACATCAAGCACAATCCCGTGCTTCTTCATACAATCCAGGCCCAGTATAACTTCATCCACAATGTCGGCTACAAGAACTCTCTGTGAAATGACGACATCTTCCATCCCTATGTCGATTTCCGCCTCTCCATACATATATAGGTGCTGTCTCGCCGGTAGCAGTAACCAATCGGATATTCTTATTGGTCGGCCTAATTCTCCACTCAGCCACAACATCTTTTCTGACTATGGTGTCACTGGCTCCTGTATCGATGGTAATTTCAGTCTTCCTGCCATCAATAATCCCATCAACCATCAAACTATCCCCAACTCGAGCCAATCTTGACACATTCACATCTTGTACTGGGGCTTGGTAGGATTGGACCAGCTTTCGCCCCTCAAAACTGGTCAACTTTAGTTTCCCTGGTACCCGGAGGTACCAGCCTCGTCTTCGTGCCGTCTGGTTGTATTTTGGCATCTGTTGCGGAGATGGCCTTTTTCACCACAGTTCCAGCATCGCAAGAAATTTTTCCTTTCTTTCCATCCCCTCCGAGTCCCATTATTGTTGTTGTCTTCACTTCGTCTGTCCAGTTTCTGCGCAAGTTTCTGTACAACTTTTTCCAGCAGGTCTTCGTCTGGTTCTTCGGTATGCAGCTACCGCATCTTGGAGTATCCTCGGGATGTTTGCTTTGCTGCCTCAAACTCCAAGGCGTGGGCCAAAGCGTCTGCCAAAGCTTTATGTCTAGCTAGCTTCAGCGCCATCTTTGTTTCACTGTCACGCAGTCCCTCAATGAAATTCTCCACAGCCAGGCTCTCTAAGAACTCTTCCGGAGCTGTTGGATACGCCAACCGGACTAAACGGGCGATGTCGGCCTCAATCTCTTGCAGGGTCTCATTGGAGCGCTGAGACCTACCTTTAGCTGTGCCTGGTGGACTTGCTGGAGGTGTTGATGGCCATACCTCATCTCCAGGCGCATAACTATCTCCTTATAATCAGCCTGTTGTTCTGCTGTCACGGTATCCAAGATATTTAAGGCGTCACCTCGGAGAGCAACCACCAAATTCACCGCCCTCTCGGTACTGGCCCATTGGTTCACCGCTGCCGCTGCCTCGAACTGCTTGATGTAGGTGTGCCACGAGGTCTTCCCATCAAATGTAGGCGGCTTCACCTTAACAACAGGAGCTCTTCTTTCTTCGTCCAAACCAGTATCTTCAGTCTTCAATGTCTTCTTCTTCTCTAGTTCTGCCACCCTCTCATTTATCTTCGATATTTCTTCATCCATCACCTTTCCTATTTCTTGTGTTTCTTCTGTGATTCGGGTCTCTAATTGGGATCTTACTTCAGTAATTCTTTCAGCTACTTGCTCTTGACTTCTTTCTATGGCTAACTTCATTTCTTCTTGATTATTCTTCATTGTTTCTTCCAGATTATTCTTCAGTTCTTCTTGGTTGGTCTTCATTGCTTCTTCTAGATTTCTCTTCGTTTCTTCTTGACTGTTCTTCACTGTTTCTTCAAGGTGGTTCTTCGTTTCTTCTTGCCCGGTCTTCATGGCTTCTTGGCTGCTCCTTATTTCGTCCAGATTATTCTTCATTAACTCCATAAACGCTTGAAGTTGCTGTTCCATCGCGGCGGCTCTTCTCGTCACCGGCATAAACACTTAAAAGTTCAAACACAAGTCTCAAACCACTAACAGTCACTAAGGAGTCCAAACACGTCGAAATTTTCACTCAGCTCGGCCAACTTCCAGAAAATTCTTCAATTTTCCACCGGCTTCCACGACGTTCTTCTTGGCTCACAAAAATCGCACTTCTGACACCAGTTGTAACGTATTTCGATTTTACACTTTTTATTTACAGTGACTTTATGTATATGTACAAATATTTACAATGATTAACAGTGATTTGAGAACTTAAAATTAACAAACTGAACAATAAGCAGCGAAATATATACAAGCAGTAAAAAAGAATCTTCGAGCAATATAAAATCATAGACTATTATTTTCGGGAGTCAAGGTCAGCGCCGCAATAAAAAACACCGCGGCTCGCCGTCAAACAAGTAATGTGTGTCACTACCAGGGGCGTCGCTGACGGGGCAAAAGTTAGTATCAATATTTAAGTCTTCCACTGCCGTACCTTTTAAGAGATTTTTCTGATGAAAATGATTAGATTAAAAAAGGGACGCGACAGGATAATTATTCAGTAAACGTCAAAATCTCAAAGCTGCCTACGAAATTTGAATGAACCTGTGCGATTTTCAAATATTACAGCACAGTTGCGAGTTTAGCGCACGGGCAACGCAATGGGCAATCGGACACTAACGAAATTTTTAGAAAATTTTACTCTGAAACCAAAGATTATACCCATTTAACACCCCACATAAACGCAAAAATGATTCAAATTAACACTTAATTTTAGGAAGCACTTAAACGTTGCCATTTCGCCGTAGAATTTATTCGGCGGCAACTAGCAAAAGTGACGTCACGCCCCTTGCAGCTGCATGCTGCATGTGTGTTAAACAGAGATATAGTATTTTTCAGATTTGTTGGCGTTTGCGCCGCCATATCCGATTATCCAAGCAACCGCCAGCAGTTCAGTAGTTTCCAAAATTTTGCTGTTGCTAGGAACCGCGACAAGCGTGTGCGCCGCGACTCTGGACACGGCACAGGACAATGAGCATTTTGACGTTTTCCCTCAAGAAATGTATTCTTTTACCCACAATATTAGCCCGTTCACACAAAAGACACCGGTTATTTTCTAGTTTGTACTTAAATCTGCTATTGGTTATAAACGCCACAAACTTGTGTCAGAAATATCCACTATTTGTTTTGTTTTTAATTTGTTATTTAAAATTTTTAATGTAATGTGTTATTTCTTTTCTTTCATGGAATAAATAGCATTCCTTACTTCGGTTTTAATGCCGTCAGTTACATCTTCACTTTTTAATTTTGATTTCTGTGCCTTTTTCCGGGCGTTGCAGCAGACAAACCTCGTTTTTCCTCTCCAACTATGCGCGACACGCTGCGTAGACTTACTTTTGATGCATCGGCCAATCGCTCCTGGTCACAAGTTAAAGGCAATAGGGGACCATTATTTTCCTTCTCTCGAGTAAAGTAGGTAGTTATTCAAAAATATTTCGTTATATTTCTCGACACTGTTTGGTAAAAACATTTCCAGGCATTTTTACACCAGACAATCAAACTGACAGTTAAGGCCGCATTTCACGTAGCTGGTCCAGCCGAGCTGGTGTCGCCCAGCTGGACCCGCTCGTTTCTGCACTCACAAGGCTTGTAAATTTGATTAGTTTTCTATGTGTACAATAAGTAGAGCAATTTTCGTGCCCGACTGCTTATATTCATCAGTAGCCAGCTTGAGGTTGCGCAAAGATGTCGAGAAGTGACGATGAATTTATTGCCATCTACTATTTATCATCAACCGTAAGCAATAGAAGGCGATATAAACGCAAGAGATAAACCCAGTTCATGAAATATTAATGAATTATGAAGGGCTTGCAAATGCACAATAATCTATCTGGACTGTACTATCCACGTGGTTTCAAAGAATGAAAATCTATTGGTGGATTTGCAATTACCGGTTGAGCGGGTCCCGCCGGAGTTGTATATTTCTACAAATCGAGCTGGACCAGCCGGGCTGAAGCGGGGTTACAAGCTACGTGAGTGCAGTTCCATAAGCGGCAATGCTTTTCAGATTGCGGCGGGTCCAGCCGGGCGGGACCAGCTCGGCTGGACCAGCTACGTGAAATGCGGCCTTTATACTTAATAATAATAATAATAATAATAATAATCTTTATTGGCGTTACGTAAATATACAAAAATTATGCAAAACAAAAAAAAATATATATGTAACACCAAACGGCGAAGTTATACTTGAAAGGCAATAATTTTTAATAAATTGCTTGGTGACCACTGGATATTGCAAAATAAGCATATTAATACTGAAACCATTTTGTTTCGCACAACCATAGTAAGAAAGAGTGAGATCAAATATAGAAACGTGAGAATATTCTCAAGTCATCTTACGGCAGCAATTAAAATTCAACAAATCCATTTTACAAAAGGGAGAAAGACATATGAACGTAATGCGCATATTACTGCACACGCACGCCAAGATATCTGAAAAGAACTATATATCCCGACTTCTATTACGTCAGCCGCATACAAGTGACAATTTGTATCAATTTTTTTATCGGTTAATGTATGCCCTAGGTGAAAAAAGAAAAAAACACGTGTCAAATATTTTGAAAAGTTCTTTCTAATTACGAAAAAAGCAAAAGTTGTCCGATTGCCGATTGTCAAGTTTCGGCCTACTATGCTGTATGAAACGTGCCGTGCCGCTTTCCTAGGGGGTAGTCGGAAAACAATTGTATTATTTTGCATATTTTCTGTAACCGCATTGGAGTCAAAGGATGCATTCTTGTTTAAATTTAACTCTATAAATATTGTTAAGCCTTATCTATTGACGCCTAACTGACCAGTTTGTAATTTGCAAAATTAATGGTAAAAGAACAGTACCAAATAAAGCGTAAAATAAACAATACACAAAATCAAGGTAAGAACAGTACCAAATAAAGCATAAAACAAACAATACGCAAAATCAAGGTAAAAAGAACAGTACCGTATAAAGCATAAAATAAAGGGAGTGACTACTGCACAGTCCGGCCGCTTGCGCATTACAGAATGTAACCTATATTTGGCATTTTGGAAGTGTAAAAAAAACTAAAGCTGAGAGAACGCTTTTTTAAAATAGACCCTTACTTGCCCTTTCGCACCAGACACACGCATTTTTTGGCAAAAAGATGATGTAGAAACAAGCAAAAAATGCGGACCCGAGCGGGCGCAGAACTCGTGTGGCCGTAGGAGAACAAAATGGCAGCTTTGTACCATACCCGAACACCCACCGAGATTGTTGGCGATGTCTTTTAATAACGAAGTTCTTAAACGTCATTTTACTGATATTGTGTCGACTGTTCTGGAACAAAATTTAGAAGTGACCGGCGGACTGTTCAGTAGTCACTCACTAAAATAAACAATACGAAAAATGAACGGTAAAAAGAACAGTACCAAACAAAGCGTAAAACAAACAATACGCAAAATCCATCACAAGCTGGATGGAGCATTTTTCAAACTGAATGGCATTCTTTAAACGCATAATGGCCATGTTCAGTCGAAAAAGCTGTTTTTTGTAAATCTTCTTGATTCATTTCAATTTGGTGCAATCTTGCATAATAATTAATATATATTGCGGTAACTAAAACCTGGAGATTCAAAAAGTTTTAAACTTATTAGTTTATAATTATAAGGTTCGAACCTTATCAAAAAAGGTTTAAAACATATTTTCGTAGGCAGTGCGCGCGCACGATCGCACTTATTAAGGAGCCGCCCCTGTTCGTTGTAAAATATTGACTTTTGCCAAGTTTATCTGGGATATCTGCAATGTTGGGCAAAGGATATCCAGATAGGACTGGACCAAGGTGAGATTAAATTTTGAATTCCTTGATCAAGCATTTTCGAAATTTGTTCTTTTACTTCTTTTCCATGCACCAAATTGGTGTGTCGCATTTGTCAAATTAATTTTGTGCTGAATTTTATTTGTAAACGCGTTAACGGAATTTTGTTGCAGTAAAAGATATCTCTAAATTCTAAACATAATTATTTTCGAACTGCATTTATTTTTTCTGAATTGCAATGTTCTAAATGCATTTCTTAAATTTGATTTGAGTTGATTATCCTAAAATGCTTCAAAAGGTTCGCCAATTTCAATTTTTTATAAAAAATATTTCACAATGATTTATAGGTTCAATAAGAAGAGATTCATTAAAAATTATTCTTACAAAACATTCTTTTGAGTTAAATAACCGTAGTTGCTCTAAATTTTGATAAATATTTACTACAGCCTTAGACATTTCTGCGTTGCTTCCAAAATTTCTATAGATTAAAGTTCTTAGGCCATGATTAAGTGTTAAAACACAGTAAGGTACAACAGATTGTTGTGTTCTAGGATATGGAAAAGTAATTTGTGGATAATTTTCGGGGATTATAGAACTGTCGTTGCATTCGTAAATAAGGTAGATGACCCAAATTTAGACACTGAACTAAATTCAGACACATTTCTGTTTATTCAGCTAAAATAAGAAATTTACAATATCTAGATATATGTTAAGGCATCTGTTGATATAATTTAACATTAATTATTTCAGTCATGATTCGTTTCCTTTCTTACCGACATTTTGGCGGTTAGTGCATAACCTTAAAGTTGGTTGGTGTTTGAAAGTTGTGCGTTGTGTTCATCTTCAAAGTATTTCTAATAAGGTAAGCAGATTTTAACTATTATTTTCTTTATCATAAGATACCATCAATTGAGAAAATTGGAATAAACTTTATTGAAAGTTGAATATAGAGGCTTTAAATTTTCATTCTAACAGGGTTTGTTGTCAGTGTAATTACAGGATTTAAAAAAAATAATGGTGTTGGAATTAGGTACAAGCAAATTTGCGAAGTTAGTAAATCAGACACCAGGTGTCGGAAATGTGTACATGTGATATGTAGTAGATATGGTTCTGTTTCTTTCTTTTCGCATTGAATAACAAAGGTATATATCGTTTTATATAGTACAGTTCCTTATAGAGGTCGTATTCAAATTCCGACACGGATGTCAGAGTTAAGAACTTCAACTGTCTGAATTATGTTCATTTTATGTAAACGGGTATCCTCTGTTATTTTTACATTTAAGATATCATTACTTATTATTAAATATTATTATTAACAATGAATTAAATAAAACTACAGAAGCAGTAGATGCTCAAATAGTAAATCATTTGCGATATCTGGAATCTAATGTTCAGCCAGATTTTCTGAATAAATGCTATGAACTGATGGGTGCAGACTGGACAGGTGAAATTAAAGATAAAAGTTTGTATGACATTTGGTACAAAATGTACCAAAAATCGGGATTATCTCAGGATAAAGAAAAGACTCCAGACATAACAATATACAGAAGAAGGCTTAATTCTAGAAGGATCTCAGGATAAAGAAAAAAAACCAAACATTACAATAGATTTAGGAGAAGGCTTAATTCTAGAAGATGGATGGGAAAATTCAGTTGTATTTGAAGCTGACGATACATTACCTTAAGCCATTTTTGAAATAGAACCCACATTTAAAAATACTGATACCGATGCAGAACTTATTGTTGGTCTCGACGAAAACGCTGACAAAGAAAATAAATTAGAAAAAAGAAAATCATTGACGAAACAGCTGATCCTAATGAAAATTCTGATAAAGAAAATATATTAGAAAAAAATATAAAAAATGTCGAAACAGCTGAAAAAGAAAATGACGGAAAAAGAGAAGGTAATGTGATAGAAAAGAGTATAGAAGAAATATTAGAAAACATTCTAATGACCCCAGAAAAACGAACTATTTGGTATGATCATTATGAAGTCGTGAAGCAGATCAAGCCTCCTGTGGAAATAAATAAAAGAGGATTTTTTTCTGTTAAGGAGTTAGAAAAGCCTATGTAATGTAATACATGTTCATATTATTTTCATACTAAACATTTAATAATAAATGAGGGTTTTTATTTTTTGTCGAAATAATGTTCCTCAAATGTCTGATTTAGGGTCACTGTCAGAATTAGGTTCACTGACATGTCTGATTTTGGAACAAACTGCGCTCTTATTGTCTGAATTAGGTGACAATTGAAATGTTATAAAAAAATATAAATTAATTTATTTTATACAAAGTTTTATGATAAATAACTGGTCAGATCTCCTTAGAAATAATTACTAAATTCAGAAAATTGAAACTGATCAACCCCACTGAATAGATTTTAATTATATTAAATAAAATGTAACGTGAATTCCTAAAAGTGTCTGAATTTGGGTCACCTACCTTAATTGGGATTTGGGTATATGATGTGGTAACTTCGCATGTTCTAAGAGAGCCTTTAAGGTACGGCCTTTTTTACCGAACTTACGAAAAAGATCCTGGTGCTGTCTGGCTTTCCTTATATTCTATATCTCGATTCGGGATTCTTCTTTCCGTAATTCTCTTTTCCCTAAGTGGTGTATAAAAGTATGATTGATTTTGTTATAAAAATTCACAGACCTCGCATCTTACGCAAGTATCATAGGCGTATTGAAAATACCGACACAACTCCTCGATTTCTAAGATGTCCAACAAAAGTGATCTGTGCCTTTCAAGTTTGTATATTATTGATACAATAAAATAAGTAAAAGAAATGATTTGTGACAAGCACAAGGTACATAGTCAAACTGACGCGATACGTAACAAAATATTAACGTATCCGTTTTGTACAGTTTGGACTTTTATTGCAACGCGATATCCCTCTTAAACTGTGCTCGCGCTCGCCGTACCTTAGTTTACATCTGGCTAGCGCTCTCCATCCAATATTATTATTAGCGGCCTCGACTGCGCGCGTCGCCGACAGAATCTGTCGCGTGTCGATACATTTTTCGTACGATGAGTCCCATATACACGCGCCCAGAAGTATTTTCAATACTAAAATATTGCCATATCTAAAAGAGGTAATGATTATTTAAAGAATATTTCTAAAAATATGGATTTTACATAACAAGAAATACAATACCTATTTGCTTTAAGTCGCACTCATATTATCTACTTTTCTAAATTTCGGCGTAAAATCTAAATAGTGTATTTAGTATGATTTGATAAAAATATTTTATATGTTTCAAATTTGAATATATTTCAATGTTTTAGGACCAATATGCAGAATTTCTTTGGCACAAGATAGGAGATAGGAGAATAGAGAAGTTTTTTGTTTGATTTGGTAGTATTGGAACAGTAATTGGATATTAGGAATCGGGTTGTAATTGCATTGTATTTGCTAAATCTGTAACGCCACGTGGTCACAGCAAAATTCTGGTAAATCTTGGAGTAGTTTTGAACAATTGTACCATTTTCGTAAATTAAACCTTCAATTTCGTAGTATTAGTTTTGTATAAGTCGTTCCTTGCGACAAAGGATGCGTTCGGATATTTGTTTCCTTCATCTGTAGCTAGTATTTATAACGTTTTAACTGCCAAATCTGTAGTTTCATAAGTCAAACTTGTTAGCTAGAGTTCATTAATTGGTTGTGAGTCACACAGTTCTTTGATACTCTTGGTCGTCTCGACTAATTTTTATCTGTCTGTACATTTTCTCGATATCTGCCATTCGATGTTTTCGTCTTTTCAGATCTCAGCATGTCTTGCTGAAGCTTTGGCCCCACATGCATCAGCTGATTTAGACTTGTTAGGTACACCATGTTTTGGATGATGCATCAAAGATAAGCTTGGTGTGGAACGTAAGTATTTTTCCCATTAGTTTTTCATTAGTTGCCATATAACAACGGAAAAATATGCACTGTTATTTTATTTTGTTTAACAGTAGAAGTTCAGTGGAACAAACTGAAATTGATATTCAATTTTGGCGCCCATTTTATAGTACGTTTCAACTTGTATAATTACCAACCCCATTAGCGCCATCTTTTCCACAATGGCCGAACTAAAATAGGGAAAATTTAGCTGTCATTGACCATAACCTTGAAACATATTGTTTAAAAACTAGAAATAACAGTTATTACACAACTGTTTGCTCTAATATTGTACGCGGTATTTTAGAATCACTTAATTGAGGTAATGAAATGCTAATATTAAAATTCTATCACAAAAATTTTCGCGAAATCACTCATTTTACTATGCTTGTTTCTGAGTCATTTAATACTGTACTTGGATGTAATTTTGCCAGTACCTAAATTACGGAATTCATTTTCGTACCAAATCAACAAAAATACAGAATCTCACACTGTTAAATACATTTCTGTCCTTAAAAATTCCTTGTTTTTTTGACGGTGCTGCCATCTGGTGAAGCCAAGAGCAGCGGTGGCGGTCTTAATCTGTTTTTGAGCTTCTCACCCTAAACAAGTTAAGTGGGGTACTGTGTATAATATCGAGTTCATATTATGAACTTGAATTCTGTTTGGTTCATAGCTTCTACTCTACTACAATAAAGTTGTAGGTAATTTCCTCTTACGTGGGATAGGCACGTAGGTACAGTCTTAGAGATAAATTGGGCCTTCATTAAAAATGTGATCTCAGAACTTAAAATTTATTATTTTTGTTACGTTTTATTTACACACATAAGTAGGTACACACAATTTATGGTAGTTTTTAGGCAAATAAGAAATACCCACCTAATCGAATATATAAATATAATTTGTAGTCAAAATTTTTGATAATGTACTGTGGTAAAATAGAAATGGGCAACCGAAAACACAATAGAATTGCGATTACCGAAAGGCACTTGTGGTGCTTTAAAATAATAATGTGGGCGGAATCAGCCAATCAATGTGTTCGTGCACATCAAATGATATCGTGGAATTGTACGTCAAAGGATCGTATTCAAATACGCTGTAACTTTCTTATAAAATACAAAAAACGAGAGATACATAATTTATTTTGAATTGATTAAAATAACTTTAAAGGTTTGGCGATTTTCCCCTTTTGTCACACTACTTTCTTATCAGCTAAGGAATGTCATATCATTTGCAATTATTCTAATTCTGAGTTATGTGTAAGAAATACATCAATCAGTTTATAACAGGGTATCCCAGAACAACGGGGCAATATTTCTGGAGCATATAGTTTGGGTCAAAATAACACTTAAATCATATAAAAAAAATTTCTAGGACGCCTCCCTTCGAAGTTATTCGCCCTTAAAGGTCAACTCCTGAAGAAAGTTTTTTGCTGGTAACTTTCAAACTACCGCATCGAATGTTATAAAATTTGGACTGTAGACATAGTAAGAAAGTATCTGTGATCGAGTGACATGACATCTTCCGTATCTTGTCTAGGAAGCCGGGGGTGGAACACCCCTAATGCTTTTCACCCCTTAACTTTTACGTTGATGCTTTTAGCGAATTTGTAATGACATTTTTAAATTCCTCAAACAATTTTCTCCAAAAAAGGTACTCTTTCTTGAAACCGTTAAAACGGCACGTTCCCGAGAAAAAAAATTATACAAAGACATGATTTATAATTTTTACTACACAAAAACGTATGCGTCTACAAGGTGCTCACTTCAAAAATTTATTGTAGCTGCTATTATGTTTGCAAAACCGATTGTTGATACATTTTCACTTCATTTTCATTTTCTCACATGTTTCATGAAGCAGTTCATATTTCATAGCCTGGCTTGTATAGTAAAAATCGGTAAAAATGATAAACCATGTCTTTGTATACATTTTTTTTCGGAAACGGGCCCGTTTTAACGGTTTCAAAAAAAGAATACCTTTTTCGAGAAAATTGTTTGAGGAATTTAAAAATGTCATTGCAAATTCGTTAAAAGCACGAACGTAAAAGTTAAGGGATGAAAAGCATTAGGGTTGTTCCACCCCCGGCTTCCTAGACAAAATACGGAAGATGTCGTGTCACTCGATCACAGATACTTGCTTACTGTGCCTACAGTCCAAATTTTATAACATTCGATAGAGTAGTTTGAAAGTTACCAGCAAAAAACCTTCTTTAGGACTTTAAGGGCGAATAGCTTCGAAGGGAGGCGTCCTAGATGTTTTTTTTGATATGATTTAAGTGTTATTTTGACCCAAACTATATGCTCCAGAAATATTGCCCCGCTGTTCTGGGACACCCTGTATACAAGAATATTTTGTGATCAGAACCTTTTATGTCACTAAAATTGATTGACCAACTTATGGTTTAATAATCTCTCTGAAAAGATTCACAAATCTTCATGAAATTTCTGAAAAAAAAATAAGTATCAATGGGTACACAAAAAGTGCACATTTCATCGTTTTACTTACTCTATGTATTTAGGTACTCTTGGATCTTGACTAAGATCAAGGTGGTCGTAATGTAAATGAGCTTCAAATTGATGATATGTTACATTTCCTTGATTTGATAGATCTCTCTCAGTTGTTGCAACTTCAGCTAACTGCAATGGAATGTAAAATTAGCTGGATGGCCTCGACATATTCTCGATCATATAAAATCTCGTCTCGAAGCCGAAATTTCGATTCGTCTGGACGGAGGTGGCGACAAATTTAAATTTAGATTTTTTCCAGCAAATGAAAACTATACACAAAAATAGACAAGAGTTCATTCATTTTTATTGACAACTCTTGCACACGAACGGTCGTTTTCTTCAAACTACTTCATATCTACCTATGTCTATACCTATTTAATTTTCGATTTGGACTGCCCAATGAAAAGTTTGGTAGGCAACTACGCAATACTGATGTAAAGTAGGTACGTTTCACACCTCGGGCAATTTCAAAGCAGTTTAAAGTTGCCACAAAAATGAAAAATGCTGGAGTTAAAGTAGGGTTTCGCAAGACCAAGACAAGACGAGACTTACACTAGTCTTGGTATTGGTCTTGCATCCTCGTGTTGGGCTTGGTCTAGGTCTTGGTCTTGAAACCCAAGACCAAGACGAGAACCACATAAATCTTGGTCTTGGTATTGTTATTTCTTGGTCTTGTTTGGTTTTTATGAGAGTACGAGAAATTTATGAATTTCAATGTTTCCACACCCACTGAATGGGAGATAGTTCAAAAATAAGAAGTCCTATTTCATATTTGCATAATTTCATAATTTTTTGTTCGGAATATACCTAATGATTCACTAAGTTGTAGAGTTGACTGAATACAACTTTTGTATTTAGTTCATGGCTCTATTTTGTGTTAAGATGTAAACTTAATTTATAAACCAAAATGAAAGCTGTACATCTGAAATGTACTTACTTCCCATAAAATTTATTTTATTTATTCTAGTACAGATTATAGTTTAAGGATGTATGTACAGCGTGATCATTTAAAAACGAGCCACCTCAAATATCTAAGAAACGAATAGAATTATGAAAAATCGCCGAGACACGTAAATTTATGACGCAGGGGGACAGATTTTGATGTATAGTAGATGTCTGTAAAACCTACCCCCTAGCCCCCAGTCACCCTCACTTTAAAATCTCAAACGGCATCATATTGCTTGTGATATCTCATTTTAAAGGAAATCGAATGAGGAATACAGCAGCGATATTTATTTTTTAATTATTCCTTATTTTGAGCTTTAAAAACTAAAATAAGGTAATTTCAACCTTTCAGTAAATAAGAAAAATAATGGGTTAAATTTAATACAAAATAAGAGTTAAACCTTGTAGATATCAGATAATATACGTTTCATACAAAAAAGTAGCTTTAGAATTTAAAACAGGAAAATATAACTTGTAGAATAATTTAAGGAAAATCTATCTTAGATGCTCAAAATGGGAACAGTTATTTGCAAAACAATAATAAAGCCTATATTCTCGAATTGCCTTCTTACATTCAGGAATGTTTGGGAGGGAATATTTCGGCATGTTTCTGATATTGTGGGCCTCAAATTAATTAAATTTTCTATGTGGGTTTGACACACTGCTGATTTAAAATAACCCTAAAAGAGAAAATTTAGCAGGCTGAATTGAGGAGTAATTAAAAAATAAACATCACTGCGGTACTCCTCATTCGATTTCCTTTAAAATGAGGTGTCACACGTAATATAGTGCCATTTAAGACTTTAAAGTGAGGGTGGTTGGATGTTGGGGGGTTGGTTTCACCAACGTCAACTATACGTCAAAATGTGCCCCCCTCGATTCCTAAATTTACGTGTCTCGACGATTTGACGTATTTCTATTCGTTCCTAAGATATTTGAGGTGGCACGTTTTTAAATGATCACACTGTATAGTATGCTCGGTAGGCAGCCCAATTTTGTCACCACTCGCGTATGACGTTGTGCGAAACAGAGATTCTTGGGAAACACTTCTCCGTGCTGTGCGAACGCAGTGATCAATCATGGGATGGTGTTAGTATTTTGTATTACGAGTATACGAATTTTAAGCATTATTTCCAATTTTTGTTATGAAAAATTGCAGTTGTTTTAATTAATTTTCCAATAAACTAAAAATAACTGTCAAACATTTTCTAAAATATCAGGACCAAGACTTTCCCAAGACTCTTGCTGCAAGACTCTTGGTCTTGGATGTTAAGTCTTGGTATTGGTCTTGGATCATTTATGTTAGTCTTGGTCTTTGTCTTGGTCTACAATTCAAGACCAAGACAAGACAAGACTAAGACTTTTCTTGGTCTTGTGCGAAACCCTAAGTTGAAGATCCTTCCGCATAACGTTCCGCTTTTTAACACACCTCTGTAAAAAAGGTTAACATAATTTTGTGTTGCTCACCTTTTTACCAAGAGTATACGGTATGATTGAATCATCTTCCGCATTCATGATCATTATTGGACAATCTACATCTAAAATATTGGTAGATGTTCTGAAATGAAACCCATTCTCGTCCAACGGATTCAAAAACGTAGCTTCGAAATACGCGAGCCAGGCAAAAACCTATAAAATAATCTGTTATTAAAGTAAAAAACTCTAAATAGATGCTATACTTTTCCCAATGGATGAAGAGGCAGTTCTTCTCTCATTGTGGTAAAAGGAGATTCTAATATTAGACCGTAAGGCACAATATTGTCATATTTTAACATTTTAAGGGTATGTGTACTCAATGCAGTTCCTAACGAGTGTCCCCAAACATATATTTTTGCGGTTGTCTTGCTTTGAACCCATTTATAAAGTTGTACACCGTCATCCACAACTGCTGGTTCTGTTAAAAGAGCGGGAGCAGAATCTCCATAATCTAAAAACCGATAATGATGATATAGGAAGTGTGTGCCAAATAATTCTGCAATAAATATTACATACAGATAGCGCGCTACGAATCTAGAAAGTGACGTAAAACCCTGGTGTTTTAAGAATGAAAAACTGAACATTCGTCCATGTATTAAATTACCGATAGAGTTCTGCAGCACTGCATTTCAAAGACCTTTAATTTTTTCCTATTGGATTTTCATACCGTTTTAATTTTGCAACCATATAATGCCGTGCTGCATACCACATTTTAAAAAGTTTTTCCCGAGTAAAATAATTGTTTATTTTTGTTAAACGTGCTCGGTCGTACGCTATTCTTTGATCTATGTCCCTACTGGTCCTAAATAGACATTCGCGACTTCTTTGCGCTTCTCATTTTTGTCTCAGTTTTCGTGCCCCCTCATCATCATCATAAAGTTTTCAGTCCGAAGACTGGTTGGACGCGTACCTCCGTCCTTTCCTATCCTAAGCTAACCTACGCATTTCCCCAAAAGTTGAACATCCTACATCCTTAACTATTTGAGAGCAGTAGTTTAATCTGGGCCTACCCCTACCTCTTTTTATTCCTATCTCTGACTCTAGTATGTCGCGAACTAAGACTAAGCCTCCGTGCTCAGAAGGTGTCCTACCATCCTATCTCTCCCATCCCTTACTGTCTTCCATAAATTTCGCTTTCCTCCAACTCTTTCTAATACCTCTCTGTTGCTAACCTTATCTATCCACGGTATCTTCATCATGTGTCTACAGCACCACATTTCAAATGCTTCTAATTTTTTCCTACCCGCTTCTCCTATCGTCCAAATTTCGCACCCGTACAATGGCGTACGTAGAGGCGATAACGCACATCCCTGCCTCACTCCCTTTTGGATATCTACTTCTCTATTATCCATCCTGCTCAAATTCTATAACTTCCGTTTGTTTTTTGTATAAATTATGAATTATTCTTCCATCCCTATACTTCATCCCTACATTTTTGAGCACTTCGAAGGCTTTTTCCAAATTTACAAATCCTATATAGGCGCTCTTTCCCTTTCCTAATCTTTTCTATTATTACTCGTAAAACTAGAATGGCCTCGCGCGTTCCCCTATTTCGTCTAAGTCCGAAATGATCTTCTAATATTTCTTCCGCCCTTGTCTCAATCCTTCTTTGTACAATTCTAGTTAAAATTTTTGACGCGTGAGACGTTAAACTGATCGTTCTACAATTTTCACACCTATCCGCGGCTTTCCTTTTTGGCAAAGCTACTATGATGTTCCGTTTGTAATCTTCTGGAATCTCGCCTGTCAGTCTGCGACGAACAGTTAAATAAACGATATATTACCTCTTGATCTGCGCACTTTAAGATTTCTGCCTGCAAGCCATCTATACCTGGTGCTTTATTTTTTAGTGCTAGCTCGAACTCTTCTCTCATTATAGAACACCCTAGGTTGTTCCCCTCTACACTGCTTTCCCTTTCTAATGTATCTCGCACTTCCTGTCCCGCATATAAGTTTCCCAAATATTCTT
Source organism: Xestobium rufovillosum (assembly GCA_963966045.1). Taxonomy (NCBI): domain Eukaryota; kingdom Metazoa; phylum Arthropoda; class Insecta; order Coleoptera; family Ptinidae; genus Xestobium; species Xestobium rufovillosum. The sequence continues at coordinate 2,486,114 of OZ014493.1, forward strand.
TCCACCTATCTGCCTTCTCCCCGCTTCCGATTAGGATATCTCCTGCCTCATTTCTAATGTTTTTGATACTAGATCCAATTTCTCTAAAATTTTGTATGCTTCGTCAGCAGTGATGTTAAATTACCGTAATTTATATTTTTGGTAATTTACGGCGGTAATTTACGATTTTTAATTACCGTGGTGATAAATTTGTTTTGTAAATTACCGTGGTAATTTACCGTAATATTGCATAAATTACGGTAAATTATCGTATTTTACCAGTAAATTACCGAAATTTACCTGTAAATTACCGTGATTTAACAGTAATTTAGCATTAGATGTTTGATGAAAGATGATGTCACCAAAATATAAATTTTATTTGTAAAAAATATAAACAAAATTACTATAAAATATGGTAATTTACTTCGTAATTTACTGTGTAATTTACGGTAATTTTCCCCGTAAATTACGGTAACTAATTTTTGGTATTTTGCGGTAAATTACGGTAAATAACCGCGGTTATTTACTGGTAAATTACCAGCTCACATCACTGTTCGTCAGTCTTTCCTACTTCTAACTTATTTTCCACTTCTTTGCATTTATTATCGATCCATTGCTCTTTCGCTTTCATCCCCTACATACCAAAATAATTTTAGTTCTGTTTTTATTAAATTTTATGATGTAGCATTTTGTCAAAACTGCGAATCTGCGCATATTAATCGATTGACTCTGTATATTAATTTTGAAGGCTATTCTATCTTTCATAATATTAGTCGCATCTTGGATATATAAATTGAAAACTATAGAGGTGACAAGGTAATCTCTGTCTCACTCGCTTCCGTTCAAATTCCATAGATGGAATATTACTCCAACTGAGCCTGTCCGACAGTCCTAGCTGAAAAACATCTAGCATACCGTTGATCCTGGAGCAGATCCCACCGGAAAGACACCCAAGACGTTCACCGTTTAAAAGATCAAACGCTGGCTGCGGCATCGCCGATCTAATTAGCAAATAGGTACTTGATATTTACCAGCTAAACTACTGTCATCGTAATACCTGGAGTTATGCATATTCTAGTACCTTATTGGAAATGGTCCGGAGCTTACAGCGAAGGGACATTCTGATAATATATAAAAGACTGTAATTAGTGATAGGTAATCGAACAATTTACCATAATAATTAAATACGCCATACGCTGATGGAAGCGAGTATCTGCCTAGTCTGAGGTTAAATTAGGTGCAGAGATATTTCGCATTTGATTTAATGACGTGACCACGAATAAACAACATCATCTGCACAGAAAATAATTGCCCAAATCGAAAGACTCCGTGTTCCTTTCTCAGCTCACTCATCAAGGAAAGTTTGCCGTACCATACAACAAACACACCATTTATATCCGACGAATATACCATCAGGTACTTATTGCGGCCGACATTTTAGTTAAGGTCTTAATACTGGTTCATTGACAATACTGGATGTTATTATTGTTACGTTTGCAATTTCGATACTTTAGCTTGTTAAATAATTACTACAAGACAGCACACCATTATCTTTCACATGGTACCCCTAATATTCTAGAATTTCTAATAGACTTATTTATTTGCTTTGTATTAGCATTAATCCGTGTAAACTACAGGGACAGTCTAGAAGTTGGTCATTTATAAAATTATTGTCCAATTCCCATTTTTCTTTTTACTTACTTCTGTAATCGAAAGCGACAACATGAAAAAATTTTCTTAGAACCAAATAGGTCGGAAGAGGCTGAATTCTTGTGCCGCTGTTCCCATGGAAATAAATAATGACAGGAAACTCTCCGGAAGCTAGTTGTTTACTAAAATCGTAATGTGGATCCCTTATGGAATCGGCAACTAACGTTTCTGGAAGCAGATGCCAAATACCCAAATATATACTTTTGTTCGTTAACAAATCCACCACAGAAGCGTATATATTCCGTACACCTTGTACATCGTATTTATCGTAATTTTCGTATTCTGGATCTTTAGGCTGTTCGACTAAAATTTCGCAGTTTGTAATTTACGTTAAAAGATCAGATTCTTGAGAATTACTTTACTTACTGTTTGGAAACATGGCAAACCTCTGAACTTCAATTGATAACATAAATACTAGAGGTAACACTACAAATACAAGAATAAAAAGGAGCAGTGCGACAACTAATCTGAAAAGAAAAACGAAAATTAGTAAGTATGATTTGCGAAAAATGTGTTAACGGAGAAAATTCACAAAACTGTTAAATTTGAAAGCCAGTGCAAAAATGCGGAATTTATGAATTTTTAAACTATGAGTTGCATATTAGTCTAGTGCTCAGAGCGCTGTGCCTACCAGAAATTCTTGGAACCGCCGGGTACCAGCTTCTATGATATTCGGATACCCGGATCCTCCGGGTAGCGGGTATTAAGTCGGGTATCCGGTTACTCGATATCCGAAATAGCGGGTACCCGGATTACCGAATGCCCGGTTTAACGGGTACCCGTATTTACCGAGTGCGTAAATTTACTGGCGTATACGATGCGACACGGATAAGTAAGTAAGAAAATGTACATTTTCTCTATAGCTAGTTTTCGTATGCTGCAATTCGGGCCTTCTAATTTAATAACGTAAGAATAAGTAAGTACCTATATTTTAGAATTTTAGTATGGTCGCATGGTCGGTGTCACAGCGTGGTCGAAATTTTGACGGCTAGAATTTTTGCGCCTGGTTTAAATAATAAATTCCTTACCTAAATAATAGTTACTAGATGAACCCGTGGGCTACGCTCCACGACTTTTACGTAGTTGTGAATCGGTGTAGTAATTATACTTAAAACGTAGGTGCATCACAGGTGCACCACAGAATATTCCCATAGAATATTCTTAAATAATTAATTGCATTTAATTTAATACGGCAAGAAACCATTCTACCTACGGGTGCGACGTTGAACTACCACTGTGAAAAGCGCTCAGCAGATCCAAGCGTCCATCGAAATGATACCGATGCAATTTTCTTATTTGCGTTAAAGAAACACCTGATTGAGTGCACGAACTCACCCATACGATCTCCGCCAGTTGAAAAGAGACCGAGCGGCTGATATCCCCACCCGTATGTCAAGTGTTGTGCCAGTTCGCTTTTAATATTATGATAATGATAATGAATGGAACTGGCGCATCTTTTTTTGCGATTTTCTTTACTAACGCGTCGTGTGCAAAAAATTGAAAGGCATACAAGAAATTGTCACATAATGTTAAAAAACTGAAAGATTCGCTACATTAATGACCATTCGTTACATAAACTATAAACGTTCTAGAACCTAAAGTAATTTATTAAAACTACATTGTACATTCTACAACGTATATTGGGTGTTAAATTCTATTGGCTTACTTGAGGTACTCTTGAAGTCAGAGATGGTTAAATGAAAAAAAAATATATCATTTTTTAATACTCGCACTCCTGATTTTTTGAAATTTTGTCTTGAAAAAATTGAAAAATTATTTCTTTCTTTCTTAAGCACATTTAGATGAATTTTTCAAAAAATTATGTAACAAAGCATAATTAACCGCCTGTAGATCTAACAAACTTAGATTAGGCGTTATCTATTTTGTTCGAGAAACATCGCGCACCAGAAAAAGTGCACAGATGAGAGAAGACGTCACGACGTCAATGAACCGAAGATAGTTTAAAGAGAGGGTACTGGGTTCGCGCGCTGACAGTGGGAGGCGCCAAACCCCCGACCGGCCGTTCAAGAAGTTTGGTGGAAGATTTGACAAAACGAGATGTCACCGGCATTCAAGGGACATTCACTCATCATCCATCCGACCGACATACATCCTGCATTCTCATACCAGACATTCTCCGAATAACTTCCAGTATTATCTCGAGTAACTGACTAGCTGGCTTACGTCGTGTGAAGTGATTAGCTGTGCTACTATAATTAAAAGCCGTTATTTGATTATTGAAGCTGTGAGGCTATCAATAATTAAATATACGTTAGTTGGTCCGGGGTAGAGGTATAATAGGCTGATGAAGGCTAGTTCTTAAATTCTACGGGTAGCCGTGGATGTTCAAACCATAAACTCGCACAAGCCGAAAGCAGATTGAAACATGCGGTGTAAATAGCATATGCTGTGAGAATAGCACGTCTGCCTTCGACCGATGCAGTGAGCGATTGAACATCCCGTCCGGTTGAATTTCGGAGCAATTATACACCTGCTTACGTAGCAATTAATGGCCATCCGATTAAGGGATCGCCGAGAGTGGCTGTTACGTATATCCCCGATTTACACATCACCTGGTTGCACACCTGTGCGGCAACGTTAACCAGATACCGAGTACACCGTATAAGTCATCCCACGGGACGACAGTCAGTTACCAGAAAACCGTCCAGGAGAGAATCGCTTACGATACCTGGCTATCAAAACCCAGTACCGTTTGTTATTCCCTCATGTATATACCTAATTACCGTTTAGACTTTACCGTATGGATCATATTTAATTTCATGTAAATATTTTATATAATACCGTTTGACCAGTTTTAATGTACATAGCTAACTATAATAGAATCATATTTATTTGTTTCCCGTGTGTATTATTATCTCCATATAGCAATAGAGAACCCAGCCCTTCTTCGACTGAAGCGAAGGGTATATATCTTTCGACGAATAAGTTTTCCAACCGACCGACCGAGATGCAACAATTTGATCGTTCATAAGCGAACGACCCGAAATAATCTAGTATACAGTGTGTCCCAGGACGCACGAGGGAAAGTTCGTTGCATAGATAAATGGCGCCCGAGCAGGGACAACTTGATTCGTCACTATTGCATCCAACCCGTGGAAGAATTGATTCCAGAACCAGAACCTGAACCGTACAAACATTTTGTAAAAAGCAAGTAAGTTGTGTATTCTGTTTTATGTTCGCAGCCTCCAAGATGAGCGAGGAAGAGAACGTAGCAGGTCCCGAAGGAGAACAAGCACCGAATCCCGTCGTACCCGCCGCCAAAGTGGCCTGGGTATACCAGCTGAATAAAGAAGAATTAACCCGCGAACTGAGAAAGTTTAACTTGGACCCGAGTGGTAAGGTAGAGACCATGAGACGAAAACTCACTACTTTTCTAAGGGAGGGTTTCATCGGCCAGAACGAAGAGCCTGAAAGGGAACTAGCACAGGCCCTACCGAAGGAGAAAAAGCTACTCTGCGATACTGTCCGTAAATGGAATTCAAAATTTGACGGAAGCACTGACCCAGTTACCTTTTTAGAGCGACTAGAAGAATTACAAGAATGCTGTGAAACTGACAAGAAAGATTTACTAAAATCACTACCAGAATTATTAAAGGGTAAGTGCCTGTTATGGTACAGAAATAATAAAATGCTATGGGAATCTTGGGAGGATTTTCTCCAAGAATTTAAAAAGCATTATTTTCCGCCCCGGTATATGTTTTATTTAGAGCAAGAAATTCGAACGCGTACTCAGGGAAAGCAAGAAACCGCTAAGGAATATGCGGTATCTCTTCTGACCTTGATGAGACGCTACGGCAATATTTCACTGGAAAATCAAATCGAGCGTTTGTACCTGAATTTACGACCGGAGCATAAACTATACATAAAAAGGTGCGATATTTTGAATATTTCCGATTTATTTAGGTTGACATCCGACTACGAGGGGGTAATGAAAGATTATTCGTCCTATCGTCCGCCGCCCAGCCAATCGCAATCCTATGTACCAGAAACCGCTTGTACCACCGATAAACCCATGAAACAGGGGAGAGAGCACCTCACCCTTGTTACAGAAAGAAAACCAGAGACCACCCGTCTACGAGACTTCCAGAAGGGAAATAATTATTCCAGAACGCTAGGTTGTTGGCGTTGTGGAGAAAAAGGTCACTTCAAGGAAGATTGCCGAGGCGCTCGGAAGTTATTTTGCTCCTGGTGCGGCAAGCAAGGCACGTTGACCCGAGATTGTTGTGGTTTAAAGAATTCGGGAAACGAAATGCGTCGCCGGAGGTAAGGGGACGACCCCGACGACAAGACCGACCTGAACCCCAGCATAAGTTACCGAAACAGTTCCATACACACCCTAGCAAGCAGATGTCAGGGATAAAGTCTCAGATGACACCAGAAACCGCCACTACCAGAGATTCCAGAATTTTTATTAAACTTAAAATTCTTGGCGTCTATTTTTCCGCATTAGTGGATACCGGCGCTAGTTGTTCGTATATTGGGAATCGAGTTCGTATACACCTGGAACAGAATGGAATCCGACCGAAGCCAGGAGAGGATAAATTCGTCCGACTGGCCAATAACCAGACCATTCCTGTTCAACACCAGTACGAATTCCAGTTTTCATATAATATGAAGCAAGTGAAAGGTGTGTGGGGCTGCTTGCAGCACCTCACCACAGACATGGTGATGGGTATGGATCAACTGCGAGCATTACATACTATAATCGATCTGGATAATAGTAGAATGTGGCTAGGAAGCCAGGAAATTGCACTCAACTTCCAGGAACAGGATAATGAGCTAGCAGGCATTGTTCCAATCAATCCAGGCCAGAAGAAAGAATTAGAAGAATTCCTAGGTAAAGAGATGAAGAAATTTTCAGCTCTTAAGGGACCGACATCTTTGGTGGAACATAAGATACGGCTAAAAACGGGGGAAGAGCCCCAGAAACAACGATATTATCCGAGAAATCCAGCCATGCAGTCAATCATGAAGTTACGCAAATGCTACAAGACGACGTGATTGAACCTTCCGACATTCCTTGGAGTTCACCGGTGGTTCTGGTTAAGAAGCCATCCGGGAAGCACCGATTCTGCGTGGATTTTAGGGTGGTAAATAAGAAATCCATTCCTGATGCCTATCCCACCCCGTATATCCAGGCGATCCTTGACAAATTGAGGGGAGCAAGGTATTTCTCGACCATTGATTTAAAACATGCTTATTGGCAGGTACCACTAGAGAAGGAGAGCCGGCCGATCACCACGTTTACAGTGCCAGGTATGGGCCTGTACCAATTTAAAGTGATGCCGTATGGATTGCATTCCGCACCTGCAACGTTTCAGCGATTATTGGACAAAATAATTGGCGTTGAACTAGAACCCAGAGCATTCGCATACTTAGACGACATCATCGTGGTAAGTCGGACTTTCGAAGAACATCTTCAATACCTCAGGGAGGTATTCCGAAGGTTGCGGTCTGCAGGACTGCAACCGCAGCCGGAAAAATGTGTGTTTTGCCAACCAGAGTTAAAGTATCTAGGACACGTCGTGAACCAAGATGGAATCCTGACAGATCCTGATAAAGTAGAAGGAATTACCAAGCTAGAAATCCCAAAGAGTGTACGAGCGCTCCGAAGATTTTTGGGTATGATGTCCTGGTACAGAAGATTTATCTCGCATTTTTCGGACATAGCGGCTCCGCTGAACCGTCTACTTAAGAAAAATGCTAAATTTTTATGGACTGCAGAACAAGAAGAAGCCTTCAATAAATTAAAACAGGCACTTACAAGTGCTCCCGTATTAGCTTGTCCAGATTTTAACTTACCTTTCGTATTACAGACTGATGCTAGCGATGTAGGCCTAGGAGCTGTCCTAAGTCAGACCCAGGACGGCGAAGAAAAGCCGATCTCTTATATCTCCCATACACTCACGGAGGCAGAGAGAAAATTATCCACGACCCAGAAAGAGTTATTAGCCATAATATGGGCAGTAACAAAGTGGAAACCATACCTAGAGGGATACCATTTTACTGTCATCTCCGACCACCATTGCTTGGAATGGCTAAACCGACTGAAAAATCCCACCGGAAAGCTGGCCAGATGGGCGCTCGAATTACAGCAATATTCATTCGAAGTAAAGTACCGGAAAGGAACACTTAACCAGGTCACTGACGCTCTGTCCCGCTCACCGGGTGAGACAGAGGAATTAGCTGTGGTAAACCGAATCGAAGATTGTACCTGGGTAAGAAAGCTCCGTAAAAATATAAAAGATTCTCCAGCAAAATTCCGTGAATACCGAATAATAAATCACAAGATTTATAAATGTTTTCCAGATGTGTTCGCAGATATGGTCGCTGACGGACGTACCGACCGATGGACACTGTGTGTCCCGGAACAGCAACGCCAGGCAGTATTGGAGGAATGTCACGACCAGCCAGCAGCGGGACATCTAGGCGTCGCTAAGACGTATACCAGGGTTGCTCAAAATTATCATTGGCCAGGTATGTACCGGGATGTGAAAAAGTACATCCAAAAATGCCGGAACTGCCAATGGTATAAGCTACCGCAACAGCAACCACTGGGAAAAATGAATTTTTCCAGACCGACTGAACCATGGGACGTAGTAAGCACTGATCTCATAGGACCGCTACCACGCTCAACGAAAGGGAACACATTTCTGGTCGTATTCCAGGATAGGTTCTCTAAGTGGGTGGAAATCCAGGCGCTGAGGAAGGCGACCGCGAAAACCGTTATCCAGGCGTTCAAGGAACGTATTGTATTCCGCTTCGGAACCCCGAGAATGTTAGTGTCAGACAACGGAAAGCAGTACGCGAATCGTATTTTCCAAGACCTGGCAGCTACATACCAGATACACCACCAGTTCACCCCTCCTTATACTCCTCAAGCAAATCCGGTAGAGAGAGCTAATAAAGTTATAGGGAAGATGGTGGCGCAGTATAGTTCCGAGGACCAGAAAGAAATGGGATGTTTACCTAGCAGAACTGACGTTTGCGATAAACAGCTCGAAACATGAATCTACAGGATTCTCCCCCGCATATCTAAATTTCGGAAGAGAGCCGATACCGCCAGGAACGTTGAGGAATCAAGACGCTCCTGTAGACCTGCAAGAAATCAATCTTGAAAAGCATCAGAGGCATCTTCAGAAATTACAAGATATATACCGGATGGTACGAGTGAATTTAGCCAAATCATTCGTCCGACAAAGCCATCACTATAATCTTCGAAGACGGCCATACCGACCGAAAATAGGAGACCTGGTGTACAAACGTACGCATGTACTTTCTGATGCCGCCAGAGGCTTCACGGCAAAGTTAGCCCCAAAGTACACAGGACCGTTCGAAGTATACCGAATCTTGTCACCCGTCATAATAGTCCTTCGGGATGAAGAAGGAAGAGACATGGGAAGAGTTCACGTGAAGGACGTGAAACCGGAGACCGGGGAAACCGAGTAAGTAAACTTCTCCCTCTCTAACGCACGCGTGGTTGTTTCTGTTCTAGTATAAAGCCAGCCCCGCAACGAGTGAACGACTAGTTCCGAAACAGCCATGAAGGTTAAAAGAACTACAGTCAAGATCCGCCCATGGAGACCGCCGACCGCTGTCAGGCTTCAGCCGCCAGCTCGACCACCGCCACCGAAAACCCCATCGCCAGGCCCGATGATGGAAGACCTGGTGCAGAAGTTCGGGGAACTCTTCGGACCATCTGATTCTCCGCCAGGTTCCCCCAGTCCTGAAACTTCGGAGGAGTTCATGAGATGGTGGGCCGAGGTAGGCTCCCCAACTCCAACCGTCGTAATGGAGATTTCACCAGTCCGGGTAGTTACCAGTCCCGAGGTGACCGGGTTACCACCGACCCCCAAGACCCCAATACGACGTTTCTGTCCGGAGTTGGGCAGATACCGGTACGTGTGCGATGTCCCGGAGGAAATGGTACCAGGAAGTAGCGGCTCGACACCGCTTCAAGACCTAGTACCTCTCCAGGTGCTCCAACCCGTCAAGAAGGCTACCCGAAGTGGCGGGAAGAAGAGGACGCGTGTGTTTCTCCCTAATGGCACATTCATTAGGATGAGGAGGACGCTAGCCCAGGAACTCGGGGTTGCCTGAAACCCGCAGCACATAGGATAACGGGGTAAACAGAATTTTTATAAAGCCGTAGAATTATTGTTTTAGAAAGAAGCATCTTCTTTTCCCGAAGAAAGGGGGGGTGTGTAACAAAGCATAATTAACCGCCTGTAGATCTAACAAACTTAGATTAGGCGTTATCTATTTTGTTCGAGAAACATCGCGCACCAGAAAAAGTGCACAGATGAGAGAAGACGTCACGACGTCAATGAACCGAAGATAGTTTAAAGAGAGGGTACTGGGTTCGCGCGCTGACAGTGGGAGGCGCCAAACCCCCGACCGGCCGTTCAAGAAGTTTGGTGGAAGATTTGACAAAACGAGATGTCACCGGCATTCAAGGGACATTCACTCATCATCCATCCGACCGACATACATCCTGCATTCTCATACCAGACATTCTCCGAATAACTTCCAGTATTATCTCGAGTAACTGACTAGCTGGCTTACGTCGTGTGAAATGATTAGCTGTGCTACTATAATTAAAAGCCGTTATTTGATTATTGAAGCTGTGAGGCTATCAATAATTAAATATACGTTAGTTGGTCCGGTGTAGAGGTATAATAGGCTGATGAAGGCTAGTTCTTAAATTCTACGGGTAGCCGTGGATGTTCAAACCATAAACTCGCACAAGCCGAAAGCAGATTGAAACATGCGGTGTAAATAGCATATGCTGTGAGAATAGCACGTCTGCCTTCGACCGATGCAGTGAGCGATTGAACATCCCGTCCGGTTGAATTTCGGAGCAATTATACACCTGCTTACGTAGCAATTAATGGCCATCCGATTAAGGGATCGCCGAGAGTGGCTGTTACGTATATCCCCGATTTACACATCACCTGGTTGCACACCTGTGCGGCAACGTTAACCAGATACCGAGTACACAGTATAAGTCATCCCACGGGACGACAGTCAGTTACCAGAAAACCGTCCAGGAGAGAATCGCTTACGATACCTGGATATCAAAACCCAGTACCGTTTGTTATTCCCTCATGTATATACTTAATTACCGTTTAGACTTTACCGTATGGATCATATTTAATTTCATGTAAATATTTTATATAATACCGTTTGACCAGTTTTAATGTACATAGCTAACTATAATAGAATCATATTTATTTGTTTCCCGTGTGTATTATTATCTCCATATAGCAATAGAGAACCCAGCCCTTCTTCGACTGAAGCGAAGGGTATATATCTTTCGACGAATAAGTTTTCCAACCGACCGACCGAGATGCAACAATCTGATCGTTCATAAGCGAACGACCCGAAATAATCTAGTATACAGTGTGTCCCAGGACGCACGAGGGAAAGTTCGTTGCAATTATAAGGATAAACATAAAAGATTTCGTTTTTCTGAATTTAATCTTCCCTCTATCAGTCGGGGAGCAGACCGCGTTTTAAACACTCTCTATACAACTCGAATACACACAAGAAAATGAAGCTGATTCTTATGTAAAATGATCTGCCGGATTCGAATTTTGAGGTCGCGAAAAGATCGGGAATTGCGAGAATGTAGGAAAATCTATTTTTCCTAAATAAATTTTCGACCATTTTTAAAACTTTTCTCGTTGCATTTCAGCAACGAAAAGAGTTAGAGATCTGTTTTTTTCGTGGAATATACACTGAAGTGTGCTGATAATCACAGTGTACTCACGTTGCCTCTACAATTTTCCAATTTTATGAAAAAAAAAGGTTTCTTGCTAGACCGCAAATTCGTGTAATGTATTTTTCATGCACCGGGTAAGTAATCTTATTTTTCGGAATTAACATATACATATGCGAGACCAAACACGGACAAAGGCTCGAAATTATTTTTGGTGAAGAAACGAAACATTAATGTTGTTGCTGAAAAAAGTTACAGCGAGTTAAAACATAAATAATTCGTGCGCGCTAGCTGATAAGTTGATAGGTAGCGACATGGGTTCTGGCGCTTTTATCCTTGATAATACACACATAGCCGAAACTCTTGGCCCCCTGAATTAATTTGAAACGTACACAAAAATAATTCTAACAAATATGTGGATTCAATTCTACATTTTATTGAAATGCTTTATCACATCATGTAAGGTTATTTTCATGGAAGGAGTACCTACACGGCCAGGAATTAAATCTAAGAAAATGTCCGAATTAATTTTTTTAAGGACCGAAATCTTCGCAAAATGTGAGAAACGAAGATGTCAATAACAAGTATGTCCTGCTCTGTTCTCGAGCAAAACATGAACACGTTTGTACATTCCAATAAAAAGGTTATTAATGGCTTCCTGCGGTATGTTGTTCCATTCTTCTTGAGCAGCAACAATTAGCTCCTGAAGGATGAAAGGGGGGTTATCTCTATTTAAAACGGCCCTTTTTAGCATATCCTACACGTTCTCACAAGGATTCAAGTTAGGTGAGTTTGTTGGCCAATTCATTCTTGGAATATTCCCTTCCTGTAGCAAACTGGCAACCCTTCTTGTGCGGTGGGGAGGGTGTTATCGTCCATAAAAACGAAATTTTCTCCAATGGAAGGATGATTGGTTGGATAATGTTTTGGACGTAAATGTGTCATGGTTTGCGGCACGTGAATAAGAGGAGTGCGACGACTCAAATCATTACTGTTCCGCCTTGATAAGGAACAACTTCTCTGGCAAAAGTAACTCTTTCTTATCGTCCCGGTCCCCTAGAGACCCTTTCACGTCGATAATCACTCACTAACCCAATTTTTGTCTCATCAGAAAAATGATATGTTTTGCTTTCAGAGATCTGCCTCCTACGGAAAACGCATTTAACTTTCATGTTAAAAGAGCTTTTTTACAGTGTGCTGTATATAAAACGGCTTGGCAAATAAGCTCAAATATTCCAAACATCCTGGAATATGGATGGTACATGGAAAATGACGTCATTATGCCAATAACATTCACAAATAGCTCTAAACTGGATTGTGTTACTATAACACAGTTTTGTAAATGTCAAAATTTTACCTGTTCTTTTCGATGTGCATGCATGAAATCTAATGTGCAATGTATAATATCTATCATGTTTATGTGAAGGAAAATGCCATTTGTCGGAATAAAAAATACGAATGTTCTCCATATTAATGCAGCGTTTTGTACGCCCGCACATAAACCACTACTACACGGCTCAGCGCGGCTAGCGCGCACGAATTATTTATATTTTAACTCGCTGTAACTTTTTTCAGCAACATCATTAATGTTTCGTTTCTTCACCAAAAATAATTTCGACCCTTTGTTCGTGTTTGGTCTCGCATATGTATATGTTAATTCCGAAAAATAAGATTACTTACCCGGTGCATGAAAAATACATTACACAAATTTGCGATCTAGCAAGAAACCATTTTTTTTTCATAAAATTGGAAAATTGTAGAGGCAACGTGAGAACACTGTGATGATCAGCACACTTCAGTGTATATTCCACGAAAAATACAGATCTCTAACTCTTTTCGTTGGTGAAATGCAACGAGAAAAGTTTTAAAAATGATCGAAAATTTATTTAGGAAAATTTTAGGAAAAATCAATTTTCCTCCATGTTCGCAATTCCCGATATTTTCGCGACCTCAAAATTCGAATCCTGCAGATCATTTTACTTAAGAATCAGCTTCATTTTCTTGTGTGTGTTCGAGTTGTATATAGGGTGTCGAATTAGAGCACCTTGGTCCCCGACTATATCTGCAATAATAACTGAAATAGCAATGGTGAGCCAATAATATGAAAACAAAATTAAATGTAAAGTCGCTAGGCGTTGGCACTCTGAGATTTTGTTTGGTGAAAGCACTACATGTCGCGCAAATCCTGCAGAAGACTAATAAGTCCAATGCACAGCCATACGCGGTCACTATATCTGATGGTTTTTCCACTTCTAGGTCAACTCATCCCAAGAAAATGAGTACCTAGAGATAATAATTATAGGCAACTTGCCTGTAATATGTGGCTAAGGAGATGATAGATTCGGGAGATTACGGCCACTCACGTCGGGGTGACCAGTACGTTATTTGTGCTCACGGGCGCAGAGAAATAAAGAGCGGCCAGAAAGTTTTCATTCTGTTTCTATATCGGACATTATATCAATTGTGGGGTCTGTTCTAACAAGACTATACACTGCTTATTACCTCTACTGGATATTGCCTATCTATTCGTAAACACAATAGATAGAGAAAGACGATATATACAAAAACTTAATTTCTAGCCAGTTAAAACTTGGATTAAGTATGATTTCATTTTCTCATTACAGATAACGTCTTATCAATGTTAATTTAAAAAGCTGTTTTACAATCATTGTGTAAGTATTATCATACAAGCCAGTAGCATTTTTATTGTAGATGCGGATTAAAATTTTATGAAAAAATAGATAACTTTTGATATCGTGATGGGAGTCCCTTAATTAGTAATTAATTTTTTATAGGATTTCCTACCTAAACAATCCCTAAAGTCTTCTGGTAATAAACACTGTTTAATCGACGTTTCGGCCCCGTCTGGGGCCTTTGTCAAGATCTATTAAAAGGCCGAAACATCGATTAAACAGTTTATTATATACCTATTGCCAGAAATTCACAAAAGTGGAATAATACAATATACTGGCACAAATTGAAAAATAATCTGTGCTTTTGTAATTTCTACAATTTTTTTGGCCTCTCGATGTCATAACGTCTAACAAGATCAAGTTACCAAATTTTAAACCACTTAAAATAACTAAATGAACCAAAATTGTGGAATAATTGTTGAGGGAGAGCGAAAGGACTTAATACTTGAATAGATTTGACATATATGAAGTAAATCAAAGCAGTGTGTATTAAGTCAAACAACCTAACCTCACATTCGGACAATAACTAATAGATCATTTTAGAATGTCGTCACACAGTTGTCAGCTGGAGGGCAAACATTTGTTTGTTTAAAGCTTGTAGCAAAATAGCCCGCCGCACATGTTTCCTTATTTTTTTCCGTTAAACTTTCGTTCCGACAACTGTCAGTTGCTGACAAAGAGCTTCTTTCAATATACCATAAAGTGGCAATAAACTGGACGGGTAACATTTCATGTTTCTTTTTGTGTCCTGTTTAGGAAATTCACAGAGAGACCCTTAAATTATAATGTCAACTCACAAACAATGCATCTGGAGTGATAACTTATTTTCAATGGCAGCTTCCTTTTTCTAAAGTATCAATTGCTCTGCAAGAATGTAACGTTCGAATTTCTTTAAAACCCCTTGTAAAAGTCTTGCGGCGATCGTAAAAGAATCGTCCTTTTCTTCTCAGCTTCTCAGAAGCGCACGTGTTAAGTTTCAGACCACCCTAAAAAGCAGTTATCCCCAGTTTTGGACGGACGCAATTAATATTTTTTTTATAGGACCTAGAGTAGCAAAAAGCTGGCAATTGACACGAGAAACTAAATATAATAGTTTTGTACACTAGTTTAAGTTATGTAGGATTGAGTAATTTTAGGTTTAAATTGTTGTCTCGCTAGCAAGTAACACGGGTTTTTCCCTAGGTGAACAATTCTAGGTTTTCCCCTCCGAAAGGTAAATTTAGATTGCAATTACTTTGGGTAATATTTATTGATAGTTTTATTTGTTAGTTATTTAGATAGGAGTTTTAAGTACTATTATGAACATTTTGTGAAGGCGTGATCGTAGGGCAAATATTCGAATGCCAAAAACCAGTAAGAACCAGCTTTCGGCAGACTGCCGCAGGCAAGCCAATTAGGGGCTGTTGCCAAAAGAGCCATAAGAAGTGGCTCCTCCCTCAGAGGTCAATAAGGATATTTTGGAAACATAGTTTTACGCAGAAATTAACCTATATTAGAAAAATCACAAGTTAAAGTCAACTCCCTTTCCGAGATCACTTGTTGAAGCACGACAAATTCAAGTGCAGTTCCAAATTTACTTTTAAATCTCTCGGACGTGTTTGAATCTTCTGTTTTCTTTTTTTTGTAATAAGTCATTTATTGGGTTTAGCCAGTGGTGTGTTAAATGTTCGAAATTTCAGTAAATCAGTTCAATAAGTGTCAATGTGTTCTTTTGGTGAAAAGGTATTCTTGCTATTTGCCCACGGAAATTCTCTAAAATTTGTTTGGTTTTGTTATTTTATTAATTTTTGTTTTATTAGTTTTGTTCTGATCATGGCAGTATTTGATTTTATTACCTTTGTGGGTGTTGTTTCCATGTTATCTTCGTTCTGCCATCGGAGTGGTAGGGGTAATTGCCTAATTTTGGTTACTTTGTTTGGTTGTGTTAAAGTGTTAAAGTCAATGTAGTATTTCACAATCCTTTATTCCAATAGCTTCTGTAAATTCCGGTACGATCACACCATCCGTTTTAGTAAACCATTTCTTATAACGTGTTTTGTAAGCAGTTTGCGACAGTTTTATTTTGTTTAATAATAAATCTTGTGGTCCAAAATGTTGCACGTTTTCATAGAGAATTTCCTGACACAAATATTTCTAAGATAAGTGAGCATAAAGTGTAGGGGTGTGCTACCTCGCGAAGACGTCTGAGAGTGGTTCCAACGCCAGTTGGTTCAGAAGGCAACGGTTCTCTGCGGTTTGTATAATAAAATGATATGGAATGAGATCAAATTCGATGAACTTAATTTATCTTGCCACAGAGTGTTTTGAGTAAGTATAGTTAGAGATATAGCAGGGAGGGTTCGAACAGTCATATTTGTTGGATGAATTTCATCAGTAGAGTATGTAACGGCCCTATTATATTTGCAACCGCTCGGCAAACATGTTAAATAGGTAGAGGAAAAGGGGCTTTGTTATATTTGGTGTCAGGTGTGGGGTTAAGATTTAAATATATGTTATTATAAATCGCGAATCACATTTTTAGAAAAATTAATGATTGGCTGTTCGATTTATTTTTGTTGAAAAATATAATTCTTTGGCAAGATTGTTAAATTCGTGTGGTATGGAACCACTCTGACCGACTCCAGTAAAAATTTGATTTTAGTCAATTTATCAAAATCGTATATGGCGAGAAAGATTGCCTATGAGTAGCGTACACCTAATCTTTATGTACCATTTGTCAAATAATGTGCTCAATGTTTCAATTAAAAGTTACGTAATTTTATTGTTGCCAGCAGAGTTAATCTTTTTTATATGTTGCAATGGAAAATAATATTGAGGTTCTGTTATAAAGCTAAATTTGATTGTATAGAGAAAAATTGTAAAATAAAAGCGAAAGTTAAATTTGAATTCATTCGGTTAGTTCAGCCATAAGAGTTCCGTTGAGAGATGAATAAGAAATTTGGAACTCCGGTCAGAATAGTCATTCTGGTCGATATAATAATTATTTATTGTTTTGTTTTATTATATTGTGTGTGAGATGAATTTGGTCTCGCTATGTTGTTTGTTCGTTTGTGTGCGTCGATTGTCAAATCTTCAGAGTTTGGGAATTAATAAGGTAAAATTGGTAGAGAAAAACAATAGTAATCAGAATGGAAGGGTTAGATAAGGTTAGGATCGAGTAGAGTGAAAGGAAACGTTGAGAAAAATAAGAGGAAAATAGGACCGCAAGTTAGTGATAGAGGTTGAGTATAAATAAACATTTTATTTTGGTTTTTTCGGTAAAGTATGGCAGTCAGGCATACAAAGTTAAATTTAATTTGGGTTGTACGAGCAAACACTAATTTATTTGAATCAGTGTAAATTGATTTTGTTTCTTTATCTATAGAGAAAACTGATTACTAGATAGAAAACTGTGGTAATTTAAGTGTTAGTTTCCTTTTTCTTGTTTTCAAATGCGTAGGTTTCATTTATTTATGTGTAATAATTTTCATAAGTAAGTATGTATTGAGAAAATATTGTGTGGATTTTGTAAGTAATCAAGAGAAACTCCCAATCGAATATGAATGAATTTTTCTTTGCAAGTAAGTGACGCGGTACCACTAACTTGTAACAAGGAAGCGACGCTCATTGTGAAAATTATCAATTTTTTTGTGTTTTCAGATACCAGGGAACTGTTGAACTATTTTGCGTATTTTCAAGGGATAAATAGGTCATTGACCTTTAGAGCTTGTATTTTATTTCTGTAAATTTTTAACCTCAGGAGCTGAGGGTTGCCATATTTTGCACGTTGATTGTTTTTAAAGTTTCGTTTTCGACTACATCCATAATAATGATTTCGAAAGCTATAGTTACTAATTGAAAGATGTGCTACATCTCAAAGTAGAGTTATGTTCTTTGACACTTTTTAGTGAAGGTACTTAATTTGGTTTCAATTTAGTTATTTTAAAGTTTTGTTGTCAAATTAATTCTCATAGTGAGAAATTCTCAGACAATTTTGGAAATTTCATTTAATCAAGTACGAGTATTTCTATTTTGTATTAAATTTCATTGTTTAATGTTTTTGAAGGAAGTTGCCAAAGTATTTGAAATTTAATAGAGTTAATAAATTATTATCAGCGGAGTTCAATAGTTTTGGCGATTATGTACTGCAAAATTCAATGTTTTCGCGCTTTTACAGATATTGACGATATTTTGTGTTTTATATATACCTATTTTGTTCATTGGTTGTGAAAATGTTAAGGGTGTTCAGTGATTGGTTGAGTTCTGAGTTGGAAGTTATTTATTTGCCATTGTGTGTTAAGTGTGTGGTTAACTTTCGTTTTCAAATTAACTGCCTCATATTACAATTGATATAATTGAAGTCAATATAAAAATTCTGAACTAGTAAGGGTATCTAATGGCAGAAACTGGGGATATCTGAGTCGCATCATCGCCATTCGCGGGATTAGTGTGTAAAATCAGGATTCAGTGCGAAGTAAGATCTGATTTGTGTTTTTCCAACAGTTATAGGTGTATCACTGAAGAGTACGTTATACTAGCAAAATTTTGAAAATGTTTAAACCTAGAGCACAATAGTAAACAGTAAAGTAAGTTAAAGTAATATAAGAGTATGTCCGTTTTGGTCAAATTAAATTAAAAAGTATGTCACTGGAATTAAACCAAAATTATGATTGAACTTTTTCGGCAGTATTCCCTTTCAATTTAAGTTTTAGCCCTTGTTGAACCCTAGTAAATTTATTCAGACACATTCTACCAACCATAATTGAGTATTACTATATCGTTTATTCAAATGCGTTACAGTTTCTGTTCATGAATATTATCTTATTTCTGTAGTGTAAAATTTAGAAATGCGTATAGTAGGGTCGAGTTCGTTCACATCTATAAGGTTGTAAAAGTCGGATGCTACCTGCAAAGTGGTAGAAGTTACAGGGCCAGCGCGAGAGTCACAGAGAAATGGACATTGAATCTTCTAGGAATACACCAGGGCTGTCCGATACTTTTATTGTTGCAGATGTTGATCCAGATACAGAGACGGCCAGGACGATTTTTGTTATGTTATAGCAAGTACTTCTTCTAATAGTGTTTGCTTAAAGGTCAGGATTTCACTAATTCGAGGAAAAGTGCATGGCAATAGCAGGGCGTAAAATAGTTTATACCTACCTGTAGTTAGAATACTAATATCTCCCTTGAACAAGAACTGTAACTTGGTGCAATTTGTTTTGTAATAATTGCAATGAATTAATCACATAGCAATGCAGAAAATTCATAAATTAACCGGGAATTGTAAATCATTAATAGATAACCAGAACGTCTGATAGTGCAACGAGAAATGTTCACACGTGTCAAAGTTGTAGAATTTTATCACTTGTGAGCGTGTCACGGGGGTTGACACGTAGCTGCAATCGCAGCGTTTAACGCCGCGTTTAACGCTGTGAGCGTCTATACATAGCTGCAATACTTGCTGCACCAGCTGCTTGCAACGCAGAAAATAACGCTTGAATTGCAGCAATATTAGATTGAAGGCTGTGCGTGTCTACACCACAGCTGCAATCGCTGCTGCCGCAGCTACTTCCATACGAGGTAAAAGACTTAAAATTGCAGCAATATTTTAGTTTGACTCTACGCGTTGATGTGTATGCTATTCGTAGTGAGAAAAATGTCGTTAATGGAAAAAAGAGAGAAAACTGCTGCGTGTATTTTGCTTATTTTGCTATCTATGGAAGATAAAAATCAACGGAAAAAGAAAACTTGGTGCAGGAAATGGTTACTAAAAAAAAACAACTTGTCTCACGTAAATTTAATTGCGGAACTCAGAAGCTCACCGAATGACTTTCGAAATTATTTACGCATGGATGAAACTACTTACGTACGTTTATTAAATTTAGTGAAACCTTATATTTCTAAAAAGGACACCGTAATGAGAAGATCTATATCGGCGGATGAACGGCTTAGTGCTACCCTGCGATTTTTGGCTACTGGGAGATCATACACTGACTTGCAATATACAACTGCCATTTCGAAGCACGCTTTGTCAAAATTTATTCCAGAAACTTGTAAAGCTATAATAGATGCACTAAAAGAAGAATATTTCAAAGTAAGTGATTTTATTACAACTGTGTACAATATGATAACCGCACTATTTTGTGTTTCGCTTCTTTGAATTGCAATTATCTTGGTTATATTGATACACCATATATAAAACATAACAATTACAAAGTTTCATAATTATTACAAAATGTGGAACTTGATGCTCCTTCTTGCGACAATAAAGAATTTATATTAAAGTTTTGCGAAGTTGGTATAACACGTATAAATTCGCCACTTTGCGCATTTTGTGTAGGAACTGTTCGAATGTCGCTGGTCCCGTTTAATTCTCCAAGCTGACCTTTATGAAGAGCATTGTTGATGAGATATTCACAATATATTCGTTGCCCCTCATCCATCCTTCGCAATTTTGATGCCACAACGTTTCCAAAAGAATCCCATTCGTCATTATTGCTGTTGCTTTGGCCATCCAGCACTTCGATAGCTTTTCTTATTAATTCGTGCTTTGCATCGCTTGGTTCATTTTGGAGGCGAACATCTGTCCCGCACTTACGGTTTTTTTTTTTGGATGCAAAGCAATTGAAGTTGGTTCTAAAATGGTTTCTGTTTCATCTTGAGGGACATCATCTAAACCACTATCTTGAGTATTTTGATACTCACTATTATTTAGCTGCAAATAAAATAGGTGAAAATATAAGTACTATTTATAAATCTAACTGTGTCATACGCCATTGTGAGGAATTGGAAAGATATTATTCAGGCATATGTATATTTGTTTTAGTTTCCGACTACAAAAGAAGAATGGAAAGATCTAGCACGAGAATTTAAAATTTATTGGAACTTTCCGAACTGTGGTGGAAGCGTTGACGGCAAACACATTAGAATTGTGCAGCCCCCCAATTCGGGATCCTACTTCTACAACTACAAAGGATATTTTAGTGTAGTGTTAATGGCAATAGTCAATGCTAATTATGAATTTGTGTACGCCCACTGTGGTACTAATGGGCGGATATCAGATGGAGTAATCGAAAAAACTTCTTTTTATAAGAAGTTAAAATCTGGAGCATTAAATTTACCAAACGTAGAAGAAACTGAAGAGAATATGAATTTTGTATTTATAGGAGACGAAGCATTTTCGTTAACAGAAAATTTTTTAAAACCATTTCCTCAACGAGAATTAAGCCATGATGAGCGCATTTTCAACTACCGTTTATCTAGAACTAGACGAGTAGTGGAAAATGCATTTGGAATCTTGGCTTCGCGTTTTCGAATCTTTTTTACCGCAATAAATATAAATGTGCAAAACATTGATTATGTTGTATTGGCGGCCTGTGCGCTACACAATTTTTTAAGAAGAAATTCAAAAAATTCGTACATTTCACCGACAACTCTTGACAGCGAAAATCATGATACAGGTGATATTATACCGGGTGAATGGAGAGACAACGGAGAAGCATTCGGTACTTTACAAAACACTTATTCTAGAAATGCGAGCAATAACGCTAAATTTGTGCGAAACATTTATAAAAGTTATTTTGTGGGCGGTGGAAGTGTCCCATGGCAAGAGAACATGATTAATAATTAGTGTATTTATATTTAATTAATAAAATAATATTTTGGCAAGTCAGATTACATTATTATTATTTTCTTGCACTTACTTGTATATCACTGGAGACACCTTCTCGATGTACTTCCTGGTCCACAGTGAATAACAGCAAGTTATAGTACCACAGGCCCGATTCGTACACCTCATCTGCACCATCACCTGATTTTCGTTCCTGTACTTTATTGAACTCTTTCCTAAAGGCATCTCGAAGAGATTTTATTTTCTTCACCACCCAGTCTCTGTTCTGATCGAATCCATGTCTTTTGGACAATAGAAGTAGTTCGTCGTACGCAAAATTCCGTTTATTCTTATTACTATAATCTTTCGATTTAATTTTCCATAAGCATGGAAACGACCTGTAAGTCTCTATAAACTCACGAACAAATTCTTTTTTCACACTCTCGGACAATTTTTAATACTGATGTTATTCGATTGAATCTTAAATGTGTACTATTTTCTGTTGAACTAAAAATGGGACCAAAGGGCGTCGAATCATAAAAAAGGGTATGTTTATTGCCCATTTAAGCATGTCTAATTGACAACTACTCTGCAGGACATCCAGTACAAGTAAAATTCGTAACTAACAATAGATGTATAACATGAACACGAAACAGAAATTCCTAGAAACACTCGACAAATAATATCAAGGAAGACGGAGAAAGTTGAACGCCGTAGAAAATATCTGTTTCTGCAGATATTGTCATGACGCTGCCAAATACAATGTACTTTCCTGGAAGCTGCGTTCTCGGCCGCTGCCCGATAGCTACGTGTATACATGTCCAGCGTCCGCTGCAAATATGGCTGTCACCGCGGCATTTACCGCGGCGTCAGGCAGCTATGAAAAAAGTTACGTGTATACGCAAAGACACCAGCGTCTGCAGCAGCGTTTGCAGCTGCTGCCAACGCTAGCTGCCAAACGCGTCATTTGCAGCTACGTGTCAACCCCCCATTAGGCAGCGCGTTCTGAAATTAATTTTACAACACCACCCCATGATCAACAAAAAATAGTGAAGTGTTTGTTCGGTTAACAAAAGTATAGTGATAAACGCACTTAAACGCGGGAAGAGTTCAATACTTGTAAGATTCTTTCTTTTTGTTTCTGTTAGGAAGTAGTAGTTCAACAGAAGTGGTTTAACACCACAAAAATTTTAAATAGCAGGAAACTAAATTCCTTAGTTACAAGTACAATTTAATAAAAAATTTTTTTTTAAGCGACACTTATGAGTTGTCGTCTGATGGGATGATGGACCTAGACTACCTATATGTTTTGTCTTTATTAGAGTTCGGAATAACATTGGTCAATTATTTAATTGTAGTGTACCCATGTGAAGTGACCACTCGATTCATCCGCTAGTTGCGAAAAAAAAAGCAACTCTTTGAAGAGAGAGTCGTTCGACGTCCAACGTGACCTCGACGGGAAGCAGGACGGAAGGGATATTGAGCGTGCTTCACAACGCTTGCAAGGATTCCGGTGGAATACCTTGGAAACGTTGCCTCGTGTGCTGTTGACGCAGAAGAGCCCATATGTTGGGAGCAGTCAATCTAGCACTTTGTGCAACACAGAAGAGCCCAGGATGGGAGTGTTTAGTTTTGGAGTCACAGAAGAGTCCAGGATGGGAGTGACTCAGGGGTGTGGTACAGACGACAAGAGGAGTACCCTAAGACCTCATCTTGTTGTCCTGCCTCATTTGAACATGATCAGGTACCAGTCTTCGAACTTCTGCTGCCTAGAACTCCCTCTTCAATCTGCCCACCCATCTACTACATAGTTGTGACAAAGTCACCCAGGAAATCAATAGACCAGAAAGATTCGTGCAACACTCCGGATAAAAAAATAGACCCCGAGGAAACACTTCGGGAAAAGTTGGGACTACCACTATTTCACGGTTGCGACCAGAATGTTTCAGTCGACGGGGACAGGACGGTCTGCGAACTATTAACCCTTTACCTACAGAAATAGATTCAGCTCATTCACTAGTGTTAATACCACAGAAAGAAACGACCCAAAACAGAAAGATAGTTGTACGAATTCTTAACGAATAAGCAATACCACAGTCCTTAACATTAGAAATTTCAATTATTAGATTGGCAGGTGAGATGATGACAGATGTGAACCCGATAGATTCAAAGGAGAATGTTGAAGGTATTCGCTCACATGGTGCAGGTAAAATGAAAATGAAAGAGTCTTAGGAGTGTTTTTTTATTTATTTATGTATTGTGAGTATACACACAAGTAGCGAGAGTACTAAGTTAGTAAACGTAGTGTTTATATGAGAAGTAACCAACCAAATCACTAAAACACCACGTAAAGTAATAATTAAAGTTACAGAGTGTAGTTAGGAACAAAAGGGAGGAGGTATTGCCGGAAGGAACTAACACTGAAAATTAAATGAGTCATTAGGTAGCAAGAAACAGGTAGAGTTAGAGCGCATAGATGTAGAAATAATCCGTAAGAAGTAGGAACCCCAGAATTAGAGGAGGAAGAAACAGCCACGAATACTCCGCGTATCCATAAGAGAATCATCGGAAAGATCAGCTCCGTTCAGGAAACCGCGAACCAGGACTATCGAATAGTTGTTTACCACCCATACTTACATGCATGTAATTTTTGTTTTATGTTATAGATACAGTTTTAGTAGCCATTCCAGGATTCCAGAGACCACATCGGGCCATGCAGTAATCAGACGAGTGTATGGTAATGAAGAGGGGAATCCATGCTAATGGTACTCTGGTGTTTCTATCTCAGCAGTGCGATCCACCGCACCTACCGGAGCCTCAAACCGGTACAGAAGAAGAAAGATGTCCGAGTCTACGAGGAGAGTCGATTGGTAATTGTCGTGAAAGTCGTGCAGTACCTGGGGTTGCATTCCCATATCCGTCATGTCAGGGCACGACTATTACCAACCACTGGTATTACAAGAAATGGGAATCGAAATGGTAACTCGATTCACTCGGAACGTGAACAGCAACTGGAAGGTGAAACATGAGAAGAGATGGAAGTGGCGATGGAGTGAAGTTTTCCGTTGGTGGTGTCGAAGAACGTCATCGTATTGGCAGCTATCGCCATTCAGTTGTCAAACTACTTCACCACTACCAACGTCGAGAACTTCTACAGCTAAGAAGGGTGTCGTCACGAGCATAAGCCAACCAGGTTATGCCAACTTTCAACGATGGTCGTGCACGGTGAAGAGTGTACCTGCGTGATAGAACTGGACTGGACTAATGAGTGTACTTTTGTGCGCGGAGTAGTGCGAGAATAAGCGATGAGTGTGCTGTGAAAAGAAGAGACTATAAATAAGTTAGTATAGGAGTTTGTTAGGTTTTCCGTATCAATTTATCAGTGAGATTTTGAAAAATTGATCCGTTCTAAGGGGGGAGGTAATGTAGCAAAATAGCCCGCCGCACATGTTTCCTTATTTTTTTCCGTTAAACTTTCGTTCCGAGAACTGTCAGTTGCTGACAAAGAGCTTCTTTCAATATACCATAAAGTGGCAATAAACTGGACGGGTAACAAGCTTATTGGAGGGAGGAAGAGGAGGAATAACAAAGCAGATGTTTGTGTTACCATTTGGAGCCAAAAAAAGGGGCGTAACTTAAACTTCTTAGTCGCTTAACGCCGAGAATTTAACGAAAATTCTTAAAATGGTATGACTGGTTGCACTATTGCAAACGTTGCTTTCGTTATTGTGAGTTAAATTACATGAACACTAAACAGTAACCTGGTTTCACCACTTTGTTTGGCACCAAATTTGCTCAAATTTTAGTAACACTCACGTGCATAACGTTGTGTATCCATACTTTGCCCTCCAACAGAATATGGCGGCCTGTCAAAATCAGGCCATCCTAAAACAGTCTATATCAATAGTTTTACTATATCCAAACTTGGAATACAATGTTGCGAAAAATTCTCGCGCAATCTTCGTTCTTGTATTAGGTAATATAAATCGAAATATAACATTTTCTCTAAGTATATTTTTCAGTTCTTCCCTTCTACAAACTCCACTTAAGGGGGCTCGTCGAACTTTCTCCTGTCTCGCTCGGACTCGATGATTGTCCCTGAGAACCAGGTGTTCGTTTTTCAAAGACTCCACAACCAACTTTCAGAGTATCTACCTGAAATTTTGCGCACTAAAGCTTTTTGTTGTGTAGAAATGCGCTATGATCCCAGTTTTTCTGTAATTTAAAAAAAAATGATATTTTGTTTACTTAAAAGCTAGCATTTTTCTCAAATTTTGTATGTGAAATAAGGCATCCTTTTCTAAAATTATAAAGAAAACTGAGATCATAGCGCATTTCTACACAACAAAAAGCTTTAGTGTGCAAAATTTCAGGTAGATACTCTGAAAGTTGGCTGTGGAGTCTTTGAAAAACGAACACCTGGTTCTCAGGGACAATCAACGAGTCCGAGCGAGACAGGAGAAGACGGTCGCAAGCCCCCTTAAGGTGCCTTTTAACTTTCTTTTGACCATCTCCGGGGTTCCAGGGGAAAGGGGATTACGACCGAAGAGGCTGTCCGTTAATGCGCGAGGTGGGGTTGGGCTCTTGAAGTGGGAGAACGCAGGTGGCCTCCGATCTGATTTCAAATTGGCAGCAGTGTTGCCACCCCTATTACAATAGTAATAGATCTATTACTATCTGCTTTTGTCTATTACGCCATTACTATTGAGATAATAGTTATTTATGCACCGAGGGCACAAACAGGCGTTTATGGCCCGACTCGTGTTAGAGCCTGAGGCGTAGCCGAAGGCTCTAAAACGCGTCTGGCCATAAACGCTAGTTGTTCCCGAGGTGCATACAAAATTTTATGCACAACCGGTCATCTTACTTCTTGCAAATACTACATAAGAATTATTTATCTAACCCCGCTATGAAATGTGACATTTTAAATGCATTTTTGACATTACGAAACGTCATATTTTTCATAACTGTCAGTTCATTACGTAACTAGTTATGTAATGAACTTTCCTTACATAACTAGTTATGTAATGAACTTTTACGTAACTGAATATTTAAAAGCAAAAACAAAAGTAAGAATTTATTACAGGGTATTATTGAATCTATTGCCAAATTCG
Organism: Xestobium rufovillosum; assembly: GCA_963966045.1. Classification (NCBI taxonomy): domain Eukaryota; kingdom Metazoa; phylum Arthropoda; class Insecta; order Coleoptera; family Ptinidae; genus Xestobium; species Xestobium rufovillosum. Next base: position 2,512,940 of record OZ014493.1, read on the forward strand.
CTGATTCTTCAATATCAGAAGGCATATCTACATCAGAATCATCCATTTTTGGCGTAATTTGAAATAAAAAAAAACTCATCACTGACAAGTTATTTATAGTATCCATAGCAACGCCAAGATAAAGCGATGAAGTTGAATTTATTTGTACGGCTACAAGGGATGTTACATTATTTGGAGTAGCACAATTCTTTTTTATTTTAAAGCGGGGTTAGATAAAATTTTGTACTTAACACGTCATGAAAAGGCTAATTTTATTTGACTCATGTAATTTGCAAAACTCGCTCACTCCGTTCGCTCGTTTTGGCAAATATTATATTCGTCAAATAAAATTAGTCTTTTCATAACTGGTTACGTAAATAACTATTTTGATAAATTTTTGCGTTGCGTAAAAATAAAGTCACACTGACAGATAGGTACTTGACTTTATTCCCAACTATAAATTCATTCAAATAACCATAGAGACGCAGTAAACAACGACAGCCATATTGTAAATTTATGCATTCGTTTACCTACGCTAACCTAAGTACCTACTGTTACATAAAAAATAACTTTTGAAGTGTTTTAATTATTTCACAATGGAAAGTGATGAAGATTTTAGTTCTTGAACTCCATCGGAAGTTGTGGAAGCGGCTAAGGCAGCGACAATGAACTTGTTGCCTGAGTAAAAACTAGATCAGTACTTTACGGCCCGGCGCGGCGGGCCGTAAAGTACAAAAAAGCCCGCAATATAGCTGTCAATAATAAAATGACACTTTAAGCCCTAAAACAAAGCATTTAAAGTGGCCTGCTGCACCCGGTTGTGCATAAAATCTATTACTTTTTTATTTTTGTTATACTCGTACTTTTAGGTAATATTTTTACAAAATACATTAAATGATCTGATAATTAGTATAATGTAATTAATTCAAAGTGTTTGATAACTTGAATTGAAGCTTGAGCAGCCATAGTTATTTTATGTTTTAAAGGTTTGTTGGTTGACTACCTAAACTAAAACTTCTAGATGGCTGCAATGATGGCTGTTGCTGTTGACGAGTTGACGTGTTGACACGTTGACAGTCGTTTTGTTACTATCTTCTGGTGTGTTTACAGTTTGAAATAGGTATTCAAATTTATTACGTTTTTGCAAGCGGACTTCTGATTTGTGACTTTGCATTTTGGTTTTTTTGTTAAGGAAATTTGGTTCCAGATGGATAAGTAAGCAATCACTACAATGTTACTAACACTGAATATTTTGCAGGTTTTTGATAAGAAAAAACGCACTGAAAAATTAAACTAAGTTATTTTAATTATTTAATTTAATTATTTAATCCTTAAAGCCAGAGGCTTTTCCAAGATCTTACATTCCCAACCGCCCTGCTTGTATTCATGGTACATGATACCGAAACTTCATTATAGGCCAGGCCAGGCCAGGTCAGATCAGTTTTATTTTTATTGATCTTTTCTAAATAAATGATTATTTTGCATTTACTTTTGTACCTATGTATTTGCCATGCCGAAATACGTAAAAATGGGTTTTGAAGCATTTATTTCTTTCCCAGGGGAGTCCCCTCCCCTTACTACCCAAGAGCAGAAATCTATTACCCAAACAGTCCGATCTATTACTATTTTTTCGTCAGTCTATTACTGAAAAAAATTTGTAGGTGGCAACACTGATTGGCAGTTCGGCAGTAATATTTGCGGTGTGGTACAGGTCGGATCTCCTAGAACATTGGTTTTCAAAGTGGGGGGCGCGCCCCACTAGGGAGGCGCGATAACATGTAAAGGGGGGCGCCAGCGAGAAACGGAAATCCTTTCCGTTTCCGGAAATATTATTTTTAAATAAAACATTTGATTAAAGGTTGTCTTTTTAAAACAGGTTTTACCTTGTTGTATTTTATAAGTACATGGAGAGCCCACTGGCTTCCTCTAGCTGTCTAGCTGCTAGAGTGCTAGAGTCTAGCTCTAGCTCTCTAGCAGCTAAAGCTAGAGTCTAGCTTGTGCCAATGGGGGGCGTGGGCATTTTCATTTTAGACAGTAGGGAGGCGTGACAAAAAAAACTTTGGGAACCACTGTCCTAGAATGTTTGTATTTACGATAATTTGTTAGAAGGTACATTATTTAGGGTCACTTTGGAGCGGAACTTAAATCGAATAAAAAATTCACAGTGGAACACGATTTTATTTTAAAAGTAAAGCCAAATCTTAAATTTAAGATTTCGAAAAAACGAAGAGGAAGAATGTATCCTGACCTAGAGAAACTAAAAGATGCGATGATACGCGTGATAAGTTCGAGAAAAAGACAAACGAAGTACTAAAGGGCGCTGGTGGAAATACGGTTAGGGACAGGAGGCAGAATGGAATTGCATTAAAAATAGTTTAGATTCCGCAGCTAGAGATATTTTGGGTCATAAACAGAATGAAAGTAGAATACCCTGGATAACAATAGTATATTGCATAACAAGCGCGAAATGATACTCCATTTCCTACGAGCATCAGGCACATGAATTTTGTAACATTGGCTTCGCTCGTGCTACAAACTATTCATGTCCCTACGAGTGGGAAAGGGTCATTTCGCGCGAGTTGTACACTATACTTTTTCTACGATTACTTTATTTATCCCAAAAAAATCTTTGCGCCAATCCATGAAATTTCTGTACGAATTTTCGTATTTTTTCTTTGATATTTTTGGAAGTAAATTTAAACAGGTTACTATTGCCATTTCTGCGATACCTGGAGATGTTAAATTTAATATTTTATTGTCACAATCGCTATCCATATTTACTTCTACTTAAGAATAGTGTTTTATTGCATAAATTGACTGAATTTATGGGGACTTGCACAGTGACAGTGATGCTTTGTCAAACTGACAAAGCCTCCTAGAGGCGGTTGATTCCCTGTATGATTGCTTGGTTTAGTATAAAACCTGGTTGGCCATTACGCAGCTTTTGGGGGCCACTGGTATGGGACATACTGACGTCACTATGTGGAACTCTGAGGTGTTTTGTCGCGAACTACTGAATTTTTCTAAAATTGCCGGTTACCGTCAGCCGTTAACGACCCTACGAGCATTATTTGCTCGTAGTAACAGCATAGTAGGAATTTGCTGTCAAACTTTGTGGAAGATCAAAATTTTTGGTTGAATTTGAACGTTGTTTTGCTTCATTGTGAGAATAAATTATGGGAAAATCAAAAGAATAGCATACATGAAAGCGTAAATTACAATTTAAATAGTATTTGGAATAGAAATTGAAACTTTGTGACCAGATCATAAACTTTAAAATTGAAACTTCAAGAAATCTGGAAATCCTATCTGGAAATTAGCCGTTTTGCAGTTGACACCTATTTGGGCATTACGTAAAAACCAAAATAGTTCATACAAGAACACTTTCGTGTTCACGCAATAATCATTGCTATCTAAGAAAAAATCTACTTAGTTGAAAAAAATATGAAATGCATATTCATACCTTCGTTCCTAAGAATTTTTTTTCATCTGCTTCTGTACGAGAGTTTGTGACATCTTGCTTGATGAAAGTTCAAGATTTTTTAGCCCTGTATGCTTGGGCCTTGCGTTTCAAAAATGCAATCAGATGTATATGTCGACGTTTTTTTAATTAACAAAACGCTTTGTAACATTGAATAGACCACAGGGAAAATGATTTTATATCCTTGGACAATTTTTCAAAATATGCCAGTAAAACTTTTTTGTACTCAATAATAATTGTTATGCAACAGAGGGCTATCTCTCGCGAGAAATGCAACCGGGCGTCGAACCCGGGTCTTTCATTTCCCGGGCGACTGCTCTGACCAACTGAGCTATCGGCATCGCACACTCGTCGCGAGAGAAAGTCCTACATAAACTGCGAATGAATGCGACGGAAATATTCAATTATAACGAGGAAAACACTAATTGGAGTATCGCAATCTGTTATCAAAATATAGCAACTTTAACAGCCCGAACTCCGGAAGTGCGTGTAGAATTCTCGAAGATTAATTTGTCACTTGTCAAATATTTTATACGTACTGTTAGAAAAATGACGAATTAGCCTTTTCGCTAACTTGCGCCGTGAGCTTCAAATCCAGCAAAACGGCCTAATAATTTCTTTTATTTTTAATTTATCTTCGAGCCGAAGATTTGCAAAATGAGCTTTCTTTATAGTCCTAGCGGTTAACGACAATTTTGGCCGAAACCCTGCAAATTGTGTTAAAAGCATGAAACTTGGTCGGCAGCTTAAATAGGTCAAATTAAGAGATTTTGCCCGCAATACCCAAAAAAATACCCCGTAGGAGCAGCTCAGTGGCGGAACATATTCCAAGGGGCTTGAATTTCAAAAATAATTAACTAATAACCAATGTGGGCAAGTAATATGTCATTTTATATTGATTTGATATCGCTGAAGTCAATTCAAACCATATTTTATTTATAACTATAAAATTTTCAAAATGACGGCCAAATTTCCAATTTTAATTTAAAATTTTGTTAAATTCTCTAATATTAAAAAAATTGTAAAATATATAACATTTTTATTTAAATTTCAGGCTGTTCTAATGATAATTTTTGGTATCCCCAAAAATTTCAAAATGGTTGCCATTTTTGAAAGTAAAATTTATTTGCAGTACCTATACCCTGTTGGATATGGATGGACGAACTGAGGGCATTATAGAAATTTAATTTTTTGTTTCTCTTTTTATTTAACATGTCGACAATTTGTTTTTGAAGATATCTATACCTACATACAGGCTATGCCACGACGAGTTCCTATTAGACGTTTGTGGAGAAGCGCATAATTCGGCTAATAATTAGCTCTAGCTAATACTTGCACCAAGCGTGTAAGTATACAGCAAGCAGTATTGCATGGTTCGAGTGTGTAGGGCAAAGCACCGTACTGATGAGTCTCGAAATGACGAAACCAGTGGTCTGCGGTTTTCCATGCACATTCCAAACATGCAATATTGAAAAACTTTTGACATGCATAAGCCTACTGCTGGTAGAGCAGGAAAGTACCTACGTAGAGATCTAAGAATATTTCAAGCCCGAGGTATGTTTGGGGTAGCATCCCGTATAAGATCTCGTAGTACCCAAAATCTGGATTTAGTTCTATAATTCAAAGCCTGGCGGGGTACTGCCCCGAGGAGTAGTTGTTCGAACGGTCCAGTACCACACAGAATTCCGAAAATTTGTAATATCACGTTTTCAAATATTCTCTATTTAATGTAAATAATGACAACTTAATCCAGCTTCCGCTTATACCGGAAGTGGCACTTAACTTCCGTATTTTAAATAGAACTAATACCTAATTTTTTACACTTTCCTCTTCTCCATAATTATGTAACATAAATAATTATGTAACATAAATAACCTCTAAATGTCAAAATTTCCTAGATATACGCGTTTTCAATTTTTTTTACGGTTGCAGGGTACTCTTTGGCGTCTGCGGCACAAGAAACAAATTGAAATCGAAACAATTGCGGGCGGTAGCATTATAGACAAAGGTTTAAATTAAAGTTCAGTGTACTCAAAGTTTGAAAATACTGCGAACAGTGATTAGGATGCGACATTAAACTGAGAAATCAAAATATTGCCAGAAGTCAACAAAATTAAATGGAGCGCCCTCTTCTTATGCACTTTTTGGATTTATATCGACTCCAACTAAAATTTTCCGTAGAATCCAAAAAGTGCATAAAAAAGGGGGCGTTCCATTTAATTTTGTTGAGTTCTGGCAATATTTTGATTTCTTAGTTTAATGTCGCATCCTAATCACTGTGCGTAGTATTTTCAAACTTTGAATTCACTGAACTTTAATTTAGACCTTTGTCATTAATGCTACTGCCGGCAATTGTTTCGATTTGAATTTGTTTCTTTTGCCGCAGACGCCAAAAAGAGTACCCTACAACTGTAAAAAAATTTGAAAACGCGCGTATATCTTGGAAATTCTGACATTTAGAGGTTATTTATGTCACATAAAGTCCATCTAAAGTTTTATGGAGAACCGGAAAGTGTAAACAAATTAGATATTAGTTCTATTTAAAATAAGGAAGTTAAGTGCCACTTCCGGTATAAGCGGAAGTTGGATTAAGTTGCCATTATTTTCATTAAATAGAGAATATTTGAAAACGTGATATTACAAATTTTCAGAATTCTATTGTGAGCGCTTCTCTACAAACGTCTAATAGGAACTCGTCGTGACACACCCTGTATGTTTGTAGGTATAGTTATCTTCAAAAACAAATTGTCGACATGTTAAATAAAAAGAGAAACGAAAAATTAAATTTCTATAATGCACTCAGTTCGTCCACCCATATCCAACAGGGTATAGGTACTGCAAATAAATTTTGCTTTCAAAAATGGCAACCATTTTGAAATTTTTGGGGATACCAAAAAATATCATTAGAACAGGTTAAGAGCCTGCAATTTAAATAAAAATGTTATATATTTTACAATTTTTTTAATATTAGCGAATTTAACAAAATTTTGAATTAAAAATGGAAATTTGGCCGCCATTTTGAAAATTTTATAGTTATAAATAAAATATGGTTTAAGTTGACTTCAGCGATATGAAATCAATATAAAATGACATATTACTTGCCCACATTGGTTTATTATTTAATTATTTTTGAAATTCAAGCCCCTTGGAATATGTTCCGCCCCTGAGCTGCTCCTACGGGTTTTTTTTTGGGTACTGCGGGCAAAATCTCTTAATTTGACCTATTTAAGCTGCCGACCAAGTTTCATGCTTTTAACACAATTTGCAGGGTTTTTTTGTTAACCGCTAGGACTAATAAATTTATCTTGTTTTACGGAATGGTCTTCATACACATAATACGTGTATCTACCAATTATAAATACTACCAAAGTTAAATTATTTAAATTTGTACCTTATACCTACTTATAAGTACTTCACCAAAGTAAGATAAAAAGCATCAAGTTGCAGATTTCCCAATCGAGCTAGGTAGTTATTTCAAAAATTAAAAACTAGCTCTCGCTTTGAACATTTACGACATTGTTCTACGATCTGATAGTCCAAGCCGTATTGTGAAACAATGTTTAGATTATTATTTAATAACATTATGTTTTTGGAGGCTTTTTTTTCTGTATAAATAACGAACTGTTCTGCTTGCTACTAAAATTAATAAGAATTTCCCTAAATTTCTTGCAGTTATAAAGCCTATTAAAATTCAAAATACTTATGTATATAATCTTCTTATATTACAAAAGGTTTGTTCCAATCCGAGTCAATTTCAAGAAAGTGTAAATAACTGATTGGTTACAAGTAAACTGTACCTACATAGTTATTGTTATGTAATATGAACTAAGAAGAACTAAATTACAAAAGTGTAATAGTTACATTTTTAACTTCTAACTTGGCGGTTATTCCTAATCTACATACTATAATTTCTGAAGTAGTTTACATTTTATTTCTTGTTATTTAATATTACATCTACCATAATGCGTTACTTGATATCAATTAAATTGCACTGTTCAGTTTTACTTTGTCATACCATTGGTATTTATGGCATCTTGTGAAAAGCCCAATGTGGGCGGAGGGGTGCCGGTCGTTTTACGACCCTTATCCTGTGTATTCAGTATAGAGTTTTACAATATTAACCAGTCTTGTTCTGACATTCATAGCGAGCCGTTGCTATTATAATAGTTTTCTTCAGTTTAAGTCTCGTTTTAAGTGTTTTTTGTTGTTATTTAGTTCATATAATTAAAGTTTACAGTCCACTTTATATGAAGACAATTTATTTATTTACTACGCATAAAAAGGTACGCGACCGTGAGGTCCACAACTGCAAGAAGTTGATTACTATACATTTGGCCACTTCGAGCCGGATCTACCAGGAACTCTGGATAAGGGCTTGGACTAAATAACTCAACAAAACACGAGACGTCTTCCATTTTGAAGAAACACACGCATACACACGTACGAGTAAGTCGCCATTCTTCTATACCTTATAACTCCTTTACTCTATTTAGCATAATATTGTTTAACACGCAAGTATGGCAAATAATGACACACAAATGGTTACTCTTAACCAAGAACAAACTCAAAAAATTAGTGAATTAAACTTCAAACGCGGTCAAATAAGGGCCCAATTAACTCGTTTTTTCACGTATTTAAAATCATTTGACTCTAACACAGGGAATTTCGTTGAATTAAATACAAGACTGACAAAAATTGAAAGTTACTTGGAATTATTTGAAGACATTCAGTCCCAGATTGAAATTCTATCGGGGTACATTCCTCAAGACGCTGAAAGGTTAGCTTTTGAAAACACATATTTTAAATTAGTAGGCGATGCGAAAAAATTAATTTCTACGCAAATTTCAAATACAACTCCTGCGACGAGCAGCAATTCGGGTGAAAACATAAATAATTTTCCTGCTCTCAATCCCGGTATTAATGTACAGAGTACGGTGCAATTACAACCTATAAACGTACCGGAATTTCATGGTTCCTATACTCATTGGATGTCATTTTCAAACATTTTTAACTCTTTGGTGCACAACAACGCGCAATTATCAAATGTACAAAAATTCTGTTACTTAACATCTTGTGTCAAGGGTGAAGCGGCACAATTAATCCAATCACTTGAAATTTCTGACCAAAATTATGATATTGCCATAGGTGTGCTAAAGGAAAGGTATGAAAACAAACGCTTAATTGTACACACGCCATTCAAAGAAAATCTACACGATCTTGGCGATTCAATTCTGTTGGCAAAGAAACGTTTCCAAAATTTGGAAAAACGATTTCAACGCGACCCAAATTTTAAGCAGGACTACTGTGACTTCATGGTAGAATATGAAAAACTCGGACACATGACTCAAATTATCAATCCTATCGATTCTGATTCTAGGATAAACTATTATTTACCGCATCACGGTGTAACGAAGCTAGACAGTACGACAACAAGGTTGCGCGTGGTATTTGATGCTTCCGCGAAAACAAATACAGGGCTATCACTCAATGACACCTTGATGACTGGTCCAGTAATACAACCTGAACTATTCATCATTATTTTGAATTTCAGAATACATAATGTTGTCTTTACCGCCGACATAGAAAAAATGTACAGGCAGGTAAACTTACGCGATTCAGATAGGAATTTACAACGCATTGTTTGGCGATCGGATACCACAGAAGAACTTAAGCATTATTCTTTAAATACATTAACGTATGGTACCGCTCCAGCTGCATTTTTGGCAATAAGATCACTCAGTCAAACAGCTTTGGACAATATTGACAGATATCCGGAGGCAAGTAAAATAATCTTGAACTCGTTTTATGTGGATGATTTAATAACCGGTGCCGACTCTGTAGAAAATGCTAACACTTTAAAAAATCAAATTATTGAAATTCTGAATAGTGCTTGTTTCCCACTTAGAAAATTTTATTCTAATAAATCAGAAATATTAAATAACTGCGAACCAGGTCAGTTACAACAATACGATTTAAACGACGATAAAACTTGTAAAACTCTTGGACTTTTTTGGCATCCAAAACATGACACGCTAGCTTACTCCGTAAATATAGATTCCAATGATTCCACAGTTACAAAGCGACAAATATTATCAATGATAGCAAGAATTTTTGACCCCTTAGGTCTCATTAGGGTAGGTGGAAGAATTAAATTTTCGAGCCTCCCTGTAGATACTAAACACCCAATCGTATTGCCCCCGTATCATGATTTTACTAGACTCTTAATAGAAAACGAGCACAAACGCCTATTTCACGCGGGCATACAGGCTCTTCTTACTTCTCTGAGATACAAATATTGGATTATACATGGCGAGAATGCAATTAAACGTGTAACTCATAGATGCGTAACATGTTTTAAGGCTAAGCCTTCTTTTAGCACACCTATGATGGGTGATCTACCTAAATCCAGATTAACACCAATCAGACCATTTTACACAGTAGGTTGTGATTTCGCTGGACCTCTATTAGTGAAGGATGGTAAACTCCGTAATAGAAGGTTGGTAAAATGTTATTTATGTATTTTTGTCTGTTTTGCTACTCACGCTGTTCACTTGGAACTTGCTGGCGATCTTAGCACTGAATCTTTCTTGAACGCCTTAAAAAGGTTTGTTTCTAGACGCGGACTTTGTAAAAATATATATACGGATAACGGAACGAACTTTAAAGGGGCAAACAATGAAATCAAGGCCATTCTAAAGTCTATTAATAATTCATTTAAATCAGACCCCTCTATTAACACATTTTTATCGGAAAATAACATCTAATGGCACTTTACACCGGCAAGGGCGCCAAATTTTGGCGGTCTTTGGGAAGCGGCAGTCAAGTCGACTAAATACCACCTGTTTAGAGTCTTAAAAGAGGCACATTTAACGTTTGAGCACCTTTACACAATATTATGCCAAATAGAGGCTATTTTAAATTCACTCCCTCTCACACCTCTATCAAACGATCCTCACGACCTATTAGTCCTTACTCCTAGCCACTTCCTCATTGGCGACATTCTGATTGCGACACCTCAGGACAATTTTTCTGAGACTCCAACGAATAAGTTGGTTCTGTACGAACGCCTCCAACAACTGGTGCAGCATTTTTGGCGTCGATGGTCGTCGGAGTATTTAACTGCTTTGCAATCTTGGAGCAAGTGGCAGGCAAATAAAGGAGACATCTTCAAGGTTAGAGCCTTGGTTTTGTTACGCGAAGAAAATCTTCCACCACAACAATGGGTTCTAGGTAGAATTTGTGAGTTGCATCCCGGAAGGGATAATATTGTGCGTGTCGTAAGTGTAAAAACAAAGACAGGTGTTTATAAACGTAGTGTTTCTAAAATTGCAGTTCTACCATTAGCCTTTGATTGACTTTATTTGAAAAACAATTATTTCGTACTTTAATCATTTACATTATTTTTTTCCTTCTATTTCTTAATTTTTATTTATTACTTATAATTTATACGTATTCACTTATATTAGGTTAATATGCACATAATATGTCTCACCTATGTTTAGTTTGTTTATTTCTTAGTTTATTCATTCAATATGTTGGTTTACACTTTGTGTTTTGTAATCCAATTTTCATTTTGCTTGCTTATGAGTTTCTCCGGTTGAAAGCACTTTCTTTCAAGGCGGGCGGAATATGTTCAGTTTTACTTTGTCATACCATTGGTATTTATGGCATCTCGTGAAAAGCCCAATGTGGGCGGAGGGGTGCCGGTCGTTTTACGACCCTTATCCTGTGTATTCAGTATAGAGTTTTACAATATTAACCAGTCTTGTTCTGACATTCATAGCGAGCCGTTGCTATTATAATAGTTTTCTTCAGTTTAAGTCTCGTTTTAAGTGTTTTTTGTTGTTATTTAGTTCATATAATTAAAGTTTACAGTCCACTTTATATGAAGACAATTTATTTATTTACTACGCATAAAAAGGTACGCGACCGTGAGGTCCACAACTGCAAGAAGTTGATTACTATACATGCACTTTGTATAAATTGCCCGGAGTATCTATAAATTTCTCGTCAAAATCAGAATTTTTTAAATTTTCCGATGATGACAAAAGATTTATTGATAGTACGTACACGATTTAAATAGCAGGAAGCAAAGTAACATGTTACTATTATAATTAACCGTGATTGCTGTTGCATTCACTTTATTTTTAAACATTATTAAATCAACAATTATTTTCTTGCTACCTGACTAACTTCTTTTTCTAATCGCTTGGCTTCTGCTAAGTAATATTACTGATTTCTTTACGTACTTTCAATTATATCTATTAAACTATAGCGCTTAATGCGGAAGAAAATAAAAGCAATAGGTAATTATTACTAATGACATCAAATAAAGTGAGAAAAATACGTACTTACAGAGTTATTGCAGTGATTTTTCCACATTTGAGCATGCACGTTTTTATTTTCTTTTTTCTGTTCTTCTTTGCAATCATTTCTTCTCGATCGTCACTGCCAATCCTCGTAGAGTATTGAGGGCTATCCTGTGTTCAAATGAATACTATTAATTAAAAAATACGCGTGCTTCATTCTCTAACGTAACTGTAGGTACCTCATAATCATAGTACATTATTGTATAAAATTAAATTATTAATTTAATAAGTGTTTTGTTTCTGACGAAGGCCGGTACTTTCTACTCGTACTTGTGCTTTCACTACCTATAGACTTGTCATAGAATAAATTACCTTTGGAATCTATACACATATTTCCTCTAAATTATGATAAAGGTTTTTATTTTAGAAGATAAGGAGATAGGGTACTCTCATCGGAAAAAAATGAGTTATATTGTTTACAAGTTTTTAACCCATCTATTTTTAGGAGATTTAGTTTCTTGGTTATTCTCGATCGCTTTTGGAGTTTACATACATGCTTGTTTCAAAGTACATAGGTACTCACATAATTACCGATAGAATAAAATTGAACTAAAACACTCAAACTGTTTAATAAATTAGTTGACAGTTACAAAAATTAATAAAACAAATTAAAATAAAATCTGTGAATAGTCAGTTCCAGTTATGCTAACAAATTTACGTGCCTAAAACAGTTTGCTGCAGCAATGCTTCGTAACACTTAAGTAAATGTGAAAATAAAACACCTATATGTGTGAAAGTATTAATTAGTCTGAAGTCACAATTTTGGATGTACCTATCTACGTGTATAAATAATTTCCTATTAATATTTAATTTAGTTTTGAATGTTATAGCAGCGTCTATAATCTATATCTATTACCTATTAGTTTTGGGAAATAATACAGGTGGCCAGTGGCGTAACAACGCGATTTTTAGTTGTGTTTCAAACTTTTGGCTGGGCCCCCATAGGGATGTAAAATGACTAATTTATTTTTGTGACTTGTGTCTAGGGTTGCCAGATTTTGAATTCGGAAAAGCGTGACATAAATTTAGATAGTAAGATAACACTAGTCGCAAAAGAGGCGCCGCAAGCGAAAATTTTGTACTTTTCAAGGTCAAATGCCCTAAAATGAAAAGCTGGAAATTCGAGTTTGCAAAAACAGTTTTTTCAAAAACTTGGTGTCGCGCCAAGCAAGTTTTCTTTTTTTCTGTAATATCATTGAATATGTACGATTTGTCAGCAAACTACTCGTGTATCGAGACCCGCCTTAGCGTTTTATGATTTAACCATATACCATAGCGTTTTATTTGCTAAGGGGGCCCCATTTCTCAACAAGAAATAACAAAATCATCAAATTTTCACGTAATATTGGTAGTTACACCAGTTTAAATTTTCAAAATTGGTGCACAAATCTATAGCAATGAAAGTATGCGAATAAAATATGTGAATAAGCATATAACTCATTACGGTTATTTGAAATTTTCTAATAATAAGCTGAAGCAGAAAATGAATGTTTTTCATTTTTTCATTTTTATTTTTGTATTTTTCTTGTCTGCTGCCTCCGGGACCTAGAGCCTCCGGGCCGTGTTCCACGGAACACATGGAACACAGGTAGTTACGCCACCTGACGTGGCGCTGAAGAGCCAAATCTATTATTTGCTGAGCAATTTTTTTTTTTAAATAACCGGTCGGTCGTTTGGTTTAGTAAATTCGCCATACAGCGTGAGTCAATAGTGCCCATTTTATTGATATCTAATAAACAATTATGAAAGACAGTAAAAAATACACCGTATTTATCAGTTTAACCGCATTTGGAAAATTATACTAGGTGTCCGGTGACGTAATTCTGTGATTATTCAACACCATTCTAATGAGTTCAGTGATATTACGTATTATTCTAAATTGGATCAGCCATAGAAAACTGTATCTGATAAATACCTCAAATTATCGCCCAAGAGTCTTAATCATATTACTTCAGGTATGGTTGAAATAATGTATGCATTATGTTAGTCTGGATGTCTCCCTCGCACGCAACCAGTTGATATGGCTGCTAATTATTAACGTAAGATGAAATAATCAAGGTTTTCCATTGTAACCCTGTATTTCACTCATTCTCATTTTTAATGTTGGAGAGCAATGTATCTGTCGTGTCTGCTTGTCGTACTAATTAGTTAAGTAGTTAGGATATGAGAGCCTCAGACCAGTCCATCCAGTTTTCCAGGTGCCATCCACTTCTTCGGCTGACTCAAGGACTCCTTCAGCAGCCTCTGGTGTCTTTCAAGATCATTGCTGAAGAAGTGGTCATGTCTTCAGCAACGACTTCTTCAGCAGTCCCTGGTGTCTCTCAGAAGTGGTCGAAGAAGCAGAAGAGAGCCTCTGGTGTCTTTCAAGGTCATTGCCGAAGAAGTGACCAGAGTGCGCACAAAAGCCGCCATCTTGACTGCTACGTCACCCAAGATGGCCCCCATGTTACATCAAGATGGCGCCAACGTTTAGCTATACGCCGGCGTCAGCGTTCAGCTTTTGTAAGTAACCATCTTGGCTGCTACGTCATCATGCTAGCAGTCAAGATGGCGTCCAACGTCAGCGCCAGCGTTCAGCTTTTGTGCATGTGAGAAGGTTAAATAAAACTCTGTTGCGTATTATCTTTATTGGAACATATTACACATTATGGGAACCCAGCGCCAGCGTGTAGGGGAGGGTGAGATGTGATGGAGTGAGCACGTGTTTTGTACCGGTCCTGTTTGTGCTTAAAAATAAAAATAAAATCCATGCTTCTCTAATTTTAGTATAATCTGTGCTGAGTAAAGTATGACTGATTTTGGACTAAGGCAAGTTTTATTTTGAATCACTAATTTAAAAAAGCTAAGTGAGTGTGGGCAGATATAGTTGTACCACTTCGTTGAAATGATGGCGTCCAAACAGAGGAAGTTGAGAAGTGGCGTCATGCAGCAGGAATTTGAAGATAAAGCGTTTGACACAAGAATTTTAGATATTGTAAAGAAGGTTAACACGGAACAGACCCAGACAATCTTGGAAAGTATGAACAGCAAGTTTCAAGAAATAAGTGATAACTGCACGCAGATCGCTCAATCGGTGAGTGACCTCAAGAGCGTTGTTGCTGATCACAATGACAGATTACATACCGTTGATGAAAAGCTGGATGCTATTGAACAGTATAGCCGTAGAAACAGCATTAGAATCCTTGGTGTCCCGGAGTCAACATCGGGAGTTTCTGAAGATACAGACTTCACTTCAATGGAAATTTTCAATAATGTACTTAAACTGGATATCCAATTATGTGATTTGGATCGCACACATCGTGTGGGAAAGCACTCTACAAAAAATGTGCACCCGCGTGGTATTACAGTTAAATTTGCTACCTATCGCACAAAAGCTAAAGTACTTAAACAACGCAGCCTGTTGAAATCAACTCCAATGTCTATAGTAGAAGATCTGACTGTGCATCGTACCTTGCTGCTTAAGGAAGCAAAGAAGAAGTTTGGTAATCAACATGTGTGGAGTTCTGATGGTAGAATATTTGTCAAGCACAAGAATGCTGTTCATTTGATATCTAGTTTGGCTGATGTTCACAAGATGGTGTAACAGAAGAAAGGCTTGTGTGTTGAACAATAAGTTTTTTGTTGTGAGTAAGAATGGCCTGTCAAGTGGTGCGCGTATTTAGATTTTGATATAGATGGAGCAGCATTTCATTGAAGTGGTGGAGCTTGATTATTTTTATTCTGCAGAGATATGCGAATTTTTGTTTGCCATTGACAGTGTATCTTTCATTGCTGATTTTTTGCTTATGTGAACTGTTTCTTTTGATTTCCAAATGCCTATTCGGTTTGTTTATCTTAGAAATGTTTCTTTCTCGATTATTTTTTCTTTTTTCTCTTTATTTTATGTTAATGCAGACACGGGCTGGTATACTTTGATGTGCATTGCTCTTGAAATCTCTTATTTGTTAGGTTTACATAATTTATATAACTTTTTTTGCACTTTTCATTATTGTTATTTTGTTCTTTATATTTTGCATCAATGAAGGTAGCCCACATAAACGTGAGGTCTTTATTGAATAAATTTGACGTATTTAGGAATTATTTTCAGAATGCTGATTGTGATCTAATAGCGGTTGCTGAGACATGGCTGAATCCGGGTGTTCCTGACCGTGCCATATCATTGGGCGATAACTTTACTGTTGTTCGCAATGATCGAGGGGCTAGAGGGGGAGGTGTGTGCATGTATGTCAATAGAAATATTCATTTTCAGCAAGTCAACCTAAATTTCATTTTCAATTCTTTCGAGTACCTTTTATTAAGTTTGAATTTTAATAATAATACTATTTTTCTATGTACAATTTATAGACCTTCATCGTTGAAAAATTATAATGAATTCTGTATAGAATTTGAGCGCCTCAATGTTGCTGTGCTGACCATGTGTGACTTTTTTGTATGGTTGGGGGACATCAACTTGGACATGTTGGCGCCTGATGTACCTTACGTTCGGAGGTATGTTGAATTGCTTGAATCATTCAGTCTTAGACAGGTAGTGGATGAACCAACAAGACCATGTCTTTCTGCAGCTACTCTTATTGACCACATCTTGGTCTCTCGTGATGTGGCAGTTAAAAATGTAGTTGTAGACCACTCTCTAAATATTTCTGACCATGCTGTTGTTGGCTGTGAATTGTTTTCTAGCTTGGGGTCCGACGGGCCGAAATTTATTAGGTACCGCAGCTTTAACAGCTTTAATTACAGTGACTTTTTGCTTGACCTGTCGGCTGTGAGTTGGGCACCGGTTTATGGTCAGCCTTTGGTTGAGGAAAAAATATTATTTCTGAATAGTAATTTGCTGGCAGTGTTCAATAAACATGCTCCTGTTGTTACTTCCCGGATAACGAAGAAACGTGCTCCGTGGCTTACCGATAATCTGCGATATATGATAAAATTGAGAGATAAAGCATTAATTCGTTACAAAAGATTTAAATATCCTGGTCACTGGGACTATTATAAATCTCTTCGCAATTTAGTGACTTCAACTGTGGCAAGAGAAAAGAAAGCTTATTTGGAATATCAGTTTGCTGGAGCTGGCAAGACCCAAATTTTTAAGGAATTAAGATCTCTTGGTGCAAATGTTAAGAAGCAAATAATCCCGATACCATCACATCTTGGTTCCCCAAATGATCTTAATAACTATTTTCTTAAATCTAATAACACAAATTTTGTCCCTGATCCACGAATTTTGAACAATTACTTGGATAACTGTCTAACAACAGAGTGTTTAGAATTTAAATTTATTACAGACGATAAAATTTTAGAAATAATTAATTCTATTAAATCTAATGCAGCTGGTCATGATGATATAACAATATCCTTAATTAAGTATAGTGTACCTGTAATTCTTCCCATAATATCACATATAGTTAACACTTGTATTGGTGATGGATCCTTTCCGAATTCTTGGAAAATATCTATAATAAATCCTCTACCAAAAATTAATAACCCTCGAGAATATAAAGACATTAGACCGATCAGAGTCTTGCCAGTTCTGACAAAGATATTTGAAAAAGTTATAGCCGCTCAGCTTTTGGAGCATGTTGAGAGGTTTAAGATAATGCCGTCGACGCAGTCTGGTTTCAGGGACGGTTACTCATGTGAGACTGCTCTGCTCAGTGTGATGGATAATATCTTGTCGTCACTTGACCAGGGTAGATTGTCGGTATTGGTTCTGTTGGACTTCTCCAAGGCATTTGACACTATTAATCATACGATTTTACTTTCTATTCTTCATTATGTTGGTCTCAGTCAAAGTGCGTTAAAATTATTTTCGAACTATTTTTTAAATCGGTTGCAAATGGTTAGGGTTGGGTCGATCCTCTCTGATCCTGGCAGCGTTAGTTGTGGTGTTCCTCAGGGATCTATATTAGGCCCACTACTTTTCATTTTGTATACACCTGTTCTTATTACTTCTATTGAGCACTGCCAGTACCATTTATATGCTGATGATACTCAGCTGCACTATTCGTTTGCAGTTGGTAATGTGGATGAAGCCTGTCGCCGAATTAATTCCGATTTAAGCAATTTTTGTGACGTATCCGCAAAACATTCTCTTATCATTAATCCAAATAAATGTAAGGCAATCTTGTTTGGTAGATCGTCGAATATTGGGTTACGTAATGACGTGATTGATAGAATGTTTTTAACAATACAGGGCCAACCATTATTATTTACGGATTCTGGGAGAAACTTGGGAGTAATTTTTGACTCAAGATTACGATTCACTCAGCACGTGACTAATTTAATTCAAAATGCCTATATCAATTTAAAATAATTTTTGGTATTAGAAATATTATAAATTATAAAATTAAAATTTTGCTTTTTGAAACGTTAGTGTTATCTCATTTTAATTTTGCAGACACTGTATATGGCCCATGCTTATCAAGCAATGATATTCGAAGAATACAAGTTGCTCAGAATGCCTGTTTGAGACTGATTTTTGGAATACGCAGGAGAGAGCATATAAGTTATAAATTAAAATGCATTCCTTGGTTAGACATGAAATCTAGAAGATATCTGCACTCTGCCTGTTTGTTTCATAAACTTATTATTATGGAAACTCCACCATACCTTTATGACGGGATAAGATTTAGGACTGATGTGCATAATATAAATGTGCGCCGAAAGCATTTGCTTTTGATACCTTCACACAAGCATTACTTTTATGAAAGATCTTTCTCTTATACTGTATCAAAGGTATATAATTCGGTTCCTGATATATTTAAACGCTTGACTCTCCCAAAATTCAAATCTTCTTTGAAATATTTTCTTCTTCAGTCATAAATCAAAAGGCAACTTTTATAATTTTTCAGCAACATTGAGTACGGTCTTTTATTTTCTTTCCTTTAATGAATTGTAGCTTTAGCTGAATATTAATTTATTAGTAATTTTGACTTTGTGTGCAACAAAATATAGTATATATTGATAAATCAAAATCAAATTACCGGATTATAACGGTTAAGTGGAAGAGCAGTGTCGCCAATGGTGTGGCACTGAACTTCGCCGTTTCGGCGGCCGCTATGAATATGTGCGTTTTTCTTTATTTAATGTCTGTATTGGGATGGTCACGAATAAAGTTGTTTATTATTATTATTATTATTATAAAACCAATGTATAGTTTTACTGGAATATAATTAAAACTATAACTACAATCTGTATACAGAGTAGGCATGCGTTTAATAGAACATTTATTACTTTAAACATATTAATAAGATACTGATAATGTTCTTTACAAAATATGCAACTTTTCTGAAGCGGAGGAGGTCCATCTAAAGTATCAGTGTTGTCGTAAAATCAAGATTGGTAGCCGTTGATGTAACGTTTCCTCCCCAGTGATGATAACAGTAAGTGTATGTCGACGGACTTAAGTCTTGTCTCTGCTCGTCAGATAACATTTCTAATTCGACAGATCTGCGCAAGTCTGACGGATGCACGTAATATTCGAGGAATTCCTTGGGCACTTCGGATATGTCTGTGGGATCCATGGGCAGTAAATGCTCCCCATTTTTAAAGAACTTGCCAATGTTTGTTCTTGTGGTTGTTGCAATTCTGACGGCTCCAGGTATTTCCGGATCCAGTTCCGTAGCAGTTGAGCGATAACTTCGGTACAGACGGCGCTGCTGCTTGCGTAATGCTGAATGCAACGTTCGATGCCACAGGAATTTTCTTCTCGAAGTTTCTTTAGCGAGGGACAGCAGTTGAGCGAATGCAGCTGGGAACTTTACCAGTATCCGCTGTTGCTGCAAGCGACGAAACAGACGTGGGTAATCAAGATTGCAATACACTTGAAGAAATCGCGCTACGTCATTGTGGCCTTCCAGACGAATCGAAAGGGCAATGCGACCACGGACTCGAGCCAGTTTGACCAGTGCAATCTGACAAACATCAAACTACATCTGAACTCTGAGTCGTTCCCCTACGAGAATCTCAATTTGGAATTCTCCACCGAGAAGTACGCCCTGCTCTATAAAATGTACGAGAAGTTGGCGAGCCGCTGCACGGCAGGGAGCAGTTTAAGAATCGTGCCCCAGTCGCAGCCATTGACGCATCAAAACAGTTGGAAAGCATTAAGTCCGGCTCTGTGGACATCCGCCTGGAATTTGAGTCGAGCGAAAATTTCCCTGCCAACACAACCGTCTCATCCTGCATGATCGCATCGTCGAATATACCCCCTCCACCGGCTCTGTCAAACGTCATCGTGCGCGCCAGTCTCGCGTTGGGTTTGTTCGTCCGTCAATCATGGAGTACGTCGTAGACGTTCAGGCTTTCATGACTGCAGTCGGTGAATTCATATTCAAGGAAGTTTCACTCATTGCGTTGTGTCATCGAGGCGGCGGCAACAACTACCACTGGATATTCAAGACGCCGTTCGACCTGCATGAGTTGAGAGAGTGTGACATACGTCAAGCTCATTGGTTAACACGTTTCTACCACGGTTTGAGCTGGAATTGCGGCACGGAGAACTACGATGACATCCGATCGAAATTAAAGTCATCGGTGACAGATTGCGACAGGATCTACGTGAAGGGTAAAGATCAAGTGTCTTGGTTGAAAAACGTGCTTCCCGACAACCTTGAGTGTTTCGACTTGGATTCTCTCAACTGCTGTCCCTCGCTAAGGAAACTTCGAGAAGAAAATTCCTGTGGTATCGAACCTTGCATTCAGCATTACGCAAGCAGCAGCGCCATCTGTACCGAAGTTAACGCTCAACTGCTACGGAACTGGATCCGGAAATATCTGGAGCCGTCAGAATTGTAATAACCACAAGAGCAAACTTTAACTCTACGAAAACGTGTGGGGAAAATGGGGAGCATTTACTGCTCATGAATCCCACAGACATATCCGAACTACCCAAGGAATTTCTCGAATATTACGTGCATACGTCAGAATTGCGCAGATGTATCGAATTAGAAATGTTATCTGACGAGCAGAGACAATACTAAGTCCGTCGACATACACTTACTGTTATCATCACTGGCGAGGAACCGTTACATCAACGGCTACCAATCTTGATTTTGACGACGACACTGATGCTTTAGATGGGCCTCCACCGCTTCAGAAAAGTTGCACATTTTGTAAAGAACAGTGTACGCCTCATTCATAATCAACATTATCAGTATCTTATTAATTTGTTTAAAGTAATAAATGTTCTATTTAAACGCATGCCTACTCTGTATACAGATTGTAGTTAGTTTTAATTATATTCCAGTAAAACTATACACTGGTTTTATTTCCCCCTCCCCTATACGCTGGCGCTGAGTTCACATAATGTGTAATATGTTCCGATAAAGATAATACGCAACAGTGTTTTATTTAACCTTCTCACATGCACAAAAGCTGAACGCTGGCGCTGGAGTGCTGGTAAACGTTGGCGGCATCTTGAAGTAGTATTACGGCCATCTTGGGTGACGTAGAAGTCAAGATGGCAGCTTGGGTGCGTACTCTGGTCACTTCTTCGGCAATGACCTTGAAAGACACCAGAGGCTCTCTTCTGCTTCTTCGACCACTTCTGAGAGGCACCAGAGGCTGCTGAAGAAGTCGTTGCTGAAGATATGACCACTTCTTCAGCAATGACCTTGAAAGATACCAGAGGCTGCTGAAGATATCATTGCTGAAGACATGACCACTTCTTCAGCAATGACCTTGAAAGACACCAGCTGAAGGAGTGCTTGAGTCAGCCGAAGAAGTGGATGGCACCTGGAGAACTGGATGGACTGGTCGAAGGCTCTCATATCCTAACTACTTAGTTGGTCCCAAAAAGGTTATCATGGAAACTAGTATTAGTGTCACAGTACTGTCAATGTCAAAATAAATTAGTTCACATGCACGTGAAAACCCATACGCCAAGTAGGTAATATGTTTCAGAGTTTAGGTAGTTGAACAATCTATAGTTCTTTTCAGATATCTTGGCGTGTGTGTGCAGTAATCTGCGCATTACGTTCATATGTCTTTCTCCCTTTTGTAAAATGGATTTGTTGAATTTTAATTGCTGCCGTAAGATGACTTGAGAATATTCTCACGTTTCCGTATTTGATCTCACTCTTTCTTACTATGGTTGTGTGAAACAAAATGGTTTCAGTATTAATATGCTTATTTTGCAATATCCAGTGGTCACCAAGCAATTTATTAAAAATTATTGCCTTTCAAGTATAACTGTCAGTTTGATTGTCAGGTGTAAAGATGCCTGGAATGGTATATTACAGTACAAGTGGAGAAACTGAAAATTTCGCTCACGCAATTTGCCAGATTTGCACACGAGCCGCCAGGCGAGTGTGCAAAGGCAAATAAGTGAGCGAAACGGTTTCTCCACGAGTGCTGTACAACGTTTTGTTCAATCCTGCCACTGAACTAAATATTGTTTCAAAAATATTCAAAATTAATAATTCAAATTTGGTCTGACGATTGGGCAGGTATATAACATAATAACATAGAGAGCGTGTTTCATCATTGTTATGGTTACCGTTACTATAAATAATAAACAAGCTAGAAGAAGTCAATTTTTGTACGTTTCAGCCATGCCCTGCTACGCTGCCGACCGGAATCCGTCTCGCACTGCGCATGACGTCACATCGAGGCGAAATTAACGCGAGAAGTCTCCGAAAGATCTGGTTGGCGGATGTGTTTTTGCTTTATCGGCGCGAACGTTAAGTGACAAGCGTCAAAATGCCAAATTGTGCGGTGGCTAAAAAGGGAACAAGTCTGACTTAATACATTGTATCAATATACCAAATTTAAACGGTACAGATCGCTTTTGTTGAACATCTTAGAAACCGAGCAGTTGTGTCGGTATTTTCAATACGCCTATGATACTTGCGTAAGATGCGAGGTCTGTGAATTTTGTAATCTGTACAACAAGATTTTGTAGATTTTTCTACAATACTATGTTGCTGCTCGTACAATGCAAATTTTACAAGACATTGTATATCACAGTTATGATAAAGGAGTTGATGTCCTTAATTCTTGTAGTCGTGAAGATATTTTCACATTATAATTAAAATAAATTTTTCTCCCTGCAGTGACAATCGAGTCCTCGATCGAGTTCAAACATGTTTTAGGTTCTCTGTTGTACCACACGCTAGAAAATAAACAGACGTTGCAATTCCCAGAATAAAGTTGTCTGTTTATAAACATTGTAACCGCTGCGCAGATTTCGAACGCAATGGGCACGTTTTCAAGTCTGTATGAGCAGTGTTCCATTGGCGTCTACGTGGAAGTTTTATTGCTAACCTAACCTGTGTGTTTAAGGCATTTAATTATTTGTGTTTGAATAAACGTTTAGTACGCGAAGAGAGTATATTTCTGGGAAGAACAATATTCTAAGCTGCATATAAATTTTACTATTTATCTTATAGTGGCGGCTCCTGACTTTAGAACTTGGCAGTGCTCTGGAATGAAATCACCGCACAGGGGTGTGGGGTGGGGGTTCTGGCGGTTTTTCTCCCGTAGTTTTTTAAATGACGTGCTTTAGAAGCCATTTTAAAACATTTTCAAACAAGAAATTTCACTCGCCGCAATATTTGACGAAAATCCCAAATGCAAAAGGTTAAACTTTCGTACACAACTTCTACCGTGACCTCTCGAAAAGCATTTGATACTTCGCACAGGCTTAGGACACCCATTTCATTTTATTTCAAGTTTTTCGTCAAAAGTCTATATTTAGATAAAATATTCATTTTTAACTGAATAGAGTATTACAACCCCATAATAATTTTGAAAAATGCAAAAATCAGGCTACCACTTTGTTGAAGTTCACTCTCCACAATGTTTAAGTGTTCACTTGAACCAAACCACTACCACTAGTCATGCTATTGGAAATTTCAATATTTAAAAATAATAAACACGATAATACAGCTAATTACTCACGTTATAAGCAAAGCAACGAGCCAATCTCAGACATAACCAAAATATGGTAAACAAAAACAATAAACAACGCCGCAGAAGTACAAACTCCCGTGTATATGCTTTGCCCAACTGTAAGTTTTAAATTTTAAGTTACCAAGTGTGTACTCAAACAGCGCTCCAAGTCCACCTAAAAGCACATAGAACGAAATTTTTCCGAGTCGCCCCGATCTCGCTCCCATATCGAATGTGCATTTGCCTAGAGCGCCGAACAGATCCACACCTCACAGTACACAGACGGCTGGCTGCGTGTGTGCTAGGCATTTTGAAACAGACTACGCGGGATGCTTAGAGCGCGTACTATTTATTATCTCGCATAATAATTAATATAATATTGCGGCAGCTAAACGCTGGAGATTCAAAAAGTTTTAAACTTATTAGTTTAGGTATAAGGTTTGAACCTCATTTTTGTAGGCAGTGCGCGCGCACGAACGCACTTATTGAGGAGCCGCCCCAGTTTATCTAAATATTTCAATTAATGGTAGAAACATGCTAAATAATAATTCGTACATGCTGATCAGCTGTCATTCAGAATAGCCGGCAATTAACGAAAATAATCGTTGTGGTATTCTGCTTGCGCAGATTTCGAGCGCTAGCTACAACGCTGACAAAAAAGATCAAAGACGCCGATAACAAGTGAAACGTCTGTTTATTTTCATTAGTCTGTGGTTGTACTGATCTAAAAACTCTAGACAACACCTGACGCGGTCGGCTTTTTGTGCAATTGGCTGATTTAAAACAGACGAATTCAGAACTTAAAAACTTTTAAAACTCGCAAGTGTATTAATAATAATAATAATATCTAAGTATATTAATTAACAAGGCCATCTTTAAAACTGATACATTCATCTTTGTTAAGTAGGTAGTTGTAATTATAAAACATTATACTCGTATTTTAAACATATACCAAAACTATTGCAATAACACGTTTCATTATTTTAACACTGAAAAATCATCAGAAATGCGGCATAAATTTAAAGAATTATTCGCAGGTGTTGTGTATTGTGGTTATTGAAAAATAACCGGTTATGTAATTCATAAGCCAGATTAACCTAGTTAGGTTAAACCGACTCAAAATAACCGGTTATTGAATAACTCGTTAAGGGTGGGATTTATCAGCTGTTAAATAGTAATTCTGGACTAACATCTATGAAGTGCTGCCACCTATCGCCCAAAAGTGTGATTAGGATTATGCAAAATATAGTCACAATCTATTAAGATTGGTTTCTATCACAGCTGCAACCACTTTAGACGGAACACCTGTAGCTTGGAATTTTCGAGGTTTTTTGCTTTAGCAGCAACCGAATAAATCTCGGAGGATTAATCGACGCGTCGGCGGTCCTATTTTTGAATTATTATTTAGAAATAAGAGAATACACTGAATACCGACTGTGCCAGCGCCATCTGCATTGCAATGACCACACTACTCAGTTCTATTTTAGTCGATTGTCCACTAATAAATTCCCACTTTAGATGTGCATCTCGGCTAAATGTAAACAAGATGGAGAAATTGCAACATGATTTTTATTCCAAGACGCCGGTACAACTAAGTAACGTATCAAGACATTCTTAGTCGAAAATGAATAACGAATAATTAACTTAGGCAAACCCTATCTTGCTCCCCTCTACCATTAATGTTAACAATTCCAGCTTTTTCCCATTTATAGAAATATTTACGTCCCTTTCTGTTTTTCCTATTATCATAATTCAGTCTTAGCTTCATTTATCTTTAAATTTCTTTTTTCTAGTGGTACGTTCCAAAAAATAAGATTTTTCTTGAGCTCATCCTCGTTTTTTTTGTAAAGCTTCATTTACAACAAATTAATTAGCAAAAATAATTTACATTTCCAATTTCAATTATTCCTTCCAATTTGCATCCATTCACAACAAGCTAGTTAATTGGTCTGATTTATCGGCCTAATTCTTGTATCGGGGGTAATTCTTTTATCTTGTAATAAAAATACAAATGATCATTTTAGTATTTTACATTTTTGAGCCCGTTTTGAGTACAACACATAACTTAGAAAAGCTGTGCGCTTGCGCAGCAATAAAATGAATTATAATTAGTACGTAAAGTTAAAAGCTACCAAACTTTATTGTTAATTGATTTCACTAATTTTGATTGTGAACGATCTTGTAGAAATGCATTACGTTAACTTTATGAATAATTGGGTTTGCTAATTTACCTTGTTAATTTCCTTGTTGTGAATGAAGCTTAAATATTACTAAATCATTCGCAAACGCACACTCTCCTATCCAGATTGGTTGTAAATTCCTGTAGTCAGCAAATACTTTTGTCGTTTTCTTTTTAACTTCTTTCATAACCTCATCCATAACTACATTAAACAGTGTAGAGCTGAGCACTCCCCCCTTTCCCAGTCCTTCATTCACTTCAAATTGCTGCGATTGCCCATTATCAGTTTTTACATTATGGTACGTCGGATGGTTACCATATAATATCGTGTTCATCTGGCTGGAGAAACGAAGAAGAATACGTAGACTACTAAGTCGTTTATTAGGTCTGTATGTTACATTAATTGCGTTGATGAATGGATATATATTTACAGTGCATGTTCTAGTTATAATACAATAGTGCAAGGCAAGCGTTCTACTTATCATTACGTTACACACGAAAACTATGTGCAGGCTTGCGTTATTACTTGAGACGTAAGTAGGTTAAATGTTTCTCCAGTGGCGTAGCGTAGATACGGAGGCCACAGGAGCCCCCTTGGAGTGGTTAACGATAACGATCTGGAAATCGAACTTGGCGGCTGCTGGAGGCGTCGGCTGATCGTGAACGTGGAGCGGTTCTTGATCTGCAAGGGGTGTGCTGGTGTAGTCGGCGTCGTTCAAGACGTATGCGGGCTTAAGACGGTCGATGGAAACGGTTACGTCTTTCCTCGGATTGTGACAGTGTAGGTTTTGTCACGGCGTCGCACGACAGGGCAGGGACCTTCGTAGGGTTGCTGCAGCGGAGCCCGTACGGCATCTCGGCGGAGGAAAACATGGTCTGCTGTAGCAAGGTCTCTAAACATAAAAGTTTTTGAATTATTTGTGTGGCGTGTCCCCGGAGTAGGACGCAGGGCATTAAAATGGCATCTGAGGTCCTTGATGAACTCTGTGGGGTCGCTGGATGGCTTGAATTGTTGCTGTGTGATGAATTCACACGGGAGTCGGAGGGGTTCTCCGTAGAGCAGTTCTGCTGCTGTTGACTTCAGATCATCTCGCCAGGCGGCTCGTATTCCCATTAAGACGGTGGGTAAAACTTGTGTCCATCGGTCGGTTTCGTGGCATTTATTGGCGGCTTTGAGTTGCCGGTGGAAGCGTTCGATCATACCATTCGCTTGAGGGTGGTATGACGTAGTTCTGAGGCGGTTGGTGCCTGTTAAGTAACTGAGATGCTTGAAAACTGAAAAGGTGTGACTCGAATTGTCGACCTTGGTCTGTAGTTACGCGCAGGGGTGTACCAAATCGTGTTATCCAACCCTCGTAGAACGTCCTAGCTATGGTTTCTGCCTCGATGTTGTCGGTCGGAAAAGCTGCTGGCCATCTGGAAAATCTGTCGGTACAGGTTAGGCAGTAACGTTTACCTTCTGAGATGGGCAGCGGTCCGACTATGTCGATGTGGACATGTTCGAATCTTGCGGATGTTACGGGAAATGTTGCAAGTGGGCTGGCGATGTGTCGGTGAATCTTCGATCTCTGGCATTGTATACATGCTTGCGTCCATTTTCTGCAGTCGGCTCGGATGGAGGGCTAGACATAGCGTTGTGCTATGCATTTGGTCGTCGCTTTAGTGCCGGGGTGCGAAAGTCCGTGAATAGCATTGAAAATTTGTCTTCTGAAAGACTTCGTGACAAACGGACGGATGCTGGACGTGGATGTGTCGCAGTAAATTGGTATGCCAGATGAGGGTAGGTGTACTTCTTTGAGTTGGAGTACAGAGTCGGGTCGAAGAAATTTTTGAATTTCGGGGTCATTCGCTTGTGAGTTAGCTAGTGACTCGAAATCGATGGGTGCAGTTATCTCTTCTGTGCGAGAGAGTGCATCAGCTACGAGATTGGTTTTGCCGGAAATGTGACGGATATCAGTAGAGAAGTGTGAAATGAAATCGAGGTATCGAAATTGTCGGGGTGAGCATTTTTCGGGCTTTTGACGGAAAGCGAAGGTGATTGGTTTGTGATCTGTGAAAATGACGAAATCACGACCTTCGATCATGTGCTGGAAATGCTTGACGGCTCGGTAAATTGCGAGTAATTCTCTGTCGTAAGCGGCGTACTTCTTCTCGGCGGGTGATAGCTTTTTGGAGAAGAAAGCGAGGGGTTGCCAATCATCGTGAATACGCCGTTGCAGGGCGGCGCCAATGGAGGTGTCAGAGGCGTCACTGATGATTGCGAGCGTTGCTAGGGGGTTTGGATGTGCAAGAAGCGTTGCACTGGCTAGACTCTCTTTACAGGCGTCGAAAGCGGCTGCCGAGGCGGGGTTCCAGTCGAGTTGTGTCTTGCCTTTGGTGTTGCCGTGTAAGAGGTCGTTAAGTGGAGCTTGAAGTGTAGCGGCATTGGGAGTAAAACGACGATAGAAGTTTATCATTCCCAGAAATTGCCTGCGTTGCTTCACTGTTTGTGGGCGGGGGTAGCTGCGGATGACATCTACTTTTGCCGGAAGTGGTCGTGTCCCAGTTTCGGAGACTTGGTAACCCAAGAATGTGACAGATTTGGAACTGAAAACTTCTGAGGATTGATTAGAATGTTATACTGTTTGAGACGCTGGAATATCTGTGAGAGATGTGCGTCGTGCTCTTCCGCTGAGGATGATGCTACTAGTATGTCGTCGATGTACGCGTAGGAGAAATGTAATCCTCTGAGAACTTCGTCGATGAAGCGTTGGAAAGTTTGGCCGGCGTTGCGTAGGCCAAATGACATGTACGGGAATTCGAAAAGACCGAAAGGGGTAGTTATCGCCGTTTTGGGTATATCCTCTTCAGCTACGGGAATCTGGTTGTAAGCTCGGACCAGATCGATAGTGGAAAAGTGAGTCTTTCCTTGAAGAGATTGGGCGAAATCTTCGATATGTGGTACTGGGTAGCGGTCGGGGATGGTTTGGGCGAATTCTTTTCTTGCAGTTCTCAGTTTGTCTGGGGGCAACCTGCGTGGTTTGCAGTATACAGGCTGTCCCGGAATTGTGCGGATATGATGCTTTGTTGAGTGCGTCGGTTTGTGTGGAAGTCCCATGGGTTTGGTAATTTCTGGAAACTTCGGCAGAAGAGGGTGCTGAGGAGAGGTGCCAGAAACGGTTTGGATACATGTATGGATGTCGTTGCATTTATAAGCACATGCAGAAATGCGAGTTAGGGTATCTAGTAGGCATTGATTTTTTATGTCAACCACCAGATTGTAGTGGTGAAGAAAATCAGCTCCGATAATGGGCTTGGGTAGGTCGGCAATGACGAATCTCCAAGGGAAAGATCTTCGGAGGCCTAGATTGAGATCTAGCGTGACGAAACCATATGTGTGAATGGGTGTGCCGTTTGCTGCCTGAAGAAGGTAGCTCGTCTTGATGCGAGGTGAACGAGAGATGTTTCGAGGAAAAACACAGAGTTCTGATCCGGTATCAACCAAAAACTGTGCTCGGGAATCTCTATCGAAGACGAAAAGGCGGCAGGACTTCTTCTTGGCCATGTCATCGGTTGCCGTTACGGGTGACTGGCCTGTGCGTTTCCCGAAGACTGGAAATTGCACGGGGGGCGGCACTGCTTCGCGCTGGTACCGAAAGTGCGGTGGTACCAACAAACTGTGCTTCCGTTCCTTGGAGAAGAGCGAGATCGGGAGCGTCTAGAGAATGCTGGGGATCGTGAGCGTGAGAAAGACGCTGCACGTGCTCTGGAACGGGGAAAACGGGGTGCGGCAGTGGCGTTTGTGTTGAGTTGCATGGCGGAGACGGTATTAGATAGTTCCCTCACCATGTCGTGCAGAGATGAAACTCTGTGAGTGGATGAAGTGCTGCGGGGCACGGCGTCGTCGATAGCGTCGGTGGCTTCATCCGGGTCTGCGTGCTTTTGTGTAGCCATTATCGGCTGCATGTGGGCTGGAAGGCGTCCCAGCCAGAGGGTACGGATCATGGCGTCGGGCACGGTAGTACCGGCTAGGGCACGGAGGTGCCTCAGGAACTTAGACGGTTTGCGGTCACCAATCTCCTCCCGCTCTAAAATCTGGCGCGTTTTCTACTCTTGCGACGCACACAGCCTCGCAATGAGCTCGGTTTTGAGCTTGAGATACTTGTTATTAGCGGGAGGGTTAAGCAATATGTCACGTACCTCTGCGGCATACTTGGGCTCCAGATGTCCGGCGACGTAGGTAAATCTCGTCTCATCCTTGTCGAGGCCGGCGAGGGAGAACTGGTGCTCGACCTGAGCGAACCAGATCTCGGGATCGGACTGCCAGAAGGGCGGGATTCGTATCCCTACACGTTCTGCGGCAGCGGGAGCGGCGGCGGGTGGTGGCATGTTGTGGACCGTGTTATTCAAGCGTCAGATCTGGACAGCCTGGTAGCGGCTCCATCTATTTTCATCCGTAGGAAACGGTGGTACCACTTCGCGAGTCGTCCCAGGAATGAAAACGCCAGGAAAATTACAATCGTAAGCAGGATATCTGACCTGGACCAATCGCTTGCTGTCGTCTGCCGGGCTGACGCGTCGCCGCTAGCGGTCTGTGCTATGATGACCTTCTCTCTGACCTCCTTCGAAAGCGGAGTGCCCATTAGTAAGATAAAATAAATTCGTTGCTTACTTGAGTTCGTGGGTTCTGGAGGAGCGATCACCGGGTTGTGCGGCAGGCGGCGGTCAGTAAATTGCGGACATCAGGACGGCAGTTTTCTTCGTTGTAGGTCACCACTTATGAGGGTTGGCCTTTCATCACGTCGGGGAGTCACCAATTATGGTACGTCGGATGGTTACCATATAATATCGTGTTCATCTGGCAGGAGAAACGAAGAAGAATACGTAGACTACTAAGTCGTTTATTAGGTCTGTATGTTACATTAATTGCGTTGATGAATGAATATATATTT
Organism: Xestobium rufovillosum; assembly: GCA_963966045.1. NCBI lineage: Eukaryota > Metazoa > Arthropoda > Insecta > Coleoptera > Ptinidae > Xestobium > Xestobium rufovillosum. The sequence continues at coordinate 2,543,768 of OZ014493.1, forward strand.
ACAGTGCATGTTCTAGTTATAATACAATAGTTCAAGGCAAGCGTTCTACTTATCATTACGTTACACACGAGAACTATGTGCAGGCTTGCGTTATTACTTGAGACGTAAGTAGGTTAAATGTTTCTCCAGTGGCGTAGCGTAGGTACGGAGGCCACAACATAATTTCTATTTTTTCGGTATAAACTCATGATTGCACGTATTAATGTTCTATCTACGATTTCCAGTTCCAGGCTTCCTCTCACTATTCTTCTGGCGACCCTGTCAAACGCTTTTTCCAAGTCTAAAAATGCTATGTGCAGTGATATAAGAAACGATATATGAACCCAAGTTCCTGCACCCTGCATGCAGTTTGTTTCACGTCTATCGACGATGACAATTATGTGGAGATGAAGTAAGCAAGCATGAATGGGACTGCAATAATTTGTTTTTTTTTTTTATAACTCGTAATAGCTTCGACCGTATCTCCTCGCATCATTTGCCCCTTTTTTACCTTTTCTCTTTTTGTATTAGTACCGAGTGAACTTCATTCAGTCATTCTAAGGATATTCTTATTTATTGTTACATTTAAATTTGGCCATTTTGTTAGTAATTTTTTTTATTCACTTTATTTTTTCTTAAATTTATAAATTTCGTGAATTTATTTGGCAAATTGAAGATACTTTTTGTTAAAATCAAGATTTTATTTAACAAAAACTAAAGTTTTTGTTAAATAAAATCTTGATAAAGCCTCCTGACGGAGGCGAAACGTCGATTTTAACAAAAAGTATCTTCAATTTGCCAAATAAATTCACGAAATTTATAAATTTAATAAAAAAATTGGCACTAATAATTATATAAAATTTATTTTTCTATTATACATGATTATATTTAAATTTTGACTCCCTCCTTTTCTTTGCTTTCCCTCACCGTTGTTTATCAGCTACCTTTAGAAGTTGTTGCTATCGTATATTCTTCAGAGCTGCCTATAACTTTTTGGTGCCCCTTTACCATTTTAGCCCACCCCCATCTCAGGCTGAGGTTTAGTTGTGGCCGAGTCCCGCTCATGATGTTACCCGACTTGTACTTAACAGCACTTCTGAAATGTATTTCATGTTTTTCTTGAACTTGTAAAAACAATATGTTGTATTAAAACAACTTTATTACTTTATTATTGTACATCACAACCAAGACATAGGCCAACTTATTAACACGGTGAAAAGATTTAAGTAGGTACAACCAATTTATTGTACAATAGATAAAATAATTTAACTTCTGGTAACATTCATCACTAATTAGAAAATAAATAAGAGGAATGCCCTTCTTTGTCATTTGGTTCCCAAAGAATTACTGGTACTAATAATTCTCGTTGGTTTTAACGAACTACTTTAAGGACTCCAAAATAAATTGTCTGAAAACAAAAGATTGCCATTTTTGGTGGATGATATATAAATAATATTCTGTACTTTACCTGATGATGCGGAATAACAATGGTGACCGACATATATATTTATGTCCGTAGTTTCCATCATGAAAACTGACTAATTCAACTGGTCCTTGATTAGTTCTTCGATGAGAAAGGGCAGTCTCATATAACTAAAATTTTAAAAAAGTATGATTTTTTCCGGACTTATTGATGGGTCATAAACCTTTTCCCCAAGTTTGTATGGCACAACTTTGTCATCGACTGAATGTAAAATTAGAATTCGACAATCAACATTAAGTATATGCCGATCACTTTCAAATTTAAAATTATTTTCTTGCATAGGTTCTACAACAGTATATCGAAACCAAGGCAAGTATTTAAAAGGCTGAAGAACAAAACTGTATTTAGTAAGATAAAAATTTAGAGCAAGGCCTTACCTTCGTTAGTGGATTTTCCTGTATTTCATCTCTTAAATTATTAAATGGGCTTTCTAGAATTAATCCTATGGGTTGCCTGATTCCTTCATTTTTCAGTATCGATAGGGAATGTGTAGAAACTCCCGTTCCGAGTGAGTGACCCCAAACAAATATATGGGAGGATGTTCTATTGACAATCCATTTGTACATGAACATACAATCGCTTACGAGGCCATCTTCAGTTGGGCCTATGTCACTAGAATCTCCATATCCTACCACAGAATTAAGCAGTTTGAAAATAAACTGAAACAGTTTCCATCTATTGCTGCTCTGAACTATTCAGCAAAGGTTATGATATTGCGGCCCACCCATATTTACCATAGCAGTGTATTCATCCACAGTTGTCATTTTGGGAAATCAGTTATACTTATTGCAATAAGAAATGGAACATATTCAGAGTAAGAACTGCTGAATTGGATTTTACTCACGATTTCATAACAAAATGTGATGTTCGTTTGTCTATTAAAATACACAACGTTTAAAACAATATTTTATTGGGAGTGATTACTGCTCCGGCCGCCGGCCCCCTGTAATTTTGTTTGAACACGGTCGGGCATGCGCATTACAGAATGTCAACACAATTTGCATTTTGGAGGCGTAAAAAAATTAAGCTGAGAGAACGCATTTTAAACAAAGCCCTTTCTTGCCCTCTCGCACCAGACACACGCATTTTTTGGAAAAACGATGATGTAATTACAAGCAAAATATATCAAACCGCTGCGGGGTCAGAACTCGTCTAGCCGTAGGAGAACAAAATAGCAGTTGTGTACGATATCCGAACACCCACCGAGACCGTTGGCGCCACTAGCCGATAACGATATTCTTAAACGTCATTTTGCGGACATTAAGTAATGCGCGCGTCCGATCGTATTGGAATAAAATTCCAGGTGGCCGGCGGCCAGAGCAGTAGTCACTCCCTATTTTATTCATAATCGGTTGGTAATAAGTCTATTGCCAACTTTTAACAAGTTTGGAAGTAGGCTATTCCTAACTTCAACCTCCCGGCCCCAAACCACCAAACCCAAACCACCACTGACCTGACCTGACCTAACCAGAAAATTTCAATTAAAATGGTGTAATGAAGTTGAAGTTAGGATAATATGTGGAACATTATTATCTATTGTTTTGTTAATTTTCTCCTTGAATACATTTCTACAATACTATCGCTTTTAAATTTGAACCACACTCGTCGATCGAGATGTTATTAAGTATTGACTAACTCTTAGATTTAAAAAAATACTTCACTCAATTTATGTTCAGAAATTATAACCAAGGTGTTGCTATAAGTCTTACCTCTATAATCATAAGCGATCACATGAAAATGTCTTCTTAAGACAGTGTATAATTCTATTCTATGTGGTGCTACTCTATGACCAGAATTTCCATGATTATATAATATCACATGCTTGCCATCATCCAATACATTTTCAAAAAAAGTATCGTCTGACCTATTCGCTGATTCGATGAGTTCTTCCGGCAGTATCTGCCAGACACCTAATTTTACGTCTTCATCTGTTACCACATAAAAATTGCGGACACCATCTAATCCGTATTTCAAAGGATTTGAGTATTCTGGATTCTTTGGCCATTTTACTAAAACAAAATTTCATTAGATGAACCATTTTGTTAAAATTTGAAATAGAAATCTACTAATTTTCGTCAATAAATCTCTCTTGTTGGCCTGTCGTAACGATGCAAACGAAAATGCAAGAATTATTCCAATAAATGAATAGGCATTTTTCTTATTTTTATGACCTATTATTACCTATAGCTAATCGAGCAGGTTAGCATAATTAAGTACGAACCAAAGCTGACGGCAGCGAATATCTGCCTCGTTTGGGGTTAAATCGGGTGCACAATTTTGCACATGACTTAACGACCTGTCCGCGAACAAACAGCATCGCCAACACAGAAAAGAACTTTGCAAATCGCAAGACTGCGTCCATTACATCCAACGACAATAGGGCCCGGTTTTTCAAAGAATCCAACACCGGATTAAGTCTGACACTGGCTTTGTTGCTATGATACCGGCTTTCTGATTGGTTGTAGCATAGCAACTAAGCCGGTGTCAGACTTAATCCGGTGTTAGATTCTTTGAAAAACCGAGCCTAGGACTTTGAATATTCAAATTGTTATCTGCAACTCTATTACATTTTTCACTATTTCAACAATTAGCAAAGCTGCAGAAATAGTGAAAAGTGTAACATGACCAAAAAATTTAATTCAGTTCGGTCGAACAAAGCAGTATGTAAGTACTTGCGTTAGTTTTCCTGTAAAATTTCTTTCCTTTCTTTTCTTGTATTGAGGCCATCGAAATTTAACATCTTATAACTCAAGCAATACCAAATTTAACTGCCAGATACCTCTGGAAGCACTTATTTTGATTCCAGATAGTAAATAATTATTATTTATTGTATATGCGTTTTTTAATGCACATAGATATAGTATTAGAGTTTGTCTATTTTCCTTTGGATTATTTCTGTGGTTTGCTTCGCAATAGTTTCAGAGAACACTTTCTCCAACTCGAATTATCGATCGATGATCCTGAGATCCCACCGACGGAACCGAAAATAACACCATGCCTGATTTGCAAATATTTCGTTGGCAGTACTCTTTCAACCGATAATACCACCATGATACGACATCCATGTGCAGTGTGCACATCAGCACATTCACACTCTGTGCTATACAGTGCATTTTGTTAACATTGCATCATAGGAATTTACATGACATAAACTTCATCTCGCGTCATGGTTTTTCTGTTGCAAATTTCAAATATTGTTAGGACACTTTTAATTCATATAATTTTTAGACATTTTAGACAATTTTAGACATCCCATGATTTTTTAAATGTAAGAAATGAACAGTTTCTAAATAGAAATAAAAATACTATCATTTTAAGATTTATTGAAGTTAGGCTATATCTACTAAGATAAGCAAATAAATAATGGTACCTACGAAACTGCTACTTAATTTGGAAGCTCCGCCGCAATGTGGATCACTCGAGAGACCTACGACATATGTAGTGAAAATTTTCACTTTTTCTTCTGTCATAAAATTACATTTTCACGTTTTACTTACTTTAAACAAAATTTAAATTAAAGTGACAGCTTTGTATTATTATTTGTTTGTCAGTAGGCATAGTATGTTAATTTAAAAAGAAAAATTTAATTGAGCTGAATCATCTGACTATTTTAATTTCTATATAAGAAATGTTCAGGTCTAACATTTTAGAAACTATCATGACGTTTAAAAATGATGGAAGTTAAATGTCTACCTAAAATATTTTTGAAATTATCGATAGAAAAACCATTAACACGAGATGAAGTTTATGCCACGTAAATTCCTATGATGCAATGTTAATAAAATGCGCTGTATATAGATCTCCGCGTGGACGCAGCCAAAATTGGATAGGAAATACCATTTTGTATTGTATTGTACTCAGGGGTCGATTGGCTGCGGCCAGTGTTGATCTTTTGTTCATAACCCTACTCGCAATTAGATTCTCAGGAATTTGATATTTCCAGGGAAGCACAGAATGCCTTGAGAGGGTTTCCTTTCACTTCTTCAGGCGTCAGTTGTGCCTGCCCAAAGTGTTTCAGCCTAAGTCGAGCTAATGCATCGCTATTGCAGAAGAAGTGTTCGGCGGCTTCAACCCCCAGTTAACAAAGTCTGCATTTGTCGCTGTCTGTCAGTCCCAGTTTTCTGAGGTAGTACCTCACTGGGCAGTGTCCAGACCTGTAATGAGTCTGTTTTCATTCTTTGATAAAAGAAGAAGTTTTTTGCACTCGTAGTCGAGTACTCGATGAATTACTTCGCCTGTATATTATGTCCTGGTGTGTTATACCAGAGGGCTTTTTTATTCTCGATTTCCCATTTTTGGATCTCCGCCATTTTATGTGCTCCAGATACCCCACATAACGGTTCGGGTCGTCGGGAACCCCTTTGAACCTGATCTAGCTAGTTCGTCAGCTATTTCATTCCCTTCAGTTCCCTCATGACCTGGCACCCAATGCAGGGAAACTTTATTGCCCTTAGCCAGTTTCTTGAGGGATTGTCTGCATTTCCAGGTGGATAAAGATTCAAAGATATTGGCTCTCAGTGCTTTTATCGCAGCTTGATTGTCAGTCATTATATAGACTTTTTTACCCTTTGTGTTCTTTCGTAGGCATTCTTGGGTACATTGCAAGTATTTCAGCTTGCATAATTGTGGGATAGGTTCCTAAAGCTATTGATGTCCTATATTTTGGGCCATATATATGCCTATACCTGTTCCCTGTTCGGTTTTAGATCCATCAGAATACCAGATGGAGGAATTGTTTCCAGTTGTATTATTTGACTTCCAGCCGTGTTGCGGTCCTGAATGACCACCTCGAACGATGTCTGAGAGTTAAACACTCTCGGAATGACATCCAAGGGTTTTCCAAACAGTTCTGGCTGTAAAAGGTCCAGGATCTTTAGGTGACCTGTTTAGTCGCCCGGTTTGAATTTCTTATTTTAGGTTATTTTAATGGCGGTTTGTAGACCCTCTTTTAACCCGTAGGTAAAGGGGCGGTAGGTCCAAGAGTGCCTCCATAGCCGAAGTCGGGGTTGCGCACATATCCACTGTTACACCCAGACACGCTAGCCGTTGCAATTTCTGCAACTTGCTTTGTGTCGTGATTTCTTTGGTTTTTGTCCATTACACGAACTAAACTTATGTGACAATGGGTCTTATTACCGATGTGTATGACCAATAGATCATCTTCGGTTTTAGCCCCCAGCGTTTTCCAAAAAGTTTGCGACAAGCCTAAAAGGCCCCCGTCGCTTTGGAAAGAGTTTTATCTATATGAAATCTCCAAGTGAGTTTAGCGTCCAGAGTTACCCCTAAATACCTTACCTCTCAGGAGAATTGCATCGATAGTCCTTGTAGCTGTGGAGCTTTTAGATTTAGCTGCCTGGGCTTAGTGAATGGGGCTATGGTGGTTTTTGTAGGAAGTACCTAACTAATACATGTACGAAATTTGAAATTTGTAAGCGGCGCCTTTTCGTCTAAACGAGAATTTTGTTTATTATCGGCAAAGCATACTCTGGAATATTGTTTCTTGGTCCGACTGAAAGCAGCAAGTCTGATTTACAGCAATTACTCTGCCAAAAATGTCCAAATTCGAAGAAAGGTTAGATAAAATCTCAAGTTGCCGCTGCTTTTGCTCACGGGTCAAAATTCTCGGAACCATTCACGAAAAAAATTTCTCATTTGCAAACAGTCGGTCAAGTTCTTTCTTACTGTTTCCGTCTAAACTCAACTCTTCTGCAATAACCCGTGCACTCAGCCGTCTATCAGATCTCCATATATTCACAAAGTTCAGCGACGAGATTTTGGTCGCTCAGGCATCATGTCTCTTCTCGTCGTTCTTGAATCATTTATGCCATTCAAACACTTTTTCACTAGGCACGTTGTACTTAGTATTCCTAAAATGCCACATGTACTTTTGCGTAATTTAGAACAAAATTTGGTCTTAGTGGGCTGTTTCTTGACAACCGCTAATCAGGGTATACAGTCATAGCAAGTCCAAGTGCGGTATTTCAACGTATGTAGGTAGGTAAATTGTTTTATGTGAGATTCGGTTATGCTATTCCGAGAGCTTAATTGCCAAATTTCTTTTACGAATGTATAAATCATCAGTTCTTTTTATACATACGCACAGTCACATCTTTCAATTCAGTTAATCTATATCCACCATGCAGTAAACAGACAGACTGCTTATGATATTTCCACAAATGGATTATTTTAAGACACTGTATTTTTTTGCCAAATAATGGCATTAATTTGTTATCTATAAGTCATCAGCCTACAGATCTTTATCACAGAATTAAGCCTCAAGAAAAATATTAAGTCAAGAAAACAAACAATTGATATCTTACCTCTAAGTTTCTTAATCGCATTCGAAAATCAGTGCACTTTTAAATATACTGGGTGCCTTCCAAAAGTCTTATAATGCCATTAATTTAAGAATGCCTTTAATTTCGATTGAACCATCGCCATCAAAAAACACATAAAAAATATGATATACCAGATATGGTCAACTCTTTTAGAGTCGCTAACAACTTTTCCCAGAACCCTTCTACAATAGCGAACTTTTTTATTTCAAATAGAAGAAAGTATAATAAGTCAATAATTTGATTAAAAAGTGACTACATATTTACAAATATTTACAATTTAAAGGGATCTGAAAACCTTGCAATTACCATGAACAATTAAGCAGCAAAATAACAAGCAATAAATTGACACTAAACAGTCAAACAATACACATTCAACAGTTCCAAACGTCTCTAAATTAGCTGTTCTAAACAACGGCCAATATCGCCTCGAATTGCCCTGGTATACACTATTACGCGCAACCGTCAAAAATTGTAATTGTTGCATGTTGCACTATCAATACTCGTATGTATCGCCTACTAATTCTTTCACCTTCTTTTTCCAATCGTTTCCAAAAACCAAGTGTCTACCGCTGCCACTTAACAAGCCTTTTATACTTCTCAGCGTATAGCTTCTACTAATTTCCTCACAAACTCGATTAACAAGGTCAATGCTACAAAACACAGCTGTCCATTTGTTTGCAGAACATTGAATCACACTTTGAGCAAACAACTCCATGGGCGTCGGTATGGGGGTTACTCTCGTAACAATAATTTTTCAAGTAGAATTTAGCGGTGTTGGCCGAAAAACAATTGGGCATCACATTTTTGACATATTATCAGTATCAACTTCCTTGATTTAAATTGAACGACCAACTTTCGATGGCACCATCGTATTTAAAATTACAGAAGTTGCAAAAAATTATCAGATGACATACCACCTAGTCAACTGTTTTGTAGTTGCGGATAACTCTTGACGAATCATTCCATAATAGAGAACTTGTGTACTTAATTGAATTCGGAGAAAGCTCGTCAAATGGATAAAGTTTCGAGCAGAATTTAGTGAAGTTGGCAGAAAAACAATTCAGCATCGCTCTATCACTATCAAGATATCGTTAATTCACAACTTTCGATTGCATCGTCTCATTTATAATCAAAAAATATGCAAATAAGGTAACTTAGTTTTGAATGATAATTCTATTTTGGATGCAATTCCGTTTGTTTGGGGTTTCTTGTGGGTATAAAATAAGAAAGTTATATTACGAAGACTCCCTCCGGAGCTTAGGCTGCAATAGCCTGAGTACGGGTGGGGCGCACCCGAGGTACCCTAGCTACAAATGAACCACGCCACTCATCTGTCAATACCGTAGGGTGTTCTTTCCGCAACAACGAGCAGCACTAGGCGTGGTGTTGGTACGCTGCGGTAAATACCATGGGGGGCTAGGTTTACTCGCCCGGTCTGCGAGGAGAAAACCCCTATAAAAACCATTAAGTCAAGGTGGGACAGCTTATGCCGATGACTGAATAGCTGGAAGGGTGATCCTAGACAATTATAGGTGAACTCCGGATACCAGGCGGCATCCGGTTTAACCAGCCTTCCTGCGGCATGCGGGACTCTGCTGCAGGTGACTATCCCTTCCCTAGCGTCTCGTGGGATGGACACGGAAGAGGATAATAAATTAAACTCTAACAGAGTCAACAACAGAAGCTGCTGAAAGCCTCCAGGAGCCTATGGTACTGGGTGAAAATCCAGGCCAAAAGGCTGAGGACGAACTACTCGCTAGCAGTGACGACGACGTCAACAAGGCCCTGAAAGGCCTTAAACGAAAGGCCAAAAGGGTTCGACTGAGCGGAGCTGCTCGCAAACGGATGAAATATTTTATCCAAAAGGATCAACCGGCTGAAATAGCCAGGGAACTTGCTCTTGAAGGAAGAGGTCCTTCAAATAAGGCTACCAAAAGAATCAGATCCGATGGTAGCATTCCGGATGCTCGCGACAAAAAGCGGGCAAAAACCACTGGAAGTTCGACTACACATGCTAGTGCAACAACCCAATGGTGCTTATACCGAGAATATCAAGGAAAGTTTAAATGTGTTGCTAAAAACACTTCCCAGGATCTAAGGTAATAGCTACAAGATACGAGACGCACGAGGTGTCCCAAATCAAGGGACTCATTCGTTCCAGTAGGGATAACAAACGTATAGAGGGGAGTATAATCACCCCGGAGAAAGTGATATGGGCTATCAATAGTTTTCAGCCCTTTAAATCACCTGGTAAGGACGGAATTTTTCCAGCCTTATTGCAAGAAGGGGTAGATCTAATCGCCCCATGTATAACAACAGTCTTCAAAGCTAGTTATGCATTTGGGTTTATACCCACATCATGGAGGAAGGTGAAATTGGTATTTATACCAAAAATGGGCAGAAGACTCCCTAAAGAGGCTAAATCATATCGCTCGATTAGCCTATCCTCCTTTCTCCTTAAATCAATCAAGAAAATAATTAACAATCACATTAGAAGTGAACCTCTCAAAGAGATGCCGCTTCACATTAATCAATTTGCCTATCAACCAGGTAAATCCACGGTGGATGCGCTTCATCATCTAGTGAGAGAAGTGGAAAAATTCACCGCAGAAAAAGAAATTGCAGTTGGCATATTTATAGATATAGAGGGTGGATTTGATAACACCTCATATAAATCTATAAAAACGGCCGCCGCGAGACATGGCACAATAACCGGGATAGAAGCAATGCTAAAAAGTCGAACAGTTACGGCTTCCTTAGGAGGGGAAGAGACTTCGACGGCTGTGGCAAGAGGATGCCCACAAGGTGGAGTGTTATCGCCTCTCCTATGGTCTATAGTGGTGGACGACCTACTGAGAAAACTGACTGATGAGGGATACTGTGTACTAGGATACGCAGAAGGCATTGTCAGCCTAATCAAGGGAAAGCATGACTGCATAATTTCAAACCAAATGCAAACTGCCCTAAACAAAATAAGAGGATGGTGTGTAAAGGAGGAACTTACGGAAAAACCCACAAAAGCCATCATAGTCCCATTCACTAAGCGCAGGAAGCTAAATATAAAAGCTCCACAGCTACAAGGATTATCGTTACAGTTTTCCGGAGAGGTAAGGTATTTTGGGGTAACTCTGGATGCTAAACTCACCTGGAGACCTCATATTGATAAAACTCTTTCCAAAGCAACAGGGGCCTTTTGGGCTTGTCGCAAATTTGTTAAATTAAAAGATAAACAATTTTTCCATATGGTGCGGACTTTCTGCCGGTCACTGTACACCAAGCTAAATGGAACGATTTCTGAAATATAAAAAATGGGGCCGGTTAATGAACCTTTCGGATGAAATTTAAAATACCAAAATAATCGAATTCAGTTTCAGTCTTAATGGTAAAAACACAAAAACGAAACAGCAAATGTAGGTATTTGGGAAATTATAAGGGTGCGACCAGGCATTGCGAACGAACACAATCATTGACAATGACGAACATGAAGAAAGCAGTTGGATATTGAAGAAAGTAAACGAGAACTCAAACATATTTTTAGCGGAATTAATTCATTCCTGTTTGAAAAATGTTCCATTGCAACAGTGAAAAGTCGCGATGAAGCACGTGTATAGGGTTTTGTTCATAATCCAAAGCAAGCGGTGGCGGATGACCAAATAGTATTTCCTAGCGGAAATGCTCACGGAAATGTATACAGTGCGTTCGAGTTATTAAATGATTTAAATTTAACAGGAATCCTACGTTTAAAATTTGTTTCTAATTTCTTTCACGGCCAAAATAAGCCCTTTCTATGATTTAATTTGGGATCGCTTCTCCCTGGTAAGTTCTAGAATTTTTCGGGGAATTGGTCTCACTGTGCGTGCGGGGATGGATCTTTTTGTTGCCTTTAATCTTTAATGGTAAGCCCTCGCGGCCAGCTGCCGGACATTCTCTTTTGTGATCGCTCACTCTAGGGTAACAATAAAAATCAATAAATTATCGTGCTGATACGGGTTTGGAAAGATGTCGCTGGCTCTCCAACTAACTCCTCTGATCCAAACGGACCAAGGACTGCATTAAAGTCTTCTGCAATTATTAAATTCCCATGTCACTCACAATACCGCTTCTGGGTATATCATCATTGCTAATAACTAATAAGTAGTCCACACTTGTCAATACACTAAAGAGTTTTGTTCGTTCGCGTACCTTCCTGGATGTAGTTTGGTCTGCTTTTATTGCGTTTTGGAATTTAGGTGATGCAAGGTGATGCACAGAATGGATTCGTTCTATGACGTACATTGAATATTTGATGACTTGTATTTACGAAGGAAGGAACAGTCAAGCCTTCTACATTGATATCTGAAAGTGTTCTGGTATGGGAGTTAACTACATTCTTATAATTTTATAATGGTTAGGGCCGAAAACTGTAAATTTTTAAATATGTTGTTAACGCTTCAAGCGACCAAGCAATTTTAAACGCGTTACAGTGGTTTGGAAATGCAATGAAAAAAATCTCATTTTTTAGCCAATTAGTGATTTTCTTTCACTCTGATACTTCGATACGAGAAACAAATATGAATTTATAGCATTCGATATTCGATACTACGTATATTTTAATTTTGAAATATGCGGCGTTAAATTTGTTTTAAAGTATGTATTTTTCAAAAAAATTAAATTGGTCGATAAATCAGGGTTGGAAAAAGCCGACCCTTTTTGGATTTATCCGGATAAAATGGTTTTATTGGCATTTACTAAATCGACCAAGAGTCACAACTTGCTAATAGAAGGCTATCACTAATTGAATTTCTGTATTGCGGGTTGCAAGCTCCTATACTTATTTTTTATTTTCAATTTTATAGTTCTGTTGTTTTAACTTTTTTTAGTAGGTATCCATATATCAAAATAAAAACCTTCTAATTTGTCTTTTGTCTATTAAGTAACTAAGAAAGTACACCAATTTTGTGGCTAGTGCCATAAATTGCGGACAAAATGAATTAAGGGTGCGGAATTTGAGTACTAAAAACGGGACATGTAGACACATTTTTATTCCAACACCATTCTGAAATTAAAGTAGATAGGGCGTTAAATAAAAAAAAAAATATCAATAAAGGATCAACTTAGAGACTGACCTGCCCTACTTTTATAGTAATATTTTTAGTTCGCCTTAAATAAATCTGCCTCAAATTATTGAAAAATCCGTCATAAACTCGACACCTTTTTTACTATTTGTACACATATTTATCGTAATTAGAAAGTAGGGTTATCTAAGTTAATTATTCGTTACTCATTTTCGACCAAGAACGTCTCGATACGTTACTTGGTTTAGCCGGCGTGTTGGAATGAAAATTATTTTGCAATATCTCCATTTTGGGTATATTTGGGCGAGTTGCACAGTAAACTGGACGTTTGACAGTTGTAGTGTGGTGCATTGCAATGCAGATGGCGGTGGCGCTTCAGTTTATCCTCTTATTTCTAAATAGAAAATAATAATTTAAAGATAGGACCGCCGACTAGTTCTCCCAGATTTATTAGGTTGCCACTAAAGCAAAAACCTTGAAAATTCCAAACTGTAGAGGTTCCGTCGGAAGAGTTTGCAGCTGTGATAGAAACCAATCATAATAGATTGTGAGTATATTTTGCATAGTCCTAATCACATTTTTGGACGATAGGCGGCAGCCTTAAGGGCATGCAGGATTAAACCGGTTTATACTAAAGGTGCACCGAGTAGTGATTTTTAAGAAAATCGGGTACCGGTACCGGGTACCCGTCGATCTTTATTGGCCGGGTATCGGATACCCGGCCGCCGGGTAATTGCGCGTGCGCATTCGCCAGAACAAATTTCTGAAGGTCACTGCACTGTTATAGTATGCAGTAACAATTCACCCATGTTTGGGGTAGGGTCTGAATTTCTACTACAAAAATGAGTAAAAGCAAAGTGTGGGATTATTCCAAGGTTTGCGAAAGGGACGATAAGTAGGCTGTGCGTAAAAAATGCAATAGTGAACCAAGCGCACTACTCGGCCCGGGTAGTCCAAAATTTGGCCGGGTACCGGGTACCCGCCAAATCGGCCGGGTAGGGCCGGGTACCGGGTAATACGGGGTACTCGGTGCACCTCTAGTTTATACAAGGGGTGGCAAAAACTCTACCAACCGTGCGTTAAATTGATCGTTTTGGCAGCTGTATTTCATTATTTTATGATTTTTTCAATGTTATGTGGCGGAACCTAGCAGCTCTTGACTGCAATAGACTCAGGAGGCATTCTTATTTGAAATGATTGAAAGTTTATCGGAAATATTCTTGCGGCTCATTTGACAGACATTTTACTATATTCACCGAAAGCCTTAATGCAACGGGCCAACAAGATTTTCTACAGTTTACAACAATCCAAATTTGCAATAAGATTATCGGTAGTTAGCTAATAAGGTAGAGTCAATACTTACCGAATGTTAGAAATACAGCACTTTGTTGCAACTTATAGGAAAACTTGTAAATCAATGGAAATACAACAAAGACCAGTAAAAATATTGCAATCGAGATTTTCAGAGTTCCCAAAACAATTCTAAAAGGAAATAACTTCTTTATAAATTCGATTCAATAAAAATGCAATTGTCTACCGTTGTCTAAGGCACAGCATAACCAGAACAATGTGTCATGAAAAAAGTACGCGCATCACTTGTAAGCATCGAGGCAGCCATTATGCTTGGTGACTGATTCACCTTCCACTACAAAGCTTAGGTTATATCATGTTTCATTATTTGTCAACCAAGGTAAAGGCTGCTGTCTACTGAAATTGGCCTTAAAAGATCAAAGCTGCCGACAAAGAGTCACTATTCTGGTTGTATTCTGTGCCTAAGGCCCATTTATACATGCCAGTGAACTCGGCCGAGGTTCGCACGCGTTCGCTAGCGAGATATTTGCGTTTACACATGCACCTTCACTCGGTTGCTCAATCGCATGATAGTGTTGCGCACGCACCCACTAGCAAGATAAATTTTGTTTATACAGGGAGGTCCATTAGTGGGGCGACGGCATATATATCTCTTGAACCATTCAAGGCATCAATATGAAATTTTGTAAGTGCTTAGAAAATCCCATTCCGCATCTTATAAAATTATTTTGGTGTATACAGGGTTTTCACATTTTGCGTAACAAACCAAAGTTATATTTTTTTAATGGAAACCCCCAATTTTTTTACATATTCACGTTCCCCACAAAATTTAATGGAAAACGATATACCGCATTATGGGGTTTCCAGCAGGGAATGTTAAGATATTGCCATTTTAGTGTCAATGTGAACCCATCTTTGTGGCACTACTGACACCTACTTACCGAAACTATCTAAGATTTCTTTATCGAACTAGATTCATAGACTATTCTATTCGCAAATTCTGTTAATATGTACCTTTACCACAGTACGTATAATTGAAGTTTTCTCAAGAATTTCAAATGGAACACTCTGTATATTAATTGCACATTTAATTGCACGATCACCTGACTTTACATCACCCGCCTTTTTCCTGTGGTGTTATGTGGAAGACAAAATACACGTTGAATCACCAACAACCCGTGAAAATACGCAAGAACGGATAAGGCTAGCATTTGTAACAATCACCACAGTAATGGAACCACGGACAACCCATTTGGGTATTACGAAAAGTTCATTTAACCATTGCCGAAGTCTAATTTGGAAATGTGCTGGAGCGCCGTCCAGTTGAAACCACAATCATTTTGCACATTTTCGGGCACATTATTGAAAATACATATTGGGTAAATTGTTTTGCACGAAATTTAGAAAAAAACAGGTCCTGGTAGTTTCTTTCAAAAATACGCAACAAACTTAATCGATTTAAAACGGAAAATGTCCGAATTTAAGTTAAATGTGGAAATATGAATAAAATTGTAAAAAGCAACAGTGGAATTGGGAATTTTTAAGTTTCAATATTAATTTTTGAAGAAACTGTCAGTCACAGACCTGGCAATGCTGGCATCAATTAAAAGCTTAGTGAACTAGTTATTAAATGTGCAATTAATATATAGGGCGTTCCATTTGAAATTCTTGAGAAAAATTAAATTAAGCGTATGTTGACCACACTGTATAATATAAAGTACTGTGGCAAACATATTAACATAATTTGCAAATAGAATAGTCTGTGAATCTAGTTCGATAAAGAAATCTTAGATAGCTTCGGTAAGTTATAGGCGTCAGTAGTGCCAAAAATGACAATATCTTAACATCCCCTGCTGAAAACCCCAAAATGTGGTATATCGGTTTCCACGGAATTTTGTGGGGAACGTGAATACATATGTAAAAAAATTGGGGGTTTCCAGTTAAAAAAATATAACTTTAGTTTGTTACACAAAATGCTCGACAAAATGTGAATACCTGTCTGTATACACCCAACTAATTTTATAAGATGTGGCATGGGATTTCCTAAGCACTTGCAAAATTTAATTTTGATGCCTTTAATGGTTCAAGAGATATATGTCGTCGCCGCACTAATGGACCCCCTGTATAATGTTAGATCACACAAATGCTAGTTAATATTTCACACACGGATGCGTAGGTTGGAAATTTTGGTGACAATTTTAATATGACACAACAATGAGGGGTAAATATCCCGAAAAATTTTGGTACACAAGACTCGGAATTCCAAAGATTTCTAAGGAATTGAAAGGATTTCCAAGGAATTCCAAAGATTTCAAGGATTTTTAAAGTAGCGCTAAATGGAAAAAAACATTGCGGGGGCGGTTGAATTATTTTCTGGCAGGGGTCTTATTATGAAGGGAGAAAGAGCGCAAGCTCTAATTTTAGGTTACTTGGACAATTTATTTGCATTGCTTAGAGTTTTGTGGCAAAGACTTAACGTCTTTGCGGGGGGGGGGGGGGGGTCGCAAAGACGTTGATAGTTTCTCAACCAAAACGGTGCAAGGTTTAGTTTTTATAAATTCTGAGGAATTCCTGGGAATTCAGAATAATTCCAAAGAATTCCGAGGAATTCCAAGGAATTCCATTGGAATTCCAAATAAGTGCACACAAATTTTTCGGGATATTTACCCCTCACACAACAAATAATAAGTTGCTGTATTAATAATTTAGCTGGCACATTGTGCGATGAGTTAGTAGACGTATTAGAAGAGGAAGAAAAGAAAGACGGGACGAAAAATAGGATTTGGATTAGAAATGGGATCGGAAGAGGTAGCTTCTAATACTCTCTTGCAGGATATTGCCGCTTACAGAAATCATCTTAAGTACAATGGGAATAGATGAATCTGAAGAATTACTTTCAAAACTTTCTAATAAATTTCAGTGTCATGGCACTCTTTACACACGCGCTGTTTGCCGTTTACACTTGCTAGTAGCTAATTGACAGTAACCCCCACTCCTTTCCTTACTAGCACGAGAAAGTTGAGCATTGACCAAGTACACTCGCACGTCTTTTTGACTAGTGCCATTGAGTGCTTTTTGTGTGCTAGTGAAATACTCGACCGAGTTGACTGGCATGTATAAACGCGGCTTTAAGGTACTCACTACTTAATCATATTGCGTTAACATTATTTACAAACAAGCGAGAACAACAGAAATACATATTTATGACTGTCGCTCCAATTACAAAAATTGACACGCCAATGTTTTATATCTCAAATGAAAACGTTTGTGTTGGTGCAATAGCGACATTAAATTAACACGTATGTACTACAGAATGGAGGATGTGACTTTTTACGAGCAGAATTTTGTGAAAACAGAGGTCAATTTTATTAAGATGCTAGGTATTTTGTTAGTGCTTGTTCTAGAGTAGGAATTATGAACTGCTTACCGGAGATTTTAAAAAGACGTAAAAATTTTTTAAAATTTCATCAATTATAGCTTGGAAACGGTACGAGATAAAGAAAAATGACTTACATGTCCCTATCCCAATTTTTAATTCTCTATCTAATGGGTATGGAAAGTACTGCCTCCTGATTGGTCAAAAAATGACAAAAAGTTGCCAATCAGGAAGCAGTATTTTCCAGACCCATTAGATAGAGAATTAAAAACTAGGTTCAGGACATTGTAAGTCATTTTTCTTTATCTCGTGCCGATTCCAAGTTATAACTTATAAAATTTGAAAAATATCGAATTTTAACGTCAAATAACGCTGAAACCGTAAGATTTAAACCCGATGTATGGTTAACGAAGTGACCCTTAAATTCAATAAACAATTTCAAAATGCAATAAGATACAGGTGCAGTGCAGAAGAAATGGGACATTCTGTATAGTCGAAAATAATTTTATAATGTGAGGAAGTTGATTGGATGCAACTTTCATTTGAATCATTTTTCGATATCTATTACTCCTATTGAGTTATGGATTAAATACGCTAGAGTGGGACACCCTGTATATGAAGGATGAATCTTGCGAATCCTATATGAAACATATAGTGCTAGATTATTATTAGTGGGCAGTCAAACTATCCAATACGTGAGCTAAAAATGTGATGACCGCTAGCTGGGACTCAAACCCAAGTCTTCCGCTTATCGGGAGGTTGCTCTACCAACTAGATTATCGGTGCTCGTATACCACTTGTGGCAGAACGGCAGCACGGTGAGCGGAAGACCTGGGTTCGACTCCCGCCAGCGCTCCTTATATTTCCACACGAGAATGCCCCGCATGTTCCATAATAATAACAGAATAATTTTCTTCTTTTTCATTAATCCACATTTATTCACTAGACACGTAAAAAACATCTTGAATGTACCGATTAATTTAACGAAATGTATCATGGGTAGAAATTTCATTTTGATATCTTGAATAGTACGAAAGATAAGGCCCGTCCCCGCACTATTTGCCTATCCTGTATGATAAAAAGGTCAAAGTCACGGCCGAATACTTTTGTTATAGGTATAATAGCAAAAAAGGCTTATACAATCTCTGATCACCTGTCCAAACGTCGCGTCGGCTTTCAAGGACTTAACACGGTTTTTGCAGAAACTAGGTACTTGCTACACAATTTTTGTACCCAACGTCAGTAAGAGTCGATGACAGTTAACAAGAAAAACATAAATTAGATGTGCCCAAACCGGATATGTGGTGGTGCTTACGCCTTAATTAATCACAATTTTTTGTATGTTTGACCGTTTTCGTCAACAGGTCAAAACATTAATTTTTAAAAATATTATATGATATCTTACCTCTTCAACAAGCGACGGACACAAATTAAAAATGTATTCCTCTATATCTGGTGCCAATGTAATCAATACACAACCCACAACTTCCAAATTGTTTAATATACGACAATGATTTGGATCAAATACATTCATAATACACTGGCGAGCATAAAATTAGGGTCACTTTGAAAATTGCCAATTTTTCCAAGAATTCAAAATATTAAATTTAATTAATTCTTGAAGGCAATAACACTTGCATTTCTGAGAACTGTTATAAGTTTTTTGGGGTTTCTTTTGCACAACAAAGATTCAATATTTCCGATTTCTAGTAAATGCTTGCAGGTGCGCTACTTGGAAGCTTATTTCTCGGGGTCTATTTTTCAATTTCCTTCATTTATTCACTAACTTTACTGTGTATAACTTGACGGTCGAAAAGTGTAGTCTTCGTTTATTTCCTTATAATGGCTTTAAATCCTGTCACGGCGGCCAGAATTATAGCGCTGTTGCAAGATGGTCGGGGGCAACGCGTAACGGCAAGAACGGTTGGTGTAAGTCTTTTTACAGTTCAGCGGGTATCCCAACGATTTCAGGAAACTGGTAGGCTGACGAGAAGACCAGGATCAGGGCGGAAAAGAACCACCACCCCAAGGGATGACCGTTTTCTTGTGTCCATGGCTTTACGGAATCGGACTGCTACGGCAGTTTCGCTTCGAAATCTCCTCCAAGAAGTCAGAAATGTTAACATTAGCGAATGGGCAGCTAGGAGGCGACTTCGTTCTGCTGGATTATCTTCTCGGAGAATGGCTACGGGTCCTCCACTTCTCCGTCGCCATAGAATTGCAAGACTGAACTTTGCTCGAGATCACTTGGGATGGACAAATGACGATTGGGGGAGGGTATTATTCTCAGACGAGTCACATTTCTGTTTAAATGGGTCGGATGGACGTCTGCGGGTATGGCGAAGACCCGGAGA
Organism: Xestobium rufovillosum; assembly: GCA_963966045.1. Lineage (NCBI taxonomy): Eukaryota > Metazoa > Arthropoda > Insecta > Coleoptera > Ptinidae > Xestobium > Xestobium rufovillosum. Next base: position 2,563,663 of record OZ014493.1, read on the forward strand.
AAGGTATGCCCAGGCTTGTATTGATGAGCGACTTACATTTGGAGGAGGCTCAGTTATGGTGTGGGGAGGAATTTCTTCAGACGCACGTACCGAATTAGTGCTTATCGGCAATGGATCCCTAATTGCCCATAGGTACGTAACGGAAGTTGTAGAAAATCATGTCATGCCTTTTATGACGGTTCTGGGAGAAAATGCAACTTTTATGCATGATAACGCTCGACCCCACGTGGCAAGAATTGTTAGCGGTTATTTGGATGAGGTTCAAATTACGCGATTTGACTGGCCAGCACGGAGTCCCGACTTGAACCCCATAGAGCATGTGTGGGATGAGCTAGGACAACGTGTACGAAGTCATACGCCGTCTCCCACCAACGCACAGGATCTTAGGGAGCTCCTGCTACAGGAGTGGAATAACATCCCCCAAAATGTGATCCGTAATTTAATTGAGAGCATGCCACGTGGCCTCCAGGCTGTCAAATGCACGGGGAGGAAACACTCGTTATTAGGGGTCAAAATTTTAACAGTTCCTTGTTTTATTCCAACATTTTTCTCACTACACATTTTTAAGACAATTTTGTTAAAATTTGCTTCTTTACGAATTTTCAATAAAAACATTAGAAAATGAAACGTTTTCTTTTTAAAACATTCCTGTTTAGAGATATGTATACAACGAAATCCATTTACAATAATAAGATACAATAAATAACCAGAAAAGTTGAATTTTTGAAGTGACCCTAATTTTATGCTCGCCAGTGTATTATAAAATACTCAGAATTTACTTATTTTTGGATGTTCAAATGAGATTTTGGCATCTTTACATTCCATATACAATTCTCTGTACGGCTAAAAATCAAAAACTGTTTTGGTCCATTTGACCAACACCTATTTGTGATATAAGTACGATATTTTTTATTTAGTTGTACATATTTTTATAAAACTATTTCCTTGGCAACACAAATCGTAAATTTTACAGTCAAGATAATGAACTTTCCTCATTAGTAGGTTTTCAGATGAAAATAAATTTAAAATAATTATTTCCGGTCTTCCACGCCATAAGTACACGACAAAACAAATGTTTCAAACAAAAAATATTTCCAAAGAAATTCCGGTTAAGTTCATATCGATTTTCGATTTAAGGGAGTCATTGGATTTTAATCGTAAAGTAATGATTTTGGTACACAGTTTTGTTTGGTTGCAGTTTACGTAGGTAATACTTTTTGCAATTCTTTTCGATTATTTTTTATTATTCAAACATTGCAGATCAACGATTTTTATATGAAAGAACAAGGAATCTCTAAAACAAGGTGACATGTTGGCAACATTTTCAGAAAGATGTCGGTAACACCATAAATATGCAGTTTAGGTATAAAAGATATCGTACAATCTGACAGAATTTCGTACTTTCACCATTGGCGTCACTACTTTGCAAAATATCTGAATCTGTTTTATTTAGAAGAAAAAAAATCTCTTTAACATGGTGCGTCAGTCATCCTTTGTAACAGTAAAGCGTTGTTAATATCGAAGTGGCGTGTAAATTCTCAAGAATAGAACAAAACAGTTGAAAATAGTAAGTAACGACAGAAGCAGATATTACATTTTTTTTAATTTCAACACCCTGTATCTCATTTAGTTGCCATTTTTGGACATATATGTTAATTAGGGATTTTCAAAATATTTTTGAGTATTCTATCTACTCTCGAAGTTTGTTACAATCGTTATAGATCACCCTGTATATGTAGGTATAAGCCAAAATAATTTTATGAAACAAGAATCAAAAAGAAAGCGGGGCCTCTCATATAACATTTTTGACTAAAGCGGATAAATCTAAAAATGGAGTACTAACATGGACATTTTGTATCAGATATTCAATATTCTTCCTTATTTCATAAGATTAATCTAAATACTTCAATTTGTTTTTATGGGCAATCACTGGAAAGGCGCGTAAATAAGTAAAAGTCACCATCACCCACATTACTACAAGCAGAACTAATCACCCCTAAATTTAATGTATGTAGTACCTTTTACACCTCGAGTTGCAGCGGCTTTTTTGACTTTCTATCACAGTGTACTTACAATCATTTTCAGCGTTAAATCCCATGGTCAGTTTTTAAGCAAAAGTTCATTACACTAGGCTTGGGAACCGCCTGAACGCGAATGAAGAATCTGGCCGTAGCAAAGCGTTAAGTAACAATAAGTTACCTACCGTGAATAATCATTGTATTATGCACAAGTGTAAACAGAGAAGAGCGCGAAATTATTAACGGGTAGATATGAAATGCAAGGGATCGATTTCGTAACACATTTGCTAATATTACGAGTATCAAACTGATAAAGGTCGTGATTTCTAGAAGGGGATATACAAAAATAGAGCTTAATTAACCTATATAAAATCCACGTTAACGCCTTCTTGATTGCTTTTTTATAATATAAATTCGGTTTATAAGTCGTTATAATTCGATATTTAACATTACGGAACCAGAAGATCTGAAGATAACATAATGCTTATACTACACGGGGATCTCGAAAGTACGAAAGCGTAGAGCGGCCACAGTGAGAAAAAAATTTACTCTTCCCAGATTAAACTGAAATTGGCTTAAATTTACAATTCGAACTGGGAATTTTATAAAATTTACAGTTTGAACTGGGAATTTTATAAAATTTACAGTTTGAACTGGGAATTTTGTTAAATTGACAGTTAGAACTGTCAATTTTGCTTAAATTTACTGTTTGAACTGGGAATTTTATAAAATTTACAGTTTGAACTGGGAATTGTGTTAAATTGACAGATTGAACTAGGAATTTTGTTAAATTGACAGTTAGAACTGTCAGTTTTGCTTAAACTTACAGTTTGAACTGGGAATTTTATAAAATTTACAGTTTGAACTGGAAATCTTGTTAAAATTAGCAGTCAAAAGGTCAGAACTGTAAATTTGCGTAAATCTACAATTTGAACAACGCTGAACAAGTGAAACAATATGGGGCATTCGTTCTAGTTTTTCAAAAATATTATTATATGCCACTGTAATTTTATTTTTGCCGTAATTTTTTGTTGCTAAATTTAATTTCCAACAAAATCATGTAAAGAAGTAAAAACATTTTGCAGAACCCTACATTTTTCTAACATTTTTTTTTTGAAAATTTCAGCCTCTATAACTTTTTAAGGATTGAAATGTGGGACACAATTTATTTACCTTTCTTTCAGTATTTGGTGTAAAAAATGTACCGTATAACTTTTTACACACAATTTAGAATGACGCTGTATAGTATACTTTTGACATATTAAATTATGCGCTAATAAACATACTGCGTGTTGTATTTACTATTCCCAAATATATTGGTCATTGTGGGAAATACAAACTGCGTTTTGTCTGCGCTAAGTTAGAGAAAATGCAATGGACCCTCTTTGTAGCAGCGCGACCCTCTAAACACGCGTCTTCAACAATAATCACATTCGCTCTCTGGATTCTGATGCGTACACACGTATTTTGATCCGATAGCGTCTTACTTCTGTCTGCTCTGTGCGAGTAAGCTTTTAGTTTGCGTTATACAGTGCTCACCGAGATCTACGACTACAGCAACACGGTGTTCTTATAGCGTTTTTCAACGCTTTGGAATTTTTGAGTTTAAGCTTGCTTAGACAAGAATTTTCCGAAGAGACGCCGCCAACATGGACGGAGAAGCCCCAGCCGGGGACGCCATCTTGATGCAGGAGAACCGGAGCCTGCGTGCCCAGCTGAACGAGCAGTCCCGCCGGATCGACGAGCTGACTAGGACGATCCAATCGCTCTTGGAGAAGCTCGAGTGGTTCGGCTCCCAGGACTTCGTTCCAGCCCGCCCCCAGACGATTTACGACGTGCGTCAGGCACAAAAGAAGAACAGCAGAGGTAAGTCTGATATTTCTAATAACTGTGAGTTTCCAGCTTTGCCCAAGAAAATCAAGCTGACAAACCAGTTCGAAGTCCTGGCCGTGGACGAGGACCCCGCCGCCGGGATGGACGTAGTACCAAGTGAGGACCCCGAGCCGCAGCCCTCGCAGCCGCAGCCCCCCATTCCGAAGCCGCAGCCCCCGAAGCAGCAGCCCCCGAAGCCGCAGCCCCTGAAGCAGCAGCCCCCGAAGCCGCAGTCCACGAAGCCGCAGCCCCCGAAGCCGCAACCAACCAAGCCCGAGTCCCCTAGGCAGCCGCCCAGGCCGCAATCACCCAGGACACCCTTGCCTCCGGCAATCGCAGGAGACGCCACCGACACTGACGCCACCGAGCGTACCGAAAAAGTTCCGCCCGTTATCCTGCGAGATAAAACAAAATGGACACATGTGAGTACACAATTCAACTTACACAAGGTTAATATTACAAAAGCCAAGTCCACCACTGAAGGCATACGCATACACTTGAGTACTGTTAATGATTTTCGTGAGGGTACTAAATTAATGTCTCGTTTGGGTGTTGAATACCACACTTTCGCTCTCCCTTCGGAGAAATTACTACATGTTGTCCTGCGTGGGGTTCCCGAGCCGATTGAGACTCTGCTTGTTCAATCCGAGCTCGAGGAATTGGGGTACCACCCCAAGTCGGTAATAAGGTTAACGAGGTTTAAAGACAAGTCGCCCATGCCCCTCATTTTGGTTACTCTACCCAGGGAAGAAAAACACATTTTTCAGCTAGGTCGCATCGTTCATGTGGTCATCACCGTCGAGTCGCAAAGGCGAAAGACGGTGTCCTCCCAGTGTTACCGCTGTCAACGGTTCGGACACGCGCAGAGTCGCTGCAATGCATGTCCCAAATGTGTCAAGTGTGCCGGTAATCACTCCTCGTACGATTGTACTAAGGAGAAATCTGTACCCCCCAAGTGTGCGAACTGCGCTGGTGACCACACTGCCTCATATAAGGGTTGCAAATGTTGGCCCAAACCCAGGTCCGCTCCGGTAAAATCCGCTCCCCAAGTGTCCGCTCGCCCCAAGTCCTCTCTCGTCACATCTGACGCGAGCTACGCCGGAAAGGTTAAATCTAACGCTCAAGAGGCAACCCCTGTCACCCCCGCTGATCTCTTTAGCAGCTTCAGCAGTATGTACCAACAAATGCAAGGTATTGCTCAACAACTGAGCAAAATGTTCAATTCCACATCCCCTAAAAATTGTTAATGGCTACGACAACAATAACAGGTACTCTAAAGGTCGCTTATTGGAATGCTGCAGGTGTTTTGAATAAAAAACAGGAATTAATGGTCTTTCTCGACGAGGAAAAGGTTGATATTATGCTACTGGGTGAGACGTGGTTAAATAATAATAACCCGTTCAAAATCCCGAACTATATTGTGTATCGCAGTGATAGGACGATTCAGCCGCACGGTGGTACGGCTGTTCTCATCAGAAAACACGTCCCTCATGTTCTCAAGCCCCCTGGCCGCTCGGTCATTGAAAATACAATTATCGAAGTTAGGACAAGTGAAGGTCCAGTAAATTTGGTTTCCGCCTATTGCTCTCCGAACAAAGTTATCACTATCGAAGATATCCGGGCACTTCTTCCGCCCCCTGAAAAATCAATTCTGTTAGGTGATCTAAACGCCAAACACACCCTCTGGGGTTGTCACGGCACTAACCGGTCTGGTAAGGCTCTTCTCGAGGAGTTTGAGAATACCAACCTCAAACTCCACATTCCTAGTCACCCTACTCATTACGGTGCTATAGGGCGTCCCGAAATTCTCGACATATGTGTCAGCAGAAATGTTGCTTCTGCAGTTGACGTCACGGTGGTATCAGACCTCAGCTCTGACCACGAACCAATATTCATAACCATCGATCCTGAAACAGAAGTGCCCACTGAAATAGTCAAGTCCATCGTCCAATGGCAAAAATTCCCCGGCGTCCTCATCAGGACCATTTCCGGCATACGTCCCCTAACTTCTCTGCTGGAAGTTGAGGAGGAAATCGCCACACTCAGTGGTGAAATCAAAGTAGCACTAGCCCTCTGTACTAAAGAGGTTAGATGCAAGACACGTACCCCCACGGTTCTTCCTGCCGAGATACTTCTTCTCATACAGGAGAAACGGAGAGCCAGAAAAGTGGCTCAAAGGACTCTGCATCCTAACGACAAAGCCGAGGCAACAAGGCTAAATAATCAGGTCAGGCAAAAACTGCGCGATTTTCACAATGAAGCGTGGGGTAACAAAATGAGGGAACTTTCTAATAACCGCAATGGCATGTGGAGATTAGCAAAGTCGCTAAGGAACAGCAGGGAGGTCATTCCCCCGCTGCAAGGTACTCGCGGTATGGGGTACAGTAATGCTGAAAAGGCAGAAATACTTGCTGAGAGTATTGAAAGCCAGTGCCAGCTAAATGATTTCGACGATGATCTTGATGTCCTAGATCAGGTCAGAGCCAGCGTACGACTGGTGGACGATAGTCCTCCGGGCAGCCTCGATCATGCCACACTGCCAGAACTCCAATCTATCATCAAGTCCCTCAAAAATCGTAAAGCACCAGGTCGTGACGGTGTCACAAATTTATCCGTAAAACGTATGCCCAAGAAAGCCCAGGTCAAGTTGTTGAACATCATCAACGCTTGCCTGCGCCTGAACTATTTTCCCGAATCCTGGAGGAAGGCCAGGATTATCACGATTCCTAAATCTGGCAAAGATCTCACCCAACCTTCCAACCATCGTCCCATCAGCTTGCTGTCCACTTTCGGAAAGATTTACGAGCGCATCGTACTTTCCAGACTCATGGAAGAAGTAGACTCTCTCGAGCTACTTCCAAATGAGCAGTTCGGTTTTCGCAAAGAGCATTCTCCCGAGCTTCAAGCTCTCCGTCTGGTCGAAAAAATCGCTACCGGTTTCGAAAAACGCGATGTCACCTGCGTTGCCTTCCTCGACGTTTCGAAGGCTTTCGATAAAGTCTGGCACAAGGGTTTAATCCATAAGTTGGTCTCTGCAGGTCTCTCAATAGGCCTCGTCAAAATTGTCCGCTCCTTTCTGTACCGTCGTACATTCGAAGTCTCCGTCAAAGATGCCATCTCCACCTTAAAGGCAGTAAAAGCTGGAGTACCGCAAGGCTCAGTCCTCGGTCCAATGCTGTACAATCTGTACACGCATGACATTTCCCATGAATTCACCATGGAATTCGCTCAGTTTGCAGACGACACTGCTCTGATTTCGCAGAGCAGAAGCCCCGAGCTAGCAGTCACTCGACTGCAGACGCACCTCGATCAGCTCGTCGACTGGATGGAGACATGGAAAATCGCCGTCAATGCCGATAAAACGCAAGCTGTATTCTTCAGCAAGCGCAGATCTCCTCCGCCACTATCTGTCTACGTCAATAACCTCCGTGTCCCTTGGACAAAGGAAGCTAAATATCTAGGTCTCACGTTCGATCAAAAACTCACTTGGTCAGCCCACACAGACAACGTCAAACGCATCGGTTTCGGGGCAATCAAAGGGCTACTGCCCATGCTCAGGGATTCAAACCTGAACCTAAGGTGCAAACGTCTTCTTTACACCAGCGTCATTCGACCTTCCATCACTTACGGCATCTCTTGTTGGGGGTATGCAGCCGCTACTCACCTCAAGAAACCCCAAATCATACAAAGCAAAGTCCTCCGCACGATTACCGACGCCCCCTGGTTCGTACGCAACGCTCAGCTCCATTCCGATCTGGAAATTCCGAGCATCATCAAGTTCGCCAAATCCACTGCCGTCAAGATCTTTGATAAATCTGTATCACATTCGAACCCTTTAGTCAAAAGGGCTCTCGACTATTCTATTGACGATCTCGCCCCTACGGCGAAGCGCCCGCGACTCCTTCTCCGAAAGGACGCGGACGCCTTTTAACTTCCATTTTCAAGTCACCCATCAAAAGGGCTAACCACCACAATATCATATATCATGCTAATAAAGGTGAAGATGACAATCTGTCATCGACCTAAATATTGTCAGAGACCAAAAGTCAAGTCAACAATAATCGTGTGTTTTTCAAGCGAATAAACTTTGCAGAGAATAAAGCGCTAACGACTGAGACTGACAACGCTCAGCTTGACATTAACCCGACTGATTTTTGTGTAAGAAATGTAAAACGGTTCTTCTGGGTGCGATGGTACATTTTCGACCCCTTCCGATGCGCAGACTGTGTTATCGCTTAGAACCGTGGTGTACAGGGTGTCCTATTTTCGTTGTGATTTGGGGGTTTCTCATAGAAGCAGGAGAGACAGAGCGTCGGGGTTTGCGCGAACCTGAGCTACTTTTTTGAGTATAATTGAAAGCTGAAACCAGAATTTGGATATCGTTTTTAGTATTCGAGAAAAAAAATAATGTTGATTTTTATCGTTTTTCGAGAACTCTCTCCAATTCTTTTTGTACTAAGCAGACTAAAACTGTTACGATTGACTCATATAGAACTTTTTCCAAGGAATTTAGTGGCGTACGTAGTTTTTTCTAGGGAGCGTATTTTTTGAGTTATGACATAAAGTTAAATTTTTTTAAATTATTATTTCTAAAAACGGCAACGATTTTGGTACTTTTTAAGTTTTAACTTTAGAAAATATATAGGTAGGTACATCCAAGATACCTGTGATTTTATGTTAACAACTGAATAATTATCTATTGGCATACATTAGCAAAAGTTGCATGCAGCTAGTTTTATTAATATTATATACATAATGGCACTTCAAAATTATCAAAATTTCAAAAATACGACATAATTGCTGTTTTCAGTGAATGTCGTGAGAATGTAAATGAATCAATGGATCTATATCTCAACAGGTACACAAAAAATTCCTAGTTACCCATTTCCAGTATAAATAATACCTATCCATCGATTTATTAAATTTAGATACCCAGAAAGAAGACAACCAAGCAAAATGATGTTTTCGAGATTAAAATCAAATTTAATTCACTATGGGTCATTCAATTAACCTAGAACCAAAATTTATAATAAAGAAAATAGGGAAGAGGAAGAAATAAATAATGTTTTATCGTTGGCTGAGGCGACACCAAAAACTTCTTGTCGCGAAATCGAATCACAAGTTGGCTTTTCCAAATCAAAAGTTCAAAAAATATTAAAAAAGGCAAATATAGGCCATATAAAATTCAAATTATTCACCATCTCTTCCCGGGAGATCAAGAAAGAAGGCTTCATTTTTGTAGGTGGTACTTAAATAAAGTTCAAGAAAATCCAGAATTTGGGCGGTCTGTCATTCGGACAGATGAAACTCACATAAGCAGCGTAGGATTATTTAACAGACATAATGTGCGTCACTGGTCTGATACAAATCAGCACCAAACTTTTGAACGTCAGAGGCAAGGACGTTTTGGATTTAACGTTTCGTGTTTTATTTTGGGTGGTCAACTAGCATACCAAATTTTTGATGGAAACTTAACGGGATTGAGATATATTAATTTATTGAATATTAACGCAGAGGCGATACTGGAAAATGTTCCGTTAATAAACATAAACAAGGTATATTTCCAACAAGATGGTGCCCTTGCACACAATTCTGCAATTTGCAGTTAGAAATTATTTTGAAAATCATTTTCCGGGAAGATGGTTGGGTACAAATGGACCTATATTGTGGCCTGCAAGATCACCGGATCTGAGTATATTAGACTTTTTGTTTGGGCATTTTTAAAAGAAAAAATACGCATACGAAGATACAACAATCAAGCCGAGCTAGCAGAGGCAACACATGCAGATTTCCGATATTTGCAAGCCCATCCTATTTTTTTAATTAATGCCATCAATCTATTAACTAAAAGATGTAGATTAAGTGTTGAAAAACATGGCAATCAATTTGAGCAGTTCCTATAATTTTGTTGTTTGTTGTTTGATGTTTTTCTCGTTTTTGTTTGTTTTGCTGTTTTGCTATTTTTCTGTTTTTCTGTTTTTGTTACTTTTATTTCAGTTGCATTAAAAGTTGCTAACATAAAATCACAGGTATCTTGGATGTACATATGTACCTATCTTATATTTCCTAAAGGTAAAAAGTACCAAAATCGTTGCCGTTTTTTGAAATAACAATATAAAAGTATACATATTTTGATAGCTTAAAAAAAGACCTTTCGAACTAGACCAAAGCCTACTATGATTTCCATTCAAAAAAATTTAACTTTATGTCATAACTCAAAAAATACGCTCCCTAGAAAAAACTACGTACGCCACTGAATTCCTTAGAAAAAGTTCTATATTGTGACGTCACCACGACGTGATGTCACAAAGGAGGATCCGGCCTCGACTAAACCCAAATCGGTGATGGGAGTGGGTTAATTTCTTAAAGAAAACAAAAAAATGGGCGCCAAGGAATTGTTGGCTGATCCTCCTAAATAGCCACGAAATATCCAGCGACCACAATTCCTAAAAGTCGTCGGTAAGCACTGGGGTTGACACGTAACACAATACAAAAAAATAATACGTAGTCAAATAGCAATTGTATAATAAAAATAATAATTAATAAGGTGATCGGCATGTACAATTTAAAAAAAAACAATCAAAGAAAGAAACTATTGAATTTAAACAAACGGTGAATATAGAAAAAAACCAGAATGAAAATCTAGACACCCGGTACCCGAGTTACGCCCAAAAATGGAAATACTAAACAGGCGCGGATGACGCGATAAATACACAACGCGATCGGAGCTCCGCACGCGCAATGCACCGACGAGTCAATCGCACGCACTCTACTGACAAACGCAAGAGACGCAACCGGAAGTATCAGTGGTGGCTAAATCCCGATACAAAATTTAATTACAAAAAAAAATGAATATATAAAGCTACTAATTTCAACTGACAAAAAAACAAAAACTACGGCGTGTAAACAAATATTCACAATAATTAAAAAAAACAAATGCGCAAAATTATTGAAAACTAAATTTGAAACAAACTGTAAATTTATAAATTAACTAATTGACCAAGAAAGAAATGAACTACGTAACTAAGTTTAAGTATAAAAGAAAATTACACAAAAAAACAGTGTCCAAAAGAACAACAGGGGTGACCACAACAAGCCGTGGCCAGGCAACTACATAAAACGAACGAGAACGGTGCTCGAACAAACAGGCGTCGCGAAAATAGAACGAAAATCTTCACAAACGGTGATGGTCACGTTTATGCCGTGCCGGGCGCTACTTACAAACCAGCCGTGGGATAACTCTCCACGGGCTGGGGACAAAAAGATCTAAATCTGACCTTACAGAAGACGGGGCCTCGCTGCTCCAGGTGGTCCAACAGCAAAACTGACCCTCACGCTACGGCGTCGACAGGGGCCGTGCGGTAAACTGCGGGGTTCACAGGAACAAATTCCCCCACAAAAAAAAACCCTAAAAAGCCCCAAGAACTAATTAGGAAAGAAAATACAACAAAATCGACAGTAAAGGAAAGAAACAAGGTCAAAGAAAATTATAACAAATGAAATAAGAAAAGAAAGAAAAAAAATCGCTTACCACGTGGGGTTTTTTTCAACACTGAAACTGCTCGACGAGACTTCAAATCCCCCAAAGGGAAGACGACGTTTTCCAACAACACGATAACACGAAAACGACTTCTAAAGGAGGTGATTGGAGAAAAATCCCAAATACTTGGAGCAAAAATCAAATTTTCACACAACTCTCTCAAATCACCACACGTCTCATTCCACGAACAGCATCCAAGTGAAAAATCAAAGCGGATCTTACGAATTTTCGAAAAAAAACGCGCACGAGCAAATTTCCGGTTACCGACCGATAACCAAAGACACCAAAACCCAGTGGCGTTGCAGGACACGGACAAGCGAATCAAAGATAAGGAAGCAAAAAAACACCGAAGAATAGCAGAGGAAAGAAGATATCAAGGATACAATACTATACGAGTAGAAAGAATTGAAAATAAAAGGAAGAAAAGCGAAACGAATATTAATTTCCCAAGCGGAAGAGACATACGAGTACGCCCTTGTAAAAATACAGGTTAGCCAACATCAGAACCTCAATTACACTCCTACTTAGAAACTGACAGCAGTCACCCAAACGTCAAGTGAAAACATAAACAAACCTTTCCATTCACACCGAAATATGAAGATAAAAATTAGGAAAACTGGGCAACATCAACCAGGAAAACGATTCCGAAGACGGAGAATATCATCACAACACAGCTCCAGAACGAGACTACATAATTCAACTATTCAACCGGCAAATCTAAAGTGAGGTTAAAAGGTGCTACACGAAAATGAAATAGCTAAAACTAACGGACGTACAAAAGGTAAAGCATCACTATAATTGCTTCCACTAGTAAACTAACAAGAGTATAAAATGCTTTTAGACAGCCTTGCAATCAGACGAATGAAATTGCAAGAAGAGAACGCAATGCTCAAAACATGACGGCTGACATCAACAAGAGGCAACTCAGACTAAAGGTACCCAAATCAAGCAATAAGCAAAATATACCACCTAACATCTCTAACATTTCAGGCACTAAACAATAATGTAAAATACATAAAACGAATCAATATACCAAGGCCGTTGCGTAAGTCATCGACGGACATCAACCCAATCGAATAGGATGAAACAAAGGGGGAGGAAGGACCAAAGGAAGAATAACTTGAAAATAAACTATCAGAATCTGATCGGTACAAATGTGACTAAGAAACTATAAACCAAACATACGGAAACCTGTAATGAGTCTGAAAAATAGATACTAAGTTTAGAATGTTGCATAAATGTAAAAATTGAACGTAACAATATGAGTCAATCGTAACAGTCTAAGTCTGCTTAGTACAAAAAAATTGGAGAGAGTTTTCTAAAAACGATAAATATCAACATTATTTTTTTTCTCGAATACTAAAAACGATATCCAAATTGTGGTTTCAGCTTTCTATTATACTCAAAAAAGTAGCTCAGGTTCACGAAAACCCCGACGCTCTATCTCTGCTGCTTCTATGAGAAACCCCCAAATCACAACGAAAATAGGACACCCTGTACACCACGTTTCTAAGCGATAACACAATCTGCGCATCGGAAAGGGTCGAAAATGTACCATCGCACCCAGAAGAACCGTTTTACATTTCTTACACAAAAATCTGTTAGGTTAATGTCAAGCAGAGCGTTGTCAGTCTCAGTCGTTAGCGCTTATTCTCTGCAAATTTTATTCGCTTGAAAAACACACGATTATTGTTGAAGACGCGTGTTTAGAGGGTCGCGCTGCTACAAAGAGGGTCTTCTGCATAAACTCAAACAAGCTTTGCATTTTCTCTAACTTAGCGCAGACAAAACGCAGTTTGTATTTCCCACAATGACCAATATATTTGGGCATAGTAAATACAACACGCAGTATGTTTATTAGCGCATAATATAATATGTCAAAAGTATACTATACAGCGTCATTCTAAATTGTGTGTAAAAAGTTATACGGTACATTTTTCACACCAAATACTGAAAGAAAGGTAAATAAATTGTGTCCCACATTTCAATCCTTAAAAAGTTATAGAGGCTGAAATTTTCAAAAAGATGTTAGAAAAATGTAGGGTTCTGGAAAATGTTTTTACTTCTTTACACGATTTTGTTGGAAATTAAATTTAGCAACAAAATAAATAAAATTACAGTGGCATATAATAATATTTTTGAAAAACTAGAACGAATGCCCCATATTGTTTCACTTGTTCAGCGTTGTTCAAATTGTAGATTTACGGAAATTTACAGTTCTGACCTTCTGACTGTTAATTTGAACAAGATTCCCAGTTCAAACTGTAAATTTTACAAAATTCCCAGTTCAAACTGTAAATTTAAGCAAAACTGACAGTTCTAACTGTCAATTTAACAAAATTCCCAGTTCAATCTGTCAATTTAACACAATTCCCTGTTCAAACTGTAAATTTTATAAAATTCCCAGTTCAAACTGTAAATTTAAGCAAAATTGACAGTTCTAACTGTCAATTTAACAAAATTCCCAGTTCAAACTGTAAATTTAAGCAAAACTGATAGATCTAACTGTCAATTTAACAAAATTTCCAGTTCAATCTGTCAATTTAACACAATTCCCAGTTCAAACTGTAAATTTTATAAAATTCCCAGTTCAAACTGTATATTTAAGCAAAATTGACAGTTCTAACTGTCAATTTAACAAAATTCCCAGTTCAAACTGTAAATTTAAGCAAAACTGACAGTTCTAACTGTCAATTTAACAAAATTCCCAGTTCAATCTGTCAATTTAACACAATTCCCAGTTCAAACTGTAAATTTTATAAAATTCCCAGTTCAAACTGTAAATTTAAGCAAAATTGACAGTTCTAACTGTCAATTTAACAATACTCCCAGTTCAAACTGTAAATTTTATAGAATTCCCAGGTCAAACTGTAAATTTTATAAAATTCCCAGTTCAAACTGTAAATTTAAGCCAATTGACAGTTTAATATGGGAAGAGTAAGTTTTTTCTCACTGTGGCCGCTCTACGCTTTCGTAGTACGAAAGGAACATTAATTGTAACCGATTTTTTATTACGGTATTACCACAGTTTATTATTTTTATGTATCCTTTTGATTCTGTTTCATCCTCTATCAGGATGATTTCTTTTGCTACAAATTGTACTTGACCTTTTATCAATTGTAGGTCTGGCTCTAGCGAGGGGCGAACCGCATTCAAATTTCATGTACACCTACTGTCATTTTCCTAGATACTGTCGCGGTACTGTCACCGTACTGTTACGGACTGCCACCGTGATGTCACGGATTTTCACCGTACTGTCACGGACTGTCACCGTACTGTCACGGACTGTCAAAAATTGTCAGATAATGTCACCGGTACTGTACATCTACTGTCATTTTCATCGATACTGTCGCGGAACTGTTGTGGGACTGTCACGGAACTCTCGCGGGATTGTCACGGAACTCTCGCGGGACTGTCACGGAATTCTCGCGAGACTGTCATGGGATTCTCATTGGACTGTCACAAGACTGTCACGGACTGTCACGATACTGTCAAAGACTGTCATGTAATGTCTCGGACTGTCAGGTACTGTCACTGTACTTACTGGTGCTGTATACAGGGTGATTTTTTTTGACCGTCTATTAGAAGTATCTGGAGAACTAAAAGAGATATTGATTTGAAATTTTGGCTGTGGCCGAAACCGGGTCGGATCTATTTAATGAAAATATTTTCAAAATGGTGGCATTTCCGGAAATACCGGAAGTTGACACCAACTTTGTTATCTTAAATGGAATGCTACCATTTTCTATTTTTTTTTAGATTCCACGGAAAATTTTAATGTCAATTCAATAAAGGTTCGCTATGTCTAAAATTAATATTTTCGGAGATATAATTTTTTTTCTCAATATTTTGACAATTGTGGTAGATTATGTAAAAATTAATATCTCGATAACGTCTAGCAGTAAGATGTTCGATTTTTTATGGTGGCAAGACGAGGTGTTGGAGTTACTAATTAGGCAAACAAATTTTCAAAATCTATTACATAAAATTTTCTAATCAACGACATATGTTGATCGCACAAAAGTAGCAAAAAGTCATTTTTCTTAAATAGAATGATACCATTTTCAATTGTTTTTTAGATTCCACGGAAAATTTTAATGTTAATTCTATAAAGGTTCGCTATGTCTAAAATTAATATTTTCGGAGATATGATTTTTTTTCCAATACCTATTTTGACAGTTGTGGTAGATTATGTAAAGATTAATATCTCGATAACGTCTAGCAGTAAGATGTTCGATTTTCTATGGTGGCAAGACGAGGTGTTGGACTTACTAATCAGGCAAACAAATTTTCAAAATCTATTACATAAAATTTTCTAATCAACGACATATGTTGATCGCACAAAAGTAGCAAAAAGTCATTTTTCTTAAATAGAATGATACCATTTTCAATTGTTTTTTAGATTCCACGGAAAATTTTAATGTTAATTCTATAAAGGTTCGCTATGTCTAAAATTAATATTTTCGGAGATATGATTTTTTTTCCAATACCTATTTTGACAGTTGTGGTAGATTATGTAAAGATTAATATCTCGATAACGTCTAGCAGTAAGATGTTCGATTTTCTATGGTGGCAAGACGAGGTGTTGGACTTACTAATCAGGCAAACAAATTTTCAAAATCTATTACATAAAATTTTCTAATCAACGACATTTATGTTGATCACACATAAGTAGCAAAAAGTCATTTTTCTTAAATAGAATGATACCTATTTAAAGAAACCAATTAAAAAAAGTGAAAAAATGCGCATTTAACAATGTATGGTGTTTCTCTACCTAAAATGCATAGTATTTTAGATATTTGCTGTTTTCTTATTTCATCGATCAAAATTGAAGAGCGCCGCCTTCTAGTAAGTAGACCTTGGCTTGTAGACAAAACAAAATATTCACAAATTTTACAAATAATGTCTAATAAAAGCAATTGGTATTTTTTAGTAATTTAGTACGGTTGGTGTTTAACGAATAGGATATGGCAAATGATAATTATTCTTACTGGGATATTATGAATTTATTCAACATTCATGGAAAATGCGATAAAATAATTAACAGGACATACAGAACATTTAATGGAACATATCCTGAATTACCACCACCGAACTTATTTTAACTAAATAAAAAATAAAGTAGGTACGTGATAGTAAAACAATGTTAAAGAAACTGTTCAAAATGTAGTCCATTAACTTCTACACATTTAATAATTCGCTTATTTACGGCGTGTGTAGTAGCGCTACGAATTTCTTGTGGATCTAAGCCTGCAAATGCTGTAGCAATTCTTTCCACCAATTCATCCCTGTTGTTGAGTGGATATTGATACACTTTATCCTTTATACGGCCCCAAAGATAAAAATCCAACGGTGTAATGTCTGGAGACTTGGCAGGCCAACTCCATGGACCCAAACGTCGTATCCATCTATCTTCAAACATCTGGTACAATTCGTTAGTAACTGCTGCAGAACAATGACCTGGCGCCCCATCTAGTAGGTATCTAAAATACTATTCATTTTGGGTAGAGAAACATCATACATTGTTAAGCGCGCATTTTTTCACGTTTTTTAATTGGTTTCTTTAAATAGGTATCATTCAATTTAAGAAAAATGACTCTTTGCTACTTATGTGTGATCAACATATGTCGTTGATTAGAAAATTTTATGTAATAGATTTTGAAAATTTGTTTGCCTGATTAGTAATTCCAACACCTCGTCTTGCCACCATAGGAAATCGAACATCTTACTACCAGACGTTATCGAGATATTAATTTTTACATAATCTACCACAACTGTCTAAATAGGTATTGGAAAAAAAATCATATCTCCGAAAATATTAATTTTAGACATAGGGAACCCTTTACTGAATTAACATTAAAATTTTCCGTGGAATCTAAAAAACAATTGAAAATGGTATCATTCTATTTAAGAAAAATGACTTTTTGCTACTTTTGTGCGACCAACATATGTCGTTGATTAGAAAATTTTATGTAATAGATTTTGAAAATTTGTTTGCCTGATTAGTAACTCCAACACCTCGTCTTGCCACCATAAAAAATCGAAAATCTTACTGCTAGACGTTATCGAGATATTAATTTTTACATAATCTACCACAACTGTCAAAATATTGAGAAAAAAATTTATATCCCCGAAAATATTAATTTTAGACATAGCGAACCTTTATTGAATTGACATTAAAATTTTCCGTGAAATCTAAAAAAGAATAGAAAATGGTAGCATTCCATTTAAGATAACAAAGTTGGTGTCAACTTCCGGTATTCCCGGAAATGCCACCATTTTGAAAATATTTTCATTAAATAGATCCGACCCGGTTTCGGCCACAGCCAAAATTTCAAATCAATATCTCTTTTAGTTCTCCAGATACTTCTAATAGACGGTCAAAAAAAATCACCCTGTATACACCTATTTACGACCGCGATTCGCCCCTCTAGATATGTTGTTATTATTGGTTTTTGGTTATGACTCGGGTCATGACACGTAGGTACTTGTTCTACTGATAGTTCCTCTGTTAAGAAAATTCATTTCAGGATACTTGCTTATGGGGTAACTACTATTTAATTTAGAAAAAATAATTATACAATTTAAAAAATATTAAATTAAGGATGTCATTAAATAGCAGAAACTGAACACTGTAATCTAGTGAATGAACAGTAGAGCAAGTAGGTACCAGTAAATGAACAACCACAAACAAAAATTATTCAACTTCATTTATAAATTCTTGTTTTATTATAAAATCAATGGTAATGCTTTTAGACAATACTATTTAGAGATCGTAGATACGTAGATAACACCCATATTTTTAATCGATACAGGAACAGAAAAGTGGCCCCTAGCATTTACAACAGGCACTTCAATTATTATTTCAAAAATATTTTTTCATAGTTCACATATTGTATAGTTTTAATGAACGTCACTCCTATATTTATCTGCTTCTAGTTTCAGTAGAAGTTCCTGCACTCAGTAATAATCTTCATTTCCGCCAATGGTTCTGTTAACACCCTTCCAGTGTATGAAAAAATCGTTGAATTGATTGTCAAAGACCAGTTATTAAAATATCGTGAACAGGTACAAGATATTAGTCGATAATCAATCGGTCTCAGAACAGTTCATTCATGCGAAACTGCTTTTCAGTTCGTTGTAAAAATCAAACTGTCGTGGTAGTGTTTTATACTATAAGCGTGCTTTTGAGACTGTTGATGTGCAGTTACTTTTGAAAAAGTTGAAAAAATGGGACTCGATGGAGTTGTTCTCAAGTGGTTCGATTCTTATCTCTCACACCGAGCACAACGTACAAAATTTGGTAATAGTATATTATCATCTTCTACACATGTGAAACATGGCGTACCGCAAGGATCGGTAATGGACCCGACACATTTTATTTTATTAATGATAGTTGCAATGAACATTGTGACATTCATTTATTTGCTGATGATGCATTAATATATTTAAGTGGGTCTAATGTTGATGATATTATTGGCACTCTTAATAAGGACTTAAATAACCTCTTTGTTTGGTTTTGCAATAATAAAGTTAAAGCGAGAGTTAAACTTAATGCTGATAAATGGAAATTTATAGTATTAGGAAAAAATCTAAATTGCAGTAAATTGAAACTTATTATCAATAATCAACCCAAAATTTCTAGCTGCATCTTTATACCGGGTGGGGATTTAGTGTGTAATCGGTTGATATCTCTGGTACTGCTCAAGATATCAAAATGAAATTTTACACGTATGTGGGGAACGACATGGAGCATTTCGTAAAATTATTTATGTATATACAGGATGTTCACATTCTGAGTACCAGACAAAAGTCCTATTTTTTTTAAATGGAAACCCCACAAGTATTTGCGTGATTTCGATTCCCCATAAAATTTCATGAAAATTGATATACTACATGATGTGGTTTTGAGTAAGGACTGTTAAGATATTGACATTTTTGTGTCATTATGGTCCCAAATTTATGACGCTACTGGCGGCTACTGACCAAAGCCACCTAATTATTTTTTATTGAAAGAGGTTTACACACTGCTGTATTTGTGAAATCTATAAATACTTTCACCATAATACTTAGGATTATACAAGGTGGTTAAGTTATGCAAAACGGAATTTTTCTCAAAAATTTAAAATAGAATACCATGTGTATTATTTGCACAACTGACAGTCGGTTAGCTAAGCTTTTAATTGATGTAGATATTGCCAGTTCTACTACTGATAGTTTCGGCAGATATTACGATTGAACATCAAAATTTTTGCATTTCATTATTAGTTTATACTCTTTTTGGCGAATTCCCCCTATTCTGTTGCTCAAAACTCGAAATAATGTTCATATTTTGTATTTGCAAATTGGTATCAATATAAAGACAATAAATCTTATCGTAAAATTGTTTCTTGATGGTTATCTTCTTAAATGTATGTCTTTTTAAAGTCGGGTATAATGTTCAAACAAGGAGTGCCATGGAAGAAAATATTATTTTTAAGAAATAATCTTGTAATGGGATTTTTTGTGTTAATGTAAACTTCATTTGCTAAATATTTTATAGTAACAAAATGCAGACCTTTTTTGAAGTTTTGGGTGACAAAATAGGGGAGATCGTCGAAAATAATGTAAAATACTAACGAAACTCTACATTTTTATAATTCAATTGTACATTCTGTCGAAACTTTTACTGGTAGACTTGACAATATCCACATCAATAAAAAGCTTAGTAAAGTGACCATCAATTGTACAAATAACATACATGGTGTTCCATTTGAAATTTTTGAGAAAAATTCTGTTTTGCATAACTTAACCACCCTGTATTATCTCAAGTATTATGATAAAATTATTTATAGCTTTCAAAAATACAGCAGTGTGTGAACCTATTTCAATAAAGAAATTTTAGGTGGCTTTGGTTAGTATGCGTCAGTAGCGCCACAAATTTGGGTCCATAATGGCACAAAAATGTCAATATCTCGACATTCCTTTATCAAAACCACATCATGAAGTATATCAATTTTCATGGAATTTTATGGGGAATCCATATTATGCAAGGACACGTAGGGTTTCCATTTAAAGAAATAGAACTTTAGTCTGGTACTTAGAATGTGAACATCCTGTATATACCTAAATAATTTTGGGCAATGCTCTATGTGGTTCCCCACATTTGTGCAAAATTTCATTTTGATATCTTAAATAGTTCCAGAGATATAAGCCGATTACACACTAAATCCCCACCCGGTATATGTATAATTTGAAGAGTTCTTTTAGGAAAGTTATTTTGTTCTTATTACCAAACAAAAGAGCAACAAGATTAACGAAAAGATAATGTTTATTTGAGATTGTACAAATTGTATAGAGAAATGAATTAACTTCATTAGCTGCGAAAAAATTATCAGGGCGAAAGGATAAGTACCTAGGTGTCATCAGCATAGGAGACAATGTTCATGTTCTTACTGAGAAATCTGTGAAACTGAGAAGTATAAATAATAAATAGAAGGGGGCCAGTATGGAACCCTGTGGAACGCCACCCGTCACAGATCTAAGCTGCGAGATAGTTTCGTTCAAAAGTACACGCTGTGAACGATTAGGCAAATTATGATTTATCGTTTTTAATGATTTACTAAAATCAAGCAAGGTTAAAACTGTTATTAGACCCCAATAAGTAACAAAAATGATGTCGTCGGTAACCTGCATCATAGCAGTTGTAGTGCAGCTGTGACCCGATCTGAAATCATGTTGACTATCAGGAACAATATTATAGCGGTCCAGATGTGGCCAAAGTGGTATTCAATAACACGTTCCAAAATTTTTGACATAACGGGTAGAACACAGATGAGCCGCAAATCTTTATTTTCTCTCGGATCCTGAACCTTTGGTAGAGGAATCACAACTCCAGATTTCCATGCATAGGGACATGTTTAATTAGAAGTTAAACGAAAAATATGACGGAACGCATCTGGGACTCGAACCCAGATTTCCCACTTTCCGAGCAAGGGTTCTGGTTCTGACCACTAAACTACCGAGTAGGGTTTCACAAGATTCTTGATTTCCAAGATTTCCAAAATTTTAAAATGTCAAGACAAGATGAGACTTGCATGGTCAAGAAATAATTGTCAAGATCAAGACAGGTTTCAAGAATTTCTCGATCTTGAAAGTCAAAAAATACAAAACATAATTGGCCTAGAATAATCTTGCAGAAAAACAAAATTTATATTGAGCGTCATCGTAACCATACGCAAAGGGCAGGCAACTTGGCGCGTTTACGAACCGACATACAAGCAAAGTGCACGTGCCGTTTGCCGGCTACCGACAGTCGGCCAACGTCACAACAGTTTTTTGTATGAAACAAACCAAAAATAATCAAGACAAGAAATATGAAGATATCTTGAGTCAAGACGAGAACTGAATTTCCAAAAAGTTTACAAGACAAGCTAAAGAATATTTCTTGTCTCGATTTTCAAGACAACTAAATGTCATCAAGACAAGAAATCTTGTCTTGATCATCTCTCGCATAGCAGTCCCTCTTAAAGGCGTTTGATGCAGGTTAACGTTAGACCCATTGTCCTTGTCGAGAATATATAAGGACTAGCGCCACCTACAGTCGAGAGACGGAACCTGACAGACTGCAACCAAGTGGGAAACCTAATGCAATAGAAAATTACTTTGCGAACTACCAACATAACAAATTATTTTATTATTTAACCGGTTTCAAGATTTACAACGATCTCATCATCAGAAAATTTTTAAGTAAAATTGTAATAGTATATTACGTAACGTGCATCGAAAGTGACAAATTTCATAGGAGCGTGAAATTTTATGCACGAGGCGTAGCCGAGTGCAGAAATCAAGCGAGTTTATAGGGAAATACAGTTTTCATCGAGTTATGTTCACTATTTTTCCCACGACCCCTTAAGACAAATTTATTCATAAAACAGTAACTTTATTTTTAAGGATTTGTTGTCTATGTTAACAGATGTCAAAATTTCCAAGTAGCCTACTAACTTACCATGAGCATAATATTCTAATAATTCCGACCGGCTCATGAATGACACGTTGATTTGTTCTCTTGCCCGCCAATTCATAAATGACCAGTAGTTCGTACCTTAAAATTAAAATGTTCAACTGCCGTAGCTTATAAGAGATTTTTCTGATAAAAAATTGTTAGATTTAAAAGAGACGTGACAGAATATTTATTCAGTAAAAGTCAAAATCTCAAAGCTGACTACAAAATTTGAATGAACTGTGCGATTTTCAAAAATTATAACAGTTTTGAGTTTAGCGCACGGGCAACGCAATTGTCAAGTTTCCGGCCTACTTTGCTGTATGCTTTCCTAGGGGGTCGTGGGAAATAGTACTTTACGTAACGAGCATGGAAAGTGACAAATTTCATACGATCGTGAAATTTTATGCACGAGGCGTAGCCGAGTGCAGAAATTCACGCGAGTTTATAGGAAATACACTTTCCATCGAGTTATGTACACTATTTTTCCTACGACTCCTTAAGAAGATAAATTTATTCATAAAACAGTAACTTTATTTAAGGATTTGTTGTCGATATTAACCGATGTCAAAATTTCCAAGTAGCCTACTAACTTACTATGAACATAATATTATAATTCCGACCAGCTCATGAATAACAAGTTGATTTGTTCTCTTGTCCGCCAATTCATAATATTACCAGTTCGTACCTATATAAAATATTAAGTTCTTCCAATGAGTAGCCATTAAAATGTTCAACTGTCGCACCTTTCAAGAGATTTTTCCGATAAAAAATTATTAGATTTAAAAAGAGACGCGACAGGATATTTATTCAGTAAACGTCAAAACCGCAAAGCCGGCTACAAAATATGAATGAACTGTGCGATTTTCAAAAATTGCAGCACAGGTTTGAGTTTACTGTACGGGTAACGCAATTGTCAAGTTTCCGGCCTACTATTCTGTATGCAACGTGCCGCTTTCCTAAGGGGTCGTAGGAAAACAAATTAATATGACACTAAGGGAACAGTTGACAAGGAAACTAAAATTGAAAAAACAATACAAAAAATATTGATATCCATGAAATAAGTTAACTAGATAACTGCATTTCAGTATTTACCTACGGGGCATAAGAAAAACACAAAGGAAATTCGAATTCCTCGTACCTTGAAGGGAATAAACAATGAATTTAAAGAAAACCATTTAGGAAAAAAATAAATTCAATTGAAAAACCTTCAAGTGAAATATCACAAAAAACTAAATAAACAAAATATCTGGAATCTTGACAACTGCCAACTGCTAATCTTCTATATATATAAAAGAAAGTCGTGTTAGTTACACTATTTATAACTCAAGAACGGCTGAACCGATTTGGCTGAAAATTGGTGGGGAGGTAGCTTAGAACCAGGAGACGGACATAGGATACTTTTTATCCCGTTTCCGTGGGACGTTTTCAGTAATGTTCTTAACAAACTTTGTGTCACTTTTTTAAATATTACAATTTTAAACTGACAACTTGAAATTAATTACTAAAATACATAAATACACGTATCCATAGTTACGCAGAGGAACGTAACGTTTTTTTAGGTAACGCTCGATTTTATAAATTTTATTTGTCAAATCTGACAGTTGATAAGTGTCATATCAAGCCCCCGCCTCGCACAAAACAAAAAAATTATGTTGATACGATCGCTACCAAACTTCACAGGAACACTCGCTGGGCTAATCTGAAGATTAACTTACAGTAGGTGCCGCGCATGTCGTACCGGGACCGGGCAGCAAATAATTTATAAAGTGAAAATGCAAACGTCAAGTTGATAAGTGTCATATCAAGCCCCCGCCTCGCACAAAACAAAAAAATTATGTTGATACGATCGCTACCAAACTTCACAGGAACACTCGCTGGGCTAATCTGAAGATTAACTTACAGTAGTTAGGTGCCGCGCATGTCGTACCGGGACCGGGCAGCAAATAATTTATAAAGTGAAAATGCAAACGTCAAACGGCATATGCCATTCGCAGTTTATCAAGTTTCAAGCGATTTTACCACAATTATTTCTTCAGAGGCAGCAACGCGCCGGGTACCAGCTATAGTATTGTAATAAACTAAAAAAGAGAAATAAGTCAATAAATGTCATAATGGCAATAAGAGAACCTGTTATACCGACACCTGAGAATTATTTTGATCAAAAGATATTTACAAAAGTTTAAATAAACTAGATTGTATTAAATCGACCTGGTCATTAAGTAAGTTATAATTTCCATCATTTTTACGTTTATAAATTTCTATAGATTTTAATACATTCAATTGATAACTCTTTACAAAATTAAACAATAATTTAGCATTTTCTGGATGAGGGAATTGATGATTGTTATCAAATAAAATAATTTGTTATATTGGTAGTTTGCAAAGTAATTTTCTATTTCATCATGGGTTTCTACCAAATAGTGAGACAAGATAATATTAACTACATGGGAAACCTAAGTTCGAGTCCCAGTTGCGGTCACATCTTCCGTACAGCTTATAATTAAACATGGTCTGCCAAGGCACCCACATCAAGTCCTCCAAAGAAGTGGATGACAGACATCTGAAGCACCTAACAGTCTTAAATTTCGGAGCAGTGGCAGAGGCAATAATCAGGAAACAACAAATAAGTTCGTGACCAGAAATATCCCAACCATCCACCTCAACGTTCTGAACCAAGCCAGGACCGTTAATGATTATCACATCAATAATAGAAGCAGCAGAAGATTTAACACGAGTGGGCTCAGGCACCAACTGCAAAAAATCGATAGAACTCATTTAGTTCTCAAAGTAATAAGTGCTAGGAGAGTCACGCCGTAACAAGTTAATGTTGAAATCACTCAAGCAAAATATCCGATCACAAGACGAGGAAGCAACCACTCAAGACTCTTCAAGTTTATCACAAAACTCCTTGTAACCATAAGAAGGGGTTCGATAAGCGCAACCGACACAACACTAAATCTAGGGAGTTGTAAAAGTGTCCAGACCTGTTCAATGTTCAGATTAGACGCCATGTAGTAAATACAAACCGGGGGTTTATCACTAAGGAAATGGTTGGAACACGGTCAAGAAATACTATTTCCGAAATAGTGAGAAATACTAGGAAATAGTACATAAATAGTATTTCTTACTCAGAAATGGTAGAAAATGGTAAAGAAATATTGGAAATAGTCTCAGAAAAACAACGGAAATAGTCAGAGAAGTATCTAGGAAATATTGGAAATAAAAATAAATAGGAAATACTGAAAATACTGAAAATAGTAACTAAAATCTAGGAAATACTAGAAATAGAAAATTCAGGTCTCGCAAAAGGGACATTTACACGGCGCTTAAAAATTGAAAGATTTTGAGGTTTCCATTTTCGTGGTGTACTCGATTTCTTTGTAACCAACTGTACCTGACTTGGGCAATTAAATGTGAGTATTGTTCCTTATTACTTTTAATGTGACAGTATCCGCATAGTATTTCTCGAGGTATGTATTTCTAGGTATCGTCGTAGTTCCGTACATCCCCATTTCAGTACAAGGCGAAATCGGTGGCAGTTCCGTACACGATGCACGTGTCGCGATACTGGGGATTATTTGTAAGAAATAGTGGTAGTTGCGTACAGGTACAATCCCTTATGACCGTATACTCGAAGAGCATTCTAAGAATCACCCGGGTTGTTTACGTAGGTACCTGAACATAGAATTTTTGTTTTAGTCCCATTTCGTACGTTCCCGTTTCGTGCGTCCGTATACTCTGTGAGCATTCTAAGAATCACCCGGCCAAAAAAGTGGTGTTGTCCGTCACTGAATACGGCCAAAAAAGTGGTTCCACGGCTCACTATTTCCGGTCTGTGAGCAAGCGGAGCGAGCGAAGCGAGCGGAGCGTTTAAGTCACCCCCCCTAAAATAAAAACATCACCATTTGAAAACAATAGGAGAAACATTTTCATCGACGCACGAAATGGGACTAAATCCAAAATTCTATGTTAGAAGTTTTTCAATATTGCATGTTTCGAATGTGCATGGAAAACCGTAGACCACTGGTTTCGTCCTTTCGGGACTCATCAGTACGGTGCTTGCCCTACACACTCGAACTATGCAATATTGCCAGTGGTCTACGGTTTTCCATGCAATATTGAAAAACTTCTAACATACTTACTATCTGCTAGTTGAACAGGGAAGTACGTAGAGATCTAAGGATGTTCCAAGCCCAACAATATGTTTGGGGTAGCATTCAGTATGGATCTCGTAGTACATAAAATCTGGATTTAGTTCTATAATTCAATGCCTGGCGGGGTATTTGCCCGAGGAGTAGTTGTTCGAACGGTCCAGTACCACTCCAAAATTCTATGTTCAGGTACTTACGTAAACAACCCGGGTGATTCTTAGAATGCTCTCCGAGTATACGGTCACTAAGGGATTGTACCTGTACGCAACTACCACTATTTCTTTGTTCAAATATAATATAATTTCTTACAAATAATCCCCAGTATCGCGACACGTACATCGTGTACGGAACTGCCACCGATTTCGCCTTGTACGGAAATGGGATGTACGGAAATGCCACAAATTCGTATTTCTATTTTGATTATTTGTTATTGTTTTTAATACGATTTTGACTCGGATTTTGTTCTGGCTTGTATGTTTAAATGCAGAACGTATAATAGTTGGCAGCAGGTTGGCGCGAGTCGAGTCGGCTAGGTTTAATATTAGAGGCTTTGGAAATGTTTAACTTTCGCATTTTGGGAGACTTTTGTGGCTTATTTGGTTCGTTATTTATTCCGCTAAAAAATTTATTACAATAGATTCTGAAGAACTTGAGTTAAGGGGGCTTTACGAAGTTTCAACCGTCTCGCTGACGCACACTGATCATCCCCGAGATTTAGATCTTCGTTTTTCAAAGACTACACAAACATCTCTGGGAGTTTCTACGTGAAATATTGCACACACTTAAATTTCTTGTTGTGCTGACAACAAAATAATCGATTACTCAAAAAACCGATTAATCGATTATCTGATTAATCGAATAATCAATAAATCAAATTATTGATTAATCGATTAATAGGCTAATCGATTACTTGATTAGTCGATTATTTGATTAATCGTTTATTTGATCAATTCTTCACTTGATTAATCTATTATTTAATTAAGCGATTAATTGAATATTTTGTTCCATCGATTAATTAAATGAGTTCTTTCTTATGGTAAGGTATTCTAGAGGTATTATTTTTATTAGGTACTGACTATATCGCATATTATAATGCACAATATAAAGTCTCTGTCTTTAATGCATTAAAGACAGACTTTATATTGTGTATTCTAAATAGTAGAAAGCATAGTAATTGTAAAAACTCAATATGCCCGACAGACTAGGTATTTGATTAATCCATTAACCAAATAATCGCTTAGTCGATTAATCAAACACTTAATCAATTAATTAAACAATCAATAAGCCGACAGATAAAACAATCGATTAATTGACAACCGACTAACTGATTAATCAAATAATCGACTAATCGATCAATCAGGTAATCCATTAATCACGTAATCGATTAATCAAAAAATCAACCAGTCGATTAATCAAGTTATCGGATAATCAAATAATCGATTAATCAAGTAACCGATTAATCAAATATTCGAAAAATCGATCAGTCGATTAATCAAATTTATCGATTACTTTATAACAATCGATTATGAAATGTAATAATCGCACAGGCCTAGCTGAGATGTGGCAAGATCTCATTTTTTTGTAATTTTAGAAAAAAACACCTTTTTTACATTTTTTAATAGGAAATAAGGCATTTCTTTCTGATATTACAAAAAAAACTGAGATCATAGGGCATATCTGTAGAACAAGAAGTTAAGGAGAAGTATAAATAATTGTTGAGGAGTGGTTGTTTAATTATTGAATTTTAGACACCTATTCGAACACGACGGTTTACTGAAAATATTTTTGAAATTACGTAGATTTTATATTTTTAGTTTTTTAGAAACTAAATTTGCAATCACGTTTCTCGTTATTCCCCAAGAGCCACTTTCTGCTTCACAATGCACTATTTTAACATTTTTCTTAATTTCCCAATTCCCACCTGTCTTATTTACTTTTAGAGTTTAGTTTACTAATAAAAATGTTGAACAAGGAAGTTATATCTTATATCGTATGTTGGAAAAAATGTCTTCCGCCTTTATTTGTTATTTAAGCAGCTGCTCCAAAAATCGACTTCAAACCAAAAACTAAATCTACTGGTTTATATTATGCACTGACATTAATTCGAATGAACATTCGATTACCACATCAAATAGTCTGAATATCGACATACAAGGCATTCGAGAATTATTGATTTAATTTTCAATCGGTTTTGTCAAATTAAAAATCAAATGCAAAATCAGATGGTGTAAAGGCACTTTTGCAAGTATGAAAAGTGACAAATTTCGCAAGACTGTGGAATTACACGAGTGTATGAAAGATACTTTTCATCGAGTTATGTACACTATTTTTTCTACACCCCGTAAGTATCCACAAGAGAGAGGGGTAACATTGTATTCAATTATTTTTTTTTATTTTAGTAAATGTTGAAATTTAAAAAAACACGTATTCGAATAATCCCGATCGTCTTGGAAAGACATTTTTGGGTAACAAATTTAGGGAAATTTTCTGAGCCGCCTCAACCATTTCTGGTGGAGAGCATTCTTAAGAAGAATCCTAGGAAGAATCGCTGCTGTTGTCCATTTACCTTCTAAAGGTGTTTTTCTCAAACTTGAAGTTGATTTGAAACACGAGGCGAAAATTGTTGCAATTAATGTCACCTACTATATTTAAATATATACAGGGGCAATTTTCTAATGAAATAAATTGAGTAAAAAAGTAACTGGGGACTTTTCAGCGAAATCCTTAGACACATCGATTTTAGATTTTAATTGCGCATATTTCAATGTAAGTTACATGACCATTACGTTACGTGATCACGAGTAATGACGCCACACATTATTTTTTCAAATTAAATTATACCTCATTCGATAGCCGAGTTGAAAACAAATTAGAGTGACTTTTCTGGTATATCCAGTTGTATTTGAGAACACAAACTAAAAATGAGGTGCGTGCGCCACTTGAAGACACCGCCATTAAAATCTAAAATCAACTTATCCAAGGATTTTGCTGAAAAGCTTACTTTTATACTGAATTTATTCCATTAGAAAATTCCACCCTGTATGTACCTACCTGATTTGCTGCTGCCCGCGCGTCATTATAATGTACAGCCACAACACACGGATTGACCAAATTGTTAACTTTCGCGCCTGCTTAATCGTGTGGAAAGTGTTGCTGTCATAGGAGGTGGTAGGAAAATTATTAAACGCGTTAGTTTAAGCGGGAGATCGCATATTGAAACAGGCTAGGTAGAGATCGAGCGTGTACCACGAAAAATCTTGTACCCTTTATCACTTTTCCATCCCACCCCACAGCAAATCGGTTAATGTGAGGCACGCTTTAATGTTGATAAAATAGAACTACAAAAATTAATAAACATTTATGGATTGACATTTTGGTTGTACTACTAGATGATTATGGCAGACAGCCCAGAACATAATATTTTTATTTCGTTTATGAATTGAGTTAGTTTTTTATAAATCGTTATTACATAATGAACTTTTTTAGCCAAAATCAAGCGTAAAACTTCATTTGGCTCATTTGCAATAACAGAATATTTATTGTATTAGATATTTTCTGGTAATGGGCAACTGGACACTAATTGAATTTGTGGGATTTTTCTTTTAATATCGCAGTAAACACCAACTTAACACATTACGTCTTGATAAAAATTAAAAATTTATAAAAAATAATTGTTTACAACGCTTCCAAAGATCAACTTTTTCAAACGAGTTTTTTCGCTCGCGCGCCTTTTAAACTGCTCAAAACCAACTAAAACGCGAGGCATTTTAGCTACAGCATTTTGTCATTTTCGTTTGTTAATTTCTCGTCAGATTCACGTCAGATTTCACGTCAGATTCAGATGTCAAAACAGCAAGCAAAGGTTATCTTCTTCTTCTTCTTCTTTCTTATTAGCCTTTTGTCTATTTAGACAACAGCCATCTCCAGTAGTTAATAAATGGTCCTTTTTTATTAAATATTAAATTTGGAAGCCTTAAGGAATTTGCTGATCAATTTAACGGTTTTAAAAGCAGGATTAGCGACTACACAATACACATGCAGCATCAAGCGGAGCTTGTTTAATGACTTCTACTAAGCTTTGGTGTAGCATTTGGCAGTTGTGCATGTTATTAGGACAGTTGAACAAAATGTGTTCAATGGTTCCTATTTCCGGGCACAGACACAAGTCTGTTTCTTGGACTTGAATTTTTTTAAGATGTGTAGGTGTAGAACAATGGCTAGAGCATACGCGGCAGATTGTTGTCACATCCATTCTGTCAAGATTTCTCATCTGGGTGAACCACGGTGTTGTAGGTCTTTTGTTAACTAACTTTGCGTAATATTTCCCTTTAAGTTCACTTTGTTGTTCCCATTCTCTGCTGAATTTTCCTTTTATGTAATTATAATATCTCCCATAGAATTCTGCATGATCCATTTTGACCTCATTCACATTCTCCAGGTCTCTTCCTATCTCGGCTAGTTTGTCGGCTCTATCATTTCCGGGAATATTAGTATAACTTGGTACCCATATTACTGCAACTAATCTATCATTCTGCATTGCTTCAATAATGATTTTTCTTGTTTGGAGAATTAATACCTCGTTTGTGGTATTCATTCCGCTTTTTGTGATTTTTTGTAGGGCACTTTTGGAATCGCTAATTATAATTATCTTTTGCGCGTTAGTGTCTACGCCCTTTT
Organism: Xestobium rufovillosum; assembly: GCA_963966045.1. Taxonomy (NCBI): domain Eukaryota; kingdom Metazoa; phylum Arthropoda; class Insecta; order Coleoptera; family Ptinidae; genus Xestobium; species Xestobium rufovillosum. The sequence goes on from OZ014493.1 coordinate 2,594,905, forward strand.
TTAATGCCGTGTAAATCGCGATTACTTCAGCTGTGCATATGGTCAAGTTATCTGGAAGTCTTGCTGCAAAATTTTCGCTGATTTCTTGCGAGTAGATTCCTATTCCAATATGACCGTCATCGGGATTATATGATGCATCTGTATATATATAACTACGCCCGTCTCGAAGTTTTCATTTATATACTGAAGTAGGAATTGTTTGTTATTATTACTCGTTTTTGTTAGGCCCAGATCATCGAATGTTAATTGGGTGTGTTTTTATTTTGTGACTGAACCTGTAACACGGTAGCAAAGGTTATGCAAACGCCATAAGTGACATCAGGACAGCTGATAGAATCTGATAAAATACGAATAACCTACTTCCTGTCGAAACCGCTGTGTTGTCATATAATTCAGAGATAAGTTCAAAAGCGTTTTAGTCCTTCAGTTACGTTTTTTCGAAATAATTTTAGGTGGTACAGTCATGCGTTTTGCAAATGTTTCATTTTCATATATACAATTTAAATAATTCGCTATTTAGTAGAAAAGTAGAATTAATGATATCAAGTTACATAATATTGTTATATTATGACAATATCGGATGCACGCGTGACGTCAATTGTGCATGGCAAAATTATTTATTATTAGCTTCCTAGCCGAGCTAGGTAGCTATTGTGATAGTCGTTTTTTGACCATGGTGTTTTTCATCAAATGTGGACGTTTCAGATCATTCTAAGACTTTTTGGCAAGGTGGCACATTTCCGTCCGTATGTATGGGTGTATGTGTGTGTGTGCGCGCGCGTGTGCGTGGGTGTGTGCGTGCGTGCGTGCGTGTGTATATCTGTTGGCACTTTTGCGGGAAAACGGCCCCACAGATTTTGCTGAAATTTTGCATACGTATATCAGAGATGGTCCATAGGAAACTGACGGGGCGGTTTTTTTTTAAACACTTTTGAGCCGAGATATGACATCGTCGAACATTTTCTTCAATGAGACCATATATATTTTTGTATTGCATCGGATAGAGGGTATTTTTCGCTACACGATGTGCGAAAATCGTAATAGGTTGTATAAGGAAAAAATTGAGAAAAAAATTGGGAAAGGTAGGTAGCGTAATAAAATGTTTGTGGTAAATATGTGAGACCGGCGAGAATCTGTCCCCAACACCTCCTGGAACTGAGTGCATGCGCGCGCACTGTGCAGTGCGGCTGTGGCTAGGAAGCTGTTCTGTCTATGCGTTGACAACTAGTTTTTTGTCTGCCTTAAAATGAAGCCCAGAGAAAAACGCAAAAATAGGGGACAATATTTTCATTCAAATTTTCAATACTTCAAATAAAAAAAGTCGTCCAGTTGCCTATTACTGCATGATAATAAACTTACTTTGTCCACGACTATCTTATAATATAATCTTTATACTTGTGTCTCTTCAATCATAATTAGATACATTAATCACTGCAGTGATTAATGAATATTATTCACTACACCAATAGGAACATCGCTTTGACCCTTTGACCTCGGATGATTACAAAACTCGCTCGTTTCACTCGCTCGTGTTGTAAACTTCATCCTCGGTAACAATAGCATTCATTATAAACTCGTGTATAATATACTATTGTAGAATCAACAATACAAAACATAAATCTGCATTAAACTATTTCTCAAGAAAATTAATAAATTAATATTATTTTTCTGCGGCTATAACGAAATGCGTGTAACTCATGAACATTTACTCAATTAGTAAATCTACGATCACATCAATAGGATTATTGTGAAATTGTTCAATAAATATGAAGTTGTAACTATAGCAATAAGTCAAAATGAGGACCGTTTTTCAAAAATTCGGCAAATACATTTTTGCCAAAAAAGTTTTTTGAGCACTTGGGCAAGGCAGGATTGGCCAAAAACCCACTTTTCTAACAAAAAAACGGCCCACTGGGTTTTTGTGGGCTTTTCTGGTCAATTTGAATTTCCCGCCTTAGTTTGTAGGGAGGACTCAAAGTTTTATGGCAAGCGTGTTAATGACCGGAGAGTGCTAACTTTGGACACTGCATCTAAGTAATAATTTTTGTGTTCTAGTTGTTGATGTCATTATCCACGTTATGTGCCAAATTTTATTTAGAAAGTGCCTCTGTAACCGGCGCCGGCTACAGTTTTATAGGTGTATTGTTGCCGGAGCCTGCTTTTGATTCCAACCCTGGGGCAAGGAAATTCCGGCATGTAACACGTCAGTATTAAAAAAGGAAAACGTCGGAAACTCCGTCGTTGCTGCGAATTAAATGAGGATGCAGCTTTTATTTACAAAATTGAGTGGCAAAGTACTACTACAAGAAAATCTTTTCGGGGCAGTGACTCAGTTACATACAATACCAAAATATGTTTTTAAGTTTCATTCACAGTTTTAGCGGTTTTGCGGTATATTTTAATAGCAATGTGATGTCTATTTCTTAAAATTTTTTACAGGCCTATTTTCGACACTATAAAAAAGTGATGGTTAGCTACCCTTAGCTACCCATATTCATTATAAAATACTTGCATTCAAGTAGATGTCGAGTTGGTGAGTTTTTTTAAATTTTCGATATTTCTATACAGTTCGAAATAGGAAAGACTGATGAAGCATATAAAATAATTAGGAGAAATTTTAGAGAAATTGGATCTAGTACCAAAAGCATTAGGAATGAGGCAGGAGATATCCTAATCGAAAGCGGGGAGAAGGCAGATAGGTGGAAAGAATATTTAGGAAACTTATATGCGGGACAGGAAGTGCAAGATATATTAGAAAGTGAAAGCAGTGTAGAAGGGGATAACCTAGGGAGTCCTATAATGAGAGAAGAGTTTGAGCTAGCACTAAAAAGTTTAAGGAATAATAAAGCACCAGGTATAGATGGCTTGCAGGCAGAAATCTTAAAGTGCGCAGGTCAAGAGGTAATAGATCGTTTATTTAAATTAGTTAGTCGCATATACCTGACAGGCGAGATTCCAGAGGATTACAAACTGAACATCATGGTAGCTTTGCCAAAAAGGAAAGGCGCGGATAGATGCGAAAATTTTAGAACTATCAGTTTAACTTCCCATGCGTCAAAAATTTTAACTAGAATTGTGCAAAGAAGGATGGAGAAAAAGGCGGAAGAAATATTAGGAGAAGATCAGTTCGGATTTAGACGAAATAGAGGAACGCGCGAGGCCATTCTAGCTTTACGAGTAATTATAGAAAAAACGATAGAAAAGAGAAAGAGCGTATATATAGGATTTGTAGATTTAGAAAAAGCCTTCGATAACGTAAAATGGGGGAAGATGTTCGAAGTGCTGAGAAAGGTAGGGATGAAATACAGGGACAGAAGAATAATACATAATCTCTACAAAGAGCAAAAGGCAGTTATAGAATGTGAGCAGGAACGAAGGGAAGTAGATATCCGGAAGGGAGTGAGACAGGGATGTGCATTGTCACCTCTAGTTTTCAACTTATATATCGAAGATGCGATTAATATTGTTAAGGAAAGAACAGCCTCAGGGATCAATGTACAGGGCCAAACTATTAACATGCTCAGATTTGCAGATGATATAGCAGTGTTAGCATCTAGCAAAGAAGAATTAGGAGCGGCTTTGAATGAAATGGAAGCAGTTTTGACACAGGGCTACGGCATGAAAATCAATAAAAAGAAAACTAAAATTTTGGTATGTAGATGGAGTGAAAATAGAACTAAAATTGAAATACGAATAGGAAATGAGAAGATAGAGGAGGTCGCGGATTTCTGCTACTTAGGAAGTAAAATAACCCAAGACGGTAGGAGCACTAAAGATATAAAACAAAGAATGGCGCAGGGACGAGTTGCGTTTAACAAAAAGAAACAACTGTTATGTTCGAGAACGGTTAATATAGAGACTAGGAAGAGACTCTTAAAGTCGTATGTATGGAGTACGGCATTATACGGGTGCGAAACTTGGACAATAGGAGAAGCGGATAGAAAAAGAGTAGAAGCGTTTGAACTGTGGTGTTACAGACGCATGATGAAGATACCGTGGATAGATAAGGTTAGCAATAGGGAAGTATTAGAAAGAGTTGGGGAAAGGCGAAAGGTATGGAAAACAATAAAGAGTAGGAGAGATAGGATGGTAGGACACCTTCTAAGACACGAAGGAATAGTTCGCGACATACTAGAGTCAGAGATAGGAATAAAAAGAGGTAGGGGTAGGCCTAGATTAGACTACTGCTCTCAAATAGTTAGGGATGTAGGATGTTCTACTTTTAGGGAAATGCGTAGGTTAGCTCAGGATAGAAAAGAATGGAGGTACGCGTCCAACCAGTCTTCGGACTGAGAACCTTATGATGATGATCTATACAGGAAAATTTTGCTTTTTACTTATAGATGCAGACTTTTAAAAATACGGTTCTCAAATATGGAGCACTATAAAAAATATTTGGCTATTGTTATCAAGGTAAAAGTCCAATAATTGCTGTCAGACAAGAGATGTTTTTCGGAAACCAAATTTCTACGTGTATGAACGAAAAAAAACTTGGAATTTAATATATTTATATGAAGTCAAGGGGAACATCTATTCTCTAAGCAAAGATGTAAAAAGGGTTGCCTACCAACCCGGCGCCAAAATATGTAACATAAAAAATCGCTCTTTTGAAGCTGATCGGCCAATTTATACTGTAACGTTTCATTTCACACTCTTATGCCTGGTTTATAATGGATGTTAACTTAAACTTCTAGGTTAGCATTAGACGTAGTAGGTATCAGTGAAGTGCGATGGCCAGAAGCCGGAGACTTCTGGAGCGGAGATTTTAGAGTAATACACACAGGATCTGTAGGAGGAAATTCGGGAGTAGGAATTGTTATGCGGAAAAAAGTAGGACAGAGTGTAGAAAATTTCTTACAGCAAAGTGACAGGGTAGTTATGGTTAGGTTAGATTCGAAACCTGTAAAAACAGTAATAATACAGGTATATATGCCCACTTCTAACTACAGTGATGAGGCCGTAGAGGCAGTTTATAGTGATATTGAATATGTGCTAGATTTTGTGAGAGGACACGAAAATTTAATAATTACAGGAGATTTCAATGCAGTCGTAGGCACAGGGCGAGAGGGCAGAATAGTTGGCTCCTTTGGATTAGGCAATAGGAACGATAGGGGAGTTAGACTGATAGAGTTCTGCGATAAACATAACTTAACGGTCGCGAACACTCTATTTCACCATCATGTTAGGAGATGCTATACGTGGAAGATGCCAGGAGACTTAGGGAGATATCAAATAGATTACATTCTCGTTAGGCAAAGATTTAGAAATCAAGTTAGGGATTGTAGAAGTTATCCAGGAGCAGATATAGATAGTGATCACAATATAGTCGTTATGAAGGCCAATCTTAAATTTAAGATTTTGAAAAAACGAAGCGGAAGAAGGTATCTTGACCCAGAGAAACTAAAAGATGATGATACGCGCGATAAGTTCGAGAAAAAGACAAACGAAGTACTAACTAACAAAACATATTGTGAGTCTAATAGAGGAAAGGCGAAAATATAAAAATAGGTTAGATGAAATAGAGGAAAGGCGAAAATATAAAAATAGGTTAGATGAAACAGGGAAACAAAGATATAAGGCGATCAAGTGGGAAATTATTCGGGAATGTAGGAAGGCGAAAGAGCAATGGATCGATAATAAATGCAAAGAAGTGGAAGATAAATTCGAAGTAGGAAAGACTGATGAAGCATATAAAATAATTAGGAGAAATTTTAGAGAAATTGGATCTAGTACCAAAAACATTAGAAATGAGGCAGGAGATATCCTAATCGGAAGTGGGGAGAAGGCAGATAGGTGGAAAGAATATTTAGGAAACTTATATGCGGGACAGGAAGTGCAAGATATATTAGAAAGCGAAAGCAGAGTAGAGGGGGATAACCTAGGAAGTCCTATAATGAGAGAAGAGTTTGAGATAGCACTAAAAAGTTTAAGGAATAATAAAGCACCAGGTATAGATGGCTTGCAGGCAGAAATCTTAAAGTGCGCAGGTCAAGAGGTAATAGATCGTTTATTTAAACTAGTTAGTCGCATATACCTGACAGGCGAGATTCCAGAAGATTACAAACGGAACATCATAGTAGCTTTGCCAAAAAGAAAAGGCGCGGATAGATGCGAAAATTTTAGAACTATCAGTTTAACTTCCCATGCGTCAAAAATTTTAACTAGAATTGTGCAAAGAAGGATGGAGAAAAAGGCGGAAGAAATATTAGGAGATCAGTTCGGATTTAGACGAAATAGAGGAACGCGCGAGGCCATTCTAGCTTTACGAGTAATTATAGAAAAAACGATAGAAAAGAGAAAGAGCGTCTATATAGGATTTGTAGATTTAGAAAAAGCCTTCGACAACGTAAAATGGGGGAAGATGTTCGAAGTGCTGAGAAAGGTAGGGATGAAATACAGGGACAGAAGAATAATACATAATCTCTACAAAGAGCAAAAGGCAGTTATAGAATGTGAGCAGGAACAAAGGGAAGTAGATATCCGGAAGGGAGTGAGACAGGGATGTGCATTGTCACCTCTAGTTTTCAACTTATATATCGAAGATGCGATTAATATTGTTAAGGAAAGAACAGCCTCAGGGATCAATGTACAGGGCCAAACTATTAACATGCTCAGATTTGCGGATGATATAGCAGTGTTAGCATCTAGCAAAGAAGAATTAGGAGCGGCTTTGAATGAAATGGAAGCAGTTTTGACACAGGGCTTCGGCATGAAAATCAATAAAAAGAAAACTAAAATTTTGGTATCTAGGGGATGTGAAAATAGAACTAAAATGGAAATACAAAATGGAAATGAGAAGATAGAGGAGGTCGCGGATTTCTGCTACTTAGGAAGTAAAATAACTCAAGACGGTAGGAGCACTAAAGATATAAAACAAAGAATGGCGCAGGGCCGAGTTGCGTTTAACAAAAAGAAACAACTGTTATGCTCGAGAACGGTTAATATAGAGACTAGGAAGAGACTCTTAACGTCGTATGTATGGAGTACGGCATTATACGGGTGCGAAACTTGGACAATAGGAGAAGCGGATAGAAAAAGAGTAGAAGCGTTTGAAATGTGGTGCTACAGACGCATGATGAAGATACCGTGGATAGATAAGGTTAGCAATAGGGAAGTATTAGAAAGAGTTGGGGAAAAGCGAAAGGTATGGAAAACAATAAAGAGTAGGAGAGATAGGATGGTAGGACACCTTCTAAGACACGAAGGAATAGTTCGTGACATACTAGAGTCAGAGATAGGAATAAAAAGAGGTAGGGGTAGGCCTAGATTAGACTACTGCTCTCAAATAGTTAGGGATGTAGGATGTTCTACTTTTAGGGAAATGCGTAGGTTAGCTCAGGATAGAAAAGAATGGAGGTACGCGTCCAACCAGTCTTCGGACTGAGAACCTTATGATGATGAACTTAAACTTATGCTGTAAGCTTAAAATATAAAACACATACAAATAAATGCGTCTGTTCATAATAGGAAAGAATATGTTAACTTATGCCGGTAACCCAGTAGTTGGCGATATTTTATATCTTACAGCATACGGAATAAGTTCGACCAATCACGTTAATGCGTTACCAACTTCACTTTTAACGACGGCCATTTATGTTTACGTTATGTTCTGCTGTAGGTTATGTTGTTTTATTTCGTTCTTGTTGAATGAGATTTACCAAACGAACAACATTCATGGGATATTCTTGTATAAACAAAAAATTTTTCGGAGGTCAATATTTTTCGTATCTTGAAAAAGATTAGGAACATGTCCTTTCTCACGCCGTTTTTGATTCATTGGCGTTTTCTTTTCAGCTTTTTGTATGCTGCTGCTACTACTGCCGTAGTTAAGATAACCACAAACACACCTCAAACAAATCCATCAGTATCAAATTCATCCATAGCAAGCTATTTTTCGGTTTTCGTGTCGTACTCAAATAAGGTTATGTTCTTATGTTTTGTATGGCGACGCCCAGAATTACCGTAAAATACCCCTGCATTGTGAACCATGTCCCTTAAGTTAACGGCATAAGTTACCAGACTCTAAGTTAGCAGAATAAGTTAACATCCATTATAAACCAGCCATTACAAAGCTCTCACTGTTTCACCTCAACTAGAGTAAAAAATACTAATACTGAGGTGCTAAGATTAGGGTTACCAGATCTCCGGTTTTGGCCCGGAGTTTCCGGTTTTGTATAACAATATCCGGTCTCCGGCCGGTCATGAAAGTTCTTCGGGCGAAAATAAATTATTTTCTTATGTGGCGTATTATAGTATATTATTATATGAGCGATTATGACAGTCATTATTCACGAAGATGATGTTTGAGCCCACGAGCCGAAGGCGAGTGGCTCAAATCATCTGAGTGAATAATGGTCATAATCGCGAATATAATACTATACTTTTTCTACACCTTTTAAACAAATAAATTAGACTCAAATTTGATAACTTTAATGGAACACTATCATAATACATTAATTTTGACTTTTCAATAAATGAACTACTTACTAGGAATATATATTGAAATTTGTGCAGTTAGTAATATACAAATTTGGAGTTGTCCCTTCCATTGTTAAATTCTGGCAGTTATAGTGGTGGAATTGTTAGTTTGTACGGATTAAGAATTGGTACCTACTCGAACGAAGTGCATACGTTGGAAAACGTAAACAATAATATATGGCGATACTTCGCTGTCACCCAGGTCGACTGTCAGCTCCAGCAAGAGTTGATCGCGGTCGATATAAAATATCATTGGATCAGGGAAACGGTGATTATTGAAAGTATATTTCTGATTGGCCAAATGCAGTGAATTATGATTTCATAATTCACTACAGTGAATTATGGGTACGATATTTCACGAAGAAAATCCGAATAATTGTCATATAATTAAATAGGTGTAGAAAAAATTATTTATGCCATGATACCTTATTAAAAAAATACGCTTCTACTAAAGTGATTTCCTGTGCTGTGTCCATTCATTCTATTTTACGCTACGCTTCAAGACGCAGACGAAGACAACAGGCAAGTGGATAGACAAACTGTGTATGGTCGTCCGCGTTCGACAGTGTTTGTTAAAGTAAGCGTAGACTATGTCGGGGCGCAGTGAGTCGTATTGCGCCGCAAAAACCCGCCCGAATCGCTCTTATACATTACAGGGTGGCCCGAAATTAGCGTGCAATATTTTACCAGCGTGTTCTGTGGTCAAAAATAAGACAGAAAGCTCCTATAAGCGTGCACCGAAATATGCTTCGCAAAGGAGCTAGAGCTTTTTAAAAGAGAAGGCCTGAAGACGTTTCCTTCTAAATATCTCCGAAACAAGTCCAGTTAAAATTATGAAATTTTATGGAATGTGTAAGTACCAAATTCTAAATCTTTTGCTGTAAACATAATTTTTAAAATTTAACAGGGGCGTCTCAAATCTGGGGGTGGTGGAGGTAAGATTTACCCCAACTTTTTTTACAACATGTCGTTTTCAATTTTTCCATAAAAATTTGAAACTTCAGAGTTTTTTGCAAAAAAAATGTGCTCTTGTCTCGTTTTGATAGGAGGCACCGTTATCGAGCACAATTGGTTTCAAAATTTCGCTGCATGCCCAAAAAATTCCTACAGGAAGTGGAAAACTTCGTTTGTGAAACTTAAACGAGATAGAAACACATTTTTTTTGCAAAAAAACTCTGAAGTTGCAAATTTTTATGGAAAAACTTCCGGAAAAATTGAAAACAACTTGTTCTGAAAAAGTTGGGCTAAATCTTACCTCCACCGCCCCCAGATTTGAGACATTTGAGGCATGCAGCGAAATTTTTAAATCGATTGTGCTCGATAACGGTGCCTCCTACCAAAACGAGACAAGAGCACATTTTTTTTGCAAAAAACTCTGAAGTTTCAAATTTTTATGGAAAAATTGAAAACGGCATGTTGTAAAAAAAGTTGGGGTAAATCTTACCTCCACCACCCCCAGATTTGAGACGCCCCTGTTAAATTTTAAAAATTATGTTTACAGCAAAAGATTCAGCATTTGGTACTTACACATTCCATAAAATTTCATAATTTTACCTGTACTTGTTTCGGAGATATTTAGAAGGAAACGTCTTCAGGTCTTCTCTTTTAAAAAGCTATAGCTCCTTTGCGAAGCATATTTCGGTGTACGCTTATAGGAGCTTTTTGTCTTATTTTTGGCCACAGAACACGCTGGTAAAATATTGCACGCTAATTTCGGGCCACCCTGTATATACGGTTCATCGCATACCATGCCGGGTCGCAGCGGAGTGGGATGGGCAGCGTAAATGAATAGCTCAGTAGTCGAATTTTTGTGCAAGTCCCTGCGCCTCGTCTTAGTGAACACGTATTCTGTAAATCTTCTCGTAAAATTTCAAGTAATCCAGAATATTTATTGTACGACATTCTAAAATACTGAAAAAGTTTTTTGTCGCCAAACAAAAGATCTTTAAAAAGTACGTGGAATTCTTCAAACCTCTTTCTCTTCAAACAAATGTTATGTACACATAGCTTACGTTTCCCTCTTAGTTTGTTCGTGTTTTCCTTCGTCTTCGAGCAATAGCTCAAACAACAAGTTTCTCGTCAGAACTACCCATTCGCCATTCACCACAAAATACATACTGTCGCAGCTCACGAACGAAATTCAGCCGACTTGTGCGCCCCGACCCGGCGTAGTGGACGAAGTTGCGGTCTCCGCGTATTTTGCGCTGCGACCCGCTCTGACATAGACATAGTCTGCGCAGCGTAGACTACGCTTACTTTTATCAGCTGTTTCGTCTGCGTCTGCCGGCAGCAGATTAAAGGATTTTTATAGTTTGTTTTCCATTTGAAATATAAACAAGTTTAATCCTAATATACGAGTTTTATTATTATTTTTTGTTAATGGTAATGTATTATTATTATTAGGAATCTCCGGCCCAAGAACAAGTGGTATCTGGCAACCCTAGCTAAAATTCATCTACATATTTGGTATTCATTATTCAGCGAAACAAAGGTATTTTGGTACGGACACTAAAATAGTTGTACTTATATTCTTTTGGGGATGCAGTCTGTGGTAGATAAATAAAACTCTTTGTCTTTTCGAGCTTTCGGCAAATTTTTATTGCCTTCTTCAGGAACTACAAATCACTATTACAATAAACATAAATTAATACTGAAGATTCACTTACAAACGACGGGGAGTCCATAAAATTTTTGTTAATATAAAAATATCATACATGAATGTATGACATAATGACAAAATGCGAAATTTGATGTGATGATTTTGGCCAACTAGTAATAGCCGAAATGGTAAGTTATTAACTGTATTTTTGACCATGCAGGACATTATTAATCTTAATGTATGAAACACGAGGAACAAGAATAAGGGTATAACAAAGTTGCATCTGAGTCGCAGTGCAGATGGCGCTCCTTCAAAGTTAACGGTTAAATTAAAAGTTGCTACTCACACATTTTCTGCCAACAGATTCTTGTTTTACTGACTCTTTGCATCATGAGGAAAGGCAAAATAATACTGTCAGATACATTACAAGACGCGAGTGGGTGCCACAGAACCCCAAACTTATCTCGGGCGGGAGCATCACGTGACATATTTTCTACCAACAGATTTCTCTTTTACCGACTCTTTGTATTATGAAGAATGCCAAAATGTCAATGCCAGACGTATTAGATAGTCACGAGTGGGTGCCAGACGATTCCAAACTTTTCTGAAGAGCGCCATCTGCGGTGCGACTCAGATGCAACCTCCTTATAACCATACTCTTGTTCTTCGTGTTGATGCATTAATACTAACAACGTCCGGCATGGCAGAAAATACAGCAATAATTTACCATTGCAGCTCCCTAACCAATATAAGTGTATCGTCTGGCACCCACTCGCAACTATCTACTGCGTTTGGCATTGACATTTTGGAATTCTTCATAATACAAAGAGTCGGTAAAAGAGAAATCTGTTGGTAGAAAATATGTCACGTGACGCTCCCGCTGGAGATAAATTTGGGGTTCTCTGGCACTCACTCGCGACTTGTAATGTATCTGACAGTATTATTTTGCCAACCAATAAATCGATAGAATAGTCAGAAAGTCGGGAACTACTCTTGTAGTAGTTAGGCAAACATATAACAAAAAATGGGGTCTAAGGCCAGGAATGGTGCACTGGCTGTACACCAGAGTGGTCAGACCAGGAATAATGTATGCAGCTTTGGCATGGTGGCCCAAAGTCAAACAGGTAACTACTACGTTAAGGCTAAGCAAAATTCAGAGGCTTGCCTGCCAAGGGATAACAGGGACGATACGGACTTCGCCAACTGCAGCCATAGCCATAGAGACTCTTCTGGACCTTCCCCCTCACCACTTCGTGATACAGGGGGAGGAGAGACTGGCACTATACAGACTGCAAAATTCTTTTTACCGTGTCCGTCTGGGTACAGAGCTCACTAGCATTATTGAGGACATAAAGGATCCCATGCTCGACATGAGGACGAATTACATGGTCGCCAAGAACACCACACAACCACTCTTTCAGGTCACAATCGATGACCCTAGAGTGGAGAACCAAATTCTGAACAGCATACCTTCCAGGCCGTGCCGATAGAATCTAGTGCGCACGTAAGTGGGGGAACGTGACGTCAATTGGGAGCGCGAACCTGGGAGCCGGGCATTTATCTTTACAGCAACGGCGTTATCGCACGAAGACTTTACAGACTTTGCTAACTTGCCAGTATCTTTGACAAGTTTATAATGCCTAATTGAGCTATCGTGGGTTGTTACAACAATAACTGAAATACAAATGACGTTAGCTTTTTTAGATTTCCGCGGGATTCTTCGCTAGCAACTATATAGCTCAACATATATAAAAGTGCAGACAAAGTACTGCGTTGTCTAGTTCGGACGCTCACGTATTTGAGAATCAAACAATAGAGTCCATTAGTGTAACGGCGAAATCAAAGCGCGAAATTTAAAACGCTATCCTAAGAGAATAGTTGGATAAAATTTTTCAATGCATTTTAAATGGAGATTAGATGACCTTGCACTTCACATTCTATTTTTACCTTTCATCCTGATTTCTTAGCATTAAATCAATATATGGCGATTACTATGAAGCCTTTTTTCGCCGTTTGTCTTGTAAAAGCATTTATTTATGCAGTCATTTTGTTTAAAACTAAAATTCAACAAACCACTGCAATTTACGGCGCGAGAATGTCGGTGATAGAACCGGCGCAGTAGATTATTTAAATGAAGTCGTTAACAACACTAATTTTTAACACTTTTTCTTCCATTTTACACTTTTTAAATATAAGTAAGGACTTAAACCACCTATTAAATAAAAATTAAAAAATAAATAACCGGAGAAATAAACAATTTAGCCCAAACCCTGTGCAGCAAACGTCAAAATAATCTCCAAGGTTACCGGTCTGGTCTGAACGCGACATACGTTCTTTTCTAATATGTACTGTGCTCCGTTTTAAAATATTTCTGAAATTAAGTTGTATTTTAAGTTGTTTTTGAAAATGTAACAGCTGGAAAGAGCAGTCTATATGTCACTTGCAGAATCCCTGTTAAGAAATGCACTGAATTTAAATAATCAGTGTTTAAAATCTATGTCCCATAAGAGCTCCATGTTAAGAATTTTGAAGTAGGATAGCCCGCGAAACTAGTAACATAACCTAACTAATGGACTCTATTAAGTTTACGATTTCAGAGTTTATCAGAAACTGATAAGGGTAAAATTGTGAAGAAAACGGGAAAAATAGCAAACTAAAATTAACTTTGTTGTGATTGTGATTCGCGCCGTATTCTTTAACGCATGCATTCAGTATTTTGTAACATAAAATCACCAAGCAAGAGCTAAAATCGGCTATTGTTGAAAGGGACTAAGCATTTTAACAAATTTTACACTGGACAAAAATACCTTAAATATACATGACCTAATAAGTTAAACTAAAGTAATCAGAAATGTTTACAGATAGGTATCTCATTTGTTAATGTACTAAAATTCCTCCGAAGAAAACTGGCTTTCGGAAAATGCAATGTTTTCTTGTCACCTATTAAATTTCTTAAATATTTAGTTAGTTCCTTTCACAAATAATCGATTCTGTTAAGTAATTCACCGATTGAAATAACAGTTGTCATGTGAATTATCATTGTATAAGGTGGCCCACTGAAAACAGTAAGTGCGATTTTATGTCATTTAGCATCATTTTCACGAAAAAAGCTGGGACATGTCGATTTTGGTTGCAAGGGGGACATCTGACTTCGATGTTTTCATTCATGTAACTTCAACCCCAAAGCGGAAGGGGAAAGCACCCTTAAATTTTTAAATAGGAGGTAGTGTCAAGATGCACACCGTATGAAAGGCCTTTAAGGCTGGGATACTCGAATACCCGAGAAGCGTTCTCCTCGTTTCTGAGACGGTGTTAATACAGACAGTCCAGCTCAAAAACTATATTACTTATAGACATGAATTATGGTTTAAAAGAAATATGAGGGTTGGTAGAATACGCTTATAACTATTTTATTTGCCATATTTACACTGTTGTTAAAATAGACGAAGTTGAAAACTGGCAAATTTTAACGGAAAACTTAGCATTATTCACACACAAATTGTACATTCGGATTGTAGTTAACAGCCAAATAAAATATATGAGCATATTCACCGATCTTTTAGCTTTATTTTAAGACTATATTTGCCTAATTCCGTTGTTTTCTGCTGGACTGACTGTACCAAGCGGTTGCTAAAGCTATGTCTATTTCTGTCTTACACATGTACTGCCGATCTCCTGTCCTTTCGTTGCGTATCCCACCCTTAAATTCTCTTTATAACAGTTTTTCATTTTTTTAAATGGACCACTAAGCTCCAAGAAAATGCACTTTAAAAATAACATTAATTAAGTCACCTTTTAACACCAGTAAGTGCGATTTTATACCATTGGAAGCACATTTTCTCAGAAGTCAGTGGCCCGTTTTAAAAAAATGAAAAACTGATAAAGAATATTGAAAGGTCTTTCAAACGGTGTGTATCTTGATACCACCTTCCATTTAACAATTTAAGGGTGCTGTCCCCTCCAGCTTTGGGATGAAAACATCGAATTCAGATGTCCCCCCTTACAACCAAAATCGACGTGTCCCAGCTTTTTGCGTAAAAATTATGCAAATGGTATAAAATCGCACTTATTGTGTTCAGTGGGCCACCCTGTATAATGTATGTGAGTTAATCAGTCATTTTGTATTAATATTTTTGCACCGATATCGACCAATCAGGAGGCTAGGTTCAGTAAAATTATCTTGCATAATATAATGTTTCTATTGCTTATTAGATGAGGGAAATTATAAATATAATCTACTGCAATATCATTCGACCTTCCTAGTATGTATATTCAAATACTTTTTCTCCTTTTCTAACAAAATTAGTGTTGCTTTTAGGATACACCCCCCTCGCGTTAACTTTGTTCTCAAGTTTAGAAAATATTTTTCTCGAATACAGTAAGGTAGTCTTCTGATATTACTACCGAATTTGTTTTGTACTTAATAAATACAAGTTTAAGTTTACTCGAAAATCAAAGTTATGCTTCATATTTGAATAATTAACCACGTTTTACAATATTGCACGAACCATAAGTCTTCCAAATTCATCATTTATTTAGTTTTGATTTATTTATTTGAAACATCTTTAACTAATTTTATTTTATTTTGTGTCACTATAATAAATTAATTATTGCAACAAATATGTTTCATTTTTTCTTGGTAGGTGTACAAAATCATTCTAATATAAACGAGAAAGGCATAGATATGCTTTGCCGTGCATAGCGGACCGTATACATTCGAGGGTTTGGCGCTCCCAAGCAACGTCATGCGCGCTCCCGACCGAATAGCGTCTGCCTATGCACTCACCATATACAGGGTGTCCCGTTTTTATTATTACAAATTGAAACAGGTGATAGAATATGTAATTTTAAGACAAAAGTTTCCCATAAACATGTATCCAAAAATACTTCGTAAGGGAGCTGCACCCCCTCAAAGATGTGCCTCTGTTAATGGTTTTCTCCCGTTATTTCAGATACCGTTTCAGATGAAATTACAAAATTCGGTGCAGCTTATAATCTTTGTATGCCTAATCGAATTCTAAAATCAAAATTTAAAATTCTTAATCAGGGATGATTTAAACTGAAGGGGTGTGGGGTTAAGAGGGCCCTAACTGTTTTGGCTGTAGTCTCTTGCCACTTTCAGCAACAAAATTTAAAATTTCATAGTTTCTTACAAAAGACAGGTCTCTTGCATTTTTTCGGTACAACTTACTGTTTTCAAGGAAATCCAAAGTAAAATTTATGTTACAGACCATAAATAGCATCAAAATCAATTTTTACAAAATAATAAACTTATTAAGAAAGCCATTTTTATTATTTCATATCTGCACATTAATATTGTAATTTTGTAATTTTATCTGCAACGGTATCTGAAATAACGGGAGAAAACCATTAACAGAGGCACATCTTTGAGGGGGTGCAGCTCCCTTACGAAGTATTTTTGGATATATGTTTATGGGAAACTTTTATCTTAAAATTACATATTCTATCACCTGTTTCAATTTGTAACAATAAAAACGGGACACCCTGTATATTTATGCCATGGGACATTCCATGAAAATGCGGACATAATTAGAAAAAAACAAATAAATTTATATGTCATAGTAGGTTGTACATCTTGTTTCTAAAGAATCACATTACCATATTCATTGTTTTTACAAGATAAATTCGAGAAATGTCACTTTGGCAAGCGTCAGAACTTAAAACTATAACAGTAAATGTTTAAAATTTACTATTGTGATGGCTGGTGAACTATTTTTCTTGGAATCCACAAGCAACTGGTAAGTATTTTTGATTGTAAATAATAATTAACAGTTCTCTAGATTTATCCTATGACATTGTTGTCTACTTCTGCCAGCCTTTCAGCAAAGAAGTAAATGTTAAAATATATTAAAATCATTGTAGCGCGAGTTACCGAAAAGTACAATTTAAAAAAATATATCCTTTTATCTTTTTTTATCGCGTTTTAAGTCTTTATATTTGTGTTGCCTACATTTACTTAAAAGCATAGTCCAAAAACATTAGAGCAATATATTTCAAAATGAAATATTTCTTTAGGTTTTCATTGAAACGCGAGTTACCGATTTGAACCTAATAAATGTGCCATATATCAGCGTTTTGAGTGTAAACTTAAAATACCGTTTTTAAGTGTACTGTACTGGTACTGGGAGGGTAAATACACTCTCGGATTATTTTATCTTGCTACAGTGTAGAATACTTCACCCACAATTTAATCGCAGCATTTTTTAATGTGCAGTAATATGACAAACATGCGTATTTTTCAAAAAAAAAGTCCAATAATTTTTTTTAGAAAGTATGCCTTTGTCTGGTGCTGAAAAAATGAAGAGAAGAAGGGAAAAGTTAAAGAGGCTAGGAATGTATGACGATTATAAGAAAAAACATGCAGAAATATGCAGAAAAAGTAGAGCAAAAAAGAAAGTAGCCATTAACAATTTACCACCTTCAAAACGGAAGCAACTACAAAAGGATCTAAGAAAAAAAGTCAATGAAAGAGTAAGAAAATGCCGCTCTCTTAAAAAATCTGAACTTCCAAGTGCAGAATTATCTCCTCCTTATACCTCGGTTCAATCTTTGGGAAAAGCAGCAGCACGAGCGCGGAGATTGTTGCCCCAATGTCCTGACAAACGAAAAGTTGTTTTAAGAAAACTTTTGTTAGAAGTTGAAGAAACAAAGGAAGCGTCCTGTCTTTCTTTAAACCTCAAGGAACATCGCGGATCTTTAAATAGCGAGGTTGTCACCGCCATAAAAGAATTTTATTTGAGGGAAGATATTAGTCGCCAAGCTCCTGGACTAAAAGATTTCATTACAGTTCGCGAAAAAGGAAAACCCAAAGAAAAAATGCAAATAAGGCATTTATGTACTACAGTTTCTGAAACACATGCTTTGTTCGTTAGAGAATATGGAGAGATCGTAGGAAAGAGCAAATTTGCCGAATATAGACCAAAACATGTTTTTTTAAGTAGCCAACTTCCCCATAACGTGTGTCTATGTAGGTACCATGAAAATTATATTTTAGCTTTAAATGCAATGTACGGCATTTCACCAGAATGTCCTCGGTATGACCACGATTTTATAAAGTCAGTAATATGTGAAAACCCAACTAAAGAATGTTGGAAATTTACTTGTGGTGCTTGCAAGGACATATTAAATACAAACTTAGAACAGTACATAAATGCTTGCAATAACTCTGAAGTTTCATGGTTGGTATGGCAAGACAGCGAAGGAAAATTGTGTAAAGTTTTACATTCTGGATCAGCTTCGGAACTGAAGGGGCACATACTTAGTATGTCGAAAACTTTTTTTGAACATTGCTATGTCAAAAGGTATCAAGCTGAAGCATATCAAAATGATAGAAAGGCTATATCGGCTAGCAACTTTGATCCATCAGCTGCCTTGGTGCAAGTAGATTTTTCGGAAAATTTTACTTGCATAGCACAAGACGAAGTTCAAAGTTTTCACTGGGCTCAACCACAAGTAACTTTGTTTACGGTATCGGCCTGGTTTATGGGCAAACAGCATCCGATGGTTATTGTATCCGATAATCGTAACCACAATAAAGAAACGGTGGCGATTTATATGGATCGGATAATAAAATTACTGCCACCCTGTATTACCAAAGTGTACATTTGGTCAGACGGACCAGCATCACAATTTAAGAATAGGTATATAGTGGAAACTATAAAAATTATTCAGCAACTCAATGAGAAAGACATAATTTGGAATTATTTTGCTACGTCACATGGAAAGGGTCCCGTAGATGGTATAGGTGGTGCGTTAAAAAGATTGGTGCGAAACAAGGTTATGAGAAGAGAGGCAGTTGTATTTAATGCAGAACAATTTGCTAAAGCCGCTGAATGTTCAAAAGTAAAAGTTATTAACGTCACTCCAAAAGAGATAGAGGATGTAGCTAAAAAAATGAATCTACGCGCCATTTTTGATCAAGCCGCTTCAATACCCGGAATATCTAAAGTCCATCTAATTTATTTTCAAAACGGTATTTTAAAAACAGGTCACGTCACATCGGATTTACAGATCGGCATAAAAGTAATAGATGAAAATAATTACTTCAGTGATCAGAATGATGACATTCCACTGGCTACACTTAAAAAAAGACTACAAGCTACTTCTGATAAACTAACAGTATAATTATTTTACTTCAAAATTTTTTTTAAGTTTTGGTGGTAACACGAGTTACCAATTTAATGTAGCACGAGTTACCAAACTTTTTGTTGTTTATTTTTCAAAAGCACATTTTTCAAAAATAACTAATATCTTCATAGTTTTCTTTCTCTTTGACCTAATCATATTTTTGTGATTTAAGAGTAGTTCAATTGTTAAATTAGCAGAAATATTAAAAAATTTAAGGAAAGGTAAATCTTATGTCCTTAAGACGTAACGCGAGTGACTACTGAATTTGCTCTTATAAAAATTAAAATTTCAAAACATTTTGTTTATTGTAATATTCATTTAATTGTTTCAGAATAGTGTAAGTTTTTAATTAAAAATGTTGGTTTTAATTAAACTATGAGGCCCGGTTTTTCAAATGAAAGTTAACTTGTAGGTTAGCAAACCGTAACTTCAAAGTTAAACTTAGGTTGTGTTTTTCATGTTAATTATAATTTCTGGTTAGGGAACCGGGACTACTGTCAAAAATGTGCTGAAAACCATGGAAACAGCTTAATTTTTAACCTTATGTATGAAAGTCAAAGTAGGCCAATTCAGGGCGAATTTTAAATTTTGAAGTTTGTTGTTTGTTTAGATTTAAATACAAAAAGTGTGTTCTAGGAAGTAGAAGCCGTATTTGATGTTATAAGGTCTGTGCTGTGTTGTTTTCGGTCCTTTTATTACTTCCTCATCATTACTTTGTACGTTAATTTCCTAGTTGTTCATATTTTTTATTTGCTAGATCAAATAATGGTGTTGTCAGTGTCATTTATTCAGGTTATGATGCGCAAGTTACTGGTTAACCCATACCCCAAGTGTAGGTTAAAGTTAACTAACAGTTAGGAGGTAACCTTGATTTGAAAAACATCTAATTGAAAATAACTGAAGGTTTAGTCCTAACTGTCAGTTAACTCGAACTTGAAAAACCGGGCCTCAGAGTTAAGTATTGTCGTTTTACTGCCAAATAATATATT
Organism: Xestobium rufovillosum; assembly: GCA_963966045.1. Taxonomy (NCBI): domain Eukaryota; kingdom Metazoa; phylum Arthropoda; class Insecta; order Coleoptera; family Ptinidae; genus Xestobium; species Xestobium rufovillosum. Next base: position 2,615,119 of record OZ014493.1, read on the forward strand.
TGATTGTAACGCGAGTTACCATGGAATGTCCCCCATGATACCTTCCGGCAGTCTAATCTGGTACACCGACGGTTCTAAGACCGACACAGGCGAGGACATAGGTGCTGGGTCAGGACTGTTTGGAGATAAATCAATAGTGAAACTCAGCTCCTCTCTGGGCAAATATGCCTCTGTCTTTCAAGCAGAGGTCTACGCGATACTACGATGTGCGCGGGAAAACATTAAGAGGGGCTACAAAAATAAGCGGATCTTTATCTTATCAGACAGCCAGGCAGCTTTGAAGGCTCTTATGAGCCCAAAGATGTCTTCCAGACTGGTGTGGGAATGCTTCGAGCAATTTAATATCCTAGCCATGCGGAATGCAGTGAGACTGCTTTGGATTCGAGGTCACTGTGGGACGATAGGGAACGAGAAAGCCGATAAACTAGTAAAGCGGGGCTCCAATGATCCTTTCGTTGGACCGGAACCTGCCCTAGGCATAACTAAGAGTGCCGTCAGACACGGATGGATTCGCGCACAACATCACAATTACTGGAACATGATTCCAGGACACAGGCACAGCAAGTCGAATATATAGGGACCTTGCAGGAAAAGATGCTCAGAACTACTTTGCCTTAGTAGGATGCAAATTAGAATCGTAACAGGCTTCCTAACGGGACACACGACCGTTAAAGAACACCTGTGGAAGATTGGCAAATATTACGGAGACCTTAACTGCCGCTTGTGTAATAAGGGACGGGAGACAGCTATGTACATCTTGTGCAGATGTGAAGCTCTAGACCAAAAGAGGCAGCGAATTTTCGGGCGATGTCTGATGGAACCGGAAGAATTTTCCACACATTCAACGTTTGACTTGTTCCGTTTGGTCCAAGGCACCAAGATCATGGAATGGGTGTGACTTAGAATTAGGGTGAGCACAATAAGTCTATTTTGTGGCTGCAGTGCATCTGAGCCTATGGGCAGGCAGTCCCAAAGGGGGAAAAAAATTATTTTGCCGCTCCTCATGATGCAGAGAGTCAGTAAAACAAGAAGCTGTTGGCAGAAAATGTGTCAGTAGCAACTTTTAATTTAACCGTTAACTTTGAAAGAGCGCCATCTGCACTGCGACTCAGATGTAACTTTGTTATACCCTTATTCTTGTTCCTCGTGTTGCATACATTAAGATTAATAATGTCCGGCATGGTGGAAAATACAGTAATAACTTACCATTGTGGCTATTACTAGCTGGCCAAAATCATCACATTAATTTCGCATTTTGTCAAAAAATTATGATTTTGACAGTTTGCCCGAATTTCCCGACTTACACCTATCCATATCATACAAAAATCCAATAGAAAAAAGCACTTTTAGTTTTTTCCGAATTTTCCAATTTTCCGGGCAACTTTTCCAATTTTTCGTTCCCTAAAAACCTTATTTTTGAAAAGAATTAGCCAAATCAGTCCAACCGTTAAGCACTTTCAGTTTTTCCCGAATTTTCACATTTTCCGGTGTATTCTCCAAAAATTTTCTTTCATACAAACCTTGTCCTGACAATTATGATTACAACAAAATAAAATCAGTCAAATTGGTCCAGCCGTTAAGCACTTTTAGCTTTTCCTGAATTTTCAAATTTTCCGGTGGATTTTCCAAAATTATGATTTTTATAGTTTGTGCGAATTTCCCGACTTACGCATATCCATATCATACAAAAATCCCATAGAAAAAAGCACTTTCAGTTTTTCCCGAATTTTTCAATTTTCCGGGCAACTTTTCCAATTTTTAGTTCCCTAATGCCACGTCCGGCCTCTGTTTTGTCGACGTTCCAAATTATTTTGTGCGTAAGCTCCAACTGAGCGCGTCGAATTCGACTGTATCAGTTGTTCCGGAGTCATAATGGATCGCGCTTGAGGCTTGAGAAATTCTTATTCGACTTGGCTCCAAACGCTGTCTACGCTCTTCGTCAGTCTCATTGACTCGACGATCATGTAGTTGGCTTGCATTGTGCGTACGCCGACCGATATTTCGACGCCTCACTGGTGGCATTTTTTCCAAAGAAACACCAAATACATGATCACACACTGACAATTCAATTTTTAGAACTGTCAAACTGAACGTCACATTTTTGTTTAGCAAACAGATTTTCATACAAACATACCATCCAAATTTTCGACTTTCCCGGTGGATTCTCCAAAATTTTCTTTCATACAAACCTTGTCCTGACAATTATGAACACAACAAAGAAGAAATCAGCCAAATCGGTCGAGCCGTTCTCAAGTGATGATCTTACATACATGCGGCAATTAATTTTTATTTAAATAGAAGATTAACAAAAATGTTATCGGCTCACCGTAGTTTGTAAGTGAATCTTCAGTATTAAGTTATGTTTATTGTAATAGTGATTTGTAGTTCCTGAAGAAGGCAATAAAAATTTGTCGAAAGCTCAAAAAGACAAAAAGTTTTTATTTATCTATCACAGACTGCATCCCCCAAAAAATTATAAGTACATACAGTGGTTCTCAAAAGTAACGGATAAATTCTATAAAATCGTTGAGAAAAATATTTCAAACAAATGCTCGGACACGTCGATTTTTATTTTTAAATTATCATTTACAAATGTAATTTTCAACCCCCCACTAATCGCTAACAACCCCAACTTTAAAAATTCAAATAGCAAAGTAGACGTTCTGATACCTCATTTGATAGCATTTTTTATGCTGAATACAATAAACAAAAGTTTTTCAAAATCGGATGATAAATAACGGAGATATTTACCAAAATAATTTTTGAAAAATAACAAAACTGTAAAATTAAATTAAATCAAAAAATGTTCAAATTTCTGTCCGTTATCGGAGAGGCAATACCCTAATCTAGAGACAAACGCTTGTTGAATATTTTGTAACATTTGCAGTTGTTTTTACCACTCATAGAACAGGAGCCCATACACCAAAAATTGTGCATAGTAGGTTTACTCCAAAAATGCCTGAGATGTTGTGATTTTTGGGTCGTGGAACACAGAAATGCCCATGCCAGTTTTTGTTTTTGGTACAGTGATGTGTGGCAGGTCAGGTCAGTATTTTAGGTTTAGGACTGGGGTTTGCGGGAAGCACTAAATAATGAGAAGTTACAACGATGCTTTCTGGTCGGACGTCAATTATGCAACGATATCGGATCGGTTTCGGTGAAAGTATACAACGACACTTCCTAGTGACGCTCTGGAGCCAGATATACAGCGCGCTCTTTCGGTTTCGGTATCGGTATCTGGTACGCTCTGTATATCTAGACTAATCGGATCGTTACCTTTGTAACGATACAACGGGGTTGCATCTGGTCAGGTCAGGATCGTCGATAATACCCTTTGCTCAATAGTCGAAGAAGGGAGGGTTCGTTATTGCTTACTAAACGGTGAATTATAAAACATAAACAAATTAAAATGGTTTCTATTAATATAACTATTTACATTTTAAACGGAATATGAAACGGATATTTACAGGAAAATATATACATGAAAAATAAATGAGAAATTCTAGTATTAAAATCAGGACGGTAGTGTAACTGGTTTCTCGAGTGAGTAGCGCACGAGATCTGGGCTAGAGGCCTAGCTCGTGGACTATTCCCTCGGGATCAGCTATCACTTGAATACGGGTAGTCTCGTCGTATGATTAACTGTTCCGGATACTTGCGGTTTCGTAGTAGCACCTATAGCGCGACCGGTCGGGGTTTCAAGTCGGGGATGTACGTTAGAACACCAAGGGTGTAATCCCTTGCGAGACTCGTTTATTATTTGACGTGCACAAGCTTTATAACTGACGGGACCACCCCAGGACATATGCAGATTATTGTAAGGACCATCCGCTGCCCATCGACAAGGCTGTGTAATCCGCCGCAATGAATGCAAGCATGTCGGTTCTTACTTTCCTGCACCTGTACTGGTAAATGGACCTACCTAATTAAGTCAGCTACGCTTCCGCTACAAGTCAAGTAACTCCGGTCTTGTTAACTTAATTATTGGTAGCCCTTCGGCTTCGATAATTAAGTACTAGCGATGAAGACTTGAGTATTTATTCTTCGAGAATAAATCGGATACGGGAATGAACAGAAAATCACACGCCGTGAATTAAACTCATTCAAGCGGACTGTCGGTTAATATTTATCGGACGCGGGTGGAGAGAATTCTTCTTCGCAAACCGGTGAAGAAGATTCTTCCTGGACCTCTGCTGTGTGGCTTCCTTTATAGCCACCCGAATAGGTTCGGCGGTCGGCGGTCAGGCTCGCTCTCCTACCATCGAAACACGTGACGTGCCACTCCCACTCTTCTCGTGCTCTTGTTTATTTACAATCATGACGTAGCGGCTTGTATTTCTCTCTTCATCTGGATATGCCACGGCTCTCGCTCCGTGACGCGGTTGCAATAGAGAAAACAATTATGAATGCTAATCCAAGTTTGTTGGATGTAACCAGCATTCCAATTATGCATTGTTACAAAGTAATCCAGCGGACGTGGTTCGCTTGTTGTGAATTCTGGGACACTGACCCGCTGCAGGGGTCAAACTATGTAAATAAATCACCCCCAAAAAAATTATAGGTTTACGCATGGGGATTGGAGCGATCTCCTAATTTACCTCCAAACATCATGAATCTCGACTCCCATTCATTTTGGTTGGTACAAAGAGGCGCCACACTCGCGACATTTTGTAAATTCACCCAGGTAAAAAAAATCATAAGTTTACTCTTCAAAACTTGGAGACAAGTTATTTCAATCACAAAAGTCGAGTATTCAATGTTGCCTATAAAAAACATTGGTACAGGGGGGCGCTAGAGACGCAACATTTTGTAAAAAAACTTACGTAAAAAAATCATAAGTTTATAAATGGCGTTCACGAATTTGATTATGATGAACCTACTGATTACAAAAATACATTCCCTCTCGTTGAACGGTGGTACAAGGGCCCGCTAGAAAGGTTGAAAGAAAGCAATTATTAATTTTCACCCTTCATCATAAAGATTTCAGACCGAAAACTGGTTGGACGCTTACCTTCATCCTTCCTATCCTGAGATAACCTACGCTTTTCCCCAAAAGTTGAACATCCTACATCCCTAACTACTTGAGAGCAGTAGTCCAATCTGGGCCTACCATTACCTCTTCATATTCCTATCTCTGACTAGTATGTTGCGAACTAAGCCTTCATGCCTCAGAAGGTGTCTTACTATCCTATCTCTCCTATTCCTTACCGTCTTCCATAAATTTCGCTTTTCTCCAACTCTTTCTAATACCTCTCTGTCGCTAACCTTATCTACCCACGGTATCTTCATCATGTGTCTAAAGCGCCACATTCCAAAATGCTTCTAATTTTTTCCTATTTGCTTCTCCTATCGTCCAAGTTTCGCACCGGTACACTGCTGTGCTCCATGCATACGTTTTTAAGAGCCTCTTCCGAGTTAATACATTTATCATTTTCTAGCATAATATATATATATATATATAATCGATTCCTCTTCTACCGTTAGGTGTCGAGGTTTTCGTTTCATTCACGACTCGTTCACAATCATTCTCCATTTCTTCCTATCCCTCGCTAGCACTTCTGCTTCTTTCCATGTCAATCCTCTTTCCTTAAGTGTTTCGGCTACCACGTTGTCCCATGTCCTTCTAGGTCTTCCTCTTCGTCTCTTGCCTATTTTCTTCGCTTCCCATATCTTTTTAACTTGCCTATTTTGATCCAGCCTGTTCAAGTGTCCCCACCATCTTAATTGCGCCTTTTTCACATGCTTGCTGACACTTTCAACTTCTAATTTTTCCCTGATACTTTCATTTTTTATCTTATCCATTATAGTTACTCCTGCTACTCGCCTCAAATACTTCATTTCAGCAGCTTGCAATCTCTTTTCCAGTTTCTCTGTGAGTACCCACGATTCACATCCATACAATAAGGTTGGTAAATATATCGTTTTGTATACGGTGAGTTTCGTCTTCTTACTGATCTCCTTCTTATTTAAAAATCCATTTCTTATAGCATGATACAACTTCACCGATGATGCTATCCTGCTATTTACTTCTCTTTCCAATTTTCCCGTTCTGTCTATTGCCGCTCCTAAGTACTTAATGTTATCGACCTGTTCAACATCCTTTCCATTTATTTGTATTTTGATCCTTTTGTCTGTATTTGTTATTATAATGACTTTGGTTTTGCTTACATTAATGGTCATGCCTTTCTCCTTCAATTTCTCAGTCCATATGTCCACATTACGTTGTAGTGTCTTTTCGCTGTTTGCCTTCAGTATAATGTCATCAGCAAATACACATTCACTTACAGTGAAGTTCTTCAATCTATTGTACCCCACATCTATCTTGGCGGATTTCTCACTGCATTCTGTAATTATTTCATCCATGTACAATATGAACATCAGAGGACTGAGTACTCCTCCCTGCCTTACACCTTGGGTTGTAATGAATTCTTTTGTCTCTTGGTTCGCTGTTCTAACTATATTGGAGCTGTTTTTATATAGTGATTTTATTGCTTGAACTAGATTCCCGTCTACTTCATAGTTTTCTAACGTTCTCCAGATCTGCTGCCTCGGTACTCTGTCAAAAGCCTTCTCTAAGTCTATCAAACACAAGTACAAATCTTTGTCAAACTTTAAGAATTTTTCCGTCAGATTCCTCATTGTAAAGATGTGATCTTGCACGCTGTATCCCGGTCTAAACCCACTCTGTGCATCGTGCATTTTCTCCTCTGTTTCTTTCCTGAGCCTTCTCTCCAGAACTGTCTCATATACCTTGCACGCGCTGCTAAGCAAGGACACCCCTCTGTAATTTCCACATTCTCTTTGGTCCCCTTTCTTATAAATTGGGACTATGACTGAGATTTTCCAGTCTGTAGGTACTTTCTTAGTTGTCCAAGCTGTATTTATGATTTGGTGCAGTGCTCTTATTCCTCTATCCCCCATGCATTTGATCATTTCTCCTTTTATATTGTCCATGCCAGGCGCTTTTCCATTTTTTAGTTTCTTCACCGCATCTCTCACCTCTTCTAGATATATATTATTACTGATGTTCACTTCAGCCACGTTACTCTCTTCTTCAGTTTCATTATTCTCCACTTCTGTTGCTCCCAACATCTCCCTAAAGTGTTCACCCCATCTCTGCATTATCTCTGGTACTTCTGTGAGTATTTTCCCTTTCTTGTCTTTAATTTGCTTTATTGTTCTTTTCTTGTCTCCTCTCATGTTTTTTATGGCCTTGTAAAATAGTTTTTGATTACTTTTACTGTCTTCTTCCATTTTCCCTCCAAATTCTTCCCATTCCCTAGCCTTAGCTTCTTTGACTCGTTCTTTTGTCAACCTCCTAGCTTCCTTATATTTGTTGTATGCTTCTATTGTTTGCGTTGTTAAGTAGTCCTTCCATGCTTCTTTCTTTTCTCTTATAATTCTTCTAAGTTCTTCGTTCCACCAATTAGTTCTTTTCTTTGATCCTCCGGTAACTGTAACTCCACAAGTCCTGGTGGCTGCACTCCTTGCAATATCTTTAAAAATTCTCCATTGATCCTCCAGATTTCCTCGTTGTAGTTCTTCTTCCTTCTTATTCAACTCCATTGTTACCAGTTCAGCATACTGTTCCCTAATTTCCTTATTCTGCAGTTTATAAGTTCTAATGGTTTTTTGTTCCTTGCACGCATTTTTGTTTGTCTCCTTCATTGTATTTCGTTCTGTGCACATATTCCTGATGGTCGCCATTACTAAGTAGTGATCTGTCCCTAATTCAGCACTTCTGCTTACTCGTACATCTTTTATTATTTTCCGGTTTTGTTCTTCTGTTACAATATAATCTATTATTGATTTTTCTTTCCTTCCAGGCTCTTCTCTCGTATATTTATGACACTCTTTGTGCTGGAAAAACGTGTTTTGTATTACCAGCCCATTTTGTATACAGAACTGGATCAACCTTTCCCCATTTCTGTTCTTTGTGTTTTCTCCAAATTTCCCCATTGTACCCTGCGTTCCCTCAATTTTATCACCTATTCTTGCATTAAAATCTCCCATAATTATTACTGGGTTTCTGCTTTCTTCATATACTTCTTGTAATTTATCCCAGAACTCATCTTTCTCTTCAACTGTGCCATTTTCCCCAGGGCCGTAAACTATTATCATCTTTGTTATTTCTTCTCCTATCAGCTTTACCTTAATTGCCATTATTCTTTTATTAACTCCCTCCCAATCCACTACTTTTCTCATATACTTTGGACTTATCACACAACCCACACCTGCTTCTGCTCTTCTATGTACTTCCGTTCCACTGTATATTATTCCGTGTTCTTCTATAATTATTTCCCCAGTACCCTTCTTTTTTGTTTCCGTTATAGCTAATATTTCCAGTTTTGCCTTTTTAAATTCTTGTATCAATTCAATCTCCTTTCCATTCATACTTCTCACATTCCATGTCCCTATTCTAATGTTTTTACCATTTTTCGATCCTTGGTCGTACCGTTTTCCCGTCCCAGTCTTCATCTTCGCTAGTTTTTTGGTGCTGTTTTGTTGTTTTGACCAGGTTTTTCCACTTTCTCTTCCAAGTCCTGTGTCCGGTTGTTCCAAATCCATACTTTGTTGTCAATTATTATTTTTTGATAAGCTACCTTTACCGTCTTTCCTAGTATTCTTTCTTCTCTTGCTATATCTCTGAGCTTCTTTTGTACGCCTCTTTCCATTACTGTCAGGTCATCATCAATGTAGACTTCCTGAAGCTTCAGTTTGCTTTTGTTCCTCATCACCTTAATTTTATCGTCCATGTTATTAAGTTTTGCCACATATATAGATCCTCCTAGTTTCGTAATAATCTTGTTTACAACCTCAGCCTTTATCTTCACCTCTAATTGAGTTTCAAGAAGTTGTTGGACTCCTTCTATGTTATCATTGAGAGGATCCATTCCTTTAATTGTTATATTTAACCTTTTTTCTCTTTTCTCTTGTCCTTCTATTCTTCTCTCCATGTTATATAGCCTTTACTTTAGATGTCTGTTTTCCGCTTTCAGCTCTTCTACCTCTTTCCTGTAGATCTTCTGTTCTTCTTTTATGTCCTTCAGCTCCTGTTTTATTAATCCATTGTCAGCTATAAGCTGCTTCATCATACTTTTGAGCTCTTCCATATCTTCTTGGCTCTCTTCTTCTGTACCTGTACCTTTTGTTGGTGTCCTTTGCGTTTTCTTACACCTCTGTGAGAAATCTGGGGGGCTATCCTTTTTCCTTTTCTTATCTTCTCCTTTTGTATTTGTCTCTGATTTATCGCCGTTCATCAGCAACTATCAAATTTCGCTTCACCTTTTTGTTATTCACCCTTCAGTAACTGGCTTGCTTATGTGTATGATGGGTTGCCTACTCCGTAAACCGAAAGCGTACCACAGATTCTACTCTACGTATCGGAAATCGTCCAAGTTTCGCACCGGTATACTGCTGTGCTCCATGCATACGTTTTTAAGAGCCTCTTCCGAGTTAATACATTTATCATTTTCTAGCATAATAGTTGTTTCTTTTTATTAAATGCTACTCGGCCCTTCGCTATTCTTTGTCTTATATCTCTAGAGCTCCTGCCATCGCGAATTATTTGACTTCCTAAATAGCAGAAATCTGAGACTTTCTCTATCTTCACGTTTCTTATTTGTATGTTAGTTTTAGCCCTAATTTCACGCCCCCTACAGAACAAAATTTCGGTTTCTTTCTATTGATCTTCATACCATAGCCCTCCGTCAAAACCGCTTCCATTCGTTCAGAATCCTTCCTAATTCTTCTTTGTTGGATGCTAATACTGCTATAACATCCGCGAATCTGAGCATATTAATAGTTTGGCCCTGTATATTAATTCCAGCAGCTATTCTGTCTTTAACAATATTCATGGCATCTTCGATATATAAATTGAAAACTGAAATAAAGTTAAACGTTTCATAGAACCATTTTAATTTTTTTTTCAATTTCTTGCATTTCCTATTTACTGCAGTAATCTACACGCAGTAGGAACGAAGCTTCGGTACACAATCAATTATCGTGAATGGCAAGACTTTCGTACCACTTTTCAACGATGGCGAATGTATTTTCGCACTCAGTATGATTATATTGAACAAGTTATTGAACGCCATTCATAAACTTATGATTTTTTTTACCTGGGTGAATTTACAAAATGTCGCGAGTGTGGCGCCTCTTTGTACCAACCAAAATGAATGGGAGTCGAGATTCATGATGTTTGGAGGTAAATTAGGAGATCGCTCCAATCCCCATGCGTCAACCTATAATTTTTTTAGGGGCGATTTATTTACACAGTTTGACCCCTGCAGCGGGTCAGTGTCCCAGAATTCACAACAAGCGAACCGCGTCCGCTGGATTACTTCTCATTATTTAGCGCTTCCCGCAAACCCCAGTCCTAAACCTATAATACTTTTTAAGCAATTTTTTTTACACATTTACGGGTCTGCCACACATCACTGTACCAAAAACAAAAACTGGCATGGGCATTTCTGTGCTCCACGACCCAAAAATCACAACATCTCAGGCATTTTTGGAGTAAACCTATTATGCACAATTTTTGGTCTATGGGCTCCTGGTCTATCATTGCCGTATCAACGCCTGCTCGAATAATGGCACTTCCAATTGAATACATTTTGGTAAATATCTCCGTTATTTATCATCCGATTTGCAAAAATTTTTATTTATTGTACTCAGCATAAAAAATGCTTTCAAATGAAGTATCAGAAGGGGTACTTTGCTATTTGAATTTTTAAAGTTGGGGTTGTTAGCGATTAGGGGTTGAAGAGTGGGGGGTTGAAAATTACATTTGTAAATGATAATTTAAAAATAAAAATCGACGTGTCCGAGCATTTGTTTGAAATATTTTTCTCAATGATTTTATAGAATTTATCCGTTACTTTCGAGAAGCACTGTATAATAAAACAATCGAAAAGAAAAAATATATATCACTAAAGTAGTTGCTCTGGTCACCTTTTACCTCTCGGTGTAGGTGTTATCACTTAATTTAACCGTGCACAAATGTCGACCACTTCTTCCTGTCTTGCGCTAACTGTCTCGCTTCTACCACCGTCTTGCCCTTGCATCTCATAATCTTTGCAACTACTTTATCCCAGTTGTCTTTTGGTCTTCCTCTAACTCTTTTCGTCTGTTGTCTTGCCTTCCACACTCTCCTCACTTGTCTATTGTCGTCCATTCTTTCTAGGTGTCCCCACCATGCCAGCTGTCTCTCCTGAATGAAGTTTAAAACCGACTTGCACTCTAGCTCTTCCCTTACATCCTGATTTCTTACATGGTCTCTCATGGTAATGCCTTTAACTCTACGGAGGTATTTCATTTCAAGTGCCTGTATTTTGCTTTTTATTCTTGGGGTGAGTATCCAGGACTCACAGCCGTATGTCAGTACTGGTCTATAGACTGTATTGTAAATAACAATTTTTGTTTTCCTGCCCACTTCTCTCTTGCCGATAAAGCTGTCCTTCATAGCATGAAACAGTTTTGCTGTTTTTTCTATCCTCTCGTTGATATCTCCTTCTTGACCTCCGTTGCTTTCTATCATTACTCCCAAGTACTTAAATGTCTCCACTTGCTCAATATTTTTTCCGTTGATTTCAATATTTATAGCTAGCTGATCTTTCGATACTGCCATTACTTTGGTCTTTGCTGTGTTTATTTTCATCCCTTTTTCTGTAAGCACTTCGTTAAAACATTTAGATTGTTCTGTAGAGCCCTCTCACTTCCTGCCATCAAAACAACATTATCAGCAAAAGCGCATTCTGACACTTGAACAGTTTCTAAATTCTTGAATCCAGTGTGTAACTTTTTTAAACGTGGAGTGCACTCTCTTATTACGTCGTCCATGAATACAGTGAACAGAAGTGGACTTACAACTCCTCCTTGCCTCAACCCATTTTTTGTTTCAAAAGTTTCTGATTTAAAGTTTTTGCTAATGACGTAGTTGCTGTTTCTAGCGTATAAGCTCTTCACCGCTCCTGCAAGATTGCCGCTGACGCCTCTGTTCTTCATACTCTCGTAAATGTTTTCACGCTTAACTCGGTCGAATGCCTTTTCAAGGTCAATAAATACAAAATTGGCTTTGGTTTGACTCATCAGGGTTTTAGAAATTATCTGTTTGATGGTAAAAACGTGATCTTGTACACTTCTTCCCCTTTGAAATCCACTTTGTGCTTCGCTCAGTGTCGGTTCTATGATTCCTCTCAACCTCTTTTCTAGAATTCTTTCGTATACAGTAGTGGCCATAAATATAGCAACTTTTAAAAAATCAATGTAATATTAAACAACATTATTTTTAAGATTAGAAATGCATTCCAGCATTCACATTGCTTCTATGGTAAGTGTTTCCTGCAATAAAAATTAGAGCTTTGTGAATAACAAATTAATCCCAGCATTTGTTCAAATTTTTGTTGGACAGAAATATAGCAACAACTGTCATAAATAAGTTTAAAGTAATTAAAACGCCAGTTAAGTTGTACTTATCCCGAGTATTTATCGCGTTGGCACTATTTCTGGTTAGTAACAAAAAATGGGTCGGGCTAAAACAGTTTCAATTGAAATTAGGGACCTTATTACACAAAAGTATGAAAACGGTGTCAAACAGACTGAAATTTCAAGAAGTTTTAATTTAAATAAATCCGTTGTGTCCAGAATTTTAAAGCTATTTATGTTGAACCCATTCCAAATCCAGGAAGACCAAGAAAAACTTATGAAAGATTTGATCGACAGGTGTTAAGAATATCGAAAGAAAACCCATTCCTGTCCTCTTCCAAAATTCTCGTACAATAAGAAGGAGATTAGTCGACGGCGGGTTATTTGGTCGCCGACCAGCGAAGAAACCGCTGTTGTCAAAGAAAAATGGGAAGACCTGTCTCCAGTTCGCAATAGATCATATTAACTGGACCCCAGAAAATTGGAAGAATGTAGTTTTTAGCGATGAATTAAAATTTAATTTGTTTAAAAGTGATGGGCTACTCTATGTTAGACGACCAACGGGCAAGAGATTTGACAAGAAGTGCACATGTCCAACTGTTAAGCACGGTGGTGGTGCAGTTATGGTTTGGGGATGTTTCTCTAAGTTTGGGATGGGCCCAATCTGTCGAATCCATGGTAAAATGGATCGATTCATGTATTAAAATATTTTGCAATACCATCTGGTCCCATACATCGACTAAACAATGCCTTTAAGTTGTGTGTTTCAGCAAGATAATGACCCGAAACACTCGTCGAAACTTGTGCAGGATTGGTTAGCCGAGCAACACTTCGAAATTATGCGATGGCCATCACAGTCACCCGACTTAAATCCAATAGAAAATTTGTGGGATTACTTGGATGGCAAAATTAGAGGAAATAATTATACTAATTTGGAAAACCTTTATACTGCACTGGAAAATGCTTGGGAAATAATTGATGATGGATACATTACTAAATTAATAGAATCGATGGCCAAGCAATGTGCCCAGGTTATTAAAAATACAGGTTATTATACAAAATATTAAACGCTTTTGTTATTTTTAATTAATACTTGTCAAAAAATTTTTTTTCCGTAGTTGCTATAATTATGTCCAACAGAAAAATTAAAAAATATTAAAAATAATACTTGTTTTAATTACACATAAATACGCATTATGTACTAGAAATGTGTATGTATTTTAAGAACAAAAAGTAAATAAAAAGAATATTTTTGCTTAGAAAAAAAATTAAATTCGAAATTTCAGGAAGTTGCTATATTTATGGCCACTACTGTACCTTTTGTGCTGTACTCAATAGGGTGATTCCTCTATAGTTGTTACAGTCCTTTGCGTCCCCCTTTTTATGTATTGGCACTATAACTCCAACCTCCCAGTCCCTAGGTATTTTTCCTTCTGTCCATGCTTTGTTAAATATATCCAGCAATAATGCTGTTGCTTCCGGCCCCATGTACTTCAGCATCTCTGGTGTTATCTTGTCATGTCCCGGTGCTTTACCATTTTTCGTTGCTCTCAGTGCATCTCCCACTTCCCTCATTGTTATTGCTTCCGTTTCATCGTCAGAGGTCTCTGAACCAACATTTATGTCATCTTCTTTATCTTCATCTTTTGATACTAATAACAGCTCTCGGAAATACTCTTTCCATCTTTCCATTATATGTTGTTCGTTAGTTAATATGTCATCTGCCTTGTTCTTAATTGCTAGACTTTTGGTTGTTTTTCCTTTTCTCATGATCTTCAATGTCTTATAGAATAACTTTTGGTTTGCTTTATAGTTCTTCTCCATTTGCTCTCCAAATTTCATCCAGCTTTCTTCCTTCGCTCGTTTAACCATGTCTCTCACAACCTTGCGTTGTTCCTTGTATTCATTGTATCTTTGATCACTCCTGTTTTGCAAATATTGCATACACCTTCTCTTTTTAATCTTTATTTGTGTTTTTATATCCTCACTCCACCAGGCTGTTTGCTTTTTCTGGTTAGTAATCTTCTTTACACCACATGCTTCCTTCGCCGATTCCATAATGATTTCCTTAAACTTCTTCCATGTCTCGTCTACATCGTCAGTTTCGTCTATTCTATAACTCTGCTCTATCATTTTTGTTTTCATTACTTCTTCATATCTTTCTGCTGTCTCCTTGTTCCTTAATTTGTACGTCTTTATGGTCTCATGCTTCTTAGTGGGAAAGCATAATAGGAGAACGACTAGCTGATTAGGGCAGAAAAATGGAAAACTGGTGTCCAGAAACAATTCTTAACTAGCTACATTTGCCACATTTTGAGTTCAATTTTGGAGCTATAAAAAGTTCATAAAATTTCCATATCACAGTTGTTCCCGAAGTAAAACTTTAACAACATAGTATAGTGAAGGTTGACTGTTGTATGAAATAAATTACTAATTACAGTTCAAAATCGCAAGTGTAAATGGCTGAAGGGCATTTGCGGGATAAAATATAAGAAAAGTAACTCAATTTAAACATGTTACAGCTGTGAAAATGTTGTAGGTAAGAAGGTATTTTCAGTGAATTCAGAAAAATGAAAAAGTACTTACATGCCATTACAATAAAGCACAAATAATATAGCAGGTATTACAGATGCATGTAGCAACGTAATAAAAATATCTCTCGAAATATGTCCGATAGTATTGTTCATTTTGCGCAAGTCAAAGTCAAAATAACTAGAACAAAAAGGAAATTTTATTTACTATAACATGCTTTTCACAAACGATTTTTTGGTTTCAATTTTGCAGGAGTCTTTTTGTTATACAGCTACTTCATTTAGATTTTAATAATGTCAAGTAAGAAATAAAGGCAAAATGTAAATTTTTCCCAGATATAGGTACTTAGGTACCTAAAACGAAATATTTACTATGGTAGTGGTTACCCAATGATTGTCTCTATCTTATTCGATTGATTTAAAAATAATAAAGACAAATTCAGTCTTAAAGTGATCGAAATTCGTTTTTTATTATAGGTAAAACAAAAGGAACAGATGGAAGGTATTCAAGTAAATTGCACATTATAGATGATACCCCAAATCAATAGCAATAGCAAGACAAACTTTATATAATACTGCTAGTCAAACGTATGTCATAAGGCAAGCATGGCGAACCTATGGCATGCATGTCAGAGGTAGCACGTATGAAAATTTTGCTGGCATGTGAACGACTTACAGGTAGGTGATTTAAAAGCTAATAAATAAATAAAATTCTGCAATAATTAATTTTGTATTCATTTCTCCCCCTATTAAAAACCGCACAGAACATCAGCAACGCAATAAATATTATTTGCAAATTTCTGGCACTCAAACATAAAAAGTGGGGGGTAAACCACCAGGGATGTATGGTGTACAACATAGGGGATGTACTGGGATGTACGGGGAAGTATTGAGATGTGCGGGGATATATTGGGATGTACGGGGATGTATTGGGATGTGCGGGGATGTATTGGGATGTACGGGGATGTATGCGAGGATGTACGGGGATGTATGGATTGTAAACACGTAAAAAAGCCCGGGAATTACCTGATGCACCGATGTGCGCATGAGCGAAGCATTTTATCATCTGCATGTCGGGTCACGCGTGCTATTCGCGTAAGTCTCTCTTTCGTCTTCGGCGCATTGTTATGCTAACTGCGGTTAATTGCTACAGCCGGGGCTACAGCAGTCAATTCAACAGTTTGCTCATCTTTTGAGACGTTTGTAGCATAAGGTACGATTCTTTTGCGTTTAAATAAGTCAGAAATTCTTATTACTAATTAAGGAATGTATCTAACGAAAGCCTTTGCGCATAACCTTTCAAAAAACCTAAAAAAGGTTATAATGGGGTCGTTGCACTAAATAGAAAATCGATATAATTTTGATAGAAATAAGTAACTAGGTGTTTATTGGCCCTCTGGGTTACATTTATTTACTCACCAGTAGCTCAAAATTTAAACAATGGCGGTTTTAGCACGAAGCGCGCCTTCAGAGAATTAAACAGAAACACGTGCTGCTCCAGTTACGTCATTAGCTTAGAAGCGCTTGTGATTGGTCATCTGAATTGATGTTTTGATACCCACAAAGCATAACGTTACGTGGAGTTTGAGCCGGTAAAGTAGGGAGCAATAATGATTTGCCCTTGTTAGCAGGAAGTCATAATGATCATATATCTCTTTTGCAAAAAATGCGTGTGTCTGGTGTGAGGACAGCTTAAGGGGTATGTTTAAAATGCGTGTGTCAACTCTGGGGTCTGTTTTAAAAAAGTTACCGTCAGCAAAGTGGTCTGAACCTAAACGGAGAACGGCGCGCGCATCATGATCATTTATGACCTCCTGATACTACGGGCAAGTGTTAGGAATAATCAGAATTTGACATTTGGAAATTTATTTCTATTTGTGTTGGGTCATCATAAGGTTCTCAGTCCGAAGACTGGTTGGACGCGTACCTCCATTCTTTTCTATCCTGAGCTAACCTACGCATTTCCCTAAAAGTAGAACATCCTACATCCCTAACTATTTGAGAGCAGTAGTCTAATCTAGGCCTACTCCTACCTCTTTTTATTCCTATCTCTGACTCTAGTATGTCGCGAACTATTCCTTCGTGTCTTAGAAGGTGTCCTACCATCCTATCTCTCCTACTGTTTATTGTTTTCCATACCTTTCGCCTTTCCCCAACTCTTTCTAATACTTCCCTATTGCTAACCTTATCTATCCACGGTATCTTCATCATGCGTCTGTAACACCACAGTTCAAACGCTTCTACTCTTTTTCTATCCGCTTCTCCTATTGTCCAAGTTTCGCACCCGTATAATGCCGTACTCCATACATACGACTTTAAGAGTCTCTTCCTAGTCTCTATATTAAACGTTCTCGAACATAACAGTTGTTTCTTTTTGTTAAACGCAACTCGTCCCTGCGCCATTCTTTGTTTTATATCTTTAGTGCTCCTACCGTCTTGGGTTATTTTACTTCCTAAGTAGCAGAAATCCGCGACCTCCTCTATCTTCTCATTTCCTATTTGTATTTCAATTTTAGTTCTATTTTCACTCCATCTACATACCAAAATTTTAGTTTTCTTTTTATTGATTTTCATGCCGTAGCCCTGTGTCAAAACTGCTTCCATTTCATTCAAAGCCGCTCCTAATTCTTCTTTGCTAGATGCTAACACTGCTATATCATCCGCAAATCTGAGCATGTTAATAGTTTGGCCCTGTACATTGAACCCTGAGGCTGTTCTTTCCTTAACAATATTAATCGCATCTTCGATATATAAGTTGAAAACTAGAGGTGACAATGCACATCCCTGTCTCACTCCCTTCCGGATATCTACTTCCCTTCGTTCCTGCTCACATTCTATAACTGCCTTTTGCTCTTTGTAGAGATTATGTATTATTCTTCTGTCCCTGTATTTCATCCCTACCTTTCTCAGCACTTCGAACATCTTCCCCCATTTTACGTTGTCGAAGGCTTTTTCTAAATCTACAAATCCTATATATACGCTCTTTCTCTTTTCTATCGTTTTTTCTATAATTACTCGTAAAGCTAGAATGGCCTCGCGCGTTCCTCTATTTCGTCTAAATCCGAACTGATCTTCTCCTAATATCTCTTCCGCCTTTTTCTCCATCCTTCTTTGCACAATTCTAGTTAAAATTTTTGACGCATGGGAAGTTAAACTGATAGTTCTAAAATTTTCGCATCTATCCGCGCCTTTCCTTTTTGGCAAAGCTACCATGATGTTCAGTTTGTAATCCTCTGGAATCTCGCCTGTCAGGTATATGCGACTAACTAATTTAAATAAACGATCTATTACCTCTTGACCTGCGCACTTTAAGATTTCTGCCTGCAAGCCATCTATACCTGGTGCTTTATTATTCCTTAAACTTTTTAGTGCTAGCTCAAACTCTTCTCTCATTATAGATCTCCCTAGGTTATCCCCTTCTACACTGCTTTCACTTTCTAATATATCTTGCACTTCCTGTCCCGCATATAAGTTTCCTAAATATTCTTTCCACCTATCTGCCTTCTCCCCGCTTTCGATTAGGGTATCTCCTGCCTCATTCCTAATGCTCTTGGTACTAGATCCAATTTCTCTAAAATTTCTCCTAATTATTTTATATGCTTCATCAGTCTTTCCTATTTCGAACTTATTTTCCACTTCTTTGCACTTATCATCGATCCATTGCTCTTTCGCTTTCCTACATTTCCGAATAATTTCCCACTTGATCGCCTTATATCTTTGTTTCCCTATTTCATCTAACCTATTTTTATATTTGCGCCTTTCCTCTATTAGACTCACAATATGTTTTGTTATCCAGGGTTTCCTACTTTCATTCTGTTTATGACCCAAAATATCCCTAGCTGAGGAAACTAAACTATTTTTAATGCAATTCCATTCTTCCTCTATGTCCCTAACAATATTTTCGCCCGCGCCCTTTAGTACTTCGTTTGTCTTTTTCTCGAACTTATCGCGCGTATCATCATCTTTTAGTTTCTCTGGGTCAAGATACCTTCTTCCGCTTCATTTTTTCAAAATCTTAAATTTAAGATTGGCCTTCATAACGACTATATTGTGATCACTATCTATATCTGCTCCTGGATAACTTCTACAATCCCTAACTTGATTTCTAAATCTTTGCCTAACAAGAATGTAATCTATTTGATATCTCCCTAGGTCTCCTGGCATCTTCCACGTGTAGCGTCTCCTAACATGATGGTGAAATAGAGTGTTCGCGACCGTTAAGTTATGTTTATCGCAGAACTCTATCAGTCTCACTCCCCTATCATTCCTATTGCCTAATCCAAAGGGACCAACTATTCCGCCCTCTCGCCCTGTGCCTACGACTGCATTGAAATCTCCTATAATTATTAAATTTTCGTGTCCTCTCACAAAATCTAGCACATGTTCAATATCACTATAAACTGCCTCTACGACCTCATCACTGTAGTTAGAAGTGGGCATATATACCTGTATTATTACTGTTTTTACAGGTTTCGAATCTAACCTAACCATAACTACCCTGTCACTTTGCTGTAAGAAATTTTCTACACTCTGCCCTACTTTTTTCCGCATAACAATTCCTACTCCCGAATTTCCTCCTACAGATCCTGTGTGTATTACTCTAAAATCTCCGCTCCAGAAGTCTCCGGCTTCTGGCCATCGCACTTCACTAATACCTGCTACGTCTAATGCTAACCTATCCATCTCAATTTTCAAATTCTCTAACTTTCCTACTTGTTTCATGCTTCTAACATTCCACGCTCCGACTCGTGAGATGTTACACTTATCATTTCTGATGACTCCCCCCGAAGCAGTCCCCGCCCGGAGATCCGAATGTGGGACTATTTTACCTCCGGAATATTTTACTCCAGAAAGTGCCATCATCATAAATTCGAAGTACGCTGTACCAGGGATATAATAATGTGGTGGTTTCCCGTTGCCTTCCACATCGCAGTAGTGTGTATCACAGTGCCATACCGACCCTCACGATCTCTGCCACTATGATTACTGAAAGAGCTGCTGCCCCCTTTCAGGGACTTGATTTAGTCTGGGTCTGGGTGTATAAATAGTTATCTGCCGTTTATTTATGTGCCTTTATTCCTATTTATTGTGTCAATTAGTATATTTGTGTATGGAAAATAGACCAAGGTTTCGTTAAAGCCGATTCAGACAATTTTAGGGGTAGTGAAATGATTGACAATTATTATTTATCCAATTTGGACTATTTCAGTGCTGAAATGAAAAATATTAAAACGAAACGGTAAATGCTTCATTTATTTGGGAACTAGACAAACTGAAAAACAACACTGGACACTATCTGTCAAACGACTAGACTGCCATGATTGTTTATTAATTCAGTTTACGTTTGACAAGCAACAGTTGTACTTTCCGGCTAATATCGACAATTCTCGGCATTGCCCCCGATACGTCATCATTCAAAAAGGCTTAAAGGGCCAGCGTCTTAACTTTGAGGCTGGTTTAGATGCCTAAAATGTTCGCTATAAGAAAAATAAAAAATACGGGTCAAATATTTTATGACAATCTTCGGGAAAATATGATTTTAAAAAATTGTGTAACGACCCCATTGTCGTTTTTCTTCGAAAAATAGTTTTTCCGGTTTATTTTTGATTTTTAAATTCCCGAGTTTTGTGGTAGCCTACCGAACATGCATGCAAATGGAACTTCCAAGCCCTTTGTTAAAAGTGCTTTCCAAATTTGAATAAACCCAAATGCCCAATTTAAAATGTGCTGGGGGAAAAGCGATAGAACAGCTTTCATTTAATCTGTTGAAAGGCAGGCCCATACTATCA
Organism: Xestobium rufovillosum; assembly: GCA_963966045.1. Taxonomy (NCBI): domain Eukaryota; kingdom Metazoa; phylum Arthropoda; class Insecta; order Coleoptera; family Ptinidae; genus Xestobium; species Xestobium rufovillosum. The sequence goes on from OZ014493.1 coordinate 2,635,865, forward strand.
GAGTTGTGAATTTGTCCACTTTTTTTTGATTTCGTCCAGGGCGTGGACATTATTGGACAAATTTGGACAAAATCACATTATTGGACAAAATCAGACAATATTGGACAAAATCAAGTTTAATTTTTATTTATTAAATACTGTAAGTTAGTAGTTAGTCTGCTAACCTATCTAGCCAAGCAACATAATGGGTTTTCATTTACATTTGTTTTATCTATCTATATCTATGAAACGCAAAAAATGTTTCTACCTATGTCCGTTATAGACTCCGAAACGACTGGACCGATGTTGATGAAATTTTCAGGCAATTTTCAGATTAGCCCAGCGGGTGTTCCTGTGAAGTTTGATAGCGATCGGATCAACAGATTTTTTTTTATACGTTTATGTGAAGCCAAGGCGGGTCGCTATAATTTATAAAGTGACAATTGACAGCAAACGTCAAACGGCATATGTCATTCGCAGTTTATCAAATTTCAAACGATTTTACCACAATTATTTCTTCTGAGGCAGCAACGCGCCGGGTACCAGCTAGTTTTTAATATAACATATAAAAAATGAGGTTTTTTTTGAATTTATGCCGCGTTTTATTGATTTCGTTCAATTTTGTCCAATTTGTCCATCAGTATTGATTTTGTCCGGACGGACATAATTGGACAAAATCGTCCAATTATGTCCACTTGGAACAATTCAATCAACCCTGCATACTATTCATTCCCTTTTTGTGAATTTAATTTAACATTTCATCAAGAATTTTATTTTCTGCGATAATAGTTAGGTACCTAGTTACATGAGAAAATGTAAATAAGTCGAAAGTTGTTATATTTTATTGTCGTATATGTTTTAAAATCTATACAACCATTCTTTTCTTCATATACCTACAATATGAATGCAATATTATATAAAAGTATAGTTGCCACATTATCACCTACCAAAAAATTAACGATCAAATTGTTTTACCTATACCTGTTTATGGCATTTGGGTCTCGATTTAGGGTGTATGGAATTATTTATTTTTCTCGATTTTTCTCCTCAGATGGCCAGTCAATGCTTTTTAGATGTTGAATGTGCCCTAAAATAGAGCCTAAATCCGACATTTAAACAAATTTGGTATAGAAGGATGTATGGTGAGATACGGGGATGTACAGGGATGTATAGGGATGTACGAGGATGTATTGGGATGTACGGGGATATATTTGGTATAGAAGGATGTATGGTGTACATAAAATAGGTGGTGGTTTCCCTTCGATAAAAAGCGATAAATAGGTTCGCCACCACTGCCATAAAGTCGAACATAAAGTACCTGTACTTTGGTATCTACAGTGGCCCATACACACAGAGGAGAATGTGCAGTTAAGTTAGTGTCTACCGGTTCATCTGTTCTTCCACACACACAATGACTTGATTACTTCAATTTGTGTAGTCATGTGGTGGAGAACCAAGAGGAGCTGCTGTCAATGATTTTCAACTTATCACAAATACTTTTGTTATTACTAATTATACAGGTATTATTTTCAAAACACTACTGTTTGCTGTCAATTGACACTAATAATCAAAGTTAAAAATTTTAAGTAACCCCGACACATCATCAAACGCCTGAACAGATCTTCATAAATTATAGCTAAGAACCATCTCGATCACATCAGCTTTCAAACAAAAAAAAACGCATCAAAATCGGTCCATTCGTTTAGGAGCTACGGGTTAATTAAAAACGTGCATAAGATAATAATTTGAAAATTTAACATCACAATTAATTACGAGATCAAATACTCCTTGACATAGGTATCTTTATAACATTCTATTAGATGATGGTATTGCTAGGTTTCTCCACCGTAACTATGCAAAATCACTGACAGTTATACTTGAAAGGCAATAAGTTTTAATAAATTGCTTGGTGACCACTGGATATTGCAAAATAAGCATATAAATTATAGCTAAGTTAAGAACCATCTCGATCATGTCAGCTTTCAAACAAAAAAGAAACGCATCAAAATCGGTCCGTTCGTTTAGGAGCTACGATGCCACAGACAGACACACAGACACGTCAAACTTATAACACCCCTCTTTTTTGTCGGGAGTTAAAAAGGAAACAAGTCAAGCAGTGACTTGACAACATACACAGTGACACTTCCCGAGTGGGTTTAACTACGCTTGCCAAAAATCAAGGTGAATTTGATAATACACAATTACTTGACTGCACATCCCAAAGATATTTGCACACAGTTTTTCCTGTATCCCGTGGGATGTGAACTGATGGTTTAAGTCATCTCTCTGTGTGTATAGGACACGGAAAACCCTGAATTAGAGCTACTATTTTTATTTTCAAACAGAAAATATAGTATTCAAAAAACTACAACCTTTTTAAGAAGAATCTTCTTGGCAAGCAACGCATCGTAACAAATTCTTATTCAATTTGAACACGGTGAAATAAGGCGAACTATCTAGACGTCGATCTAGGCGGTTTTCTTATACTGTTTCGTACACACATGAGCTTTTTATTTACGGTAGGTACCTAAAACCAATAGAAATATTTTATACCACTTGTTGAACATTAACCATCGATATTGAAACCCATTTTTTCTTGTTTACTGTTGAAGTTACAATAATATTATACCTTACTTAACCCAAATGATGTGTTTACATTTGAGGTTGTGTAAGTACCTAATATTATTGATAAATATCTACCATGAACGAACATTTGCGACATGTGATAGGGAATTACATAATCAAACTGTAAATTTTAGTGGGAATTATTTGCAAGAGATACTTATCACACATAAACACCATAACCTCACCTTTTTGAAAAATGCCGAAGATCTTGTTTTGATGATTCCAGACATACACGCAACTCTTGCTGTTCTAATAATAAGCACACACTCTTGTGTTTCTACCTATATTTGATCAACAATCAATTACCCTTGCAGATTTGCAAAAAATAACTGACCAATCACTTCGCAATCATGAGATGACCACAAGATTTTATTACCTGCATACCATCCCTTCCGAGCACCGAACCAAAAGCAATAACAGTCATAGTTCATAAGCCTCAAGTCTTACAGCACACAATTTTAAACAGTTATAAACTATAACCATTAATTAATTAATTGTCTGGGCTAGATAATGACAATGACAAGTTATCAAAATACTACACCTACCGAGTTATAAAACAATCAAAAGTTTGATTTCCCGATTTCATAAACTTTTCCCGCTTTTAATGTTGAATGGTAACGCAGGAAACTGCAAACCGTTGAAAGTTGAAGAATTGTACTTAGGACAGTGAAATAAAGGTGACGCTACGTGCTATAGTCAACTTTTATTAGAAACAAGATTGGGTACTACACTCATCCCTATTGCAATATTAAGGGAAATGAATAAGCTTGCAGTGGTATAATATTTTGATTCGATATAAAACTATTTTTCAGTTCGTTCTTGGGGGCAGTTCCAATTTGAAGTGGTTGCACATGTCCGGTTGGATTAAACAAATAGTATCTTCCTGCAACTGCGGTTGAAATTGCTACGTTTGGTTGAGTTACTTTTTCAACATCTTTGTCTTCAGAACCCTAGAGAAAAATCTAATTAGTTCATCGACTTACAATCTTACAAATATTATTTGTTAGGTCGGAACTATGTAGTGGGGGAAAATGTTAATGGTTGAACAAAAATGTTGCAGAATTCAAAAATGGAAGTAAATCATAGACTATTCCACAAGCAAAAAGAAAGTTTTCGCGAATTAGCTGTTTCCGAAACTGGCAAAGATTTGTACAGAGTGACCCAAATTGGGTGCAAGTATGGGGTATCTTGGTAAATATTAGTGATAGAGAAAAACTGATAAAGCACTTGCGAGCTCTTTTTTTACGTTCAAGTCAATGGTGCAGAGAAACTTTTGAAATTGTTTTTTATTTTCGAGCTATGGACGAAAATTGAGTTTTTTGACATTTCCAGTAATGCTTGTATCGCGCTTATTATAGGAGTTGGTGGGATGCAATGCAGACATTCTTAATGCACTTTTTTAAGTAAATTACAGTGGCGTAGTCAAAATTTTTATATTATAAAGGGTTTGGCAACTGCAGGCCAAACTTTGAAATTTTAAATGGCGGCCATATTTGATTTTCATTTCGTTGAATAGAGGAATTTTTTCTGCTTTCAAAAATGTATAATTTGACATATCTGACTTCAATAATTGAGAAGTTATGACGAATTTTCTGTCTTAAGCATTACCATTGAATATGTAAATAACAGAATGGCCAAGGTTAAGTAAAAATTGTCGTTCGCTAGAGGACTTGCAGCCAAGAGATGGCGCCACATAGTTAGGTCGGTCAGCCACTAGAGGCGCTGGTTAACGGGAGAGAAAGTCCGATCTGTCCGGTTACTTATTTTGTATTTGTTTATACGTCTCTCTGTCAATTTTTTAATTTGTCATATATCCCCTTGTTTTTGTTCTGTGCAAATTGTTATTGAAAAGAGATCTTGCAAGTGATAAAAACGAAGTGAATTGTGAATAGTGCAGCAAATATAAATCTGCTTTTTCTGAAAATAATATGTAAATATGTAAAAGACACTTTCGAAAAAGCTTTAAAAATTTTGCCCACTTTAAAGAAAATAAACAGAAACACAGGGCAAACAAAGACACCCCCTTATTTTGATGATTTGATACAAACCGTTACAGCAATATTACAGATGTTTGAACAAGAAAAAAAGTAATAAACATTTTATACTTACCAATCGTCTAAATCAAGATTTTTTAGAGAATCAATTTTCAATCTATAGGCAAAAAGGTGGTTACTGTCGAAACCCATCAGCAAGGTTATTTTGAGAACAATTTTTAGAAGTAACGCCATCAATTGCCTTATAAAGCCTCCATAATCGGCAAACTGCGAACCCGATATTGATATTTTGCCGGAAATTCCAGAATCTACAGAGAAACGGGCACTTTCTGATTCAGGTGAAAGTTCAAGTTCCACATCTACACAGGCAGAAAGTGATACCAGAGAAGAAACATTAGAAGATTGCTCTGTATCCTACTTTGCAGGATACCTGGCATACAGGTGTGTACAAGAATTTAAGTGCGATGAATGTTCCAAAAGCCTCATGGGAGATACGACAAAATTTGAGAAGAATCAGTTATTAATAATAAATAAGATGTATGATAACACTATAAAAGGTGGCTTGACGACACCATCTAAATTATTTCAACATATTGTTGATGTTGCTTTGTGCTCATTTGAAAATATTTTACTTTGTATAATTACAAAGCTATAAGCATTGCTCTAAATATTCAGAAAAAAGTTTGCAAGAAAATTAATAAATCTAACAATAATTGGCTTGCTCATGAACAGTGCAGTGAACACAGAAAGTTTATCGTGAAGCATTTAATTATGTGTAAAATAAACACAAAGTGCCGGTGGTTTACATCAAAAAAGCAAGTTAGTGGTGCGCAAAAAGAAAACCCAAAACTGAAAATTTTACAACATAAGTAATAGAGAATTTTTACTATTTTTGTTTATTCGTAGCTCCTAGGTAATAAGACATGTTTTATTTTTACGTTTTGGTGAACAAAATTCGTTTTGTCTGTAACTTTATTCAAAAATTTTGTAGGTATGTACTTACCTACTTGAATAATAACTACATTTTTCTCATTAGTATGTTTTTTGAATTGTATTTGGTTTACCATCTTTTTACTGAGGACAACTTATTTTTTTCTTGTAAGTAACTTGATACCACGCGATAGGGTACATTGTTTTCAATTTTTTGTGTGCCGAGTTTTAAAGAAGAAGCAGTAAGTATCTGGTACTCTTTTATTTTTGGTTTACTATCGTTCTCAGGAATAAACTTACTAAGCTTGTAAAAATGTAAAAATTATATTTTTATAGCCTGTATTTTTTATATTGTAACTTGTTGTCGTGGTGCTTTGAAGTCAAATTTTTGATGTGCTAGAGTGCGTTCGAGAACGTCGCACCGAAGTGAAAATTACACTCGGCCGTTAATTAGAGTGGGGGGTACAGTGCGACGCCCCAGCAGGGTAGTTTTCGTATGCTTCGCAGAGTGATTTGACTTTTCAATTTTGATTGGTTGTTGACGCTCGACAGTTGTCATTTTGTAGAACAAGAAAGCATTTTTAGAGGGTCTTCCCATGATAAAAGAAAGTTATTTGTTCCCTTCCCTTAGTTGCTAAATTTTTGTAGGTATATACAATAATTTATTACACGAGAACAGCTGTATTTTTTATAAACGCGATTTTTTCATTATCTATTAGGTACCTATTATTTATTACACGAAAACAGCTGTATTTTTTATAAACGCGATTTTTTTCATTATCTGTTACCCACTTTTTAATTAACATCGAAAACGGAACTTCCTAATTTTTACTTAGTCGAACACGAGGCTGAACACAAAAGTAAAAAGTGGCATTTTCCAGCTATTTGAAGGAATCTGTCATTGGATTGCCCTTATTGCGCATGACGAGCGAGTTTCGTCGTACTATTTTGTGGTGTGATCTGGAGCGACGCTACGAGTAAGCCCCCCGAGTTTTCAAACGCTACGGGGCGATAGGGGAATACAGGCAATCCGAGTTCTCGAACGAGTATTCGTATGTTTTTCACCCCGGTGCGACGTTCTCGAACGCAGCCCTAAGTGAAATAAAAGAGTATTTTTCTAATAATTTTTAATTAATTTTTTTTTGGTTTACTTATCGTTTTTTCAGGAACACACTGCTAAAGTTTGTAAAAATTTAGTTTGGGCGCAAAATAAAAGAATATCTTATGAAATTACATATATTTTTTATTTACAGGTGCATTTGTAAAATGCAGGGTTTAAAAAAATCACGATTAAAATAAAAAAATCAAAAAAATCGATTTATTTGATTTAAATCAGGTTTTTTTTGATTTAAATCAAATATAAGATATTCATTATAAATAAAGAGAAATATTGGCTCCAGCGCCACCTAGTAAATTAAGAAATAGGCTGGGGACGGATAAGGCAGCGAAATTAGTATTCTTGTATAAGTATTTCAATGAGTAGTTATAAAATTGTGATCTTTTTAGTTTGATAATCTATTGGCATTACGTTTATATCATGCTATGTATTTTTTTTAAATGTTTTAACGTTTTAAGATTGTTATTCATTTAAAAAGAAATGTTTTTTTTAAGTAAAATGTGTTGCTTTTTAATTTAATTTTTTTTATTGTTTGCTATAAAAGCATAAAATAAACGTTGTCATAAATTTAGCAATTTTGATTTAAATCAGTGATTAAAATAAAAAAAATCAGATGTTTAAAATCGCGATTTAAATAGTGATTTAAATCAAATGATTTAAATCGTTGAAACCCTGGTAAAAAGTAAATTCAAATATACCGCGCGATTCGCTGTCATCGCCTGCCAGACTCCTTTCTTTGATAATTCGATTTTCGATCGTACCGTACCAAGACCAAGGTCAAGTTGCAGAAACATCTATGTTGGCGGCTCGCAATAAAAATCAATTTATTCACATGGTAACGTTAAGGTCAAATGCAAAACATCTGTGTTGCCGTTCGCGCGTATTTAGCTGAAACTAGGTAGACAGCGACACCTAGTGAAATAATATGTATAACCAAATAGGATGACTACAAAAGTTTCTATACATCGGCCATTCTGTTATTTACCTATTACCTATTATAAGTATAGGCTTATTTCACAGTCATAGCCATCTTATGTTTTCGACAGATATAATAATTAAGCCATCTTATGTTTTCGACAGATATAATAATTACAAGTGGAACCCGTGGGCTACGCCACACGTCTTTTCAGAATTGTTGTTTGGAAAATTGTAATTACACGACAAAGAAAAACTAAAAAGATAAGGACACTTCACATTATCGAAGAGATGCCAAGGGCCCAGTCGCGCAGTGTATGGTTTGGTTAATATTAATATTTTGTCGGTGATCGAGTGCGAGTTATTCACAGAACATGTTCTGTGGAGTATTAATGATAGTTATAAGTACAACTAATGTGAAAATCTAGTGAGTCTGTAGTACAACTTGCTTTTGGGCGACATCTAACAACTAACATCTAAGATTATTAAAGATTCTTTTCTGCATGGGAAATATCCGACAACCGGGGGCCGGGATATCGATATCAATGCTATTTTCCTCAAATCAGTACCTTAACTTTTTCTGCAATGCAAGCTGTCTCGTATCCTAACCTGAACGGTTGATGTGTACTTGCGAGTGAAGAACTGAAAATCTAATTTTGGTACTGACTGAATATAAGACAACGTAGGTCGAAACTACGTGAATTGCAGAAATGGACATGTTTTGCAGTGTGTGCGGTAGTAGACAACACATTCATGGAATTCGACAATATAATAAATTGGTACGTAGCTATTTTCAAAAATCGAAACTTAACGTAAAGGAACATCTGATTTGTAGGAAAATGTGAAAGATGCAATGTATGCCATACACATGAACTGAAAACTACAAATGTATGCCGCTGTTCAGCATGTTCAGCAATATATCTGCGAATGTGCGAATACAACCGATATTGTCAAATATGTGGACACACAGAAGAAAAAAGTAAGATAATAAGAAACAAAAGAGCAGCTCAAATAAGAGAAAACATATCAGAGAATAAAAAGAGCTGCCTTGGAAAAAATAAATAAAAGAAAAAATATGGAATGCATTCAATCAGCTGTATCATCACCTCTGCCTTTACGCCAAGAATTGAATGAATCATTTTCATCTAAAAAAAATATCGATGGCGATTCAGGCATCGCTGCACCAACCTTTTCATCTGAAGGTGAAGAACTTCTTAAATCATTTTTATCTATAGATGACAATTTAGACAATGCTCTGTCTCAACTTGTAGACAACTTAGAAAAATCGGATAAAAGTGAGAATGAAACGTTAGAATTAAGTGAGAACTGAAACCTTAGAATGAGTTCTTTTTCATAGCATTATAATACTTTTTTATTTTCTTTTTTATGGCATATTAGATGTTTTATTTTATGAGTAACGTAAATAAATGTTTTTGTTATATAATATTATTTGTACTCGCATTACTTCATAATTTTGTAAAAAACAAATATAAAAGATGTTTAAAAGTTATTATTTGATTTATACCTACATAAAGAAATACATATTATAGAACTTCAGTGTAAACAACATATTACGTGTCGATTTACCTAAATAGTTTGGAAAAGAACCTTTTATCTTAAGAGTCCTTGATTAAAATTTGTATGGAGTCAAATTTTCGAACACGCGAAAGAGCTAAGTAAAAGCTGTCCATGGGAAGGTAAAGGGCCACTTTCTTAAGCGTTTGTCCTTGACTTTTGTTTTCTGTTAAGCAAAATGCTAAGCGAAGTGGGAATTGCGTACGTTCAAATTGAAAAGGTAAAGCAGAATCACATGGTTTTCATTTAACCTTAGGTATAAGTACACATTCTCGGCTCTTTACTCCAGTTAAAATTTCGCATGGCACTCTACTTTTGTCGGAAAATACCTAATATTGGACATTACAAATTAATAGCTCCCTAAAATGTAACAAAATGCTTTTTAAACCCCGAAAAGGCACATCTACAGCTTAAGAGTTTTCCGGTAGAGCCCACAATTGTTGAAATTGAAATCGATGGAATCCTCGATGAGATATCCGGCGAACAAAGTTTCAATATAAAATCACCTTCGCTAAATTATTTAATTGTCAAAGGCATGGCACTCTCTACTTTTGTCGGAAAATAATATTGGACATTTTATTACAAATTAATAGCTACCTAAAATGTTACAAATGCTTTTTAAGTTCCCAAAACCCCGAAAAGGCACATCTACAGCGTTAGAGCTTTCCGTAGAGCCCACAATTGTTGAAATCGATGGAGTCCTCGATGAGATATCCGTCTAACAAAGTTTAAATGTAAAATCACTTTCGCTATTAATATATAAATAAAAGGATTGTCCACGTCGTCACTACTTTTTAAATTGGCATGAATATTTATAACATCGGATTAAATTATGCATGTAATGAATGAATAAATACCTAAGTATATATCAAATTTTTATCACAAATAGACATACAAAATGATACCATTATTATCGGAATTACTTAATGAAACAGAAAATTCGATATAGCTCCGTTAATATTGAAGTTAGATTTATCAAACTATATATTTCTGAAATCAGAAAAAAATCCTCCATTCAGCTGTGTGAAAATCAAATATGGCCGCCGTTTAAAATTACAAAAGTTTGGCACGCAGTTCATAAACCCTTCATGTCATTAAAAATCTGACTACGCCACTGTATTTTACTCAAAAAAGTGCATTAAGAATGTCTACATTACATCTCACCATCTCTTATAACAAGCGAGATACAAGCATTCCTCGAAATGTCAAAAAACTCAATTTTCGTCCATAGCTCGGAAATGAAAAACAATTTCAAAAGTTTCTCTTCACCATTGACTTGAACATAAAAAAAGAGATCGCAAGTGCTTTATCAGTTTTTTTCTATCACTAATATTTACCGAGATACACCATACTTGCACCCAATTTGGGTCACCCTGTACACCTATAAGGATTTTGAGAGAAATCTTAGAGAAGTCTTCTGCCCACTGGTGTTTATATTTTGCTGAGTTTTGTGAATTATTGGCACATACTTAGTACATACATAAACAATGTATGGTTCGTAAAAAATCGATTTTTCGACTCCGTGCATGGACTCTGTCCAGTGTACAGGTGACCCAAATTGCATGCAAGTATGGCGTATCTCGGCAACTATAGACAAAAAGTTATAACGCACTTACGAGCTCTTTTTTGTGTTTAAACCAATGGTGCCGAGAAACTCCTAAATTATTTTTCGTTTTCGAGCTGTGGGCTACAATCGAGTTTTTCGACATTTCAACGAATGCTTAGGTATATCTCTCTTAATATAAGAGATGGTTGAATGCAAGTAAGACATTCCTAATGCACTTTTTTGAGTAAAATTCAGTGGCGTAGTTTATTCTTTTATAGAGTGAAGGGTTTCAAATCGGTGTGCCAAAAACTTTCATAATTTTAAATTACACCCATATTTGATGTTTACATTTTTGAACAGTATTTACCTGCTTCCGTCTGGTGACCCAACCTAGAGTGCAATAATTGAACTGCGGCCGAATTACTTATCTAGTAAAGTTACAGTAAAAAAAGTTAGGTATTAAAATAAAGTAGTGTCTACTTCCACGCTAGCGTGGACGCAAAACTAAAAAATTATAGGTACACGCGAATCGTTATCATAGTTATACGTTATACTTACGTTTAAGTATTTCGTTAGTTGAAGCTGCAACCGGCAGCGTCGGTAGGTAGATAGGTATCGCATAGAACTGGTAGTTTGGAATTCTCGGGCCGGCTGGGATCGGCTCCCGTAGAGGTTCGTTTTTTTCTCTCACGTTTTTACATTATCTTTTTTGCAAAAAATGCGTGTATCTGGTGCGAGGTCAGTTAAGGGATCTGTTTAAAATGCGTGTGTCAGCTCTGGGGTCTGTTTTAAAAAGTTTCCGTCAGCAAAGTGGTCTGTTTCGTTATCACGTGGAAGGAAAAATATTAAGTTGCGTTCACGTTAGCGTGGAAGTAAACCAGGCCTAAAATAAAACACAAAGCCTGATAGAACGTTTATATTCTACGTAATAGGTAAGCATGCTAATAAGTACTTCTGAAGATCTATATTTTGAACGGCTTCAAGAGGGTTATCACCGTATGTGATTCAGAACGGACGTGCCAAATTAAAATAGGTGCTAGAGGGAGTCAAAATAAGACGAAAAGTTTATATGAACATATGTTCTAAAGTGACTAGGTACCTACTCAATTCAAGAATCAATTTTACCCCTAACCACATAAATTTTGAAATACTATATACGCATGAAAGGGTGCAGGGGTCAAGGTCTTCTTTATTGCAGTTTACTGTAGTTATTTGCTAGCCCATATAAGCCATGGACCTTCGAGGTTATTTGGTAATATGGGATTCATTTTCTATTTTTGTTTCATTCAAGTCAATTATCCTGAAGATAGGATATTTTAATTGAAACTGCAGTAAAGATGGCAATGGCAACCTTTTTGTACATTTGTGATAGCGAAAATAAGAATAGAGTGGTATAAAAATGAGCGTATGCCCGGATATTGAATTTTCTATCCTAGTGTGATTAATGTTGATGTCACAAGTAACGTCAGTGCTACGTCACTTTAAGTATATATTGGGGATTGTCTCCGTGCGGAGTTCATTCTAGCTTGAGAGCTGATCGAGTGCACTTCGATTCTTTCGCAGTGGTGAGCAGAAAATACCTGACCTATATTATTGTTATTGTCACTATCATTGTTTCACATCATCATTATTGTTGTTATTATTATTGTCATATATATAATTGTTTTTTTTTTTTTTTTTTTTTTTTGCATTAGTGTTATTGCTATTTTTATTACTATAGGTTTTTCCCTGCTACTGAAGATGGCAGCTTAGCTGCCGAAATGCGTATATTGTATTTCAAAATTTATGTGGTTAGGGGTACAATTGATTCTTGAATTGATTATTTAACCACAGTCTCTTACATCTTAATCCTTGAGGTACCTACTAACAAAGATAGAGGGTGTATAAGTTTTAATATTTTTTTAATATCGTAATGTAATAATTAATGTGTTTTCTTGTTCTTCTTGTTAGTTTTGTTAGTGTTATTTTTAATAAACCATTTTTTCCATTTTCACTTTCCTTGTGTATCGGTGAAGCTATTATTGCATTATGGAAAATTTCAATGCAAGTGCACGATTTCACAAAAAGCTATTTCATTCAAAAACTAAGCATTTTACGAAAAATTTAAAAGATATTCCAAGTTGAACGTTGGTTTCAAATACAATAATATCACCTGAATTCGGCAGTGGCGTAACATTGTATTGGGGAAATAAATAAACGGCCTACCCCGTAGCAACGCTACTGATGGGGCTAGCAGAGCAAATTTTTTTGAAAAATTAGAACTTATGCAAATGAAAACGATACCTTAATTTTCAACTCAAAAACTTTCCTAGTTACTAAGATAATAAGAAAATACTAAAAAAATATTAAAACTTTTACACCCTGCATCTTTGTTAGTAGACACTTTAGAACATATTTTCATATAAACTTTTCGTCTTATTTGGAGTTCCTCTAGAATCCATTTTAATTTGGCACGTCCGTTCTGAATCACCCTGTATATTTCAAAGACTTGAAAGCAATATATTGAATTAAGGAACTAAAACAAAAATTACAATAAAATGGAACAGAGGAAGACATACATAAATTTACAAGTTACAATATTATCATTGACATTTTCTAAATTTTCTTTTAAATTGCAGCATATCGGATTGGAGTTAAAAATCTGTTAAAAACAGGATAACATAATATAGGATCCCCTAATATGTAATATCGCACACCATACATTAAAACCAATATTCTATCAGGATTTTGCTGGGCCCAAATACGATTGTAGATCCCGTTGATGCAAATATAGGCCTTGTCGGTCCAAACAGTGCTAGAAGCAAAATGTCGGTTTTCCCTGATTTTCAGGAGGTACCAATAATTACAGAAGTCCAAAAACTCCGTTCTTGATCACCATCTCGTAATAAAGGAGTTCTTCTACTAATATAGGATCTAAATTTGCTTTTCTTCAAACTTCACAACGCTTTAGTGCGTGGCACTTCCAAATCGTACTCCTGCAGGATAAGGTGCCGTTTGCAGTCACACTTCCAACCACATGAATGGTGTCATCCTCTTGTCGGATTTTATGGCAGGTTTTGGGTCTTTGCTGTTTGTAAGATCCAAAATTCATTAAATTCTACTCGAGTGTGTTTATTACGAGATGGCTGAGTGATGCCGTTTAGGATACCGTTCAAAATATAAATCGACATCTGCATGGGCATCTTTATTACTTAGATTAGGATATAACATTCTATCATATTGTATTTTTGCTAATTCGGATACTCCATGTGAACAATCTTTATAATAATAGGTACTTATTCAAATTTTACTAATAACATACAAATGTCAAATTTCAAACTAGGTACATTGTTTTATCACAGCAGTTCAATTACACTCTAGGTTGGGTCGCCATACGAAAGCAGGTAGAGTGATGATGATAATAATGTTTAAAACGAAAAATTCGATATAACTCTCTTATTATTGAAGTGAGATATTTATGCCAAACTAGGTATATATTTCTGAAATCAGGAAAACATACTGTATTCAAAAATGTAAACATCAAATATGGTTCTCATTTAAAAAACTAAACCACGCCACTGAATTTTGCTCAAAAAAGTGCATTAAGAATGTCCTACTGGCATACAACCCCATCTCTTATAATAAGCGAAATATAAGCATTCGTTAAAAGGTCAAAAAACTCTATTTTGCTCACAGCTGGAAAACTGAAAATAATTGTAGAAGTTTCTCTGCACCATCGGTTTGAACACAAAAAATAACTCTTAAATGACTTCTCAGTTTGACTCTATCACTAATAGCGTAGACAGAATAACTCGAGTCGCCCCACCAATGGCTTGGTTTTTAAACGTTAGTTTTGTCAAATTTCCGAGATGTCACTAGAGGCAAATATAGGTAGTTCTGAAGCTTTTGCAAAACGCATGTACATCTTTAGCACTCTACCGTATTAAACGCCGTAAGTTAAACAGAAATACAGGTACTGGAATCTAGACGCATTTATCTAAAAAGTGTAACCACTTACAGATTTAAGCCGCAAAATGGTATCATCTAAAATGTGACCTACGATTGCAAGTACGCCAATGTATTTATTAGAATGACGTAAATCCAATATTTATACCTATGTTTTGAATGATTTACGTATTTACACCAAATAGAAAGTTTAAAAAACAATAAAGCATCAGGTGTAGACGGATTGTCGGCAGCAATTTTAAAGTGTGCAGGTCAAGAGGTAAGAGAGAGTTTATTTCAACTAGTTAGCCGTATATACGAGACAGGTGAGATTCCAGAAGATTAAAAAAGGAACATCATAGTCGCTCTGCCAAAACGTAAATTCGCGGATAAGTGCGAAAATTTTAGAACTATCAGTTTAACTTTCCGCGGGTCACAAATTTTAACTAAGTTGAATATTGTCCAGGGAAGGATGGAGAAAAGGGACGGAAGAAATATTAGGAGATCAGTTCGGATATAGACGAAATAGAGGTACGCGCGGCGCTTCTAGCTTTACGAGTAATTATAGAAAAAAATAATAGAAAAGGGAAAGAGCGTCTATATAGGGTGGCCCGAAATTAGCGTGCAATATTTTACCAGCGTGTTCTGTGGTCAAAAATAAGACAAAAAGTTCCCATAAACGTATACCGAAATATGCTTCGCAAGGGAGCTATAGCTTTCTAAAAGAGAAGGCCTGAAGACGTTTTCTTTTAGATATCTTCGAAACAAGTCCAGTTAAAATTATGAAAATTAATGGAATCTGTGAGTACCAAATGCTGAATCTTTTGCTGTAAACTTAATTTTTAAAATTTAACAGGGCCCTCTCAAATCTAAGAGTGGCATAGGTAAGATTTATCCCAACTTTTTTTAGAACATTTTTCCATAAAAATGTGCTCATGTCTATTTTTGATAGGAGGCACCGTTATCGAGTACAATCGATTCAAAAATTTCGCTGCATGCCCAAAAAATTCCTACAAGAAGTGGAGAACTTTGTATTCTTAAACGAGACAGGTGCACATTATTTTGCAAAAAAAATTGAAGTAGCAAATTTTTACGGAAAAATTGAAAACTACACATCACGTTCTACAAAAAAGTTGGGGTAAATCTTACCTCCGCCACCCCCAGATTTGAGACGCCAATGTTAAATTTTAAAAATTATGTTTACAGCAAAAGATTCAGCATTTGGTACTTACACATTCCATTAAATTTAATAATTTTAACTTGACTTGTTTCGAAGATACATATTTGGAATAAAACGTCTTCAGGCCTTCTCTCTTTTAGAAAGCTATAGCTATCACTTGCGAAGCATAGGTATTTCGGTATACGCTTATAGGAACTTTTTGTCTTATTTTTGACCACAGAACACCCTGGTAAAATATGGCACGCTAATTTCTGGTTACCCTGTATAGGATTTATAGATTTAGAAAAAGCCTTCGACAACGTAAAATGGGGGAAGATGTTGGAAGTGCGCAGAAAGGTAGGGAAGAAATATAAGGACAGAAGAATAATACATAATCTCTACAAAGAGCAAAAGGCAGTTATAGAATTTGAGCAGGAACAAAGACAAGCAGATATCCGAAAGGAAGTGAGACGGGGATGTGCATTGTCACCTCTAGTTTTCAACTTATAAATAGAAGATGCATTAATATTGTTAAGGACCCAACAGCTCAGATTTACGGATGATATAGCAGTGTTAGAATCTAGCAAAGAAGAATTAGGAATGGCTTTGAATGAAATGGAAGCAGTTTTGACAGAGAGCTACGGCATGAAAATCAATAAAAAGAAAACCAAAATTTTGGTATGCAGATGGTGCCAAAATAGAACTAAAACTGAAATACAAATAGGAAATGAGAAGATAGAGGAAGTCGCGGATTTCTGCTATTTAGAAAGTAAAATAACTTGAGATGGTAGGAGCACAAAAGATATAAAACAAAGAATAGCGCAAGTTGAGATTAACAAAACGTATGTATGTATGTATGTATGTATGGAGTACGACATTTTACGGGTGCGAAACTTGGACAATAGGAGAAGCGGATCGAAAGAGAGTAGAAGCGTTTGAAATGTGGTGCTACAGACGCATGATGAAGATATCGTGGATAGATAGGGAGGCATTAGAAAGAGTTGAGGAAAAGCGAAAGGTATGGAAGCCAATAAAGAATATGGGAGATAGGACACGAAGGAATTGTTCGCGAAAATTAGAGTCAGAGATACGAATAAAAAGAGGCAGGGCTAGGCCTAGATTAGACTACTGCTCTCGAAAAATAGTTAGGGATGTGGGATGTTCTACTTTTAGGGAAATGCGTAGGTTAGCTCAGGATAGAATAGAATGGAGGTACGCGTCCAACCAGTCTTCGGAATGAGAATGATGAAATAAAAAGTCTCTACGTGTAGATTGAGAAAAACCGTTCTCTCCCAGGCAGTTCGATTTGCACGAATCCTGCCATCCCCGTGCCCCAACAATTTCATCGGGCGTGCAATTCTGCAAGGGAAAAACGGTTGGAAAATCTTGAAATGTAGGTAGGAACAAAATTCACTCTAGTAATAAATCGTGCTGTAACTTCTTTTGTAAGTATGACTAATAATAATTTTCGCACTCACCGAAAAGACTCTTGGATTACGGGTTGTTGAAGTATTTATAGAAGTAACTTTTTTTCCTGGCCTAGGTGGAGCACCATATGTATTTTGTTGTTGATTCTGGTTGTTCTGAGAGTCTGTAGAACAAAGAATAGGTAATTCATGAATTAACATTAACAGTATTAAAGTACGTAGATAGAACACCACTTGCACTCACTGAAAAATTATCTCGTTATCAGAAATGTTAATACGTGAGAAAGAAGACGATGTTTCCGGTTATACACAGAATGTCCCCTGATTGTTTTACAAAGAGGACAAAAAATAACTATTTTCAGTTTTTCAAAAAAAAATCATTATGGAAACCCTGCTTGCTCCCAAACTGTTATAGATCATATAATTTTTTATTCAACTGTTACACGAAATTTGTTATTAATTTTTCTACATTTTTATTAAAATATTACTAGTAAAAAAAAATTCCTGAATGTTTACGTATTCAAATAGTGCGCCGCAGTAGCAATTCACAATTTGATTGAAAAATCACGATATCGCCCTAACATTCACCTGAAAATAAAATTTACTAAAGAAATAATTGAAAATGATCATAAAATAAATGTCTTAGATTTAACTTTAATAAACAATAATCAAAAAAGTCATTTCGACATTTTTAGAAAATCTACGTACAGGACATCACACTTTCGTCAAATTCATTCCATTCTTATTCTCAAAAAATTTCTGCCAATGTACTTACTACACAATGGTACACACAGCCTTTACTGTTCCATTAGCTAAAGCTAATTTAGAAAAAGAATTAAATACAATAAGAACAATTGCTATTAATAATGAATTCAAAAGAGAAATTATAAGTAAGAAAATAATTAACAATTCAAAATTAAAAATTACTTTGTTATAACACATAACAGCATATATCCAAAATTAACGAATATTAAATTTTGTGGAATAACTTACGTAGGAAATGTTTCTGAAATAATTGCCAGTATTTTATCAAAAAACAGTATACATGTAGCATTTAAACCTTCCAATGCTTTATCTAATATTTAGTTTAATGCAAAAGATAAAACTAATAAATTTCGTGTGTATATACCATCTAAAGTGACCTGATTTAACAGTATTTTCTTATATTGGTCAAACTGGTAGACTTATTCATATTATATTTAATGAACATTTAAGATCATTTCGGTTGATGAATAACGAATCAAATTTTTCAAACATTTTTTTCGAAAATAATCACAAATTTCCTATTCTTGAAAAAACTAAATTACTGTAATCATTTTAAAGAGTGTCAAAATTAGATATTTTGGGATCTATATAAATTTATAAACATAAATAAGGATAAAAACTATAACTTAATAAACAAGCAAATTGATTTAATACAATATAACCTTTTTAAATTATTGTAAATTTATTTAGGAAGGCAATTTTGATTTATTAGGTTTTCTAAGATGTCTGTCAATAACAATGTCAAAGTCACTAATAATTAATTTCTTTTTTGCAGTCTTTCTGGATTTCAAGCGTGCCTTGTTTTGTTTTGGAAATTGCCTAGATTCTACTGGAATTCTGTTATTTATTATTTCAATAATAGAAAATGCATTTTTCCCGCTCTTTGCAATGTAAGTTTATGCTATGTCCATAGTTACGATACATGTAAGTTGCCTACTGCATTTGCCATGATTTTTTCTCTTGACGACGGATAATAATAGTGGAGTGCTCAATGCTTGTAATGACGCAGTAAAATGAGTTTGGTAGGGGGATCGTTGTTGCAACTTGCAACTTGTTGCAATCTGAAGTTCATGTCTTGACTACAATATAGGTATCCAAAAGCTGTCAAAAATCGTAATGTGCAAAAGGGCATTATATCCAAAAACTGAGTTATGCACACTGGCGTAAAGAGCGTAAAAATTGCTATCGTTTGGCACCAAGATCATTAAATTATTTGTGGCGCTTCTACCTCTAAAAAACTGCTAAAGAAACAATTTAGTACAGGCCCTTAAGGGAGAAAATTTTTTGAAAGCTGAATATCTCCGTTCGAATGCCGGGAAAATTTGGAAGATTTCGACAATTTTTACATCTACATCGCGATAACTTTTAAGTTACAGCCTAAATCGAAAAATTTTGTTCTTTACAAAATCTTGTACGCTTCTTTTGGAGTGTGATGGTTCGACATGCAGATTTTTATCTTTTACGTATATTGAGTTGTGTAATTAAACATAAGAAGATGTAAGAAGCCCGACCGGTCGGCTCCCGATACCAATACGCGTACCCACCTCGCTGCGCTGGTTTGCATCTCACTTTTCGTCGTAGCTCCATCTCCGTCTTGCTAAAAGATATGAAAATAAAGTTACTCACAATAAATTTACAAACTAATTTTCTACCGAAGTATCGGACTGATTTTCGTCCTTCGGCGGCAAAACTGACAGTTTTGTGGTATATGTATTCTTGCAAAATTTTTGTGCCATACACTTACAAGCAGTTATGCAGGTTTGTTTATTTCTCCTGCAAGAACACACTTTGCTTCCACAGTCTGCAATAAATTACGAGATTACGATTAGGAAGTCAAACAACTTTGATCACTCTACCTTTCTTTCATCCACATTTACTAAAAATAATAGAATCGGTCGGGAAAGGAGGAAGTGTCATTAAAATTGGTTGGATACTGCCGTCATCTTCTAATTTCCATCAGGACACTTCCAAACTTGGTAGTTCTTGAATTGGTTGCAGGGCATTTGTCCATATTTTAACTTGAAAGTATGCTCTCAAACGGTGTTGTTTAAGAGCATCTTCGGTCGGTGGTAATTTAGAAAAGGGAACAGATGCAGCCATAATTCCTCTCAAAGTGTTTATTGATATACTACCTATCTATGTTCCTTGAATATAATTTCATGACAAATCGCTCCATTCTGGTGAACTTTTCCTTGGAAAGCTCATCTATCCCTATGCCATCCAAGTAATGATAATGCTGCTGATAGATTTTCCAGCACGTTTTCTTTCCAATGCCAGGGAAATGGCTTGTTTATCACAACCGGTTAACGCATGAATAATGAACAATTTCCGATTTGGGAACAGTTGGAATGATTAACGATGATGTATTTGGTTTAGAGGGTTTGATTACTTCGACATTACTGCCAAAATGTTTTCTCATGTGCTCTACAAATATCCGTCTTGATTTGATTCCGCCTAATGCACAATACCTGCCATATGTAGCAGTTACCGTATACCTTTTACCTCTTTCTATTCCTGCTTCCACCGTTTGCATAGTCTTCTCCATTGCTAAGTCTTTGTTTGTTTCATCTTCAAATGCTTCTTTTACTGTGCTTAATTCATTTCTTGTATTTTTGTTATAATTTCGCAATTCCCGAACAAGGCAACCTATACATGATACCTACTTTACCTCCATAGCTATCAAATCATTGCAGCCAATCCGTTTTAATATATCTGAATTCACAGTTGCTACTTTCTTAATTTTGTTTTCTATGTTGACAGACATAACTTGTGAAAGGCGTTTTCCTATTAAGCGTTTCTGGCAAATTAAGCATTTGTGAATATCGAAAGTTCCTCGGCGGAATGATAATCCAACATGAGGTGACGGTACAAATGAATTAAGCGCAGTAAAAGAAGCATTTGAAGATGACACAAACAAAGACTTAGCAATGGAGAAGCCTGTGCAAACGGTGGAAGCAGGAATAGAAAGAGCTAAAGGGTATACGGTAACTGCTATATATGACAGGGATTGTGCATTAGGCAGAATCAAATCAAGACGAATATTTGTAGAACACATGAGAAAACACTTTGGCAGTTGTAGTGTCGAAGTAGTCAAACGCTCTAAACCAAATACATCATCGTTAATCATTCCAACTGTTCCCAAATCGGAAATTGTTCATTATTCATGCGTTAACCGGTTGTGATAAACAAGCCATTTCCCTGGCATTGGAAAGAAAACGTGCTGGAAAATCTATCAGCAGCATTATCATTACTTGGATGGCATAGGGATAGATGAGCTTTCTAAGGAAATGTTCACCAGAATGGAGCGATTTGTCATGAAATTATATTCAAGGAACATAGATAGGTAGTATCAATAAACACGTTGAGAGGAATTATGGCTGCATCCGTTCCCGTTTCTAAATTACCACCGACCGATTATGCTCTTAAACAACAATGTTTGAGAGCATACTTTCAAGTTAAAATCTGAACAAATGCCCTGCAACCACCAAGTTTGAAAGAGTCCGGATGGAAATTAGAAGATGACGGCAGTATCCAACCAATTTTAATGACACTTCCCCCTTTCCCGGCCGATTCTATTATTTTTAGTAAATGTGGATGAAAGAAAGGTACGAGTGATCAAAGTTGTTTGACTTCCTAATCGTTATCTCGTAATTTTTTGCAGACTGTGGAAGCAAAATTTGTTCTTGCAGGAGGAATAAACAAACCTGCATAACTGCTTGTAAGTGTATGGCACAAAAATTGTGCAAGAATACATATATCACAAAACTGTCAGTTTTGCCGCCGAAGGACGAAAGTCAGTCCGATACTTCGGAAGAAAATTAGTTTGTAAATTTATTGTAAGTAACTTTATTTTCATATCTTTTAGCAAGACGGAGATGGAGCTACGGCGAAAAGTGAGATGCAAACCAGCGCAGCGAGGTGGGGACGCGTATTGGTATCGGGAGCCGACCGGTCGAGCTTCTTACATCTTCTTATGTTTAATTACACAACTCAATATACGTAAAAGATAAAAATCTGCATGTCGAACCATCACACTCCAAAAGAAGCGTACAAGATTTTGTAAAGAACAAAATTTTTCGATTTAGGTTGTAACTTAAAAGTTATCGCGATGCAGATGTACAAATTGTCGAAATCTTGCAAATTTTCCCGGCATTCGAACGGAGATATTCAGCTTTCAAAAAATTTTCTCCTTTAAGGGCCTGTACTAAATTGTTTCTTCAGCAGTTTTTTAGAGGTAGAAGCGCCACAAATAATTTAATGATCTTGGTGCCAAACGATAGCAATTTTTACGCTCTTTACGCCAGTGTGCATAACTCAGTTTTTGGATATAATGCCCTTTTGCACATTACGATTTTTGACAGCTTTTGGATACCTATATTATAGTCAACAACAAGTTGCAGGTTGTAACAACGATCCCCCTACCAAAGTGAAAATTTGCACCCTTGAGCTCTGTACTATAATCACTTAAACGCCTACGATAACAATGAATCTGATTTATTTATCGAAATTACTTGTTTGCTGTCATTTCCGCAGCAACCAAAAAACAAAATACATAGGTACAAAGACATTCGGCAACTTGAATTTCGTAGATTTCACTGAGTACGTCTCACATCTATTTATTATTTCCAAATTTCCGAATAGTACAAAGTGCGGGAAGATAGGTAACAATCCTCGAATGTTAATACGTCTTTACATTCCTTGTTACTTAAATACTACCTAACACTTGCGATTGTCCAACTCGTGCTACGCACTCATTGGGCAAATTTCGTATTCGTACATTAATAAAGCTCATATCCAACTTATATCGTAAATAACTAATAAAGACAGTGACTATAAGTTATAGGTAGTGCCTCCGTAACCGGCGCCAGCTACAGTTTTACAGGTGTATTGTTGTCGGAGCCGGTTTCCATAACTTCGGACGGCCGCGGCCGTGCCAGTTTAGGTACCTTGTTAGTTGTAACGCATCCAGCAGCGACGGTAGGTAGATAGGTATCGCATATAACTGCGGTAGTTTGGTATTCTCGGACCGGGTGGGATCGGCTCCCATATAGGTTAGTTGTTTCTCTCGCGTTTTTATATTATCTTTTTTGCAAAAAATGCGTGTGTCTGGTGCGAGAGGGCAGTTAAGGGGTCTGTTTAAAATGCGTATGCGTTGTATCAGCCTTTTTCGTTCCCAAATAGAAGCGCGCCGGCAACTATACGCAAGGCCGGCGCCGGCTACGGAGGCACTCCCTAAGTTATATTATAATTGGTAGTGCGCATAGTAGTGATAAACTCAATTATGGAATTATGTACATAAACTACCAAAGAGTAAGAAGTGATTGTATTAAGAACGTAAAAAAAAAATCATAAATATTTACTGCAACAGCTAGATAAAAAATAATACATGCAATGGGAGTTTAGGAATAAGCAGGGTTTTTATGAGGAGTGATTTTTTCTGAGATATTAAAAATAAAGAAATGTCTCCTCTTTGTAACCCCATTCGCGGCCATACTGTATAAAGTCATATCGTTAAGTTTTTCGTCTTTTATGGACTTGTACATTTTTGTATATATTTTTAAGCCCGCCAGATTTGCTCCTAGAACTATTAGAAAACCAGTTGTTAATTTTAGTTCATTATTGTAAACTGATTTGTGTAAACTGCTTTCCTTTATTTCAAAAATGATACCTAAATGTGTTAACTGTACAAACTCTACGAGGAAAACACTGAAATTAATATTGTTTCCTAAATATTGAAGGGGCTGGATAAAGGACATAATATTTACCAATTATTGTATATCTGCTGTTATAATTTCCTGTCAAAGAGTAACGGAAATGCTGCATCTAGCTGACGAAGAAATGAAATACATGAATTCATTGTATTGGTTCAATCAAACATAAAAATGAACGTTATAATCTTACTGAAACACGTATACTAAATGAACTATACTCGTATAAAATAGTTATACATATGATCATTAACCAATCACTAACGTATTATGCAAATATGAACATTGTGTGTCGAAATAAAAATGTTATCGTCTCCGGAATTTTTAAGAGGCTGTAACTCTGCACAGGTGCAACTTAGGAGTTAGGTTTACGGTGGATAAAAGTAGATATGTTTGGTTTAATCGACCTATTTTGACCTTTAGATTCACTGGTAGCATTTGTGCTAGGTACTTCGTTCGTGAACACCCTAACTACCTAAAAGCACAATATAAATTAGTTTGTTTTGCCAAATTGTCTGACGGAGATTGCACTAAACGATTTGTATTGTTGCATTTACGTGTACTTAAATCAACAGCCAAAATGGTTGTATGCCTTGTGATAAACGTCATACACTGTTAGGATCAAACGGCTTTTTGTATTTGTTCATATTCTGAAACTTTTTGTTCGGTTACACACATCATAAATACCTAATATCTGGCATAATAACTAAGAAGCTTGTCGCCCTATTTTGAGTGCCGTACCTTACGGTACCTACTTTGCAGTACTTTACTGCAGTCAGTGTGGTAGTGTGATTTTATATACAACTATGTGTAATACGGAGTTTACCACAACAAATATACCATGTGATTTCTACCGAACACGGTGCTGATTGGTATCAAATAGGTACACAAACAGTTTGCCGTGTTGTCAAGAAATAGTTTTCTGCAATTTTAAATGCAATTCAATTTTTAAATTTAATTTGAATTCAAAATTCCAACTAGGTACTTGTTTTTTCCTTGCGTAATCCAAATTAGGAAAACAATTCTTTTATTATTATTATTATAACCTATAAACTTCCAGTCGTTTAGCCCTCATTAATACTGAACGTGTTTCGGCGAAAACAGTGAACATTTCTAAACTTGTCACAGAATTTGATGCCCTTGATCAAAATATTGTCATATCATTTTACATTACGTGGGTGTTTCTTATACCTATGATTATCTAGAAGAGAGGTTTGTAAACGACAGCGATAAAACGGGCCACGTTTTCTAGCTGTATTTGAAGTTCCTCGCCTCACACTAGACGGCGCGCATGGCTGGAATGCCCTGATTTTATTATAGGTTCTTATGGAAATATCAAACATAAATTAACGTTTCTACGAGAAAATCATAAGATTAGGGCCAAATATTTTAGTGAGTTGTCCAAAATGAGTTAGTCAAAGAAAATCAATTTCAAGAATCAAGGTTCTACACCGGGAATCTTAATTTTTTAAGAATAAAGTAAGTTATATTGTTACAAATTTGAATTACGCGCTTTGTTACTAGTTTGAGTTTTTGGCAACTCCCTTGTTTTAATCATCTGTCAATCTGGTGTTTTGGTTTTCAGGATTTCTGGTAGTTTACGAGATAGTTAAGGTTTAAATTTTTACATTTATTACGTTTTATTCACCACATCAAACAATTTGTGGCATCAAGGGGCAAAATGTTTTATTAACATTGAATTCGTTTATAACAGGTACTTAAAAAATACAAATTTATTACCTATACCAGCGCTTCTCAAACTTTTTTAAACGCGGAGCCCCTTTAAGGTCGGATCTAATGTGATGGAGCCCCCAGTATAGTATCAAGTTGCAAAAAAAGTACAGTTGAAATTATAATAACATAATTTTTGTCCTACAAAATAGAAAACCGACTTCAGAAGAAGTGTAGTGTAGTCGAAGTCAATTAAATACGCATGATTAAGGATAACTCAAAAACTACTGGTCAGATCTTGATCAAATTTATATGGGACCACATGAGAAGCACCAGCTTTCAAATAAAAAAGAATCATCAAAATCGGTTCACCTAGAAAAAAGTTCTGAGGTAACACAAATAAAAAAATACAGTCGAATTGAGAACC
This sequence comes from Xestobium rufovillosum, assembly GCA_963966045.1. NCBI lineage: Eukaryota > Metazoa > Arthropoda > Insecta > Coleoptera > Ptinidae > Xestobium > Xestobium rufovillosum. Next base: position 2,661,627 of record OZ014493.1, read on the forward strand.
TCCTCCTTTTTTGAAGTCGGTTAAAAACCAGTATTTTCTAAATTTTTAATGAATTTTTGATGGCAACGGGGAAATAGGACATTTTCACACTTCACTGGCGGCGGAGCCCCTACGGATCTTTCACGGAGCCCTGGGGTTCCGCGGAGCACACTGAGAAATACCAAAGAGAAAACCAATCAAAATGATACACCCACCGACACCAGTGCGGTAAAGCTCGAAGTGCCTTGTAGTCATCACTCATCAGTCATAAAATGATAAAATGCAACTCGGAGACACTTAGTTATAATTTTGTCAGCCGTCACCATCATCCATAGCCATATAAATACATAGTTGAAATTATACTAAGTTCTGCAATAAAGGAACCAACGACTTGTATTTTCAAAGTGTTCTCATATTTAACTTACCTTTAAGACCTAAAACAAGTTTATCCTTCTTGAACTAAGAATTAAGATTGACATTTGACATCCGAGCATAACCTAAAATAATATTTTATTTGCTGTGAGATTTTAACACAAAATTAGAAATATTTTCCTGGCGAAATAGATTGAACTTTTGCGCCTTTTTTGGTGGTTTAGCTCGAAAATTGACGTGAAATTTGCACGGACTAGGTTGACAAGTTGAGATTTTGCAAACTTTCATAATTCTTAATTATTGTGCATAAACGCTTAAATGCCTGCTTAATTCAGTTTTTAGTTTTACGTGCATACACTGAGAGAGATTTTACAAAATATTTATACAAAATGTAGTTGCTGGGAACTTTTTGTATAGTATAACATTTTTATGTTCTATCATATTCAATATTTATACACTGCTTACAATATGGAATGTTTTTCATATTACACTTAAATTGTATTTGAGATACCGTATCCAGCAACACATTTTCATTTTCGAATACATTTACTCATTGCGAAAACGGAGGGTGTATCAGAAATCTAAAATAGAATATTCTTGCATACGCCAAGTTTCTTGCATAAGATACTATGGAAAAACAAATTTCCTTATAGTGTTATTATCATTAAGACTCATTCGTATGGATTACATTTACATGCGATATACATACCTTCAAATTGCAGGCAAGACATACGACAAACATTAAGTAATATCGTTCATGACTTTGTAAATAATATACTGCTCAAATTGTAAGCATTACAACAACGACGTTGTAATTTAACTAGTTTTCGTTTATGATTGGTCGAAGCTGGTGCCAAGCACCTGCGCAACACATCATAACTACCAAACGGTTGTTCTCTAGTTTTAACTTGCAACCTTTCCGTCTCATTAAAAGTCCAGAAGAGCTGTGAGTGTGTGTGTTAAGTACTGAAATCAATTGCAGTTTATTGCTATTGAAAATGGAAGACATGTTAAACCTTTGTGGATTTCAAGATTTGGTACCTATGTAGGTACATGTTGTCTTCGTCTTTATCGGTAAGTAAAATTTGCTGTGTTTTAGATGATGTATCCTTGCAACATCAGTTAGGTACCTACCTACATATTAATTTTCACGTTTATCATATTGCACTATTACTGTTCTCTTTATGACATTGAACATAACACAAATAATGATTATTTCTGGAAGTCTTAAAGTAAATTACTGTAGGTTGTGCATGGAAGATTGTAAAAGAGGACATTTCTGAAGCTTAAATGTGTTTTACGAACAATTGATAATTAGCATAAAGTTAACATTGCCTACAGTGTCGTAGCTACCCATCTTGGCGCCCAGGGCAAACATTTAATATTGCGCCCCTAATACCACCATACATGAGGGTACGATTACTTCATTAGATTTTTAGGTATTCACAATAAAAATACGTGACACATTTTTTAAATTCAGAGGGATTTTATTGCCCTATCATTATGCACAAACTAAAAGTGCAAAAGATTGATGATTAGGTATAATATACAGTGTGAGTAAAAAGTCTGGAACTAATTCGATAAAAAATTTAGGAATCATTTCTGGAAAAAACGCTCGGACGCGTCAAACTAATTTTTTTAAAGTGCATCTTTTTTGATAATTATAGATTTTCGATGGTCTCTTGATTTCGTACTGTGACGTCATCGTCCATTTTTTTAAATGGCTCCCCATATTTTTGAAGCCATAGTTGGATAGCGGTTGAAATTATGAATAATTCAATGATATGCCGCAGTATGACATTGAAGTTGATATTTTTCGAAATAATCAAGTTTAAATTGAAAACAAAAACTCTCAAAGAAAATGAGTCAGCCATGGAATATTGACAAATTGTTTGGAAACGAAAACCATTAAGTCTCCAATTAAATTCTAACAGTTCAGCATTATTTTGTGGATTTCCATTTATTCTCCACCCAAATCATGAAGATCCGGGCTTACCAAACAATACTTTATGTTACCAACAGGATGACGCTCCTGCGAAATTATTATGGTACGGAATTATTAAGACCAAATTTTCCTCAGATGGATTGTTATGATTGGTAGGAGAGGTACTATTGAGTGGCCTGCATGATTCTCCGACCTTACCCCACTACATTTTTTCTTGTGGGGTTATCTTAAAAAAGCAAAATTTATTTTAACTGGTCAAATACAATTGATAAATTACAGCAGAGAATCCGCAACGAAATTAGAGCAATTAGACCAGACACCCTCCGCAATGTTCTCCAGGAATTTCGAATACGACTTCTGTATTACCAAGAAGTGCATGGATGGCAATTTCAACATCAACTTAAGTGTTATTTTTAATTAATTAATGTTATTTTGTCCAATTTACGCCGTTTGCAATCAATGAAACTGTCAATATTCCATGACCAACTCATTTTCTTTGAGAGTTTTTGTTTTTATTTTAAACTTGATTATTTCGAAAAGTATCAACGTCAATATCATACTGTGGCATATCGCTGAATTCGTAATTTCAGCCACTATCAAACTAATACTTCAAAAAGATGGAGAGCCATTAAAAAAAAATGGAGGATGACGTCACAGTACGAAATCAAAAGACTATCGAAAAACGAAAATGATCAAAAAATGCACCTTAAAAAAATTTGTTTGACGAATCCGAGCGTTTTTTCTAGAAATGATTCCTGAATTTTTTATCGAATTAGTTCTAGATTTTTTACTCACACTGTAGGTAATTTTACTTGTAATTTTGCGTGACAGAAAGCGCCCCGTTATAATACCTTCCCCGGGAAGCTGGACAAAACTTCTAAAAACGGGACGTCTGGCAATCCTACTTCTTGCGTTCCTCCCCGCGTTCCTCTTTTGTCTTTTCCCTTTTCTTTTTGAATTGCTCCCCTGGTGGCTTTTTTGGAGGCAATAATTTGTTTGAAAATTTCATATTTGACATTTGGTATTGTGAAGAACTTCTCAATCAACGATAATGTTCATTATTTAATATTGTAAAAAACATTTTTTACTTACACTTAACTTATAATCAATTAGATATTTGAATCTGGTGACTAAGTTAAGTGAATGAACTTAAATTTTCATTTTGTATTATTTACGGTTTTTCTCTGTTTTGTAAGGCAGACGAAGCTTAAAATTGCGCCCCCCGGAGCTTGCGCCCCTGGCGGGTGCCCCGGTTGCCCTGCCCTAGTTACGACACTGTTGCCTAACACCATAAATGCATGCTTTTTTTGCTATACAGGGTGTTCATCATAAAGGTAAACGTTGTTGTATTCCACATCCTTCTAAAAAAATATAAGTACCTAAACAGAGCAACAACAATATTGAAATTTTTACATACATTCTGCTAAAACATCTACAAGTGTGTGCAAAATTCTTTATTAAATTCCAAAAAATTAATTCTTATATTACCTAGTAATTTTAAGTAGATTGCTATATTTTTATGACATTTTTGAATTCTCCGTGAAAATTTAGATAGGGTTGATTAAAAGATTAAAACGAGGTTTTCTTAAGGGGTATCATTTTACAGTATCTTATTTTCTTTAGAGAAATACCTAGTTGTAAGATCTGCATCAACCAACCATGGATAGAGGATAGAGGATCCATGGCATCAACCTAGAATTCTTCTTCTTAGACGTAAGCAAATTTTCAGATAAAATGTCTAATGTATGTTTAAATTGAAATACCCTGTATTACGTGCCTACTAAAATGAACCACCACCTCACTATTAAGAATGTTTTAAAAATATTGAGGTAGTCCAAGATAGAATATAATTTTTATTAATAGCCGTTAAGGCCGCATTTCACGTAGCTGGTCCAGCCGAGCTGGTCCCGCCCGGCTGGACCCGCCGCAATCTGAAAAGCATTGCCGCTTATGGAACTGCACTCACGTAGCTTGTAAACCCGCTTCAGCGCGGCTGGTCCAGCTCGATTTGTAGAAATATACAACTCCGGCGGGACCCGCTCGGCCGGTAATTGCAAATCCACCAATAGATTTTTATTCTTTGAAACCACGTGGATAGTACAGTCCAGATAGATTATTGTGCATTTGCAAGCCCTTCATAATTCATTAATATTTCATGAACTGGGTTCATCTCTTGCGTTTATATCGCCTTCTATTGCTTACGGTTGATGATAAATAGTAGATGGCAATAAATTCATCGTCGCTTCTCGACATCTTTGCCCAACCTCAAGATGGCTACTGATGAATATAAGTAGTCGGGCACGAAAATTGCTCTACTTACTGTACATACAGTGCCCGTCTAAAGTCCGTTCCCCCCCTACTAATTTTTGAACCATTTGAGGTACATCAATGAAATTCGGCACAAGGTAATCACAGGTCACAATATATTTTTTGACGTAACAATGGCATCTGTCAGTCTCAAGATGGCGGTAAGGCGCCATTTTGAAACAAAATTTTAAATGGGAGGGAGGGTCATGTGACACCTCGTTTTAAAGGTCTTGTCGAATGCAATATCATACTAAAACATGGCGTCGATGTCTTTTGTTCAATTTTTAAATTTTAACATTTTTCTAACGAAATTTTATTCTAATTTGAAGTGAAATCTCTTAATGAAGTCGACCAATAAGAGGAGAAAAGAGAGTTTATTAAGGAAAAACTACCGCTAGATGGTAATTTCTTCCAGCTTCTCCAAAAATCAAAACCGCTTCAAATTTATCGTCCAAGCTACGGGCCATGGTCACACTTTTCCTAAATGAAGGAACTAAACATGCCACATTTGACAAGTAGAAAACAAGATGTTACCGCGACAACGAATTTTGTTTCTAATACAAACGTGATTGAGAGCAACATTCATGGTTATTTAGAAATTTGATTAGCCACCATTTTGTAACGTTTTCAGGTATCGACGCCATATTTTAGTATGATATTGCACTCGATAAGACCTTTAAAACGAGATGTCACATGACCGTCCTTCCCATTTAAAATATTTTTTCAAAATGGCGCCCGACCGCCATCTTGAGACTGACAGCTGTCATTAATACGTCAAAAAATATCTTGTGACCTGTGACTACCTTGTACCGAATTTCATGGATGTATCTCAAATGGTTCAAAAATTAGTAGGGGGGGAACGGACTTTAGACGGGCACTGTATAGAAAACTAATAAAATTTACAAGCCGTGTGAGTGCAGAAACGAGCGGGTCCAGCTAGGCGGCACCAGCTCGGCTGGACCAGCTACGTGAAATGCGGCCTTATGTTTGTACACTATGCAAATTTATATTTTAATTTTTTATTTATTTGTGAATGATTACGTAGGTTGTATTTTTAAAACAAATAAAGCAGTTATATTTTCATCATGATTTTTTTTCATACCTTCCAGAATAATAATTGTACATAAATATTTTCAATTATCTCTTACTTTTTGTTAACTTGTCAATACACAGATATCGGAGTTAAGAAATAAGAAAGAGTAAAGTATAAGAAGCCGATCTATAAAGATATTAAGAATGGAACTAATATGTTATACAGAACTGTAAAAACGGTAAGTATAGATTGAATTTAACTGTATGATAGAAAACACATCCCGTAACAATTTCGGAACAGCCACAATATCGTATACTATTTCAACTATTAATTATTACAACAACTGCCTTGTATGCGCGAACTTCACAAGGGACATGTTTATATATTCTGTGTCGTATTCTTTGTCATAAAGTTATTACAGAATTGTTGTTGTAAAATATACAATCCGTTGTAGCTGGCGCATATATAGCAACAACATGTTGTATTGCATGCAACTTTTATGATATTACGGACAACACTTTTTTCTCAGTGTATCGAAGAGCATTTTTTACATTTATTTACTGTTTTAAAAGTTTAAGTGGGAAAACTTTTATAGGTTATATATGTAGGTTACCTAGGTACACGTTAGTTACACGTTTTTTGCGAATATAAAAAGGAAACTACGAAAAATTATATGTTATACCACTCCTTTATAACTAAAGCTTCAATAGAAATTTTTGGGACAATTTTATTGCCTTATATTCAGAAATATTCAATTAAATTCTCGGACTCCCCGTTTAACTCTAAATAAAAATCAGGGCATTAGCGATTCAATTGACATCTGGAGGTTTCAAATTGACATAACTAAGAACGATACCACGCGATTTACATTGTGGAATAGCGGCGTTTGGCATCCTCCCCTCTAGTTATCCGTACTTACTTATCCTATATTATATTATTTCTGTATTTTATTATTTTTCTACGAAACTTATTTGAAGAAGGTATAATTTTTACGAAACCAATTTTTAATTTTAAATATTGCCGTCTTCTTCTGAACCATTGTTTATGGAATGGGGACCTCGACTGAAGAGGGTTCTTTTCTTAAAATTCTGTTTATTTATAGGTACAGGCTTCTAGAGGCAAAGTGGTTTTGTGATTTGGCAAGCAGAAATTTCAAGAATATTTTTTTCGGTTTTCTAAAATAAAGGAAAGTTCTGAAACATTACCCATGAGTATACTTAACGAGAAATCATAAAAATTATTGTATTAATAATAACACTTATTTGTGAATTTCTACTGATTTATTAACACAATATATCAATTGTTTCGCTACACTATAGCTTCGTCAGAACTTGACAACAAACTAAATCTAGAGGGTGAGATATTCTGTTGGGCACAGAATAAATTTAACAGAGAATAATTGTTTACATCGGTTGAATCATTTAATAAAATATTTGTATTTTTGATGAGTTTGTTTAATTTCTAAACTTTCTAACAAGCTTAATTTTGAACTTTTTTGTTCGATATGTAAGATAGTAAGTAAAATTGTTGTTGAATACGTGACCATTGTCCAGTAAATGATTTGCATAGGTTGTTAACTGTGTTAATAAATCAGTGGAAATTACAGAAATACGAAGTGTTATTATTAATATTTAAAGGAGTTTCCAAAAAGTAACGGTTGAATCCATCAATAATTTAAAATTTGTTGTTGTAAAATAGGTAGACCACGAAAATTAAATTTTCGGTATTTATACATCGCAGGAAAAGTACCTAATTACTAAAAGATGTCACGAAAGATATATCTTCTTAATACAAGATATTTATATGTACCGCGAAAAAAATTAAAAATTAAGGAATAAATTCGATATCTTCTAAAATACTGTATTATCGCAAACACACTCATTCAATAGAGATATGAGAACCTCTAGATTAATTTAATAGTTTTTTAAATTTAATTTCCCTCATAAATTTTATAATGCAACCCCATACAAATTTCACATCATAATGCTAAGAGGAACATTCTCTCTCAACTGATGTATTAATCAAAACGGTAAGTTTGTATCTGTAAAAGCACTTGATAGCGACATTACTCTAATACATGTCAAAAATTAAATTAAAATTAAAATTAAAAATCGACTTTCTAAGCGTTTTCGCGACAACACAAAATTTTAGAAAGTAGGAATGTGTTCCTTCATGTTTTTCCACACTTTAGACAAAACTATGATAAAATAAATTGCGTTAAACCAACCTTGAAACTGAAAACTGCGACTATTGTATTTCTTCGTATTATCCATCAATTGTTCTCTTAATGTACCACTTTTGTCACGATTCGTTGTTTGAACTAGAGGTGCGGGAATCACTTTATTTAGTTCCTCATTGGAAAACATTTGCCGTCTAGGAAATTGATTTTCTATTACTTTCTGTTGATTTACTTGACTGTGCAACGGTTCCACAGTTGGAGGAATGTATTTTTGATCTCTTGCACCGTACTGTTTCGTGTTGCCTCCAGATGTTCCACGTTGAGGTCCTGTGTTCGAATATGGATAATTTGTTGCAGGAAATAAATCTTTTCGAAAGTTGGTTGCACCTGTGTTCTGCTTTGTGGATCTAGGAGGCAATGTGAAAGGCTCTCCCTCAGGCTTGTACCCTTTCGGAGGGTAAGGTCCGGAAAGGGGTTCTCCTATTGCGCTCGACACGAACAACACCAACAAAGCAATAACCTGAAAATTTAATATTCAAACTGTATTACGGAAGGACCTATCTCAATATGTGAATTAATAGTCTTAATTAGTCGTATACGCCGTATTATTAATTAATTGTATAGGTATCCAGATATGAAATTACATCCAGAAGTAGAATACGGCAAAGGCATTGTAGAACGGACAATGCGATTTATTAATTTGACCTACGGGGTATCCATTATTTTTAGGTAGGCCCCTTGCAACTAATTAATGGGGTATTATTGGGGGAGATGCGATCCTGGGATCCTGAAATATTGTCGACTGCTTGAAATATGATATACAGGTTAGGAAAGAAGTAGGAAACATGCTGGATAAAACGCTTCCCGATCGTTATCAAGGAAACGCTACGACACGTCCATTTTGGACACAGTTCACTTGGTAGAGGGGTCTTCTTTCTCATATGTCTTTTAGGCATCACGCACTAAAGAAATTTCATAGCGATGTCTTATTCCTCTTTAATGGCACAGTGCCATACTTTATTTTTATTAAATACACCATATTATTATTGCATATGATTGCATTTTTGATTCTCTAAACGCTTTCAATATTTGATTTTTTATGAAGATTTTGTCTAAATTTCGTATTTTTTAATTGTCTTTATTTTTTGAACATTTTGTAAGTTCCAGAAAATTTTGGAAATTCAAATACATATCTTGGAAATGAATAAAGTTGTTGCAGTGATATTTTTGTAAGGTGAAAACAATATCTGGTAGTAAATATTACAGCATTAAAAATCCAAAATATTATGCAAGGTTTTAGCCATTACGTAATGGTGGAAAATTTGAAAACCCTACATCTTTATTTCCAATGGAACCATATCATTTCTGTCTATCTTAGACTCCTTTTTAACTATGTATAAGCTTCCCTGATTCTAAAATTAATAGTTTCCGAGAGAATGGGTTGTTTAATTTATACTATAGTATGTAACTGGACGAAATTGAATAAATGGCAGAAAAGTGACAGAAAATTATCACCTTATTTTGGTCCGTTGTTAGGAATAGGATATTATTCAGTCCATCAGAAAGTATTACATACACTTTCTTTGTCAAATCTGACAGTAGATTTGTGTCAGATGTTAATTAAGTTTCATTCTTTAAATAAATTATACTTGGGCCGCCGAACATGGAGCGATCACCCTGCAAGAACGTGCTCTACCGGGGCCAATATTAATTTATGACGACCGAATTGGAGTGAGGCGACTTCGTTGGGTCTAAAGAAAGAGCATCACTGCGGTTCGGTCGTCCTAAATTGATAGTGGTCCCTCCTAGAGCTCATGCTTGCAGGGTGATCACTCCGTCTGTTCGGCGGCCCAAGTATAATGTATTTTATTCACTATATTCTCTCGTCAAATATAACTCGTGCTATGCTTAATAAACGAGGATATCACTCGTGAAACCGGAACTGCACATTCAACTCGTCCTTCGGACTCGTTGAATCTGCAGTTTGGTTTCAGCTCGTAGATATTATCGATGACTATCCACTTATCAAATTTTAAGCCAATCCAAACTCTCCATTTCTGAATATATTGATGTATTACAGCGGAAAAAGTACCTGCTAAAAATGTTATCGGAGGTAATAAGCCAATGAACTGTTTGCGTATTCATATAAAATCGTAAATTGTCTGTTAGAAATCAGGAATATCTATGTACGAGACCCCAGCGTAGGACATTTTACAATTGGCAGGTCTTCAAAAATGCGAAAGGAAAAAGTTAACCTAAATCTTTTCAGTACCCCTGTCTTTGGTTAAATTCATTAATTAAATCATAAAGAACAAGAAAATACCCGAGGCAGAGATCCTGAACAGCTTCAGATCAGAGGAAGACGTTTTAAATGTGTTTAGAAAAGTAGCTCTACTTATTCATTTCAGCTCGTTTGAATCTAAGTAGGCCTACTTTTCAAACACTTTCAGAACCTCTGGATTACATTTTCTATTGTCCACTCCTTTCCCTATAAATCTGCATATATACTTCTTCATCGACAACTAAACGAGAACTGACGCGACCGATGTTTTTCCCTTTTTTCCGTCCAAACTTCGAGCACAATTTCCTTTGAGCATGGCACCGAGACCGACAAGCAACGGATCTCGTACGGGTTATGCGCGCACAAATAATTTATGTGTGCGAACCATATTTATTAACGTCCACATTCGAGCATTCGTACGCGCAAACTGTTCGTGCGCGCAGATTTGCGCGTACGAATGCTCGAATGTGGACGCTAATAAATTGGTTCGCACGCATAAATTATTCGTGCGCGCATAACCCGCACGCGATCCGTTGCTTATCGGTCTCGGTGCCATGCTCAAAGGAAATTGTGCGCGCAGTTTGGACGGCAAAACATCGGTCCGTGTCAATTCTTGTTTAGTTGTCGATGCAGAAGTAGGTACATATGCAGGTTTATAAAGAATGGAGTGGACGACAGAAAATGTAATCCAATTAATTGATGGATACGAAAAATTTCCTATTTTATGGGATCCAAAAAATGAGCAGCATTTCAACGGGAATAAAAAATTCTATGCAGGAGCTACGTAAACAAATTAAATCACACGCACGAATGTTCGTGCGCGCACACTGTTCGTGTGCGTAAATTTGCTCAAGTCTGTAATTACCTTAATATACTATAGTAGCTAACTGTTTCCGCTGAAATAGAGACACTCCAATATAATATTCAGAAATGGTAAGCTTTGATTGATTAAAAATTCGATAAGTGGAATAGTCACATTAAAAGTTGAGAGATTTACAACCTTACTTTTATTTTTAATCCCCAGTTTCATTCTTTTATCTTTTCAATTTTTAAAATTCATTCATTGTGGGCGAGATGCGAGAAATTATTTAGGGGCGTCCTTTATTATAAATTTGTTGCAAACTGTTTGGAAATTTTCAAGTCAATAGTATGAAATACGGAGGCAGAAACTTTAACATTTCAAAACTGTTTGCTCTTCATTATAAATTCATACTTCATAATATCAACTCTGGGGATTAATATCTGTATGTCAAAATACGGTTCCTTAAACAGTAATACTCTTCTGAAGCTTCAAGAGCATGGAGAGATCATGCATACATTATTAAACTGGAAAGCGTCCAAAGTGTTTATCTGTTTATTTTTGTCCAGCACGCACTCGAATTTCTGTTTTCTGCAATAAGCTGAAAAGTCCCTCAAAGATTTGGATGGCACATCTAAAACACTTTAAAATCCTTCGTCCAACATTTTTAATCAAAAGAATTTTAATAAAATTTTAATTTTATATAATTATTCGTGCCATTTTTTTTCTTTAAGTTTATAACTTTTGTGAATTTTTTGGCAAAATTGAAACTTCTTTTTGTAAAACACCAACGTTTCGCCTCCGTTAGGGGGCTTTATCAAGGTTTTATTCAAAATTGTATAAAGTATAAAAAAGTGACATTTTTTTTCTTAATAAAATTTGTATTAAGAAAAAAAATGTCACTTTTTTATACTTTATACAATTTTGAATAAAACCTTGATAAAGCCCCCTAACGGAGGCGAAACGTTGGTGTTTTACAAAAAGAAGTTTCAATTTTGCCAAAAAATTCACAAAAGTTATAAACTTAAAATTTTAATAAAAATTTAAAAGAATAATTTATTAAAATCGATAGAAAGAGCACAAATCACCATAAACATCATAGTCAACTTGCTTTATAAGTTTAACGTCGGCACCGTAGACACTTAATTCAAACACTCACTTCTGACATATCACTAGAAAGGAAAGGAAAGGCACTAAAATACGTACATTCGAGTCGCGATTTAAAATACGAAAATTAATGTGATTTCCGGTTAAATCGGAAGTGCTTTATAGATACTTTTCAGTTCACAAATTGCGCATTTGCCAATTACGTAACTGGTTCAAATTTCAAATCTCTTCGGTAAATGGCGGACTGCCCTACTATTTCGTGGTCACTCTGTATATGTAAATGTATCGATGCAGGAAATGGTGCAAATGAGCTTTATTTATGGAAGCGAAAATTGTAAACACTGAAATAGGTGGGCAGAGCAGAAACGAAAAGTACATACTACATATACAGGGTGGCCCATTAGTGCGGGGACGGTCCATATCTCTTGAACCATTCAAGGCATCAGAATGAAATTTTGCAAGTGCTTAGGAAAATTATTTTGGTGTATAGAGGGTCTACACATTTTGCGTAACAGACCAAAGTTATATTTTTTTAAATGGAAACCCCCAATTTTGTTTGCATATTCACGTTCCCCACAAAATTTCATGGAAAACGATATACCACATGAATGGGTTTCGAGCAGCGGATGTTAAGATATTGCCATTTTAGTGCCAATCTGGACCCATTTTTGTGGCACTACTGACGCCTACTTACAGAAGCTGTCAAAGATTTCTTTATCGAACTAGATTCACAGACTATTCTATTTGCAAATTCTGTTAATACTTTTGCTACAGTACTTTGTATTATACAGGGTGGTCAACATACGCATAATTGAATTTTTCTCAAGAATTTCAAATGGAATACCCTGTATATTAATTGCACATTTAATAACTAGTTTACTAAGCTCTTAATTGATGCAGGCATTGTCAGGTCTGCGGCTGACAGTTTCTACGGAAATTAAAATGGAAAATTAAAAATTTTCAATTCCACTGTTATTTTTTACAATTTTATTCGGATTTCCCCATTTAACTTAAATTCAGACCTGTCCCGTTTTAAATCGATTTGTTAGGTAACTTTGTTGCGTATTTAGAATTCCTTGTTTTGAAATTTCGAGTTGCTTCAGGACAGATAAATGGTTAAAAGTAGATACAAATTATTAATAAGCTAAATAAGTATGACTTTGTAGAGGAAATGTAATTTAAACGAAAAGCTGGACGGAGAACAAATTTATAATGTAAATAATGTTTATTAACAGTGCCATTTTTATGCAAAGTAATTCGAAAACATTGCTAACCAGTGGTGTTCCAGCAGTAACTTTAGCGCGGATCAGTTCACTTGCCAATTCAGTACCAACTATGTATGTTGAGTACCAAATTTTTTGTGGCACCAAATTTGAATTGATACAAACTTAAACTAGGTTAAATTTTTTATATATGTAACTAAAATACATTTTGCCGTTTTCTGAAAAGGTAATTTATTCAAAGTCGTCCCCCAAAACTTCCTCCGTTTCTATAAATGATATAGTATCGTAGCCGAAACAATTTCTTAAGCTATGCTAATATGTTTGGTCATACTACGAGATGGAGTCCACTCAAACTGACCTTTATTCACTGCGATTGCGTCGAATCAAATCAGAAATAGAATGATTGGAATTGGACAGAACAGAAAACCACTGCCGAATACAAGGCTACCAACATTTGAATATTTGAAATTTGAATAGCTGTCAGCAATATTATCAAGTCAGGTTTTTGGAGGTAATGCGTACCAAAATGATCTGGGGAGGACCAGAGTACTTTTAGTTACTAAAAAGTACCAAATCTGGTACGATAGTACCAGCTGGAACATCACTGTTGCTAACTGTTTTATTCTCACTTTTTATAGAAGAATCATATGTAGTCAATATGCAAATCGCGTTGAAATCATGTTACCTGTGATAAACAAAACAGCTCCAACTCGCATATGTCATAGTTTGATGGATTTTCTGCATTTTCTTAATTTTTTTTATTTAATTTTAATTTATTTAATTTCAATAAACTTGTTCTCGCTTCAGTTTTTTGTTTAAATTACAACATTTCCCACTAATGATAAAAGCCAAATTTATCTCATTAATAATTTCTACTGACTTTAAAATATTTATCTGTTCTGACTTCCGCAAAAACTCCCAATTTGAGAAGAAGAAATTGAAAACACACAACAAAAGTGCGTAACTAAATCGATTTAGAGAGTGAGTGGCTCAAATTTAAGTTTTCTTGGTTCTGGTAGACATTGTAATTTCGAGCTATTTTTATTCTTTTTGCTATATTGGTTCATAATAATACTAATTCTCGGTAAGAATATCTTGAAAACTATCCGTTTTAGGCATACGCGGGTAGACTTAATAAAAATTAAATCGATTTTACCTTCAAGAAGTAATTTTGCAATGGAACTTTTTGTGTCAGTGTATTTTTTTTTGTTTTGAGCGAAAATAGGTGAAATCCGAATAAAATTGTAAAAAATAACAGTGAAATTGGAAATTTGTAAGTTTCAATCTTAATTTCTGTAGAAACTGTCAGTCGCAGACCTGGCAATGCCTGTATCAATCAGAAGCTTAGTAAACTGGCTATTCAAATGTGCAATTAATATACAGGCTATTCCATTTGAAAATCTTGAGAAAAATTCAATTATGTGTATGTTTACCACCCTGTATAATGTAAAGCACTGTGACAAAGGTATTAACAGAATTTGCAAATAGAATAGTCTGTGAATCTAGTTTGATAAAGAAATCTTTGACAGCTTCTGTAAGCAGGCGTCAGTAGTGCCACAAAGATGGGTCCAGATCGACACTAAAATGGCAATATCTTAACATCCCCTGCTCGAAACCCATTAATGTGGTATATCGTTTTCCATGAAATTTTGTGGGGAATGTGAATATACACCAAAATAATTTTATAAGATGCAGCATGTGATTTCCTAAGCACTGGCAAAATTTCATTTTGATGCCTTGAATGGTTCAAGAGATATAGACCGTCCGCGCACTAATGGGCCACCCTGTATAGAGATTCTGAAACTCAATGCCTCAAAAGTTTCATATTGCATAATAAATGGAGTATTCCTATGTATGAATTTAAGATGGAAGTGGGGCTACAGCAGTGGACGTTCAGCAACCCCTTGACTTTTTCCAGTAATCCTGGAGAAGGTTTTCTATTTTGTTGCATAATTTTTAACTGTGTCTGAATGAGTTGAGGAAAACATTTTTCGTTTTGAACGTGACGGTGCTGACATTTATATCTATCTGTTAGGGCCTTTTATTGTTTAGTGATTGATATTGATGAATTTGAACGTTGTGAACGGCTCGAGTTTATCGGAACATTAGTATTTATTAATTTATCATCGTATCTACCTATACCTAATTCCTATTTACGGTTTTTCACAAATACACCATTATTATAATGTCCATGTCCATGACGATGGCTGGGAATGAGCATACACAGTTTTACTGTATCAGAAAATATCCACATAGTGCATATCATACGAGCATTGATGACATAGTATAGTAATCACATAAGCTATCGGCTCTAATTTCTCGGGGATGGATTGTTAAAACTTTTCTAGAAAACAATCTGCTTATATGTTGTATCTTCCCCCTGGAATAGGTTTTTGGGTTGTTGTGCTTAATGCTGGGAGGGGGTTAAGGAATTCGGTCAGTTCATAAGCAATCCCCAAGAGTTAAAAGATATCGGGCCGATCAATAGGTATTCTCCCGGTGTTCTATAAAATTTACCTTTTTATCAATCTGGTTCTGGTTCAGGATATAGCTGTGAAACTGCTTTGATGCAAGTCATGGATGTTGTAATAAATGATTTGGATAATGGTCAATTTTATTTTTTTATACATATTATTAGATTTTTCAAAAGAATTTGATACTGTGGATCATAATAATGTTGATTACTATTTTGCATTATTGGCTTGAATGGGGGTGCATTAATTTATTTTCCAGTTATATTAGAAATAGGTATCAAATGGTGAAAGTTGTCTTGAACCCTGTTCTATTTATGATATACAAGTTGGGCCAATAGTGCGTAGTCGGTCCATATTTCTGGTTCTATTCAAGGCATGAACATAAAACTTTGCACATATTATGTGGGCAACCCCACGAGGTATCTGATAAAATTATTTTAGTGTATACAGGATGTTTACACCCTGAGCACCAAACCAAATTTATGGATTCACAAAAAATATGATATTATTAAATAATTGTTTTCAGAAAAATGGATTCAGAAAAAATATTAGAATGTTGCCATTTGAAAAAAAAGCTGACTATTGTTCCTCAGAAGTTTTCAAAATTGAGAAAGCATTTTCGATGTCGGTTAAAAGTACCCTTTCAGTCATTCAATTTGGCGTATAAAATATTAAAATCGGGTAACAAATACAGCCACTACAGCGTTGGTCGTTTTTCCTGCACCGCTCAGTATATGTACACAAATTTGTGACGGTCAGTATTTTAAATATTTTAAAATAATCTCTGCAAGATTCCCTTTCTTCCAAACCACACAGCAATCGGATACAGCGTTTCTACAAAACGCTCGCTTCAGAAGTACCACCCCAAAACTCAACGACGCCGACGTACTGAAGCAAGCTATGAAAATAAGCAAGAAATAAACCACACTTGCTGTATCATTATCTATATTATGTTTGATGTTTCTAATGGCAAATAAGGCAGATCCCAGTCTCTCACTTAACATGTTAATATGTTTCGACCAATTCAAATTGCCATTTATTAAGATCTACTCAGTGGATATTGGATGCTTATTAAATCAAAATTAATGTTGAAATCACCAATACAGAACAAATTCACCCCATCCAACCCTGCATTGTTCAAATAGAAGATCCTGCAAACCCTTGTAAAGAATGTGAATATCGCACTTGGTGATCTGTAGATGCATATTATTGTAATATTTGGTTTCTTGCAGTACCTTTAAAAATGTAAGACAAGAAGTGATGTGGTTGCAGTTGGACGACTACCCCGCTCATTTTTCTTTAGTTGTGGAACATCGCTTACGTGCTGGACAATGCGGCTCAGTCGTTTGCTCAGCTCGATCTCCCGATTTAACGATAATTTTTTATTTATTTTAAATTTATTGAGTAGACTTGAATATATGTTATACTTACCACTAGGAATGATCATGCGGCAAAGAATTGAAAATGATTGTGCATACTTAACGACTTAACCCCAAATGAAATTATTGAAGCACCGAAAAGATTTTAAAGAGAATTCAAAAGTGTATCGAATGACAAAAATTAGGAAATATAATATTTTCCTAAAATTTAACGATTTCAAAATGCTGACACAATTTTCTAATTTTTTAATACAGTACGTATTTTTGTAGTAAAAAGATGCTCCTGAGAGCACACCTGAAAGCATCTGCAACCTAACCCAAAAAATCAATAAAAGAAATAGATTTAGCAGGATAGATGTAACTTATTTTTCTCTAGAAGAATTTGACCGATTCTTCATTAAAATATTAGTGGAGATAAAAGTGCGGGAAATATCCTATATCTATAATAAAGTTTTTCTTAGTGAAGCATTGTTGGGAAATGTTAAAAACAACAGAGTTGAGGTGGAAAAAGTTTTTTTTAAATAAATACTATAAGGTAACCTACTTGTTGTGCAATTATTGGTAAAAAAATAATTTTGTATAAATTTGAACGTTCTGGCAAAATAAATTGTAAATTCCAACATAAATATAACTGCTTACCATCATCGTGAACTACACACAATATACTAACTGTGATAATGCCCATATTGTCATTTATATATTGATTAATAATTGCTTTTATATTCATGTCCAAATGTGAGTACGTGGTTTGCGTATTGTTGGTTAATAAAACTAGACAAATACTTATAACAAATTAACTGCGAATTTGACCTATATTATTTCAGCAGCATGTAAAGCAGAATCAGTTTTGCTCGAATAATTCTTGAAATTCGACGAAGAAAGCAAGAAAGCAATAACTTTGCACGGCATCTTGCGACCGGCGTTCGTTATTGGAATTTTCCAGTTTAAAATTTTATAATGAACCCTTTGAGTTTTTATTAAACAGTGATTGGGTTAGGCAGGAGACGAAGCTATTTAAAAAATAATTTTGCAGAGAAACGGCTTGCAGAATGTTTAGATGTGAATCGGACATGATTTATATGTCACTTCACATTGAGCAATAGTAACGCCACTGCAGTTGACAAATGGTGAAGTGGATGAACAGTTTGCATATTAATGTCCTAAATGGGCATTGCATGTCAGAAATTGCGAAATGTATGTGAATAGTAAATATATGAATCGCCAATTAAATGTTTGCCACCTAAGCGTTTGGCGTTTCCAATTAATTAACGTAACAAAACTTAAGTCCTCAAACGTGGAATCTTGAACAATGTCTTCATAAGGAGGGCGAACCTATAGCAAAGCTAGTGAAGAGAATAGGAATATAATAGTGGTACATATTGAAATACACCCCGTTTTAGGTTGCGGGTACTAGCAGAGTGAAATAGCTGAAAACGGAAGAAGGTTAGGTATCTTAGCGGAGCGGAGGGTTAGGTTTTTGATTGTATAACAGGACTGATGTACCCTCTGTACCAAAATTCTAACAATGGTACTCTACCAGTGCAATCTAGTGCGTCATTTAGATAACGGTATGTTCATTTGTTGTAAGTTATTAATAACTAGCTGGTACCCGGTGCGTTGCTGCCTCAGAAGAAATAATTGTGGTAAAATCGTTTGAAATTTGATAAACTGCGAATGACATATGCCGTTTGATGTTTGCTGTCAATTGTCACTTTATAAATTGTAGCCACCCGCCCCGGCTTCACATATAAACGTATAAAAAAAATTCGGTTGATCCGATCGCTACCAACCTTCACAGGAACACCCGCTGGGCTAATCTGAAGATTGCCTGAAAATTATATCAACATCGGTCCAGCCGTTTCGGAGTCTATAACGGACATAGGTAGGTAGGTAGGTAGGTAGGTAGGTAGGTAGGTAGGTAGAAATATTTTTTGTGTTTTATAGATATAGATTGTTGCTTGCAATTCTATGTAGCATTTTCTGAGTTTGCGCAGTGTTTCGTCCAAGCATACGCCACTCCTTTTAAGACTACTGCTTAAGAGCCAAGTCTCCCTGCTGCATTTTCGAGCGATTCAGACGTTCCCGCCTTTACAAACTGTACGGTTATTTATTAATATTTTGGTTTCTAATTTTGCAAGCATATACAGAAAACATTTCTTAAGAGTCGTCTCATCGGCGATTTCTAAAAAAAATTATAGAAGTTTGTCTTTTTCGGATCCAAATATACCCTAATTTTGTGTACTTATAACTTACTAAAAAATTACTCTTTTAAAAATCCGAGATGAGAGGCCGATTTCCACAAGTTTCTTCTTTCAAATAAAACAAACAATTTCAAAATCGGTTCATAAATAAGGAAGTAATTTGTAAAGAGAGCTGCCCTTGTAAACGCGATTGAATGCCCTGCGTTGTAACGCCCTCTGCTTGTTCATCGCGCAACACTTGGTAAACTGCTAGTACGAACTCAGTGATTTTTGTACGGGGCCCACTTCAATAATTGTATCGCCATACATTAAATATTTTAATCGTATATACGCGAACATAGAATTTTGGTCTTGCGAATTAATGTATTTGTGCTTAATTGCAGCGCTCTGCCATATCCCACATTTTTATTATAATTTTGTTCAATTTAGAGTCGATTTTATCTGAAAGTAAATTTTAAATTTACACAATTTGAAAGTAATGAACATTTAGCAAGATATAAAATAATTCAAATTTCACCTTAAATAATGTTCTCTTTATAACCAAATAACAACAACTTAAAATCTCTGAATGACAACCCAGTAAATTTTTTCCGATACGAGGGTTGTTCTGACATGAGCGGGGATTTTATTATAATTTATTTGTAAATTGATCCAAAAGTAGACCTGAACAAATATTTTCAAGATTGCAAGTAATTTATCTGCAATATAGTAATTCCGGGTTATAATGGAATGATCCTCATAAATAACAAGTATTTAGGCAATGTAACTGAACAAACTAAAAATGCTAATTTCGTTCTAATAGCGTGGCTTTCAACATTAATCGTAGAGGCATATTCCTACTTTTTCTACTATCATTTAATTCTGGTAACACATTCGTATAAAAGTTTACAAGTTGATCTTCCATTTTCATTTTCCAAAATTCATTGTCTCTCATAGCCGTTTCATATTTTATGCCTTTGGGTGTCCAGACTGTAAAGATACAATACCCTCTTTTTGTAATTTGCATTTGTCCCTGAATTTGGTAAAAGTAATTGTGATTCTTATTTATCTTCCAGTTTCGATTCCAAAATATGATTTTCCTTTTCTCGATACCTTCTTCCGGGGTTAGATTTCAAGAACTTTGGGCATAAACTTCAACAACACCTTGATCTCTTATAGAACCTTCCGGAGTTTCTGACAAATACAGAATGCTCAGTTCTTGAAATATTCTTTCGCTTTATTATACATATACGGGGTGATTTTTACCGAGGGACGAAAAATGAAAATTAGGGTTCAGAGCCACAAATGAAGTAAAAAAATGTCATATGAAGGTATGTCCGGAAATACTTCGTATAAAAGTTATGCTCGTCCAAAGATGGAGGCTATTAAATTAGGTTTCTAATTTTTTCTCAACTTTTGAGAAAGACATAAAAATGAATTTTGGTACACCTATTATACTAATAGGGAAGCTTCGAAGATATATTTTTTAATCATCCCTTATCGTTTCAACCTAATTTATGCTCGTCCAAACATGGAGTCTATCATGTTTGGACGAGTATAAATTTTAAACGAATCATTTCCGGACACACCTTCATATGACATTTTTTACTTAATTTGTGGCTCTGAACCCTAATTTTAATTTTTCGCCCCCTGGTATAAATCACCCTGTATATGTTACAGCATGAACGGTCATTGTTTGCATTGCCCGGGTAGTCAGCATTGCCCTACTTTCCCACTATGTCCGTAGCATATACAGGGTGTTACAAAAAAGTAGGTCAAGCCGGTAACCACAGGTTATCTGACCGAAAATAATGGGACTTTCCTTATGCCATTTTTCATTTAGGCTTCTTTCTTTCAAGATACAGGGTGTTAAAGTTAAAGTTTAAAAAACTATTTTTATGAATAACTCCTTTGCTTTTTAAGATATTCCGTTGAAATTTTGTACAACATTTTCTCATATACCGATAAACTGTTTGCGTAACTTTGATCAAAAAAATCGATGCGTGAACGGAGGAAAGGGGGGGTTGTAATACCCATTGACCCCCAAACTTTTTCCTGCTCACGTCTATGGTTCCTATGGTTCCTGCATAACATCTAAGCTTCAAAAAATGCCCTTGGATGGTACCTCTTTTATTAATAATTATTTTGGCAACTTAACACCTACCCGTCTTTCTTTCCAATGCTAATTTGGCTGTTAGACGTTATGCAGGAATATGACCGAATCGGTACCATCCAAGGGCATTTTTCTGAAGCTTAGACGTTATGCAGGAACATATGCATCCAAGGACATTTTTCTCGAGCTTAGTTCGTCACCTTAGAAAAACTGGGAGACTTAAACAGCGAGTGGATTAACAACACACATAGTCAAATGAGTTGCAACATCTCGTAAACCAAGCCCTAAATCAAAATTTTACAAGAGGGAAAAAATAAAAGAAATTAACGCTTGGTATCAAATCAATACCTTTGAACCATACACGTGCGCAGAGAAAAGTTGGGGGGTCAGTGGGTATTACAACCCCCCCATTCCTACGTTCCCGCATTAATTTTTTAATCAAAATTACACAAACACAAAGCTGAAACCAGAATTTGGATACCGTTTTTCTCGAAAATAATGTTGATTTTTATCTCTTCAATTCTTTTTGTACTAAGCAGACTACTATAGAACTTTTTCCAAGGAATTCAGTAGCATACGTAGTTGTTTTCTATGGAGAGTATTTTTTGAGTTATGACATAAAGTTGAATTTTTAAAATGGAAATCATAGTAGGTACGCTTTGGTCTAGTTCGAAAGGTCCTTTTTTAAGCTATCAAAATATATATACTTTTATATTGTTATTTCAAAAAACGACAACGATTTTGGTACTTTTTAAGTTGTAACTTTAGAAAATATAAGATAGGTAGGTACATTTTGATAGCTTAAAAAAAGACCTTTTGAACTTTACCAAAGAATGCTGCGAATTCCATTTAAAAAATTGAACTTTATGTCATAACTCAAAAAATACGCTCCCTAGAAAAAACTACGTACGCCACTGAATTCCTTGGAAAAAGTTCTATAGGAATCAATCTTAATTGTTTTAGTCTGCTTAGCACAAAAAGAATTGGAGAGAATTTTTGAAAATCGATAAAAATCAATATTATTTTTTTTCTCGAAAACTAAAAACGATATCCAAATTCTGGTTTCGGCATTATATTATACTCAAGAAAATAGCTCATGTTTGCGAAAATCCCAAGGCTCTATCTCTGCTGCTTCTATGAGAAACCCCCAAATCACAACGAAAATAAGACACCCTGTACAGACAAAAATCCAATTGCATAGTCCCTTCAAACGTCAAACCGAACCAGATTCAGACCTATACAAGCTGCAATACAAATTGAAATAATGCTTTGCTAAGCGAAGCCAGAGTGCGACCCTGGAAGAGCTTCGGAGCCACGTGTTTTTGTCCGTGGCTCCGCCTTCGGAGCATACCTCGTCTTACGTCCCTAAAAAATCTTGATGTTGGCGATGGGATACTTGGCTCTTAATAATATACACTGCCGGACAAAAAAAAACCGGACACTCTCAGAATTACTATTTTAGTGAATAAAAAACAACGGACAGTTTGAAATGATATTTAACTATATTCTTTTCATCTTAACAATAAATAAAAAACAAGAAACAAAATGATTCGTCAACAAAAATTCACAGACCTCGCATCTTACGCAAGTATCATAGGCGTATTGAAAATATCGACACAACTACTCGGTTTCTAAGATGTCCAACAAAAGTGATCTGTGCCGTTTCAAGTTGGTATATTATTGATACAATAAAATAAAAGAAATTATTTGTGACGAGCACAAGGCACATAGTCAAACTGACGCAATACGTAACAAAATATTAACGCATCCGTTTTGTACTGTTTGGACTTTTATTGCAACGCGATATCCCTCTTAAACGGTACTCGCCCTCGCCGTACCTTAGTTTACATCTGGCGATTTGGCTAGCCGGTAGCCGCCTCCATCCAATTTATTAGTGGCCTCGACTGCGCGCGCCGCCAACAGAATCTGTCGCGTGTCGATACATTTTTCGTAAGATGAGTCCCATATACACGAGCTCAGAAGTATTTTCAATACTAAAACCTAACAAAAGTATTTTTAGAGATCAGCCTGTTACTTAAGAACTTGAAGACAGACAAAAAAATATTAAAAGAAAAACACACTAGTATAACCAAATTAATAATGGGTGTTACCACCACGAACTCTTATTACTTCCCTTAAACGTTTTGGCATGCCCTAAATGAGGCTATCAATAGATTCTTGGGGTATTTGTTCACATTCTTCTTGAAGCGCCATTTAATGTTTCTGGTAGGGGTTGGCGACGTTTAATCCTTTTCCCAAGCTGATCCCATAGATGTTCAGTGGGATTCAGGTCTGGACTATTGGCTGACTATGGGAGACATCTAATACCAACCTCTTCACGGTACTCGGTAACAATTCTTGCTGTGTGTGGGTGGGCGTTGTCATCCATAAACACAAAATTGTCCGCTATATATGGTGTGACATGGGGTTCCAGGCACTCAACAATGTTTCGGTGTGCAGTCATTGTTCCATTCTAAATGAAAATCAATTCTGTGTGAGCCATCAGAGATATTCCGGCCCACACCGTAATGCTACCACCATTGAAACTGATCCTGGGAGATATACAACATTGACTGTACCGCTCCCGTGGTCTTCGCCACACCTTTCCACGTCCATCTAGTGACCTGACACTAAATCTTAACTCGTCCAAGAAGAGCATGTTCCTCCATCGATGTTCGTCCCAATTTACGTATTGCCGCGCAAATGGTCTGCGATGTTCTACAGTCTACAGGGGACCCGTAGCTGGCTTTCTTGAAGTCAAAACATATTCGTTTAGCCTTTTCCGAACTGTTCCGGCTAAAACTGCCACTCCTCGAACTTCGGCTAACCGTCCAGCAAGAATAGGTGATGGCAATGCTCGATCGGGCAACGCAGCAACACGGAGAAAACGGACATCTTGATGGTTCGCAGTCCGTGGACGACCAGATCCGACCTTCTTTACAAACCCATGAGTTTCACGAAATCGCAAGAGTAGGTACATTTTACACTGTGTTGCGGGGTATATTCAGCACTTGAGCAATATACCGCACTCTTCGGTCATCGTGGCTTAAAGCAACAATTTGTGAACAAATTTCGGGGTGCGCTGTATAGAAAATGTTAAAAGCTGACATTTACAAATGAAATTTCACCAAACAACCAATAGAAAATAGAGAGCAGCCCAATAAGGTAAACGATTTTGATGGTTAAATAAAGATGCATGAAGAGTCAAAATGCTGATTTGGCTGTTTAGGCTTACGAAAGGTGCAATATTCAGCTAAAACTCTCTTTTTCCTCACTAGTAGGGCAATCGTTAATTATTTGCGTAAGTTAAGTAACATAAAAATATAATAGGGCCTCAAAATAAAAATAAAAACATGTGTCCGGTTTTTTTTGTCCGGCAGTGAATTTATTTGGATTGCAACTGTAGGAACGTGGAAAATGATTATATTATAATAAAAGACACAGTTTCCAGCAAGAGACTAAAGGAATAATGTATTTAAAATACTGGCAAAAGAGGAAGGAACGGAACTTTACCTAACACGTGGTTTTTAAAATACATGCAATTATTAACCCTTTAAATAAAATACCAATTTTTGAATAAACTCGTCAGACGCAAACCCATATTTTAAATTGAACGAATGACGTTACACTTCAAAAAATTAAGGGGTGAAATATAATGTTCACCAAATTAAACCATACACCCCTAGCACCGTTAATAGTTAAACTAACATCAAAAATTCTAAGTGAACACTAAATTATTGTACTTCCGAAAATGAGAACAGCGCCCCTAAAATAGCAATGTTTCGTATTGTTTTACTGTTGCTTGCATTTTAAGAGTCTGACAAACTCCTTTAAAATGAACCTGAAAACTGACTTCGTAGTACTACGTTCATTTCTAAACGGTGAAAATTGAAGTGTTGAATTTTGGACAGTTTATAAACGAAGCTTTATTTTAGGCCTCTATAGAAACAAAATCCTACCCAAAGCACTTGTACCTTGACGCAGTTCTAGTAATACTGGGACGGGTGGGATGGCTTGCGCGCTTCAATGATCTAAAGAGCCGAACCATAGGTTTAACCATATTGGAGGGGTTTTTATTTGAGAAGCCAGACTAAATCAAGTCCCTGAAAGGGGGCAGCAGCTCTTTCAGTAATCATAGTGGCAGAGATCGTGAGGGTCGGTATGGCACTGTGATACACACTACTGCGATGTGGAAGGCAACGGGAAACCACCACATTATTATATCCCTGGTACAGCGTACTTCGAATTTATGATGATGGCACTTTCTGGAGTAAAATATTCCGGAGGTAAAATAGTCCCACATTCGGATCTCCGGGCGGGGACTGCTTCGGGGGGAGTCATCAGAAATGATAAGTGTAACATCTCACGAGTCGGAGCGTGGAATGTTAGAAGCATGAAACAAGTAGGAAAGTTAGAGAATTTGAAAATTGAGATGGATAGGTTAGCATTAGACTTAGTAGGTATTAGTGAAGTGCGATGGCCAGAAGCCGGAGACTTCTGGAGCGGAGATTTTAGAGTAATACACACAGGATCTGTAGGAGGAAATTCGGGAGTAGGAATTGTTATGCGGAAAAAAGTAGGGCAGAGTGTAGAAAATTTCTTACAGCAAAGTGACAGGGTAGTTATGGTTAGGTTAGATTCGAAACCTGTAAAAACAGTAATAATACAGGTATATATGCCCACTTCTAACTACAGTGATGAGGTCGTAGAGGCAGTTTATAGTGATATTGAACATGTGCTAGATTTTGTGAGAGGACACGAAAATTTAATAATTATAGGAGATTTCAATGCAGTCGTAGGCACAGGGCGAGAGGGCGGAATAGTTGGTCCCTTTGGATTAGGCAATAGGAACGATAGGGGAGTGAGACTGATAGAGTTCTGCGATAAACATAACTTAACGGTCGCGAACACTCTATTTCACCATCATGTTAGGAGATGCTACACGTGGAAGATGACAGGAGACCTAGGGAGATATCAAATAGATTACATTCTTGTTAGGCAAAGATTTAGAAATCAAGTTAGGGATTGTAGAAGTTATCCAGGAGCAGATATAGACAGTGATCACAATATAGTCGTTATGAAGGCCAATCTTAAATTTAAGATTTTGAAAAAACGAAGCGGAAGAAGGTATCTTGACCCAGAGAAACTAAAAGATGATGATACGCGCGATAAGTTCGAGAAAAAGACAAACGAAGTACTAAAGGGCGCGGGCGAAAATATTGTTAGGGACATAGAGGAAGAATGGAATTGCATTAAAAATAGTTTAATTTCCTCAGCTAGGGATATTTTGGGTCATAAACAGAATGAAAGTAGGAAACCCTGGATAACAAAACATATTGTGAGTCTAATAGAGGAAAGGCGCAAATATAAAAATAGGTTAGATGAAATAGGGAAACAAAGATATATGGCGATCAAGTGGGAAATTATTCGGAAATGTAGGAAAGCGAAAGAGCAATGGATCGATGATAAGTGCAAAGAAGTGGAAAATAAGTTCGAAATAGGAAAGACTGATGAAGCATATAAAATAATTAGGAGAAATTTTAGAGAAATTGGATCTAGTACCAAAAGCATTAGGAATGAGGCAGGATATATCCTAATCGAAAGCGGGGAGAAGGCAGATAGGTGGAAAGAATATTTAGGAAACTTATATGCGGGACAGGAAGTGCAAGATATATTAGAAAGTGAAAGCAGTGTAGAAGGGGATAACCTAGGGAGTCCTATAATGAGAGAAGAGTTTGAGCTAGCACTAAAAAGTTTAAGGAATAATAAAGCACCAGGTATAGATGGCTTGCAGGCAGAAATCTTAAAGTGCGCAGGTCAAGAGGTAATAGATTGTTTATTTAAATTAGTTAGTCGCATATACCTGACAGGCGAGATTCCAGAGGATTACAAACTGAACATCATGGTAGCTTTGCCAAAAAGGAAAGGCGCGGATAGATGCGAAAATTTTAGAATTATCAGTTTAACTTCCCATGCGTCAAAAATTTTAACTAGAATTGTGCAAAGAAGGATGGAGAAAAAGGCGGAAGAAATATTAGGAGAAGATCAGTTCGGATTTAGACGAAATAGAGGAACGCGCGAGGCCATTCTAGCTTTACGAGTAATTATAGAAAAAACGATAGAAAAGAGAAAGAGCGTATATAGGATTTGTAGATTTAGAAAAAGCCTTCGACAACGTAAAATGGGGGAAGATGTTCGAAGTGCTGAGAAAGGTAGGGATGAAATACAGGGACAGAAGAATAATACATAATCTCTACAAAGAGCAAAAGGCAGTTATAGAATGTGAGCAGGAACGAAGGGAAGTAGATATCCGGAAGGGAGTGAGACATGGATGTGCATTGTCACCTCTAGTTTTCAACTTATATATCGAAGATGCGATTAATATTGTTAAGGAAAGAACAGCCTCAGGGATCAATGTACAGGGCCAAACTATTAACATGCTGAGATTTGCGGATGATATAGCAGTGTTAGCATCTAGCAAAGAAGAATTAGGAGCGGCTTTGAACGAAATGGAAGCAGTTTTGACACAGGGCTACGGCATGAAAATCAATAAAAAGAAAACTAAAATTTTAGTATGTAGATGGAGTGAAAATAGAACTAAAATTGAAATACAAATAGGAAATGAGAAGACAGAGGAGGTCGCGGATTTCTGCTACTTAGGAAGTAAAATAACCCAAGACGGTAGGAGCACTAAAGATATAAAACAAAGAATGGCGCAGGGACGAGTTGCGTTTAACAAAAAGAAACAACTGTTATGTTCGAGAACGGTTAATATAGAGACTAGGAAGAGACTCTTAAAGTCGTATGTATGGAGTACGGCATTATACGGGTGCGAAACTTGGACAATAGGAGAAGCGGATAGAAAAAGAGTAGAAGCGTTTGAACTGTGGTGTTACAGACGCATGATGAAGATACCGTGGAGAGATAAGGTTAGCAATAGGGAAGTATTAGAAAGAGTTGGGGAAAGGCGAAAGGTATGGAAAACAATAAAGAGTAGGAGAGATAGGATGGTAGGACACCTTCTAAGACACGAAGGAATAGTTCGCGACATACTAGAGTCAGAGATAGGAATAAAAAGAGGTAGGGGTAGGCCTAGATTAGACTACTGCTCTCAAATAGTTAGGGATGTAGGATGTTCTACTTTTAGGGAAATGCGTAGGTTAGCTCAGGATAGAAAAGAATGGAGGTACGCGTCCAACCAGTCTTCGGACTGAGAACCTTATGATGAGAAACAAAATTTAAACATTTTATCTTAGGAAGTGTCAGTTCACTCATGAAATTGACCATCTTCACGCATAGCACCAAGAGATTTACAGTTTTCGAAGAATTGTTTCTATAGAGGCATAACATATACCTTCTTCTATCATATCAGCGTTCGTGTTGCTAAATTTACTAGAATGAAGGTTTAATCGTAGTATAGCGCAAGCACTACAAACGCAAAATATGCCTTGGTATGTGCTGCCGCCCCTTACCGAGTGAGCGTAAATTCAGAGCGGCGTTGAATATGTGTTGTTCTTGCGTCCATAAATGTGATAGGCGCGATGGTGTTGCAACACAGCTGATAGTTCGCTCCGCCTTCTAACGGATACCTCACCGACCCGCAACCCCGCAGGTGTAACTTTTGACTCGCTTTATCGGACTCTTAAGCTTGCATCTTTTACATGAAATTAGTAATCAGTTGTATGCTGTGGGTCCAGTCAGTGTAGCAGATTGCCATATGATAAACTACGATGGCCGATGAAAGTTTACCAGGGCCGAGTGTTCCAGACGAAGTTCCGCTGTTTCGTTCTTCTTCGGAGTCGGATGGAGAAACTGACACGGTACAACCTAAAAAACGGTGCAAGCAAGGTAGAATTTGGTTATTTGAGACAAAATTTTCTAACATTAAAAGTGCCGAAGAATTACTTACAAATAAGAAATTATGGTCCTTTCACAAATTAATGCCATTGTACCGAAGAAGGTGTAAAGCGATATTATCGCTGTATTAAAGTCAAGAGTCGGTCAATTCAATTTTCAGCTGCACTTTATGCTTGATGCATCTAGCGACGCGACGGTTCAATATTATTTCTAGCCGAAAAAGGTCACGATCGTCAAGATTTGGAGTCCCAGTCGAAATGTGGATTGAGTAATGAGACGAAAAAGAAGTAGACAAATTGTTTGAATTACGTTTGAAGCCCAAATCTATCAAATCTATTATGAGTAATTTGAGCAAAATAGAAGGATTGACTCTGCCGTCTATGAAACAATTGAACAATTATCTTACAATTTTACGTAAAAATAAAGATGGATCTGCAATAATCAGCTTAGGAGAACTAGAACGCTAAAATACCTTCCAATGATCATCAAGTTTTTGTTGCTGCACACGATGTTTCCAAAGACGACTGCAACCCAAGCTTCCGATTTTTGTTATCGACCAAATACTTAATTATTGGTCTATCGTTATGCAACGTTATTCATGCTGACGCGACCTATGAACTTGTTTGGCAGGGGTACAAAGATTTTGTGTTTTTATTTCTCAAACGTTAAAGAATACAGTCCTCTCACTGTATTCGTATGATGTACTTCATAAATTTTTGGTGTGTGGCGCAGCCAAAAGTATCCAGAATGCGTTTGTGTAAGTATTCGGTCAGGATACGAATGTGCTGGGCGCATGCAAAAAAGAAAATTCAAGTACGAGTTGAGCAATCTGTGCAAAAGAAGTCTCAGAAGGACATATTAAAAGATATTGATTCTTTGCAATGTGCTTCAACAAAGGAAGTTTTTGCCAGGGCCTGTGAAAAATTTTAGATAAATGGAAAGACGAAAAAAAAATTGTATTTTATTTCAAATACGATTGGCTTGTTCAAAATCGTTGTTGGTATTTGGGCGCAGCACCGGTCCTTTAACAGAATAATAAAAGACAAAGGTACACTTTTAATGAATGGCGTGATTTGGTATTATTAATATTGTTATTATTTTAGCTATTCCAACGGACTTGTACCTTGACGCAGTTCTAGTAATACACTGGAACGGGTGGGATGGCTTGCGTGCTTCAATGATCTAAAGAGCCGAACCATAGGTTTAACCATATTGGAGGGGTTTTTATTTGAGAAGACAGACTAAATCAAGTCCCTGAAAGGGGGCAGCAACTCTTTCAGTAATTCTAGTGGCAGAGATCGTGAGGGTCGGTATGGCACTGTGATACACATTACTGCGATGTGGAAGGCAATGGGAAACCACCACATTATTCTATCCCTAGTACAGCGTACCTACTTTTAGTTTATGATGATGGCACCTTCTAGAGTAAAATATTCCGGAGGTAAAATAGTCCCACATTCGGATCTCCGGGAGGGAGTTTGCTTTGGGGGGAGTCATCAGCAATGATAAGTGTAACATCTCACGAGTCGGAGCGTGGAATGTTAGGAGCATGAAATAAGTAGGAAAGTTAGAAAATTTGAAGATTGAGATGGATAGGTTAGCATTAGACGTGGTAGGTATTAGTGAAGTGCGATGGCCAGAAGCTGGAGACTTCTGGAGCGGAGATTTTAGAGTAATACACACAGGATCGGTAGGAGGAAATTCGGGAGTAAGAATTGTAAGGCGGAAAAAAGTAGGGCAGAGCGTAAAAAATTTCTTACAGCAAAGTGACAGGGTAGTTATGATTAGGTTAGATTCGAAACCTGTAAAAACAGTAATAGTACAGGTATATATGCCCACTTCCAACTACAGTGATGAGACCGTAGAAGCAGTTTGAAGTGATATTGAATATGTGCTAGATTGTAAGAGGGCACGA
Source organism: Xestobium rufovillosum (assembly GCA_963966045.1). Lineage (NCBI taxonomy): Eukaryota > Metazoa > Arthropoda > Insecta > Coleoptera > Ptinidae > Xestobium > Xestobium rufovillosum. Next base: position 2,692,770 of record OZ014493.1, read on the forward strand.
AAATTTAATCATTGTATTAGATTTCAATGCAGTCGTAGGCACAGGGAGAGAAGGCGGAATAGTTGGCCCGTATGGATTAGGCAATAGGAACGATAGGGGAGTTAGGCTGATAGAGTGCTGCCATAACCATCACGTTAGGAGACGCTATACATGGAAGATGCCAGCAGACCTAGGGAGATATCAAATAGATTACATTCTCGTTAGGCAAAGATCTAGAAATCAAGTTAGGGACTGTAGAAGTTATCCAGGAGCAGATATGGATAGTGATCACATCATAGTCGTTATGAAGGCCAATCTAAAATTTAAAATTTTGAAAAAACGAAGTGGAAGAAGGTACCTTGACCTAGACAAAATAAAAGATGATGATACTCGCGATAAATTCGAGAAAAAGACAAACGAAGTACTAATGGGCGCGGGTGAAAATATTGTTAGGGACGTAGGTTAGGGAAAGGTATAGTTCCCGATTCACTTAAGGTTTCTACGGTAGTTCCTATTCGTAAGGTTCTTAAGTCTAGCGTGGCTGAAGATTATCGCCCGATAAATGTATTGCCAGCTTTTGATAAAATTTTGGAAAGGGTAGTGTATATCCAGTTTATTGATTATATTGATCGTGAGGGCATTCTAAATAAATTTCAATCGGGTTTCAGGAAAGGTTTTAGTTGCGAGAGTGCTCTACAGTATATAATTAACGAATGGAAAGAATCTAATGATAAGGGAAAAATTACAGGAGTTATTTTTTTGGATTTGAAGCGTGCTTTCGAAACTGTTGATAGAAGTAGATTACTTTCCAAAATGAGTAAATATGGTTTTGGCGGAACTGTTCTTCGGTGGTTTCAAAGCTACCTCACAGGAAGAAAACAAAAAGTCCGGTTGGGAAATACTGTATCGAATGAGAGGGAAAGTGCCGTGGGTGTACCCCAAGGTAGTATACTGGGACCGGTTTTGTTTCTCTTATATATTAACGAAGTGTCTGACATAATTTATTACTGTAAATATCACTTTTTTGCAGATGATGCAATTTTGTACACGGAGGAAAATGAACCTACTTTATTAGTTGATAGATTAAATGCAGACTTGGGTAACATCACGGACTGGTTGGAACAAAATAAGCTTAAATTAAATGTTAAATTAAATGTTAATAAAACGAAAAGCATGATAATTACAAATCGGAAAAATGTGACTAATTTTAAAAACAATAATTTTCGGTTTAAAGTTAGAGGTGTCGAATTGGAAATTCTTACAGAAGTCAAGTACTTGGGTGTCATTATTGATAACGGATTGAAATTTAAGGAACATGTCGGTTACATCTGCAAAAAAGTTGCAAAAAAGATCGGAGTTTTGAGACGAGTCAATTGGTTTCTGTCTGTAAATACTAGAAAGCTAGTTTTTAATTCTATTATATTGCCTCATTTTACTTATTGCAGCACTATATTATATATGGCTAATAAAGGTGACTTAGAAAGACTGCAAATTCTGCAAAATAGAGCTATGAGGGCTATACTCAAGTGTAACATGTATACGCCAGTTTGTGAAATGTTGAAAACTTTAAGTTGGTTAAGTGTAGATTTGTTTTTGTTGTATAACGTGCTTGTTCTTGTTCACAGGATCTCTACTGATTTAGTACCTAATTATTTGAGTGGTATTCTAACTAAGTTTGAGGATGTACATAAATATGAAACATTGGGTAGGGAAAACTTTGTGGTCAAAATGGCCAGAAAATCGTCTACTCAGTCTTCCATCTTTTATAGGGGGGCAGTTGAATATAATAAGTTGAACATGGAATTAAGGAATTTAAATTTAACTTCTTTTAGAAGGCATCTCAAGTTGTTCTTGTTGAATTCTTAGGTAGGTGTGTGTTATTATGTATTATAAGTTGTGAAACTATACCTATGGTAATATTTTTTATTTTTTATTGTCTGTTTGTTGATGATTGATTCAGATTGGGTTCTTGTGTTATTTTCTATATTTGTTTGTATAGCTATGAGCTAAATAAAATATCTATCTATCTATCTATAGAGCGTGGCCTACGAGCGCATCAGGCCGTACTGCTCGATTGTAGAGCGCTGATGACTCACACTTCGCGGACCGTCTTCAAGACTTTCCCGCCATTTAAATGCACAGTACGCATCAGACAATAGTGCGTTAATGTCCAAATTGTAGTGATTGGAGGGAATTTAAAGGTGAAAATTAGTACTTACATACAATTTCACATGCCCACTATTGTATTCACAACCAATTCGCCCCTTTAAATATGTCCAATAACTATAAAAACAATGATTTTAATTTAAATCTCTCTTATATATAAGATTAAAGTTCGGAAAGGTATAATTTTGTTGTTATAGTATAATATGCGTACCTATTACTAATATATGTTCTATAACAGCTTTATTTATTAGGAACAATTTTGAAGTAGATACATACTTACCTATAACTATAAGTATCTTTGCCCACGACTATCTTATAATATACTCTTTATACTTGTGTTTCTTCAATCATAATTAGATACATTAATCACTGCAGTGATTAATGAATATTATTCACTACACCAACAGGAACACCTCGGATGATTACAAAACTCGCTCGTTTCACTCGCTCGTGTTGTAAACTTCATCCTCGGTAATAATAGCATTCATTATAAACTCGTGTATAATATACTATTATTTTGTATTAATTCGATACCTTCACACTACTGCTTCCCTGGTTGCGCAAATATCTACGAACGAGTAAATCAAGAAGTTCCTAAATCAGTGATTTCACTTAAAAAATAATTATTATTTTAGATACACTTTGTGAACGTCATGCTATTGCTCGATTCTTAATCATTGCTTCAGAAATGGTGAAGGATTGGTCTGACGAGTACACCATAAACGGTGAGCGAGATTTTCCCACCTGCTGACGATGTCTTTGAAGATGTGGACAAAAGCTTATCAATGGGCCAAACTCTCAAAACGAGTATCATTAAAGCATATTAGTGAAATGGAGCGGTATTACAGAATTCCAAGTGGAGATGCACTGGAATGTGAAACTTTTGAACATAATTATGTAGGATACATTTAACGTCTACAAGAAACAACATTTTAGTGAGTACAGTTACCACAGGACGAGGCTGATTGACTGAATGGCACATGCAATTGTCCAGATTGCCTTAAAAATTACGTTTGCAAACATTTAGTTGGGTTAGCAACTCGTCTGAAACTTGTTGAAACACCTACTAAAGCAAGGAATTACTAACTGGTAGACGCGAGGAATTACTACCTGGTAGGAGCTATCGTAAATGTGCATACTGTACTGGTTCTGTCACACCAATCCATTGCCAGTATAATAATCGTCCCCTCGTAGAAACAGAATGTTAAACTGTTTTCTCAATTCAGTATACGTAAATCTCTCAGCTGGACTTCTGTGAAGTGTGAACAAACATGGTTGTCATTCAAAATATGAAATACTGCTTTATCTAAAATAATAACCTCTTCATCTATTGTATGAATCCTGATTATTTTGATTATTCTCCTAAGAAAGTTTTTTCAATATAGCCAACTTAAGTTATTGCTGTCTAACTGGTGTTGTTTCTGCGCACTATAATCTCAGGCCATACAGATTTCGTCGTATACTGGCTATAGACCAGTGGTTCCCAAAGTTTTTTTTGTCACGCCTCCCTACTGTCTAAAATGAAAATGCCCACGCCCCCCGTTGGCACAAACTAGACTATAGCTCTAGCTGCTAGAGAGCTAGAGCTAGACCGTAAGCTAGACTCTAGCAGTCTAGCAGCTAAACAGCTAGAGGAAGCCAGTGGGCTCGCCATGTACCACGTACCCGTATAACCATGCAGTATTGACCCTTTATAGATTCTTTAGTGAAATCTTTATTCGATAAAGGCTGCCTGTACCCTTTTGATCCAGCGACGATCCCGGTTACGTATAGACTGGGTATCGCCTAGATACAGGGTGTATATATCAATTCTGTACAGTATGAATACAGATTGGTTATAGTTCATCTATGCAGCGTCTATTCATGGTCTCTACCGGCGATATGCGTGAAGCATATTGTAATTGTAAAAAAATATTCCTATCTGAATTTATTAAATAAATACTTGTGGCAAGCTGACATTCAATTTTAGAAATATTGTGTTTCATTTTATACACTTAATAATCGCATATCAATTTGAAAATCCATTTTTACATGCCTTAACGAATTGCTCTGTGCGGGAATCGAACCTGGTATTCATTTCATGAACACACTGGTGAATGACGCTCCAACCTATAACACTAAAGGGTTAGTAGTTCACAACAAAATTAAAATATCATAAAAGTGGTGTACCTGGGTGTCATAAATAATTGCCGTAGTTAATATTAAATAAATGGGTTAGTTTCAATTTGTATTAAGCAGAGAGTTTGCCTTAAAGATTGCTGGTTTAAATAAAATTCCGAAAATAAGTTCAAAACAATTCCGCCTAAATACTCAAAAAATAAGGGGTCCAGAAGGTACAAAAATATCCGTATAAATCAATTGCACCAGGACATGGAAGAAGCTAGTTCTTCCATGGAAGAAGCTACTTGTTGTTCTACCGGTACCTACTTACACCACTAGACAAAACAGACTGGATACTGGAAGAACTATTCTTAAATGGCAGGAATCAATGAAACAATCAAATAGTTAAACACCGGAAACTGACCATGAGTATAGCTGCAGTAAAGTTTCAATACAGGCAGAGTATAATTTTGTAGAATTAAGTACAAGTTTTTACTGCACCCTCTACATACACATGCTTTTTGAGAGAATACAAAACTGTCTATCTATGTGTTCAAAATATTATTGCTGCAAATACTTACAGTAAATAAAGACTTCGGAAAAGAAAGTAGGTAGTTTAGATTCTTAAAGTTTTAAAATAGGGTTAATATAATAGTCTAATAGTCTAATAAGTACTTAATTATGAAAAATGGTTACCTATGTGATTTCAAAATATATTACACATTCGGACTACATAGTTTCTATCTATAAATACCCGCAAGAACATTAAATTGTATCTACATTATATATTTAATAAATAATTAGCAAAGGAACAGTCCAAATTAATAATAAGGAAACTTATTTAAATCGTTAATAGTTAAATAACATGTGTTATGTGTAATAAAAATAAGTACACAATCTTATAAAGGCAAAATACGCAGGCATAACTCAACGCTTTACTGATTCGATATAAATTGCGCTTCTAATACGTATAGGGCCGGCAAATGGTAGGTAGAGATTTTGCAAATAATTGATAAAGCGAAATCGATAAAGTTGCTAACATAGATCATTTAAAGATGTGATACATTATTTCTCTTTATGTTATCTTTTGGGAAACACTAAATATGCTATAAAGATTATATCTCTACCTATACGTCTGTACAGTATCTTTACATATCTGTACAGCTCAAAAATCCCTGTACAGCGTGGTTATACGGGTACCTACTTATAAAATACAACAAGGTAAAACATGTTTTAAAAAAACAACCTTTAATCAAATGTTTTATTTAAAAATAATATTTTCCGTTTCTCGCTCGCGCCCCCCTTTACATTTTATCGCGCCTCCCTAGTGGGGCGCGCCCCCCACTTTGAAAACCAATGCTATAGACGGATACCTTTGAAGCAAGCCACCAAATATTTTGTTGCCGTTACCATAAATTACTGTTCAGTTATCGAACACAATTTCTCTATGTAACCTCTTACGTCTGAAGGGAACAGGATTTTTTGCCACATTTAATAGTGTGGCTGTAGTTGTCCTTAGACACATTCTCTTGAACCTTTTGATGTTGACTAAAGTCGAAATTATTTAATTAGACGGCAATAAAGCTTCTTTGTTTTAAACTAAGATATTTTTCCCTATCTACCCATCTAAAAGTAGGCAAAGTGGAAATGTTTTTGAGAATTATGTCAAATAAATGCTTTGATTTCGTAAATAATGTGACGTACATATTTAATACTTACAATGATGAAAAATATTAAAAACGTCTGCTTAAATTACAGAAACACTTCAAATTCAAAGTCTAAAAGCAAACATGCAGGTATCAGATAAGAAATGCGATGATGCCAGGCCAGTTCGCCATACATGCCGGATTGTGACGTCACAATCCGGTGCGAGAGACCAACAGTCGTTTATTGGGCGTGGCTTAAATAAATATTTCAAAATTTAATTATTTGAAATCACAAGAAAATATTTTAGGTGACATTTTGTTCAGAATGTACAGCTCTAATCATCTAGCACGAACAAAATTACATGCACCTACACTTAGCTCATTTAGAACTTCACACTGTGTTCAAATACCTTATAAAGATGGAGCGCCTTTGACGGAAATCAGTGATAAGCAATTTACATTAGGGAATTGTGGTATTTCATGTACAAACACACGGAAGTAGGGAAATGAATATATTATTGTTAGTCGACGAGTTCAGTAAAATATCTTCATAGTGGAAAGTCAAAAGCGACAACGGCAACGGAAATGGTTAGTAAACTGTATAATATGTAGTTTCGAACGATTAAAGGCATCTAAAATATTGGAATGATAAATTTTTTGTCATCATAAGTTTCTTAGTCCAAAGACTGGTTGGACACGTACCTACATCCTTTTCTATCCTGAGCTAACCTACGCATTTCCCTAAAAATAGAACATCCTACATTCCCAACTATTTGAGAGTCTATTCTAGTAGTCTAATCTAGGCCTACCTTGTAACAATGCACAGAGGGAATGCCTCAAATCTAACAGACTTAGACTGGCATTCCGTAATTGTTCTACGAGACCGCTACCTGCAAATCAAATACGAAAGAAATACTGAACTAATTCATCCGAATACACATGTACCGATTTCCGAGATGAGCACGCCCCAGATGTGAAGGACGTCATGCGAAAGAATCGGAATTCCCGAATTAATCTTTGCACGCAGCACCAAGATGACGTAGAAGATCTTCACGCCCACTTTTCCGAGATAGCAAGAATTGGTACCGAATCTCTGAACGCGACACCAAAGCTGACGTAGGATGATTCGACGTCACACTGCCGCCAATAGCCCCTCCCCGGGGCTATAAAAGAGAAGACCGCCCCACCGACAGGACAAGAATTTCTCTGCCCGTATCCGAAATACATAGTACCTGATCAATCGTTCCGAATACGCCGTGTGATCAAGCTGATAGTGACCGTCCCGTAAATTTGAGTAAGTGCCCGGTGTTTACTTGCTGTTATTGTAAAAGATATCAACATTAACCAGTCACAAGCAGACTGGACTATATTGTCCGTACCCATTAAGTAGTATTGTGTTCAAACTCAGTAATTAGGAACCTGCCAGAGAAGGTTAAATCGATTTGGCACTTTTGTGCGACTTAGGTCTATGAACGAGACGACATACCGGCAGAAATCGATTGCACCTTGGTAACTGAGGGCCCCTGGTGACATACTGAGGGAGAGCTAATTATTTATTGGTGACGGATAAGCTAGCGGCGTTCCCCAACGAGATCGCAACCTGGTTGCTGCAACGAAAGTCTCTCACCGAAGTCCGTCTAGGAGTCGGCATATTTTATTGCTACTACGTATACTCCGAAACACCGTAAAAGTTCATCTTTGATCATACGACGAGCCTACCGCACGATCAGGATTTCAGGATACTCCGCGAGAACCGCTTTTCATTTCCCTGTAAATATTTAGTAAATATACATAGTCAATTTTATTTTAACTGTTTGAATTAATGTACATATAGCTAAAGTAATAGAATTTATTTATATTTTGTTTATGCCGTATTATTTGAGCAAGTTAGTCAACATTTAGTAATGGTAAATCAACTCCACCCTTCTGCGATTAAAGCTCAAGGGTAAACAACGATCTTCCACCGACCAGACCGTACATACAACGCAGAACACGTTCATAAGCCACCGTCCAGATCCTCTTAAATATACAGCGTGTCCCAATAAGTGAGACCGAGGGACGCGGGTATACATTTAGGGGCCCGAACCGAGAACGTCGTTGTATAAGTGACGTCCGAAACAAAGAGAGAAGAGAAGCGTTGTAACCTCTACCTCTTCTTATTCCTATCTCTGACTCTAATATGTCGCGAACTATTCTTTCGTGCCTTAGAAGGTGTCCTACCATCTTATCTCTCCTATTCTTTATTGTCTTTCATACTTTTCTCTTTTCCTCAACTCGTTCTAATAATAATAATAATAATAAAGGCTTCTTAAGGCTTTCGTGGCCGTTGTCCATGGAATAATAAAGGCCTTTATTCTAAAAAAAAAGTTGCGTGTAACAAACAAAACAGATATATGTATATACTAGCAGTGGAATCTTAAGGTGCCAGATCAGGATGCAGTAAGACTGCCCCTGTTCTTCCACTGGGACCTTCAATTTAAAAATTAAAAAAAATAATGAAAAAATTACCTAGACTAATTAACTTAAAATTTACTTAAGCCTAAGATTCCGTGATGACGAAAGAGAATAAGGAATGAGTACGCGCATGATGAAAGTGAAACAGCCCTATCAAACTCCGTAGGCACGACGAGGATCGCCCGCCTGAAAGGCAAAAATGAGATTACGTAGTATGTTTTTAAACGCAATTAAAGACAAACTCTTATATGATTCATCAATGCTGTTATAAACTGCTGAGACCCCTTATCCAAAGCTCCTTCTGAACAGCGAAGAACGGTGCAAAGGTGGAGTGATGCGACCCCTAAATCCAACATTTAAATTGTGGACGTGCTCCCTAAAGACAATCCTCCCGTAAAGAAACCTCGGACTTTTTTCGACGATAACCTTGTGGTAAAAACACGCGGATAATAAGAACCTACGATTAAACATGTTAAGCCATTCAACTCTATTAATCATGTGAGAAACCCTATCGTACTTACGAATACCAAAAATAAGACGCAAGCAGGAGTTCTGAACTCGTTGTATCCGCCTGGCAGCATCCAGAGTAATGAAAGATCCATAAATCTGACAACAGAAGTTAAAATGACATAGAACAAGACTATCACAAAGTAAAATTTTAGTGTCAACGTTCAGATAATGTCTGTGGGGGAAAATTAATTTTAAGTTCATGTAAGCTAACTTAATGTATTTGTTGACTTGCGCAGTAAATTGAAATTTGTTATCCATAATTAACCCTAAATTTCTAGCTTCACCATTAATATAAATTAAGCGGTTATCTATATATATTTTAATGTAATCTTTTAAAAATTTTATTTTGTTTTTATTTCCAAATAAAAGAGCAACAGTCTTGGAAGGATTAATGAAAAGAGAATGCTTACTTGAAATTGTGAATATTGAATTGAGACATGAGTTTATTTCATTAACTGCGAACAAAAAGTTATCCGGGCGAAAGGACCTGGGTGTCATCAGCATAGGAGACAATGTTTAAGTTATTATTGAAAAATTTGTGAAGTTGAGATGTATAAATAATAAATAGAATGGGACCCAGTATGGAACCCTGGGGAACACCACTTGGCACAGACCTAAGACGCGAGAAAGTATCGTTCAAAAGGACACGCTGGGAACGATTTGACAAGTAACTAGCTAAGAGCGACGCAGCGGAAGATTCCAAACCGATGTAGACAAGTATATCAATCAACAGAGAGTGACAGATCGTATCAAACGCTTTACTAAAATCAAGCAAGGTTAGAACTGTTATTAGGCCACGATCAGTAGCTGAAACTATATCATCGGTAACCTGCATCAGAGCAGTGGCGCAGCTGTGACCCGGCCTAAAGCCATGTTGACAATCAGGAATAATATTATAACGATCTAGATGTAACCGTAGTTGCGATTCAATAACACGTTCCAAAATTTTGGACAGAACAGGAACACACGTTGGCCGCAAGTCGTTTTTCACCTTTGGGTCGCGAACCTTTGGCAAAGGAATCACAATTCCAGATTTCCATGCAGAAGGGAAGACAGAGTCGGCAATGCAAGCATTGATGATATGAGTAAGATAAGGCAAAAGTAATGGACAACAAAGCTTAATAACTGACAGGGAAATACCATCAGACCCACATGCATCACTTTGCTAAATTGCAAATAATGTTCCACACTCTAGTGCAATCAACCACCTCAAATCTCATAAGTTGCATGTTTTAGATAAATAATTTGTCCTTATAGTAACCAAAAGACGACACACTATCAGGAATACTGTCAAGGAAGTAATTATTCAGTGCGTCAGGGTCAGAAAAATGGCCAAGAGTAACCGACGAACCCCCACCAATACCCAAAGATTTTAACTCCCTCCACATTTTACCAGAGTTCCCAGCACCACGACTGATGTGTTGAAGATAAGCCCGTTTTTCAATCTTAATTGACTGTGTTGTAACATTACGTAAGAGTTTGTAATATTCCCAATGATGAAGAAGACGAGTGCGCTTGCATTTAGACAAGGCAGAATCTCGAAATCTCATTAACAGCCTAATGTTATCTGTAATCCATGGACATTTCTTCTTAGTAATTTTGATCCTTTTAACAGGAGCATGCTTGTCCAATACTGCAATTATATTACTAGAAAGAAAAGAAACTTTGTCATCGATATGAGGTAAAGTAAAAATGGTTTGCCAAGACACTCGCATCAAGTCTTCCTGGAAAGAAGGGTGCGATAGGTATCTGAAGCATCTGACAGTCTTAAATGTAGGAGTAACAGTAGAAGTAACCGTAAGGGCACAACGGATGAGCTCATGATCGGAAATATCCCAACCACCCACCCACCTCCACGGCTCGAACCAAGTCCGGGCCATTAGTGAGAATAACATCAATAAGGGAAGCACAAGAAGAAGTTACACGTGTGGGTTCCGATACTAGTTGTGTCAAATCGATGGAGCTCATTAAGTTCTCTAAGTAGTAAGTACTAGGAGAGTTACGCTGCAGTAAATCAATGTTGAAATCACCCAAACAGAACATCAAGTCACAGTACGACGAAACCACAACGCAAGATTGCTCCAGTTCATCACAAAACTCTTTGTAACCAGAAGAATGGGTTCGATAAACACAACCAACACCAATACTTAATCTAGGCAGCCGCAAAAGTGTCCATATTTGTTCAATGTTGTGATTAGACTCAATGATTGATACTTTAAAGTTATTCTAATAAAAAATTCAAACTCCACCACCCCGACACGGACGATCCCTACGCAACAATCCGTAGTTGCTGACCTGAAGAAATTCATTAGGTACACTCTCAGATAACCAGGTCTCCGTCACAGCCAGAACATCAAGATTAGAATAAGACAGAAATGCTCTTAAGTCCATCATTTTAGGGATGATTGATCTAATATTAATATGTCCGAGAGCGAAGGAAGTCGACATCGCACCGACGGAGCTTCCCGGATAAAAATGTAAATGAAACAATAAAATCAAATGAAAGAATTAATTATAAACAAACATAATAAACAGAAGTTATCAAAGATAGTAACTCAAATTCATTTCAAGATTCAAAACAGAGCATACTCAAATATAACAAATGAAAACAAAACAAACAATACAAAAAAATGAAAAAAGAAGAAGTACAAAAATCAAACTCGACAGTCACAAAGAAAGCAAAAAATTCTCGGTCGTATATTCACAGAACGCGATAAAACTAACAGCCAAAGGCACGCCAGTTATCCTATAAGGAGAGCTCTATTCTCTAAATCTTTAAGTGACTTAATAGCTAAAACACTGTTATTAGACTAAACAAATATATTACAGTTGCTAGTCCACACAGATTTACCGTCAAAACGCTTAGCGTTTCCTTGTATAGCTGTTGCTTCCTCCTAGTCAGGTCTTCTCTAACAACAATCTTGGTACCTTTCAGCAATTTCTTGTTGTTGTATAATTGCTGCTTGGTGTTCCGGCTGACAAATCTAACAATAATTGGCTTCGGTAAGTTGCCTCTTGCAGGCAATCTATGACAGCAGTCTATTGCAGTAGCAGTAATATTAACACCCAAATTTTTCCTGCAAAAGTCAACAACCACTTGATCACAACTTTCTTTAGGCGATTCCGGCAAATCAAATATACGCAAATTGTTGAGCCGCGAATGCTGCTCAAGATCATCCTGCGACTGATGTAATCTCGAAGAAACATCATCGAGTTCCCTCTGTAGTACTTCGACTTTCGTTTTACAAATATCAATCTCATCCTTAACCTCCAACCTTAAGTTTATGAATTCTTCGATAATGGAAGCAACCAACTTATTAATAAACTCCGGAGAACTGAGGACTTTCTCAACCACTCGCGCAATCAAAGCCTCGTCCTCGACATTAGATCGCAAAACACGCGAATCAGACGGCATGTTAACAGTTAACAGTAGCAAACAAGCAGCACAAAGCAAATAAAATAATAATGTAACAATCAGAGAATATAGATACTAAAAGTAAATAACACAGCGCGCTCAATGAACACGTCTACTCGCACAGAGAGTACATCACGGAATACCTCCTTATTGCTAACTTTATCTATCCACGATATCTTCATCGGTTGTTTCTTTTTGTTTAAAAACGCAACTCGACCCTGCGCTATTCTTTAGTGCTCCTATACCATCTTGAGTTATATCACTTCCTAAATAGCAGAAATTCGCGACTCCCTCCATCTTCTAATTTCCTATTTGCATTTCAGTTTTAGTTCTATTTTCACACCCTCTACATACCAAAATTTGGTTTTCTTTTTATTGATTTTCATACCGTAGACCTCTGTCAAAAATGCTTTGCTTTCATTCAAAGCCATTTCTAATTCTTCTTTGCTAGATGCTAACACTACTATATCATCCGCAAATCAGAGTATGTTAATAGTTTGAGCCTGTATAATAATCCCTGAGGCTGTTCTGTCCTTAACAATATTAATCGTATCTTCGATATTATAAGTTGAAAACTAGAGGTGACAATGCACATACCTGTCTCACTCCCTTCCGAATATCTACTTCTCTTCGTTCCTTCTAAAATTCTATGACTGCCTTTTGCTCTTTGTAGAGATTGTGTGTTATTCTTCTGTCTCTATATTTCAGCCCTACCTTTCTGAGCACTTCGTACATCTTCCCCCAATTTACGTTGTCGAAGTCCTTTTCTAAATCTACAAATCCTATATAGACGCTCTTTCCCTTTTCTATTGTTTTTTCTATAATTACTTGTAAAGCAAGAATGGCCTCGCCCGTACCTCTAATTCGTGTAAATCCGAACTGACCTTCTCCTAATATTTCTTCCGCCCTTTTCTCCACCCTTCTTTGCACAATTCTAGTTAAAATTTTTGATGCGTGGGAAGTTAAACTGAGAGATCAAAAAATTTTCGCGCTTATCCACGCCTTTCCGTTTTAGCAGAGCGACTATGATGTTCCTTTTGAAATCTTCTGCATTCTCACCTGTCTCGAATATACGGCTAACTAGTTTAAATAAACGCTCTCTTACCTCTTGACCCGCACACTTTAAAATTTCTGCCTGCAGTCCGTCTACACTTGGTGCTTTTTTGTTTTTAAACTTTCTAATGCTAGCTCAAACTCTTCCCTTATTATGGGACAGCCTAGGTTATCCCTCTCTACACTGATTTCCTTTTCTAATATAGGTATCTCCTAGTTTTTGTCCTGCATATAAGATTTCCAAATATTCCTTCCACCTATCTGCCTTTTCCTCTCTTCCGATTAGGATGTCATCTGCCTCGTTTCTAATGTTCTTGCTGCTAGATCGAATTTCTCTGAAATTTCTCCTAATTATTTTATACCCTTCGTCAGTTTTTCCTACTTCGAAATTATGTTCCACTTCTTTGCAGTTGTTATCAATCCACTGTTCTTTCGCTTTCCTACATTTCCGAATAATTTCTCACTTGACCGCTTTATACTTTTGTTTCCCTCCTTCATCTAGCGATCCTAGCCTATTTTCATATTTTCGTCTCTCATCTATTAGAGTCACAATATCCCTTGTTATCCAGGGTTTTCTACTTTCACTCTGTTTGTGGCCCAATATATCTCTAGTTGCCGAACCTAAACCATTTTTAATGTACCTAATTCCATTCTGCCTCTACGTCCCTAACAGTATTTTCATCCGCGCCCTTTAGTACTTCATTCGTTTTTTTCTCGAACTCATTGCGCGAATCATAGTCTCTTAGTTTCTCGAGGTAAAGGTGTCTCCTACCATTTCGTTTTTTCAAAATATAAAATTTAAGATTAGCCTTCTTAACCACTATGCTGTGATCGCTATCTAAAGCTGCTCCTGGATAGCTTCTGCAGTCCTTAACTTGATTTCTAAATCTTTGCCTAACAAGAATGTAATCTATTCATATCTCCCTAGGTCCCTGGAATTTTCCATGTATAGCGCTTTCTAACGTGATGTTGAAATATAGTGTTCGCGACGGGTTAGAACATGTTTATCGCAAAAATCTATCAGTCTAACTCCCCTGTGTTTCCTATTACCTAGTCCAAAGGGACCGACTATTCTATCTTCTCTCCCTTTACCTACAACTGTATTAAAGTCTCCTATTCTAGCACATATTCGATATCGCTAAAGACTGCCTCTACAGCCTCATCACTATAATTAGATGTGGGCATATATATCTGTATTATCTCCGTCTTTACAGGTTTCGAATTTAACCTAACCATAACTGGCCTGGCATTTTTCTGTAAGAAATTTTCTAATCTCTGCCCTATTTTCTTCTTCATAGCAATTCCTACTCCCGAATTTCCACCTATCGACCCTGTGTTTATTATTCTAAAATCTCCGCTCCAAAAGTATCCAGCTTCTGGTCTGGCCATCGCACCTCACTGATACCTAGTATTTTTAATGCTAACCTATCCATCTCTATTTTCAAATTTTCTAACTTTCCTACTTGTTTCATGTTCCTAACATTCCACGCTCCGACCCGTGAAATATCACACTTATTATTGCTGATGACTCCCTCCGAAGCAGTCCCCGCCCGGAGATCCGAATGTGGAACTATTTTACCTCCGGAATATTTTACTCCAGAAGGTGCCATCATGAAACTTTAGTACACTGTGGTTTCCCGTTGCCTTCCACATACATCGCAGAGTGAGTATCACAGTGCCATACTGACCTCCACAGTCTCTGCCACCCACTCTGACTACTGAAAGAGCTTCTGCCCTCTCTCAGGGACTTAATTTAGTCTGTACCCACGAATTTTGAGAAACAACCGAAATGCATGACGCATAAATTACTAACACCCCGAACGAATCCAAACGACCGAGCAAGGAGCAACCAAGTGTGAGGATTTTTTACAAAGAGAGAAACAAAGAGCCGAAATCGAGGATAGAATACAGAATTTTTCAAATTTGCAAAAACATTTTTCGACGCGTTTGAAAGAGGTTATTCATAATAGTGGAAAACAACATATTTTTATTATATCGAGTCAATTTACATTCCGAAATAAATATTTATTTGCAATTTCTTTCATAGTATTTTCTAACATAATACTTATATTGTTTACTAAAGATAACTAATATCTGTAACATATCCATTAATGAATTACGTTATGCTCGCATGAGCATTAGCAACAAAATGATGAACACGCCATCCGTTTCTCTTTTCAACGTCAAATAAAGGTAAGGTGTTTCTTAAATTCGTAAATTCACGGAATTTCTTAAAAAAGTCCAACCTTTTAGGTTTCATTTGAAACCCTAAACGCTGTGTTCGGATAAATAGTTTTTGAAATATTCCGATTTGAAAAGAGCGTATCCTTTTTCAACCTCCGGTCGTACCGATCACCCACCTCTGTTACCCCAGACACTTCAGACACTTGGCGTGACGTCCCAGCGGCAGGGACATGACTTTCTATACCGGGGGCTTCCTGTGATTATTACATCTGTGGACGGGCCCGAACTGTGTGGAACATTATTTGTAGGAACACGTCACTATGAATTCTTAATAAGTTAACCCCACACCCCAAAAGACAGTGACACAGTAATTAAACTCGACACGTGTTTCGCTGACAACGTCACTGTCTTTTGGCGTGTGGGGTTAACTTTAAGAATTCATAGTGAATTTACGTCAAAGTTCTTGATCCAACTACTGTGTGAAGATAACACGTGAAAATAATACTTATCCGTAGTTTAAACACATTCACGACAACGACAAACAATGAAACAAAACTGCTAAAATGTGTTTTTTGGTAGGTTATGTTTCATGTTATGAAGAATCATGATGCAAGAATCGCCGGGTATTTTTACAGAAACAAGCAATACAGATGACTGCATTTTAGTTGCCTATTTTCATCACTAGATGTCACAATAAAAAATTAAAAACTAGGATCCAATTTTATACCAATTTCGTACCGAAAATGGCTATTTTAAAAAAAGTAGTACCTATGTGCTACTCATTTCGTACCGAATTAGGTAACATTGTACCTAAACAGCAGCACTGAAATGTTTGGTTCTTTGTTTATAATTTGATGTTTGACTTTGGCAGTTGAGTCCTTGAGACTTGAGTGGAATTGGTCTGTTTTGAACTGCCCATACCGTAAGTATGTTGTGCGCATGATTTCTAGTCCCGTAGAGTTGAGATGGTCAGGGCTCAATTCGACTTAAAAATATCTCGCGCATGCCACTGCTCTATTCTTCCATTTAATTTTTTTCAGTGGCGATGGCTAACTTGTCGGTGTTAAAAAATTCAATGGTCTCTGTGTGTCGTTTTGTGACAACTGAAGAAACATGGCTGCACTGCTATACTTCAGAGTAAAAAAAGTTATGGACGACACTAGAGACTCAATGTCCTAAGTAGGGGAAGGTGATTTTATCGACCAGAAAAAGGATGGTGACTACTTGTGTTCAAAAATAAATATTCAATTATTTATTCACATCGCCAGAATTATTCAATGCACCCTCGTATATCCTTGGTTTGTTGCATTGTCGTGTTTTGGAAATGCTTCCGGACAATTACTGTAAATGCTTCCAAAATAATGAAGTTGCGTTACTACGTTTGTAAAATCCTTTGGGGCTTTGTGTGGCCATATCCTTTTATAATAAATTGGAATGTGTAATATTTAAGTATAATAATTTGTTTTCGAATTTCCTGTTAAACTTTTGGATAAATCAGTTCCCGATTATTGCCATAAAATTGCCCACTCGTTAAATTTGTTGGGATGATTTACTGACTCGCCCCAAAATCACATAAATTTGCGCGCGCAACCCTTCGCAAATGTGTATGAAGCCAGTTTATTCGAGGAAAATTGTCAGTCTATCTCGGAATCTGAGCGGAAAATCGCGGCGGATCATGAAATGAAAAGCGCGCGTATCCAATGCGATACTTCGAATGGAAATTGCACGCCATATGGATATGTAGTTAAATTGTTGGGACAGCGGTTTATCGCCGTTTGAGACCTAGATAAAGCAAACTGTTGAGGTTGATGCTCGAATAATAGTTGACTGGATTTTCTCTGAATTTATTGCCACAAGTTGAATTTGGGGTTATGTAAGTTTCCGTTTTCATGTTGCACGTTATCACATATGTACTTTATGACAAATAATTCTACTCCCCCATGTTTCATTTTGTTCTACTGATAAACAGCGAAATTGGCTGCTTTACTTTCTTTGCACGTTGCTATCGTTAACTTTTGAAATATTGTATTTGTAATCGTGCTGAAAGGAGCAACAAGGTGTTGCCGATGTTTTTCAATACTCGTTAAAATAAGTGTTAACGACTTAGCTGCCCACGCGATTTCGATTTTTCTTTGAAATTCGTTCCTTCCAAAAGTAAAAGTTTAAATGAGTTTCAGCATTTTATATGTTTACCATAAATTATCGAGTGCAAAAACGTGGGTATAAATTTCGATATTTTAAATATTTAAAGCAAGCTGAAGTTTTGAACGACTTGCACATTTTTCTGAAAATTTTAATTAATACAGCGAGCGGGATGGAAGCATAGTAGATAGAGGTAGCTAATAAAATACTTCAACGTTATCAATACCGCTATTTTGTTTAAAAGATCAAAAGTCATTTCATGCGCTGAAGAGTGCATCTGCGTTTTATTGCACTCCCGTTTTATGATTTTAAACCAAAGAATCCCTGTCAGATGCTTAAGGTACCAGAAAATAGGGAATTAGAAACAGGGGTAAGTGTAAGTAAGTAGGTACTATTTTCAACGAAAGGGATGAAGTTTACAAATCAAAAAATAAAAATGTGTATCAAACATTTTTTAATGAAATAAATAATTAATCAGAAAATCAGGTTAAATAAGCGCCATGGGCCACTAATTGCGTTCTGTCTCGCTTCTAAATTCATTCCTGCTAAACTGCTCTAACTTACTAATGGTTAGGGAGCCGCAATGGTAAATTATTACTGTATTTTCTACCATGCCAGACGTTATTAGTATTAATGTATCAAACACGAAGAACAAGAATATGGTTATAAGAAAGTTGCATCTGAGTCGTACCGCAGATGGCACTCTTCAGAAAAGTTTGGAATTGTCTGGCACCCACTCGCGACTGTCTAAAGCGTCTGGCATTGATATTTTCACATTCTTCATGCTACAAAGAGTCAGTAAAAGAAAAATCTGTTGGTAGAAAATATGTCACGTGACGCTCCCGCTGAAGATAAGTTTGGGGTTCTCTGGCACCCACTCGCGACTTGTAATGTATATGACAGTATTATTTTGCCATTCCTCATGATGCAAAGAGTCAGTAAAATAAGAATCTGTTGGCAAAGAATGTCAGCAGCAACTTTTAATTTAACCGTTAACTTTGAAAGAGCGAAATCTGCACTGCGACTCAGATGCAACTTTGTTATATCCCGAGGGGTAAACCGCTGGGGATTTCTAGTGTACACGGTTGGGGATGTATGAGGATGTCTGAGGATGTCCGTGTGAGTCCAGGGATGTCCGAAAAGTCTGGGGATGTCCGATGATGTCCGGGGATGTCTGAGAATGTCCGGAGATGTCCGAGGATGTCTAAGGAATCATTCTGAAATTTTATTGCGAAATCTGTAGGATCGATCGCATTACGCATGCGTATTGGTTTATATTTTGAGGTTAGGTTAAGTTATATGTAGGTAGAAGGTTTTGTGTCTTGTGCACAAGTTTATTAACAACAATCAACAACAACAATATTGAATTAAATTGTAATGGTAAGTTGCTAGCCTTCAAATAATAAGATTGTATGATATTTCGTATACCTAGTGTATTTTGTCTACGAATTTGGAGGCAGTGGTTATTAAGGCACCCTACTTATACCATAGGCAATAACTTCATATAACATAATTTGATGAAACCGAGAATGACATTGACTTCGAGGAAAATGCAAGTTTTGGGGCAGAATTAGAAAATAGAATAGAAGTAGAAAATAGTTTCATTTTAATATAAATATAAGTTCAAAGTGATTATACCAAGCATGTCTGAATACAATTTTATTATTTTGTATATTTTTTGATGTAACTCCATTATACATAATACAAAGTGTACTTAAAACGTCGTGAATTGTAAACTAGGCAAATGGTCGCACTTATTACTGACCAAGTCTCTTAGCTCAATAAATGCATAATTATAAATTATTCTATTACATTTAAAAATAATCATGTATTGTGCTTATTATGTGATATTAGAGAAGAGACCCACTGGGGTACCTTAAGCCAGATAAACGTTCAGTAGGCGGGGATGATGGGTCAGCCTCGTTAGCGACCAATCTAAGAATTACCACTATTGTAATAGACATCATACTGGTTTAATACAACCATATATCTCTGCTTCGTTATAAATGCGATAGGAGAACGCTAATAAACATTAAAGAACAAAACCCTAACAACAGCTGTTTGATTGTTGTCAGTAATAAATTATAATAAATTAATATATTTTGTATCTTGATAGAGAATTCTAAACGCTTTTTATTTGTGATGACTGAAGATGGTAACCAATCTGATTTTGTACCCAAAATGATTAACGATAATTTAATAATGCTTTCGAAGATGTCTCAACTTTATTTGTGTCTATTATTAACATCCTCGCTTGTCATTCTTTCTTATCAAAGTAATGGGATCTGTAATGGCATAGGTAATACACAACGTAGGTAATAAACGGTCACATGGCCACTTCGATAGGTATTTAGGTAAAATTTAATTAGGTTAATGAATCAGCGCTGAGCAGGTAGATAGACAAGTGAGTAGAAATCTGAAAGGGCGAGGTAGGGTCCGTTACAATATAATAGTCCGTAAAAATTCCAACGAACCTTGAAGAGCATGAGGGACTGTGAGCAAGTACCAAATATAAAGTCGAAATCGTTTTTATTTGGCGGGATATCTGAGGATGTCCGGGGATATCCAAAGATGTCCGGGGATGTCCAGGGATGTCCAAAGATGTCCGAGGATATTTAGGGATTTTCGAGGATGTCCGGGGATTTCCGAAGATGTCCGCGGAATTTCGAGGATGTCCAAGGATGTATTTGGAAAGGGGGATGTCTGGTGTACAAATTTTGTTCAGCGGTTTACCCCTCGTTATATCCATATTCTTGTTCCTTGTGTTGCATACATTAAGATTAATAATGTCCGGCATGGTAGAAAATACAGTCATAATTTACCATTGCGGCTCCCTAACTATAACCAGCTGATGCAAAATGGAAATCAAATCATGGTTGTGGTGAAGTAAATAAATGAGTGAGCCTAATGAGTATTATTAATGCTGTGCGATTTAGACTATAAAATTCATTTGGGTTTTAAAAAACCATAAAAACTCACTAAAACTCGCTACTTTTCTTTTTGTTTCTTTGCACATTACTTACGTGGAATTAAAACATACACATTATGCTATTGTCGATGGTTAAACAGGGTGATTCGGAATGGATGCCCCAAACTTCAGGGGAGAGTAGAGAAGCTCAAAATAAGAAGAAAAAATTGTAATGACCAAGTACCCAGGAG
This sequence comes from Xestobium rufovillosum, assembly GCA_963966045.1. Taxonomy (NCBI): domain Eukaryota; kingdom Metazoa; phylum Arthropoda; class Insecta; order Coleoptera; family Ptinidae; genus Xestobium; species Xestobium rufovillosum. The sequence goes on from OZ014493.1 coordinate 2,713,578, forward strand.
TTTCTTAAAAATGTATTTCTGCTTCGGTTTCTTGAAAACCATAGAAGCTACTCGAGAAGCTAGGTACTGAATTGAAATTTTCGGGACGATTTTGATTTGCAGGCATCTACTGTTTCAAAAAGTTTTGCTTTTGTACTGCTTCCACAGTGGCATTGCTACATAGTAGGTCATTTACTTACTTTTCTCAAACTAAGTTACATCACTGATTCATGCAAGTAATTATTAGGTCAGGTCAGTTTGGAAGAAAATCAGCATCTTTGAATTTCTTCGTAAACTGCTTAGTTTTTGAGTAAAACAACCTTTTGAGAAATCGTTTATAATCTGCGTTTCTGGTGAGAAAAAATCATTATAATTAATAATCGATTGTTCCAGAAGTACATACTTGCGATACCATTTGCCAGTAAAAAAACCTTTTTTTTAAACAATAGAGGTAAACAAAGGACACAGTCTCATTAAAAATTTTAATTCAATGACTCATACTTTCCGAGATAATCATTATCTTTCCAGGATCTTCAACGCCCTGCGTCTTTGTCAATTGTAACTTTTGGTCACAGGTTCATGCGAATTTTCCTGTTATTTTGAGCTGCTTTATAATCTCCCGAAGTTAGGCGTCCCCGTTCTGAATTACCCTGTATATTGTGACCAATAGTAAAGGTTCAATTTCCCCATACACAATTCTACTTTATATTTATAAACGAGCGTGAATGGCAATGCCTGGTATTTATTTTATAGCGACAAACATAACTGGCAGCCTACTCTTTATTATAATATGTACGAGTATAAGTATTAAGTAATTAGGTACCTGTAAGTTTACGGTATTTGCCTGCAAATTGAAAGAAAACAATTTAGCCCAAAAACCCAATAAAACCCAGTAGGCTGGGCTTCTTTAAGAAACCCGGGTTTTTCTCAACCCTGTATCAAACGCATAATATAGATACGTTCAAGAATAAACAGAAAAGTTTTTACTGATTTCCGTACCGACATGTAAAGCTTATTTCTTATTTTTTTTTAAATTTTGAAATTACTGAACGGTGGCATTCCTCACCAGTACCATGGTACTGAATTAAATAAATTTTTACTGCAGTCTCAAGATTAATGATAATTTCCTGAGTTAAAAAACGCGCAGAAAATTAATAAAATAGGTATACTTCCTGGAACAGAAGGATAAAAAATAATATGAGCGATGGGATAGTTTAAGAACAAGCAGGGATTTTATGAAGAGTACTTTTTCCTGAGAATCAAAAAATAATCATAGTAACCCCATCTGGTGACATGTTCCAGAAAATTTAACAATTTGGCAGTAACTGCATTGCATGTTGCATGTTGCTATCGTTAACTTTTGAAATATTGAATTTGTAATCGTGCTGAAAGAAGCAACAAGGTGTTACTAATGTTTTGGGTTTCAATACTCTTTAAAATAAGTGTACCCACTTTAGTACCCACACGATTTCGTTTTCTAGCTTGCCCTACGTGCAAATTAAAAATCGAACAATGTGTGTACTGAAGAAAATAAACGATTATTAGTCTGATGAGTACTACTGTGCTGTGCGATTCAGTCGCAAACAATTTAAAGTTGCTGTTTTAGTTGTTTTTTGTCATTACGAAAAATTTAGGTGAGAAAACTGGCTCTTTTTATAATAAATAAATCATTTTAGCTATGGCAATGGTGAACATTTTCACTTTACCCGAATTTCCATAAAACTTTGCGTAGGTATGTGTTTTACCACAGACAGCAATCTAGAGCAATATTTGGTTTGCCGAGTTAACATGTTCATTTATAATATTTTATAATTATAAAAATGTTTGTTTTTCTTAATGTTTGTTTGTTTTTGAAGAAAAAACTTTTATCGTCATCAATCATTATTTCATTATTATTACATGAATATGCCTACGTTGCCTTTTTCATAAATTTGAGCGCCTAAAAGTATATTTTAACTGCCTATTTTAGGCCCCTATTCCTTAAATTTTAACTGCCTAAAATCCGGTCTTTACTGATTATGTTGGTATTATTTTGGTATTTGTGCAATGGCAGAAGCATATGTTCATTAGTCAGAAATTTTTACTTATGGACCCTACCGAGATTCCGTACGAAAAAGAAAATGCTAATTTGATTGGAATGAAGATCTATTTAAATATTTTCGTAATGAATTTTTGCAAATTAACTTTTCAATTAGGAACGTCCCACTACGATGAAGTGTTTTCATATTGAGCTTCGAACGAAAATGTAAAAAAATGTAATTAATATCAGCAGTGTTTTACAGATAAGCGTAAATGAATTATAAGTGGCAGCTATATCGCAGAGGAAAAACGTGGCGTACTTGGGTTATTAATAATATTCCTGATGTTATATTCCATAGTTTTGTGGATTTGTTTCGGGTAATAAATTAGTGTAGGTATTTATCAGATTTATACCTAACGAACACGAATAAAATATGGCTGTGTCAACATTGTTTGTTTTGTGCTCTTTACAAAAAGAGCTTTTATTCGTATCTGATGTAATGCTCTGAAATACGTACCTACATGTTCACTGATAAATATGTTCTATCGAAAACTTTTTTAATAACGTTGTCTATGATTGCTCAGGCACAACCCGTTTTTGCAGAAGCTTTGTTGGTGGACTCTCCTATCTCTGGCTACGGAGCTACTTAACAGGCATTTAAAAATTTAAATAAGTTGTTCCATTTCGGTTTCTTGAATTCTTTTTTACGTTTTTAAAAGTACCTACTCCATTTGTATGTTTAACCTATTATACTGGGTGTGGGACATGTTCGCTGGAACATATTGGGTATTCCAGTAGGACTCGGTACCTGTCCACAAACATAAAATCGCACAACCTTGTTGAAGACTAATTTACCAGAGTATTGACCCGAGCACTTACTCTTAGGAAGTCCAGACCCTCAATTCTCTGGACTAGCATCTTTGCATCGCTTACGGAAAGCCACATCTAGGTATCGAGGCACTAATAAAGGCAGAAGAAGATAACAGTGTCGATATCCATGGATGTAGTGTGTGCGGTGATGTTTACCATATTCAAAACATTGTATATGTAGAAACTCGAAAAAAGGCCCTTAAGAACGTACTTGTAGAGCACGAAATTATACGGGTGGGAAACTTAGACGATATGAGAAACGAATCGAAATGAATCGGAAGCGTTTTGCTCCTAATATGGTTGGTATTGGTACTATACAGACACATGATGAAGACCCGGTGGCATATAGGTAAGAAACATCCAGTATCGCCATTCGGCTGCTCGATCGGATTTTGGAATGTAACATACGATAGCGCCAACATAATGTGCGCTATCGGGTGTCACTTACCTGACCATTGCATTACTCCTACAATGTTATGATGCACGTTGAAAGCATGCATCATCCCAAAATGTCATCATAAGGTTCTCAGTCCGAAGACTGGTTGGACGCGTACCTCCATTCTTTTCTATCCTGAGCTAACCTACGCATTTCCCTAAAAGTAGAACATCCTACATCCCTAACTATTTGAGAGCAGTAGTCTAATCTAGGCCTACCCCTACCTCTTTTTATTCCTATCTCTGACTCTAGTATGTCACGAACTATTCCTTCGTGTCTTAGAAGGTGTCCTACCATCCTATCTCTCCTACTCTTTATTGTTTTCCATACCTTTCGCTTTTCCCCAACTCTTTCTAATACTTCCCTATTGCTAACCTTATCTATCCACGGTATCTTCATCATGCGTCTGTAGCACCACATTTCAAACGCTTCTACTCTTTTTCTATCCGCTTCTCCTATTGTCCAAGTTTCGCACCCGTATAATGCCGTACTCCATACATACGACGTTAAGAGTCTCTTCCTAGTCTCTATATTAACCTTTCTCGAGCATAACAGTTGTTTCTTTTTGTTAAACGCAACTCGGCCCTGCGCCATTCTTTGTTTTATATCTTTAGTGCTCCTACCGTCTTGAGTTATTTTACTTCCTAAGTAGCAGAAATCCGCGACCTCCTCTATCTTCTCATTTCCAATTTGTATTTCCATTTTAGTTCTATTTTCACATCCCCTACATACCAAAATTTCAGTTTTCTTTTTATTGATTTTCATGCCGAAGCCCTGTGTCAAAACTGCTTCCATTTCATTCAAAGCCGCTCCTAATTCTTCTTTGCTAGATGCTAACACTGCTATATCATCCGCAAATCTGAGCATGTTAATAGTTTGACCCTGTACATTGATCCCTGAGGCTGTTCTTTCCTTAACAATATTAATCGCATCTTCGATATATAAGTTGAAAACTAGAGGTGACAATGCACATCCCTGTCTCACTCCCTTTCGGATATCTACTTCCCTTTGTTCCTGCTCACATTCTATAACTGCCTTTTGCTCTTTGTAGAGATTATGTATTATTCTTCTGTCCCTGTATTTCATCCCTACCTTTCTCAGCACTTCGAACATCTTCCCCCATTTTACGTTGTCGAAGGCTTTTTCTAAATCTACAAATCCTATATAGACGCTCTTTCTCTTTTCTGTCGTTTTTTCTATAATTACTCGTAAAGCTAGAATGGCCTCGCGCGTTCCTCTATTTCGTCTAAATCCGAACTGATCTTCTCCTAATATTTCTTCCGCCTTTTTCTCCATCCTTCTTTGCACAATTCTAGTTAAAATTTTTGACGCATGGGAAGTTAAACTGATAGTTCTAAAATTTTCGCATCTATCCGCGCCTTTTCTTTTTGGCAAAGCTACTATGATGTTCCGTTTGTAATCTTCTGGAATCTCGCCTGTCAGGTATATGCGACTAACTAGTTTAAATAAACGATCTATTACCTCTTGACCTGCGCACTTTAAGATTTCTGCCTGCAAGCCATCTATACCTGGTGCTTTATTATTCCTTAAACTTTTTAGTGCTATCTCAAACTCTTCTCTCATTATAGGACTCCCTAGGTTATCCCCCTCTACACTGCTTTCGCTTTCTAATATATCTTGCACTTCCTGTCCCGCATATAAGTTTCCTAAATATTCTTTCCACCTATCTGCCTTCTCCCCACTTCCGATTAGGATATCTCCTGCCTCATTTCTAATGTTTTTGGTACTAGATCCAATTTCTCTAAAATTTCTCCTAATTATTTTATATGCTTCATCAGTCTTTCCTACTTCGAATTTATCTTCCACTTCTTTGCATTTATTATCGATCCATTGCTCTTTCGCTTTCCTACATTCCCGAATAATTTCCCACTTGATCGCCTTATATCTTTGTTTCCCTGTTTCATCTAACCTATTTTTATATTTTCGCCTTTCCTCTATTAGACTCACAATATGTTTTGTTATCCAGGGATTCCTACTTTCATTCTGTTTATGACCCAAAATATCCCTAGCTGAGGAAACTAAACTATTTTTAATGCAATTCCATTCTGCCTCTATGTCCCTAACAATATTTCCACCCGTGCCCTTTAGTGCTTCGTTTGTCTTTTTCTCGAACTTATTGCGCATATCATCATCTTTTAGTTTCTCTGGGTCAAGATACCTTCTTCCGCTTCTTTTTTTCAAAATCTTAAATTTAAGATTGGCTTTCATAACGACTATGTTGTGATCACTATCTATATCTGCTCCTGGATAACTTCTACAATCCCTAACTTGATTTCTAAATCTTTGCCTAACGAGAATGTAATCTATTTGATATCTCCCTAAGTCTCCTGGCATCTTCCACGTATAGCATCTCCTAACATGATGGTGAAATAGAGTGTTCGCGACCGTTAAGTTATGTTTATCGCAGAACTCTATCAGTCTAACTCCCCTATCGTTCCTATTGCCTAATCCAAAGGGGCCAACTATTCCGCCCTCTCGCCCTGTCCCTACGACTGCATTGAAATCTCCTGTAATTATTAAATTTTCGTGCCCTCTCACAAAATCTAGCACATATTCAATATCACTATAAACTGCCTCTACGGCCTCATCACTGTAGTTAGAAGTGGGCATACATACCTGTATTATTACTGTTTTTACAGGTTTCGCATCTAACCTAACCATAACTACCCAAAAATGTAAATGTAAAATGTAAATGTAAAATATTAATTACACATTACCAAAACTTAAGTAACGAATTTTAATATTTTAAAATTCATGATACATCCTTTATAAAATTGCCAAATTATCATGCACATTCATACTTCCTTTTATTTTTAAGACACTAATCTTATTAGAAATCAGATTTGTCAAACTCTAATTCCTTTTTTCATGTCAATATTTTATAATTTTATAGATATACCTATTAAACGTCAAACAATAATTAGTATATAAGAATATAAAGTAATATTTCAATATTACCATAATCTCAATATGTAGTTGAGTACTACAATTTAACCATTTGTCAATGACTACTACAGTGTAAGGACAATATTAAGTTTTTATGGTCACGGACTCTTCTCTTGTTCTCTTGTTCTTTGGTTTTCACCGGACACTATCATTATTAATTTTTAAATAAAAATAACCATTGGGCAATGAAAATGAATACATTTTGGTGGAGGAATTTTCTACTCGAGCATAAAAAACACGTGAGCATGCACTTGCACTGGTGTTTTCGTGGAAAATTGTCACATTGGAGATTGGACGGTGGAGCGCGATAAGTAACACCCTCGTAAACACCAGATAGCGACGATTAGCTTGGCGCTCTCGCGTGTTACTTTATCACAATTTGAGTCTAATTTTTTTACTTTTCAAAAACAATGCTTTCTAAAACAAGCTTTGTTATGCAATTTACCGAAATCTAACATGCAGCATTTAGGATCTCGGTTATCTTAGCAAGAGAATAGGTTGGTCAAAGTTGTTTATCCTGAAGATATTATTTGAGATAACTAACCATTTCGTGGAAAACTAAAAAATAAAATGGAAAATTGCACTTTTATTGCTTTTGGTTGTAATATTTTTCTTTGACGTTAGGTAAATCTTCATTTTGAAAAATTTCCACACTGGCAATTTTTATTCTTATTATATTTCTGAGCGCGCTGCCACCATTTTACTACGTCGATTCGTTACTGCTCTTAAAATGTCAGTTTTGTTTGCTATCAATGTTTTTTTTTTTATTTTAATACTACTGCATATCTACAACTACTCTACAGCGGAGTATTAAGTAAATGAGATGATTGAATTTTAACTTGTAGGAAGAAATTATCCAGTGATAATTCTTCTCCTAGATTTAGATATTTATCTTATCGTGGTAGGTCCTGTGGCCATTGTCGTTTTAAGCGTCTGATGGGTGGCATACCAATATCCGGGTCAGTGAGTTGCTCCACAAGTGGGTTCTCGTGATCATGAAGGCTTTTGAAGTGCATCGTCGCAAATCTTGATATTTCTTCTGTGACAAATGAAACTCCAAGGTCTTTATGAAGCGTCTGGTTTGACACATACCATGGTGCATTGGTTATTATGCGCATTACTTTTGACTGAAAGCGCTGAATAATTTTAATTCGTGTTGGTTTGGCACAACCCCACAATTGAATTCCGTACGTCCATATCGGTTTCAGAATAGTTTTGTACAAAAGAATTTTATTATCAATAGACAATTTTGATTTTCGCCCTAAGAGCCAGTACATCTGTTGGAACTTGAGATTCAGTTGTATTCTTTTGCACTGTATATGCCTGTACCATGTTAGGCGCTGGTCTAGGTGTAGTCCCAGGTATTTCGCTTCTGTTTTGACTGGTACTGGGATACTGTCAATATTTACTTGCGGGCAGACGGAGAACTTGTTTGTGAAAGTAACCTGTACGGACTTCGATTGATTTGGTGGAGTTGCTATCAATGAACTAAAATTATTTTTTCTTCGGCTCTCATCTTTGAGTTAATGGCGAAATGTAATTGGGAACAAAATCATTTCATCACAGCAAGTTATTAACTTTCAGTAACAGTATCAAAATTATGTGAATACTGTCTTCAATAGAAAAAATAAAATGTTATTTAAAACACTGTTAAAAAGTTTTTTAAAAGTGTTAGGCCTGGTAGTTCACCAACCAAACATGGCCAGTTATACGTAAAAGAAAATTAGGGATTAGATAAGTTATGTTACGTTGTTTTCAGGGTAATTGTTATACAGGGTGATTCATAACAAGTGTAAAAGATTTGGAGGGCTGATAGAGGAGGTCAAAATAATAAGAAAAAGTCGATGAACGTATGTCCTAAAACTATTTGCAACAAAAATACGGGGTGTTAAAGTTTCTCAAAAAAAACTGATTATTTTTGTTATTTCCGAAACTAAGAAAGCTATTAAATTAAAGTTTTAGGGACAATTTGTCGCTTGCAGACCTCTATCATAAAAAAATTACTTTTATATCCGATAATAATTTATTTTTTCAGAAAAATTTTTTAACCGAAAATTCAGATTTTGACGTTTTTACAAAATGCTGTTTTACTCGGAAGTTATCAGTACGGAAAAAATGAAGAATACCTTTTTTCTTTGAAATTGAACGCAGAATCCAAAACTTAAATCTTTTCTTTAGAAACCGGTGGCGTAACATCGTGTAAGCTAAAGGATAGGGCTCTCCAGCTTATAGCGGCGCCACTGGTGGCAGTATAAAAGCAAATCTTTTTAGGACGACAGAGGTTCACAAAGGACAATAGCCCTCAAAATATGAATTCAATAGTTACAGTAGATTCGGAGATATTAAAAATAATCAATTTTTTTCGAGAATTTCCTACACCCTGTATTTTTGTTGGGAACGATTTTAGGACAGATGTTCGTGAAATATTTTTTCTTGTTTTGACTTCCTCTATCACCTTTCGAATTTTTTTACACTCATTATGAATCACCCTGTATGTACTATTTTTATTAAATTTGAAACGACTGCAGAGATGAATATTAGGTGATGAGTATTAAACGGGCCTCCTGTGTAGTTTAGACTGCTATATCCATTTAATACTCATCACCTAATGTACTATTTTTGGCATGGCTTATAAACTGCAGAAGTAAAAGTTGTCAAAATTTTCAAAAGCTCTAGTGAAGTAAATGTACGTAAAAACTGCAGTTTTGGAACTGTTAGTTTTCCTTAGTTGACTAGTAAGAAATAGTTAGTTCATAAGCTAAGTTATCGAATATGAGTACCAAAAGTAAAAGCGAAACTGACATTTTTAATGAACACAAAAATAATTATTATAACAAAGTGCTGACAACGTTTTAAAATACGAAATAAAAAGGGCTTCTTTTAAAAAGTATTGTAATGTTCTATATCTTAATAATAATTAGCATTCAAATGGTGGTAAGACGGTAGGTAAGTAACACTCGAGATTGCCAAGTGAATGGCGATATCGGGTGCTACATTTAGAAATCCGATCGAGCAGCCGAATGGCGATACAGTATGTTACTTACCTATATGCGACCCGGTGCACAGACACTGTTAATAATAAGGAATAATTAGAAAGAGTTTGCGAAAAAAGAGACCTGCCTGGAAGACAATAAAGAATATGAGAGATAGGATGGTAGGTCAAATTCTGAATCACTAATTATTAGGTCACGGCATGGTTGATTGGGAGATGGGAATAAAGAGGGGCTCAATATTTCGATGAGATAAAAGTAACATCTCGGAGTAACTGTTCCAGTAATAAAAGGTTAAAAAATTATACAGGTTCTGATCACTTGCATGGCTAAATTAAAATATTCCAAAAGCCCATAAATTACTTTTTTAAATTGAACCACGTTCAACAGTAATTTGACGAGTACTTTTCATTTTGCCGGATAAATTTCTGTTTTGAACGAAATTTTGTTACCGGGCAATTTGACGAATAAAACTGACAGCGCGAAGGCGAAACCTGAGCGCTCTTGGTTGTCAAAATACGGATTTCAGGCAAAATCATTTAAGGAATCTAAAAGTGCTATCAAACACTGGGTGTTTCATTTAAGAAAAACGACATGGAGCATTTCGTAAAATTATTTATGTATATACAGGATGTTCACAATCTGAGTACCAGACCAAAGTTCTATTTCTTTAAATGGAAACCCCACAAGTATTTGAGTGATTTCGATTCCCCATAAAATTTCATGAAAATTGATATACTACATGATGTGGTTTTGAGTAAAGACTGTTAAGATATTGACATTTTTGTGTCATTATGGTCCCAAATTTATGACGCTATTGGCGTTTACTTACCAAAGCCACCTAATTATTTTTTATTGAAAGGGGTTTACACACTGCTGTATTTGTGAAATCTAAAAATACTTTCACCATAATACTTATGATTATACAAGGTGGTTAAGTTATGCAAAACGGAATTTTTCTCAAAAGTTTCAAATAGAATACCATGTATATTATTTGCACAACTGACACTCAGTTAACTAAGCTTTTAATTGATGTAGATATTGCCAGGTCTACTACTGATAGTTTCGGCAGATATTACGATTGGACTTCAAAATTTTTGAATTTCGTTATTAGTTTATACTCTTTTTGGCGAATTCCCCTATTCTGTTGCTCAAAACTCACAATAATGTTTATATTTTGTATTTGCAAATTGGTATCAATATAAAGACAATAAATCTTATTGTAAAATTGTTTCTTGATGGTTATATTCTTAAATGTATAATGTCTTTTTAAAGTCTGGTATAATATTCAAACAAGGAGTGCCATGGAAGAAAATATTATCTTTAAGAAATAATCTTGCAATTGGACTTTTTGTGTTAATGTAAACTTCATTTGCTAAATATTCTATAGAAACAAAATGCAGACCTTTTTTGGAGTTTTGGGTGACAAATTAGGGAAGATCGTCAAAAATAATGTAAAATACTAACGAAACTCTACATTTTTATAATTCAGTTGTACATTCTGTCGCAACTTTTACTGGTAGACTTGACGATATCCACATTAATAAAAAGCTTAGTAAAATGACCATCAATTGTACAAATAATATGGGGAATCCATATTAATCAAGGACACGTAGGTTTTCCATTTAAAGAAATAGAACTTTGATCTGGTACTTACTTAGAATGTGAACAACCTGTATATACCTAAATAATTTTGGGAAATGCTCCATGTGGTTCCCCACATTCATGCAAAATTTGATTTTGATATCTTAAATAGTTCCAGAGATATGAGCCGAGATTACACACTAAATCCCCACCCGGTATATATAAAACAAAAAATGTTTCTACCTACCTACCTACCTACCTATGTCCGTTATAGACTCCGAAACGGCTGGACCGATGTTGATGAAATTTTCAGGCAATCTTCAGATTAGCCCAGCGGGTGTTCCTGTGAAGTTTGGTAGCGATCGGATCAACAGAATTTTAGTATTGAAAATACTTCTGGGCTGGTGTATATGGGACTCATCTTACGAAAAATATATCGACACGCGACAGATTCTGTTGGTGGCGCGCGCAGTCGTTTGATGGAGAGCGCTAGCAAGATGTAAACTAAAGTACGGCGAGCGTGAGTACCGTATAAGAGGGATATCGCGTTGCAATAAAAGTCCAAACTGTACACAAGGATGCGTTAATATTTTGTTACGTATTGCGTCAGTTTGACTATGTGCCTTGTGCTTGTCACAAATCATTTCTTTTATTTTATTGTATCAATAATATACCAAACTTAAACGGCACAGATCACTTTTGTTGGACATCTTAGAAACCGAGGGTTGACCACTTGGCAAATGTGGTGTACAAAGACCGTCAAATGTCTTACAAATGTGTCAAATGTCCTACAAATGTTTCAAATGTCCGGCAAATGTGTCAAATGTCTGTCAAATGTGTCAAATGTCTGTCAAATGTGTAAAATGTCTGGCAAATGCGTCAAATGTCCGTCAAATGTGTCAAATGTCCTACAAATGTTTCAAATGTCCGGCAAATGTCGTAAGAATCTTTCGTTAAAAAAGAAGAGACAATCTCAAAATGATAATATTTTAATGTATAGTTTTCAAGATTTCGAAAACTCCTATATTTTGCTCAAGCCGTTTTAAATCGACCACCCTCTACTTCTTTAATTTTGGAGGTTTTTCAAACTATAAAATGCCGTTTTATCAGTTATTTCGTGAATTTTTTTAAATATGAAATTCATCGTTGCCTAATGTTATCAGGTTATCACTCATACAGGGTAATAAAAGAAAATATGCTTTTAAATGGAACACATTATGAGCTTAATATTTCGAAAATATAAAACTCTTGCATTTAGTCAAAGTAGGCAAGAACAAACGTCAGAAATATTGATGTACTTCGAGGTGGCTTTGCGAGTGGCTTTACATTCTGTCTTAATTGTATAAATTTATAATTTATGTTAAGTTTATTTTGCTTTGTTACTAAAATACGTGTTTAGTCTTGAATAACTATTTAAATATTTGATACTTTACTAAGAAGCATTATTTTGACAGCTAAAATCAAATATTTCTCTCGCTTGTTCTTGAATATCTCGACTTATTTTGATTTAAATACAAGAGTAGGACATATTTGAATTCAGCCCAAAAAGTAGATACTATAAATGTTCCATTAAAAAAACACTTTCTTTCACAACCTAGGTGTGTTGTCATTAACCAATGTTGAATACTATATTTGAAAAATTGGAGAAATGGGTGATAAGACTGGCCTGTTTAAAATTGTAAATATCTTCAAAACTAAGGATACAGAGAGGGGGGTACAACTTTTAGAGTTGACACCCTGTGCAAGGGTTTAGATATTGAAGTAATGTGTTAGCATTTTCACATTTTTTCATTATTATTTCAATATTTAGACACGAGTTTAGACAGTTACAAATTACAAAAGGCTTGAGTAAATAGAGGAAAGTTATATATCTTTGAAGACGGGAAGGCAAATTATTTTAAAATTTTGGAAAATGTATAGTGTTTCATTTAACAAAAATTAAAATTGTTCACAAACGGTTTGGGAAAAATTCTAAAGATATTATATTCAGCTTTTTTGTATCCACTCAAATAAACTCTGCAGTGGATGACAAATTATACGGGGAAGCCCTGTACGTCGAAAGTCGAGCACAGGATTGATGCTTCGCAACTGCCGCTACATTCTGAGAAATACGCAGCCTAATATATTGCCGAGTGCAATAGCTGACTATGTTTAAGCTGTGGTACGGTGCCAGAGCAGATGTATTGCGCCAAACAGCTCCGCCAAAGACTTCCGCCAAAGGGATTAACTTCCAATACCGACTAACAAAGCTTTGTAGAAAACAGCCGACTTTTGATTTTGTCTAGGGAATATAAGTAAATTATTTTAGGCATATTATAATATGAGCGGCACCTGTATTGTTAGGTAGTTTATGAAGTCTATACCCGCTATTGCTGGTTATAGACTTTCGCTAGTTCGCTCCACAGAAATAGTGGTATACCTATGTATGTATATGTATAAGTAGATCCCCTTGTTTGAAAAATTTATCTGTTATTTATGTTGACGGAGTTTCCCAGTGCTTTGGAGTATGTTTTATAGACTAGTAGGTATACAGGATGGGCCAATAGTGGGTAGGCCGTCCATATCTCTGGTTCTATTCAAGATATCAAAATAAAATTTTACATGCAATGTGGAGAACCCCTCATGCATGTACATACAGGGTGGTACATACAGGGTGTTCACACTCTGAGTACCAAACAAAAGTTATGTCTTTTTAAATGGAACGCCCTACATTATTTGTTTACATATTTGGATTCCCCATTAAATTTCAAGAAAGTTGATATACTGCACTGTGGGGTGCGGTTTAGAGTGAGCGATTTTAAGATATTGCCATTTTAGTACCAGTGTGAACCCAACTTTGAGGAGCTACTGATATTCACTAGGTTCACAGACTACTCTATTAGTAAAATTCACTAGTACTTTTGTCACAATACTTCATAACATACAGGGGAACAACTTACACAATGTGGATTTTTTCTCAAAAATTTCAAACGGAACAACCGGTATATTATCTCCATATTTGATGTAGATAGTGTTGGGTCTGCGACTGACAGTTTCGATAGAATTGAAAATTGAACCTTAAAATGCGGTAATTTGACTAGTAATTTACTCGGTTCTTCTATATTTTAGCACCCAAACCAAAAATATTGCTTCCATTTTGTTTCTGGAAGTTGAGTTCACATTGAGACAAAAAAATTCCATTGCTGGTTGCTGGATTACTTCTTCATGATCATATTCTTAAATGCGTGATAACTTATTAAACCTAGGTATAATTTGAAACAAGGAGTGCCATGGAAGAAAACAGTCCTTTCAAGAAGTAATCTTGCAATGAGATTTCTTGTACCCGTGCAAACTCTGCTCGCTAAATTTTCTATAAAAATAAAGCGTACGCTTTTTTCTGAGTCTTGGGTGACAAGATGGGGGAAATTTCCCAAAAATGGCACAAAATTAAAGCAAGAATCTCAATTCTTAAGGTTCAATTTTTATTTCTGCCTAAATTAACAGTCGCACACCTGGACACCTGCCAACATCTACATCGATCAAAAGCTTAAAAAAACTGGCTACCAGATCTGCAAATAATATACCTATTCCATTAGAAAGTTCCACCCTGTATACGTGAAAATAATTTTATAGCATGAAGAATCAGAAATAAAAGGGGGTCTCCTAAAACCACTGAGATGCTGACAATTACTTAGGTGCTTTAGGTGTTGTGCAAATGTTTTATATGTATATTGAGCAAATGTCACTAAAATATTTGAAATGCAAGATAAATACTAAAAATGTGTGGCAAATGCGTCAAATGTCCGTCAAATGTCTTACAAATGTTAATTAGTGATACTGGACCGTTCGAACAACTACTCCTCGGGCAAATACCCCGCCAGGCGTTGAATTATAGAACTAAATCCAGATTGTTTGTACTACGAGACGTTTCAGACTGCTACCCCATCTAAGATGGCTTTGAAACAATCCTAATTTGTCTCCATGTACGTACGTGCTTTTAAGCAGGTCTTTGTTCAAATATTGCATGTTTTGAATGTGTATGGAAAACCGCAGACCAACTGGTTTCGTCCTTCTGGGACTCATCAGTACGGTGCTATCCCCCACACACTCAAACCATGCAATTTAATCTTGCTATATATGCTGCCGCACTCTGGACAGATATCAGCAAGTGACAACTACTTTGAGTAATTATCTAGTATTAATTAGTGATACTGGACCGTTCGAACAACTACTCCTCGGGCAAATACCCCGCCAGGCGTTGAATTATAGAACTAAATCCAGATTTTTTGTACTACGAGACGTTTCAGACTGCTACCCCATCTAAGATGGCTTTGAAACAATCCTAATTTGTCTCCATGTACGTACGTGCTTTTAATGTGTTAAATGTCCTACAAATGTCCAGCAAATGTGTCAAATGTCCGTCAAATGTCTTGTCAAATGCTTCAAATGTCCGGCAAATGTGTCAAATGTCCGTCAAATGTTTCAAATGTCTGGCAAATGTGTCAAATGTCCGGCAAAAGTTTCAAATGTCCGGCAAAATTTTCAAATGTCAAATTGGTGTACACAATTTCTGCAAGTGGTCAACCCCCCGTTAGAAACCGAGCAGTTGTGTCGGTATTTTCATTACGCCTATGATACTTGCGTAAGATGCGAGGTCTGTGAATTTTTTTATACGTTTATGCGAAACAGGGGCGCGTCGCTATAATTTATAGAGTGACAATTGACAGCAAACGTCAAACGGCATATGTCATTCGCAGTTTATCAAATTTCAAACGATTTTACCACAATTATTTCTTCTGAGGCAGCAACGCGCCGGGTACCAGCTAGTAAATTATAGCTAAGAACCACCTCGATCACGTCAGCTTTCAAACAAAAAAAGACGCATCAAAATAGGTCCATTCGTTTAGGAGCTACGATGCCACAGACAGACACACAGACACGTCAAACTTATAACACCCCTCTTTTTTGTCGTGGGTTAAAAATTAAGGTGGGTCTCTCATATGACATTTTTCTCTGCAACAGAAGAAATGCGCTTAGGTAGCGTACTCCGTATGTATGTAGCTTTTGTTTCTTATTTAGCGGTAAACAGGTACCAACTTTTTAGAGATGACGATTTGCATCTTCAATCTTATTTTTTAAAATAATTAGTATTTATTGCTGTATGTTTATTACCGAAGAAGAAAGAAAGTCAGGCAAAATAGTGAAAGTTGGATATAAAAAGTTAACATAGAATGGGAAAGTCTGGAAATGGAATGAAACCGACGAAAATTGGATAGATGCTGAAAACGGACCTACAGCTATGGCAGATGGAACAAAAAACTGATGGATCTTCCAAGATTGATTGGTATGACTGACATGGCAAAGAAAAAGGACGGGAAAACGGGAAATAATGGAAATACAATGGAAAAGGGTAAAAGGGGTGAAATGCAGGAGAATATTTTAATGGGGACTTGGAACGTTCGAGGGTTAAATGAAGATGGAGCATTGAAGCAGCTAAATAATGAGTGTTTAAAGTTCAAATTTGATATCGTAGCAGTTCAGGAAACGAAAAAACTTGGGAATGATGTAATAGAATTGAAAGATTATGTATTCTTTAATAGTGGGGGAAAGAACCGGTTGCTGGGAACGGGATTTATAATTAAAAAAAGGCTAAAGCATAGAGTAGTTGAGTTCAGACCGATAACCAATAGGATGTGTTTTCTGCGCCTGAGAGGAATGTATCAAAAGATAAGTTTGCTGAATATTCACGCACCAACTGAAGAGAAAAGTATGGAAGAAAAAGAAGAATTCTATAGCACAGTGGAGAAAGAATACAACAGTATCCCTAAATATGATATGAAAATAGTTCTTGGCGATATGAATTCAAAGGTGGGAAGGGAGAAGATATATGTGCCTACAATAGGAAAACACAGCAAACACGCAGTGAGTACAGAAAATGGTAAAATGTTGATAGACTTCGCAAAGGGAAATGGGTTAGTAATTGTGAGCACATATTTTGAGAGGAAGAATATTCACAAGGGTACGTGGAGATCTCCAGATGGCCGGTATACCAATCAGATAGACCATGTGCTCTTAGAAAGGGAGGAAGCAAGAAGCGTTAAGAATGTTAGAAGCTATAGAGGCTCAAATATGAACTCTGATCATTTTATGATAGGGATAAAAGTTCACCTGAATATACCTGTGCAAAAGAATAAAAGAATAATGCAGAAAAGAGATAGACAGACGATAAGACTGGAAAAAGAGGAAGAAAGATTAGAGTATCCACATATATTAATCGAGAAAATTAGTAATATGGAAGAAACGAATAATATAGACAAGTTATGGGAATTACTCAAGAAGGAAATGAAGGAGTGTGCGAAAAATTTAGTGAAAAACCAAAAAATGCAAAAAAGACATGGTTTGACGATGAATGTAAAGAAGAAGTAGAAAAAAGAAATAAGACACGATTACAAATGATTATAGACGAAACTGAAGAAGCAAAAGCAAAGTATGTAGAACATAAAAAGTACTGTAAGACCTTTTTAAGGAGAAAGAAGGGAAAATACAATGAAGAAATATTAAATGCAGTTGAAGAAAACTTTAAGAATAACGAGGTTAGAGCATTGTATAGTGGAGTAAGGAAAGAAAGACAGGGATATCGTCCAAACCCAATATATTACAAGAATAAGAAGGGTGAGCTGATTGCGGACGACGAGGAAGTATTGGAGAGGTGGAGGGAATATTTCGATGAGCTACTTAATGAGAATGGCGTGGAAGTGGAAACTTATGAAATGGAGAAGGAAGAGCAGCTAGATATGTATCAAGAAGAACCGCCTAATGTCCGAGAAGTGGAGGAAATCATCAGGAATTTGAAACGAAACAAAAGCCCTGGAAGTGATGAAATTACAGCAGAAATGTTCAAATATGGAGGTAAGGAACTGGCACAAAAGATACACAGATTGATGTAGCAGATATGGATAAAGGAGAGCATGCCGCAAGAATGGGTTGAGGCAATATTATGCCCAATTTACAAGAAAGGTAATAAAATGGAATGTGAAAACTATAGGGGTATAGCTCTTCTCAACGTAGCCTATAAAATATTATCAACAACTATAAAAAAGAAATTAGTGACCAAGATGGATGAGATAGTGGGTGAATACCAATGCGGTTTTAGAGCTGGCAGGGGAGTTGTTGACCAAATATATATATTAAAAGAAATTCAAGCAGAAAGTTACGAACACCAAATAGAGACCAACATACTATTTATAGATTTTAAGCAAGCCTACGATAAGATTATAAGAACTGAATTGTATAAAGCACTTTTAGAACTAGGAGTCAACAAGAAGCTAGTAAATATGATAAGAATGACATTGAATCAAACGGAAGATCGAGTGAGAGTGAAAGGAAAAGTATCAGACAAGTTTGAGGTTAGAGTGGGACTGAGACAGGGGGATCCGCTTTCATCGATTCTGTTTAATTATGCACTAGAAAAAACCCTAAGAGATGCAAATATTAATAGAACAGGATCACTATACTACAATACGCACCAGTGCCTGGCGTATGCGGACGATATTGCCATACTAACAAGAAGTAAGTACGAGCTGCAAGAGGTATTCAAGAGATTGGAAAAATCAGCGAGGAGATTAGGACTTGAAGTGAATGAAGAGAAAACTAGGTTTATGAATTGGTCAGATGGCATTTTCAAAGAGGGAAAACACATAACAATAATGAGCAACCAGGGAAGAAAGTACAATTTTGAAGAGGTGGATAGATTCAAGTACTTGGGCGTAATTATAACAAGGACACCGGGAAGTAGTGAGGAAATACAAACAAGAATTATGGCAGGAAACAAGAGCCTCAATGCACTCAGCCGTCTCTTTAAGAACAAAGCTACATCAAGGAATCTAAAGATACGTGTGTACAAGACAGTGATTCGACCAATCGTGGTGTTTGCTAGTGAGGTTTGGACCCTGAGACAGACAGAAATAATGAAATTGGAAGTGTGGGAGCGAAAAGTCCTTCGAAGAATCTTTGGTGGCAAGAAAAACAACGACCTGTGGGAGAGAAGAACGAACCAGAATCTTAGGGAACTGTATAATGAGACGAGTATAACGGGAATAATAAAATCACAGAGAGTAAGATGGTTAGGGCACATAATGAGGATGCCAGAGGAGAGACTTCCGAAGAGGCTGCTGGCGTGGGGCATTGGAGGAAGGAAAAGAAGGGGGAGACCGAGAGAGAGATGGAAGAGTGAAGTGGAAGAAGATTTAAGAAAGATGAGAATTACTGACTGGAAAAAGAAAACATTGAATAAGAAAAAATGGAAGGAAATAGTTAATAAAGCCTTGGGCCTTCTAGGCTCGTAGAGCTAATGTATATATATATGTTTATTACCTACCTGTCTGTAATTTCATGAAAAGAAATGGCTTTTTTATTCTGAAAAACAAAAAAGAAAAAGTTATTTTTAATTTGAATATTCTATTTAATTCCAAAATTCCGATGCAAAATAGACACATTTATTTTAATGTAATTTAATTTATAAAATGCAGTCTGCATTCCTGTCTACAATCATGCATTCTGTCATTCCTTGACTTTTTCTAGTTGAACTTGAAACAGGAAAATCTTTTACTCCACAATACGAAATGTCAGTAATGTGTAAGAAGCAATAGATTACGGTAGAAATAAATAATCTGAAGGTACCTACTTTCCTATAGTGTATACACGTAGGCATTGTATTCATCTACACAGTCCCCATACAAAATCATTATCATCTCTTTCATCTTCTATTTACACAATTTTTGTTGAATGCCATGTCAATG
The DNA here is from genome assembly GCA_963966045.1 of Xestobium rufovillosum. Classification (NCBI taxonomy): domain Eukaryota; kingdom Metazoa; phylum Arthropoda; class Insecta; order Coleoptera; family Ptinidae; genus Xestobium; species Xestobium rufovillosum. Next base: position 2,733,201 of record OZ014493.1, read on the forward strand.
TTATTGTCAATAGCCGGCCATACACGTAGAGATTAATCCGCCGGTTTGAAACGCCGCGGTTCAAACGTGCGGATATAACTTTGCGTTAATGGGCAACCGGCGTGCCGCATTATCCGGCACAGTTTTATCTGTGAGTCCACACTACCAGTTAAAACCGCAGTAGGCCACTAACAGACAGTTTTGTTGACAGTTGTTCGTTTTCGTTATGTCTTCTGAAGGTGTTGTTGTTTCAAAAAATTTTTTGACCAAATTCATAGATATTTACCAGCAACATCCCGCTTTATGGAAAATAAAAAGTAAAGAGTATACCAATAAAAATTTGAAAAATGAGGCTTATGATACTCTTGTTGACTATTGTAAGTTATCCTATCCAAATGCCGACCGAAGGTTTGTTTGCAAAAAAATACAGAACATCAGGGGATGTTTTCGGAAAGAATTGAGAAAAGTTGAAGCTTCTCAACGCAGTGGAGCTGGCACAGATGATTTGTATGAGCCACACTTGTGGTATTTCGATCTGTTATTATTTACCACCGAGCAAGAAGTGCCAATTAGCAGTACCGAAAGCGAAGATTTCGATGAAGAAATCCGGACCAGCGACTTCGCGGAAAATGAAATCGAAATAGAAGAAAATGAAAATGAAAATCTATCTGAAGAGCTTCAAGGTTCCCAAGAGTTTCAAGGAAGTAATCCGCAGGTTGGTAAATTAAAAAAATTAAAGAAACTGCTACAATTCATATTTATTCGTCAACTTCAGTAGATACATAAAAAAATTCATGGGTTATTGGTATGCCTACATCTAAGCTTTGCCTTTTTCTAGCATTTCGTCTTGCCATTCAACTTTTCCCTTGCCATTAAAATACTGGCAATATTTTTGTCTATTTGTCTTGGCTGCTAATGATGCGTTTCTTTTAGATTGGGTTGCCAAGGAAGTAAGTTCAGTTTCATTGTGCCGCCAATCTCAATTTTCCATAACATGCGTAATAGGATTTTCCCGATCAAATGTGGTATTTGTTGCATATGTTGTACTATTCTTTCTTAAGAAATTGTGTAATACACAGGCTGCAAGCACAATAACGTTTATTATGCCTGGTGACATAGCCAGAGATGTATGAAAAAGCCTAAAACGTGCAGCTAAAAGACCAAATGCATTTTCTACCACGTTTCTCGCTCTAGACAGTCGGTAGTTAAATACTCTTTTGTTATAATTTAAGCCTTTCTCAGGATATGGTTTTAATACATGTTCCTGTAAACCAAATGCTGCATCGCCAATTAAAACAAAATTTAGGTGTTCTTTTGTTTCTGGGGTTTCTGGAAAGTTGAGTTTGTTCTCAACCAATTTCTTGTAAAATTTAGTCCATTCTAGAGCGCCACCATCAGACATTCTTCCTTGTTTACCGACGTCAACGTACATAAACTCATAATTGCTATTTACTAATGCCATTAAAACTACACTGTAGAATTTTTTATAATTGTAATACATAGCCCCTGTGCCAGGAGGAGGTATTATTCGAACATGTTTTCCATCTAGCGCACCTCCGCAGTTTATAAATTGCCAACGACTTTCAAATTGTGATGCGACTGCGTTCCACTCTTCTTTTGATTTTGGAAACTGAAAAATAAAATATGGCTTTTCAGATCTTTAGAAAACCGACAGTTCCTCCTTCCGCCAAAAATAATGTTGGAAACCGGAAAAGAAAATGTAATATGTTTCAACAGCAGCAACAAGAGTTCATGAAAACATGCACCGAAGTCATCCTGCAGAAGGAAGTCAATGAATTTGAGGCAATAGGCATCAACGTGACCTCAAAACTTAAAAAAATGATGCCAACCCAGCAAGTTCTGGCAGAGGGACTCATTAACAAAATTTTAATGAAAGGACTTTTTAAAGAACTGACAAGAACAACGAATATTACTGATGACCTTACTAGTGAAAGCAGACAGTTGCTGCCAAATTATTTATCGCAGCGTTCGTACTACGACGAATCGTCTACCTCTACTTCAACCTCTACTTCAACCCCTTCTCAACCAACTTCCCCGGGATCAAATTTAGCACGACTGACAGAGTATTACGGAAACATGGCACACAATTTGGAGAGTGACAATTTTTGAGTGGAAGACTTTTTTGCCAAGATTTTCTGAATTATTTTAAGTTTATATTATAAGAATATTTTTTCTATTTAGATGAAGTAATACTTTCAGATTTTGTGTTAATATAAGTTATTTATAATGCAAGTAACTATAACTAACTATAACTATCAATTACCTTAAGAAATAATAAGAAACGAGAAAAAATAATATTATGCAAACAAAAGTATACCTATCATTACACCGAAATTGTTATCGTAAAGTATTGATAGTAGATAAATATATGTTCCTTACCTTCATGTAAACTTTCTTCAATGTATTAAATATTACAGCACATGTTTCTGGAATCAAATATCCCAGTGCCTGTGCAGAAATTCCCACCGAGTATTTTAAGTCCTCATATGATCTTCCTGTCGCTAGAAATCGCAGAGTAGCCATTAATCGTTCCTCCGGAGTAATCGCTTCTCTCATAATTGTGTCTTGTTTTGTAAGAGCTCCTTTTACTAAATTTAATAAAAGGTCGTATGTTTTAATGTCCATTCTTAAGTAATTGCGAAAATCACTAGGATCATTTTCTCTTAACTCCTTTAATAGAGGAGTATGACTTAGTTGTCTTTTCTTAAGCAAATAGCTTTTTACCCATTTAGAACGTTGCTTAGTCAGACTATTTTCTGCCATTATCTGCATTACAACCATTGCACAGCAAATAGCACGTTTCTTTTTAGTATTAAACATTTCTGCTGTATTTCACTTGACAGCCACCCAACTTTACTTAAAAACCGTGCTCTGCAAGTGCAAAAACTTTCGCCAAAGCGAAATTCCACGGTTTTGTTTTCGAGCACGGATAAAACTGCCGTTTGCACCCATTAACATGCGGTTTTGAATTTGACGGATTAAGCGTGCAAGACTGATCCGCGGACTTCTATAAACGTGTTAGTGGGCAACAACGGTTTGATGCGTGGCGTATAAAACCGACGGACTTATCCGTTGCGGTCCAAACCGGCGGATTAATCTCTACGTGTATGGCCGCTATTATCGTTTAAAATCAACCTACGGTTTACAATAATTATTGGTCTTGTAAGATGTGTTGTACATTCCTCTTCTCCCAGGTGACAGCACAAAAGGTGGTAGGGTTTCGCAAAACCAAGACAAGACGAGGCTTACGCCAGTCTTGGTATTGGTCTTGCATCCTCGTGTTCGGCTTGGTCTCGGTCTTTAAACCCAAGACCAAGACGAGAACCACATAAGTCTTGGTCTTGGTGTTGTTTTTTCTTGGTCTTGTTTGGTTTTTATGAGAGTACGAGAAATGTATGAATTTCAATGTTTCCATACCCACTTAAGGGGAGATAGTTAAAAAATAAGAAGTCCTATTTCATTGCATAATTTCATAATTTTTTGTTCGGAATAATAAGATGCACAGTTGACTGAATACAACTTCTGTGCAAATGTATTTAGTTCATTTCTGTACTAAAATTATACGATCAAACGAACTTACCTGTGAAGTTCGATCGTAATTATATGAACATCCAATCCGAAGACATTACTTTGATTACCATGTAGTTCGCCTTCCTCGAACTAGTACCACTAGTGTTTAAAGACAAACTTACGGACGCTCTCCCTACTCTCGGCGTACAGCAGGGATCTCGGCTGCCGAGAGAGACAGCTCATTATGTTTAACGAGAATGGTTTTGCCGAAGAGGGTGAATGGGGGGGGTGGGAAGTAATGTCTTCGGATTGGATGTTCATATAATTACGATCGAACTTCACAGGTAAGTTCGTTTGATCGTATAATTATATTAATCACATCCAATCCGAAGACATTACTTTGATTACCATGTAGACGTTTAAAGAATAGGTACTTCTAGGCAAAACCTAATCACCCTGTGAATGGCATTGGAATAGATGATAAGCCATAGTTGATATAATCTATTTATTGACCTGAGAACAAATTGTACAAAACGAACAATTTTGAACCCATTCCAGAATTAATAAATACTTAACAATAACAATAATAATTTGTTGGCTCACTTTGAGTATAATAAACAGGGGAAACTTCCCAAAACAAAACAAGATTTCATATTTATAGAAAACCATGTAACACTGAGAATGCAGAATTGTCTCAGGAAACACCTGCGCTTGGGATAGAGGTTGATTATAAAAATTTGCGAACACTTCTGACTGGTGACTCCAGCCTGCTGTTTGACGAATGACGCAAGAGAAACCCCGCGTCTCCATGCTGCGGATGTGGAAGCATGCCGCGTAGAGTGGGCCTTGAAAATGGAAGTGTCAACTCCCGCTAACTCAAGGGTTTTCTTCACCCAACGGCTTAGCGACTGCTTGGATGCCGTATGGTACGGTTTCTTGAATGTGATGAATAGGACATCACTGCCGGCTGGTCTTTTATCATCTGTCAGTTCTAGATACTCTATTAAGGTTGAAGCAACACATAGCTTGGGGTTGGCTGGAAAATACGGGATATGCAAGCAGGGTTGCTTTATATTAACCCCTGAAGTTTTTATGGTGTCCGGTATAAGTATTTGAAATCCAAAATCTGAACGAACGATATTCGGAATTTTGATTAAGGACAACGTTTGAATTCTATGAGCGGTGGTTAACGCCAGAAGAGAAATGAGTTTCATAGAAAGCGGCTTGAGAGAGTTTGTTGGAATACTCTCTAAATATTTCAGCACCTCATGGGGGTCCCAAACAAAGTTGTATCTAGGTGTTGGTGGTCTTAATTTCGGAATGCCTTTAAGAAAACGTTTCAATATCGGGTCATCGCCAAACTCCGCTGAGCAAATTAATGACAAGGCTGAGCGGTGGGAATTGAACGTACCGAATATGTTATTGCCCTTATCGAACAGCTCCTTCAAAAACTCTATCACATGTGCAGTGTTTCCTGAGAACGGGGAAATGCCTCTCTTTATGCAGAAAGGCCACCATAATTTATATGTTGATCCATATTGCCTGATTGTGCCATCCGAAAGGGAACGCAGAGTAGTTTCCATGGCCCCTTCTGGAATCCTCTTCAGTCTGAACGCTTCCCTGATAGCTTGGCTGCTACTAGTGTAAGCTTGTTCTCCAGCGGGTGGTGGCTCGTGCTATATGGATCCCACAAAAGATGTTTGTTAGGGCTGAAGAAAATAGGGCCTTTAACTATAAGTTTAACAAAAAGAGGGTACCAGGCTTGCCCTTCCCAAAATGGTACTACTAAAATACCTTCTGCCTTGTCCAGAATTATTTTTTGTAGAACCCGCAGAATTAGGGGAAAAGGTGGGAAAGCATAGAAGGAGAGATCTGTCCAAGAAATCGTAAAAGCGTTTATTGCGGCCGCTTTGGAATCTCTATGCCAGGATACGTAACTGAGGCATTTACTATTGTCTTTTGAGGCGAAAAGATCTATATTCGGTGACCCTAAATTGTCCCTGAGTATCTTGTAAACAGTGATGTTCAAGGACCATTCCGTTTCAGGAGGAAGCTTTCGAGACTCCTGATCCGCTTTCCAGTTATCATGCGAGCTAATATAAGATGCGAAGAGCCACAAATTTCTCTTTTCACACCATTGCCAGATTTGTTTTGCAAGCGAAGACAAATGAGGGTATTGAACACTACCCATTTTGTTGATGTACGATATAGCTGTTGTATTATCGTATCGTATTAGAATGTTGCTGTTATTTAACTGCGAAGCAAAATATTTGAGGGCATGAAAAATTGCTTGCAGTTCTAGATAATTTATATGGTGGCGCTGATCTACACTCGACCACCATCCTCTAGCTCGATTATCTGCGCAACAAGCACCCCACCCCGAAAGCGACGCATCCGAAAAGATTTCCAGCTCAAAATGGTCTTGTTTAATCTCGTTGTAAGCGAAATCTATTGACTGCAGCCACCATTGAAAATCTGGGACGAGGCATGTAGCTAGAATCATATATGCCGCGTAATTCACGTTGTTTAGCGAAAGCGCCAGGAATTTATGTCGCTCAAAATTTTTAATGTACATCCACCCGTATTTCACTGCCGGGCATGTCGATACAAGGAATCCTATAAATTGTGCCAGTTCCTGAATTTTGCATCGCGTTCTAGAGAGGAAAAACTGGGTCCATTTCTTAATTTTCTCTATCTTACTCGGAGGTAGGAATAACTTAAGGGTTTCTGTATTTATTATAAACCCTAAAAATTGGCACAATTTATTAGGGATTAATCGACTTTTTTCTTTGTTAATAGAAAACCCCAAAGATGCGAGTAATTCTGACACACATATTACGCTACTTAGACAGCTCTCGTAAGAGGCACCGATGACTAAAAAGTCGTCTAGATAAATGACACACGTAATGCCTTGTGCTCGTAACCGTTGAAGAACGGGTTTCATGAGTTTGGTGAATGCATAAGGGGCTGATGAGAGTCCAAACGGCAGACAAGAAAATTCATAAAGATTCCCTAAGAAATTGAATCTTAGGAATTTCCGGTGCTCAAAATGTATGGGTAAATGATAATAAGCATCCTTTAGATCGATTGACGCAAGGAAATAGTCTTTTTGAATGAGTTTTAGGGCCGTTCTAGTGTGGGAATTTCCATTGCAAAACAAAAGGTGGGTACCTCCGTGTTAAGATACGCAGTTTTATCCTGTAACCAGCTCTATTTGGACCAAATGTGTTGTATAAATCACCAACTAGACGAGGGTACTAATATAAAGTACTCACTTCAATTTTCCAAAGAATAGCGAACAGGCAAAACAATGAAAGTGGTGAATAATATTTGTCTAATATATCTACTCTTGTCAAATTATACGTTTGCCCAAAAAATTGTATTCCTAAAATTTAATTGTAGTTGTTTTAATACATTTTTTAATAAACTAAAAAATAACTGTCAAACATATTCTAAAATATCAAGACCAAGACTTTCCCAAGACTATTAATCTTGGAGGTTAAGTATTGGTATTGGATCATTTTATGTTAGTCTTGGTCTTGGTCTAGAATTCAAAACCAATACAAGACAAGACCCAGACTTGGTCTCGTGCGAAACCCTAAAAGGCAGTGGCGGCTCGTGAGTCATGAGGATGGGGGTTCACCCCAAAGGGAGGTTTTGGGAACGAAGCCCCCCACTACAGGGGGTCCGGAAAATTTTTGAAAAATGCAGTGCTTTAAGAGCCATTTTGACGCAGAGAAACACAAAATTCACATACTACTTCAACCCCAAATCTAAAGAGTTTTTTTCCGAAATATCCTGTTTAAATTCGTTTTTGAAATTCCTATTTTTTGATTTTCTTATTTGTACTATATTAAGCTGAGGAGTTTGTCTGCCACACTTTGCTTTATTTCTATTTTTTTCCTAGTTCTTTTAATTCTGAAATTTGTAAATTCTTCAAAGCCATGACTTATTTTTTTAATAAAATCCTTTCATGTTTCACTTAAATAAAACACTACGCTTTACTCCTACTATTTAAATTAATAGAATTAAAAGAACAAACACGCAGAACCAGCGAAAAATGCAAAAATTACAACGGGGCGCATCATAATATTAAAAGCGAACTGGCACAACTCTTTACGGGTGGGGATATCGGTCGCTCGGTCTCTTTTCGACTGGCGGAGATCGTATGGGTGAGGTCGTGCCACAGAGTTGCTTATATACAAATAGAGGGATAATGCCTCCTACCTGCGCGTTGAAAAATGACCCAACTACGGAGAAATAATTTTGCCAGTTGCGGGGTAGGGGAGCATGCGCTCTGAATTTGTTTGGTCTGTCACTTGTCATCCAAATGAACTAAACTAAATGTCATTTGTCACACGTCGTTTTCTATTGTTTGTACGAACGTTTGATTTGCGGTGAAATTGTTGAAATTTATCATACATTGATTGATTCTTTGAATTATTGTTATACGTACATTGCTACAAAAAGTAAATAAAGTTGGAGATGCCACGTATATGTACGGTACCTTTTTGTAGCAGTCTATCACCAGCGCCAGTTGTACGTTTTTTCTTCGGTAAGTATACAGTTTGTCTTAATTATTTTGAAGTAGTTGCATGATATGTAAAACTAGGATAACTGTCTAATGTTGCTTTCACTGCTTTAAGGCTCATTGCTGCAAGACGAGAGTCGTGGTTAGCTGCTATAGGAAGGAACACCGATTAACCCTTGAGTGAACAGAATGCAGTTTGTTCCCACCACTTTGCAGAGGATGCCTTCTTGAATAATGGAGAACTGAAAAAGGACTCAATTCCAACATTGAGATTGAAACCAAAAAAACAATATTAACCTCTAATAAAGGTCATGTACGTCTTGAGTATGTTTTTTAGATACCTACTTATATATAGGTATATCGGGATCTGTTACACATGCAGTTTTGCAGCTTTGAAATGGATGAACTTCTTCCGCTATCTGGGAAACAATTCTCACAGCCCTCACCTTCCAGTGATGCGTATGTTTATTTTTAATGTCTGTATAATTACTTAACAATAATTGTTTACTGACTATTATAGGCCTTCAACATCTGAAATGAATTTAGAGTCTGTTCCGCATGAGGATGCAGATACGTATTGTAGTTTGTATTTGCAGATCGTCACTTGCAAGTACCATATCACTTAAAACATCCCGTGCTATGTCAAGTGGTGATATGAAAAGGGGAAGAGATGAGGGTGAAGTGCATACTTCTACTAGTGATTCTATAGGTTTGCGAGGATCTGCGAAGAAAAGAAGGCGATTGGTTAGGCCTGATCATATGTATTAGTAAGCACTGTATTTTTGTATTAACCAGTAAATAATAAGTATCTAATTTATAGTTTGGGTCCAAGGAAAATGAAATCTACAGTAATTGAAGCTCACTCTACCCAAAAGTTGTTACGGCAAAAAGAAACAACACCAAGACGAAGAGTTAAAAGATTTGTAGAGAAAGTGAAGGGTCTTAAGTCACTTACTGCTCATTTGTGGAGCAAAAAATTTATTAATGATGAATCACACTCCATTATTAAAAAGTCCTGCTCTGGTGTACTGAAAGTTGTAACTAGGAGTAAGGGATTATTGGTGGCATAATGAGTCAATAATTATTGTATATCAAGGGCACTCTCTCCCGAAAAATGTATTGATAGTAATCGAGAGTCCAACGCAGAATCTTCTGTTTGCCGGGTGGAGTTCTGCCTGTTGGAATTAGTGATAGCTCAATTTGTAGGCCACCTAACCGACGGAAGATCCTGGGTTCCACTCCTGATCAGCTATCCATAAATTTTTCACGATTGAATACCAAAAATGCCAATAAAATGCATTAACTGTATATGTAGGTATATACATTGTTTGTTTCGTTATCATTACCAATATTTACTTATTTATTGTGTTATTCTGCCCACAGGTAAATAGTGTGGGTTGTGTTCAGGTTGAATATGTTCCTAATTATCTTTGTATCAAAATAAAAACAATTTCTTTTTCTTTCTAAGTAACTAAATTTGTTTTAATTATTTACTTTTGTCATCTATTATATCACTTCTTTCTCTTTTGTAAGAAAAATTAAACCCTAGCTTTTCTTAACAACTTGAAGTAATTCAATTCAAGTTTTATTCAATCCCATTTAAATTCAGCCTAGAATCTTTGAATTATTGTCTCATCTCCGAAATAATTATCTTGAGGTGAACTGACATTCTCTCTAAATAGAATGCAAGCAATATTTTACAAAGTTAGTACTTTATTTAATGAACTACTTATAAGTGGCTTTTGCGATATGTGAAAGGGCCTGAAAATTTTATAAGCCGCGCCTGTGCTTTGAATACAATTTTCTGGTACCTGCTCTGTGTTTGCACTAGGCGCATGCTCCCCTACCCCTTGCGCAGTTTCAGTTTGGATCAACTTCTCAACACTGCATACTGCATTATCCCTCTATTTGTATATAAGCAACACTGTGGGTCGTGCACTCGATCAGGTGTTTCTTTAACGCAAATAAGAAAAGTGCATCGGCATATTCCGATGGATGCTTGGATCTGCTCAGCGCTGTTCGCAGTCGTAGTTCAACCTGGGGTTCAACGTCGCACCCGTAGAATGGTTTTTTGCCGTATTAAATTAAACGGAATTAATTATTTAAGAATATTCTATAATTCTATGGGAATATTTTGTGGTGCACCTGGGATGAACCTACGTTTTAAGTATAATTACTACACCGATTCACCACTAGGTACTTAAAAGTCGTGGAGCGTAGCCCACGGGTTCATCTAGTAGTAATTGATTCTCTTGAGCACAACTAATGTGTGCATCCGTAGTAGCTTATGCAGCGGTACTCCCACGCCGACGACTCAAACCGTCTTGGCTGCAATATCCACTAGCATCTCTATCTCACGTGCGACTTGCGACAGCGATCTGTCAGATTCTACCATAGCTTACATTAGATACTAACTTGACCGCATCAATAATATTGTCCTCCATGAATTTCCTTCGCATAAGCAAAAAGTAAAAACATTTAACCATTTTAACATTGAAAATGTTTTGTTTAGGGAATTACCTATATGGGTGTCTTGTAGTGTTTGGGTTTGGGTGGTGTTTGGGGGTTCACGTGCTCATGTGCTCCAATGGAGTAACCGCCACTGCTAAAAGGTGGCCATTTGAATAATCTATGTGCTTCTTATGCTGTATAATTATGTGTAAGTAATAAAATGTGTGCACAACATGCTCTATCAGGAGTGAATTTCGGAGTAAAATAAATAACTTTTTGTTAGAAACAAAACTTTTTGGGCTGCAGTGAATTATAGCTTTTCACTCTAGAAACACAGCAAATTTGGAACGTTAATAATAAATTTGCTGTTGCTATTTACGTTTTCATTTTTTTATATTAGGTACAGCTTTTATGATTTTTAAAGTTCTCATTAAAGAACTTTATAAAAGTGAACTTTTGATTTATTTTACACGGAATCAAAATTTATGATAGGTAACCAGGTTTTGGTCGTAGATTCTTAAAGGCGAGATTAATGGAGTTTCCTGAGCTCTATCCAAGCACCTAATTTTTAATCTCGGGTATGGTTCACGTTATATTGCTGCACTGGAGATCGTAAATTTTTTCGAAAGCTTTATTATATGGTTGATTTACGCAATCTTTAGTGTTATTACCCAAAGAAAATAACAAATCAAGATAGTTATTTCCCACGTTTTAACTGGTCATTGTTTCAATGATCGATTGCTGCTTTGATTTTTATTTCACTAATAATGCTACAGATCATAATTAACGATTCTTTCTTAAGAAATAGAATCTACTATTTAAACTGAAATATATTCACAGCTAAGTAGGAAAACTCGAGTCGGTGCGACTTTCAATCGCAAGGGATCCACTCCCTCTAAACCTCTAAAGTCTAAATCTAAAGGCAGAATTAATCAATCTTTTATAGGCAGCGTTGAATTTTTCGGATTGGTATGATTTGTAAGTATGGCTTCCAATAGCAGATTCGTTAAAAATCCCGTGTCGGAATTTTAAGTAAACTACTGTATCTGTATGACTCGTACATATCGTCCCTTTAATGCAGAACTAGCCTAAGTCCATTTTTGTCAAATTTCAGGTTTTAACAGATAGAGATACATTAGGACCCTGCGGATTATATGCAGAAGTAACTTATGTCCATATCTTATAATAAGCTTCGTAGAACAAAATAACAAATAAGCCTAAGTCCGCTAACGCATAAAATTTTCATGCAGAACCATCACAAGTTTAATATTAAGCTTATGTAAATACCAAGTGGGGACTTAGGTTTGTTCTGCTTACTTTAAGTATGCCATCTTCCCCATTTTAATTTTAATTAGTGTGGACTTAGACTAGTTCTAATTTAACTGAAACTGCACTTACAATAGTTTAGCATGGACATAGGTTTGTTTTGCGATAATCAGGTGTTTAAACCCGTTTATTCCATGAGCTTATGCGACAAATTAGTTGGAGTTAGACTTGTTAACCCCATCTACTAACCTGGTACATATTATACTTGACCCTAGGTATATTTCATTTTTTCGATGTAGAAAAAAGTTTTCAGTCCGAAGACTGGTTGGACACGTACCTCCATCGTTTCCTATCCTCAGCTAACCTACGCATTTCCCCAAAAGCTGAACATCCTACATCCCTAACTATTTGAGAGCAGTAGTCTAATCTGCGCCTACCCCTACCTCTTTTTATTCTTATCTCTGACTCTAGTATGCCACGAACTAAGCCTTCGTGCCCTACCATCCTATCTCTCCTTACTGCCTTCCATAAATTTCGCTTTTCTCCATCTCTTTCTAATACCTCTCTGTTGCTAACCTTATCTGAACTAAATCGAAGCGGTTTTGACGGAGTGCTGTGGTGTGAAGATCAATAAAAAGAAAACCAAAATCTTGGTGTGTATAAGGGGCGTGAAAATAGGACTAAGACTAAAATACAAATTGAAAACGAGAAGATAGAGGAAGTCAAATAATTCGCGATGGTAGGAGCTCTAGAGATATAAAACAAAGAATAGCACAGGGTCGAGTTGCATTTAATAAAAACAAACAACTATTATGCTCGGGAATGATACACGTATGTATGGAGTACGGCATTGTACGGGTGTGAAACTTGGACGATAGGAGAAGCAGATAGGAAAAAATTAAAAGCATTTGAAATGTGGTGCTTTAGACGCATGATGAAGATACCGTGGTTAAATAAGGTTAGCAACAGAGAGGTATTAGAAAGAGTTGGAGAAAAGCGAAATTTATGGAAGTCGGTAAAGAATAGGAGAGATAGGACGGTAGGACACCTTCTGAGGCACGAAGGCTTAGTTCGCGACATACCTACCAGAGTCAGAGATAAGAATAAAAAGAGGTAGGGGTAGGCCCAGATTAGACTGCTACTCTCAAATAGATAGGGATGTAGGATGTTCAAATTTTAGGGAAATGCGTAGGTTGGCTCAGGATAGGAAAGGATGGAGGTACGCGTCCAACCAGTCTTCGAACTGACAACTTTATGATGGGTCGGGTTGCATAGTTCTGAAGTTACGTTTATTAGAATGTTTAATATTGTGTTAAGTTTTCTTATATTTTTTATTGAAGCTAAGCTTGGAACTTTATTTATAATCATAACAACCCATTTTTAGAAAAAATGTGACAATATGTCTTTCATTATGTTCCGAATATTCATCATACTAAAACTTTTATATGCAGATAGCGTGTTACGTATGAGTGTTGGTTTGTTTATATTATAAATAAATCTTTTCAATTTAAAACTGGTTTAATTTTTCGTCGAATAACAATATGTATGTACAAAAATTTTAGACCTTAAAAATGCAAACTAGCCCATGTCCTAAAACAAATACCAAACTAGTGTCCTATTGTTGGCCTATTTTGGTTTAGATATTTGCATAAATAATCTTGAGAGAAGAAAAAATGGTCTCCTGTAAAATTTAGTTTTTGGACTTAAGTTACTTCTGCATTAAAGGGACGATATACAGATTTAATTATTTCATCATTGTATTCTTGCTCAGCGACTTTGAGGTTTCGGAGACTTTCTAATGCATGTACTTACAGTTTGTACATGTCGTAGGCATAAAACAAATTTAGGCAAATAGGCATTTGCCTAGGCATTTAATAAGTGCCATGGCAAATAGCAAAATGTTGAAAAAATAGCTAAATTTTGCTATATGCCTAGGGATTTGCATTTGCCCATTTCTGCATCAGTCATTTGACAAATGCTGAGATTATATTTAGGCAGATGGTTATTTGACTAGGCAATTAGCAACGAGAATATAAAATGAATGCCAATTTGTTATTTAACTATAGGCATTAACCATTTGCTCTACTGTGCGTTGGTCATTTGACAAATACCGATAATGAGTAGACAAAAGGTTTACGTGAAAAACTTCATTAGATTATACTCTTAACAATATATCAAACAGTCAAACAAATAATAAAATACTTGAAATCTTCAAAGTAATGGACAAGGTATGTATGAATGCAAGAGGGCACCAAATATCACATTAAACGGGTCGTAGGTAACGCTCACCTGACTTTTGAGGAGCTAAGTACGATACTTTCTCAAATTGAGGCTATTTTGAATTCGGGACCACTAGGTGCTATTTCGAATGACCCATCGGATCTTAGTTGCCTCACTTCAGGCCATTTTTAATATGTAGGTACAAATCCAACTTCTTACCCCGAAAGGGACGTGTCAGTGATACCTGACAATTGTTTGTCACACTGGTAACGATGTTGCAAAATTCAGCAAGATTTCTGGAAACGATTGTCAGTGGAGTACCTCCATCGTTTGCAAAATAGACCAAAATGGATTCAAGCTCGTCAGAATTTAAAAGTAAACGATATAGTCCTTCTGAAAGAGGACAACGTACCGCCTTTATCATGGCTCCGAGCAAGAATCGGTCAAATAATAGTTGGTCCTGATAATAAGATCAGGGTGGTTAAGCTACAAAGAAGTCAAGGAGAATTAATAAGATCCATCTCAAAAATATGTCCGCTATATACCTTATGATTAGTAATCCTTTGGCTTTGATGAAGTTTTCGCTTCAACGGGGGGGGGGGATGTTGAGATTTATGTTAAACATTTTAAATTTGAATTTATTCGCGCCATATTCTGTGCAACCGGAAGAAGTTATTAAATGTGAAATAATTTAACTAGAGTAGTCTTTAAGAGAATTGGTAAGACGGCGCGCGCAGAAGAATATTGGCGTATTAAAGAAAGATTATTATAAGTTTTAAAGCTTTTTTGTTGTAGTAGTGTTGTGTGTATTGGTTTTTTATGAAGTGAAAAATTACACGTATTTAAACAAAGTCTTGCGTTTTCTTAATAACCCAAACACAACGTACAGAAGGGCAAATGGTAAATGCCTAGTTAAATAACAAAATGGTATTCGTTTTATATTCGCGTTACTAATTGCCTATAGTCAAATAACCATCTGCCTTAATCTAATCTCAGAAATAGTCAAATGACTGATGCAGAAAAAATGACTGCCTAAATTTGTTTTATGCCTACGACATACATATTATGTGCAAACGGAGCTATGAAATTTTTCATCCCTTTAGGTAACGACAGAAATTTCCTTTCCGTTCTACCTGAACTTTGCATTCCGTTAATTTGTGCTTCTCTAATGCGAGTAATTCATATAAATGAATTCTTAATTTACTGGGGCGTATTTACTGGAAGATTGCGCTAGTTTGTTATTTATGTCGCATTTCCTTCAAATTATAACAAGTCCAAGACTAACTTGTCGTATATTCAACAGTACACGACAGATCATATGGCGAGTCGGATAGTACACTATCTAGAATTGATTTTCCAAGAAGTGTTGTATGTAAGGTCAGGAATGATTTTGAACGTTTGCTTCGTTTATGCCCAATTCTTCCTGTGACTAGAGAAATAAGTGTTTCTATACCTATAGGAACTGGCCTACGTGTAGTACTGGCCTACGTGTAAGTGTAACGTAAAGACTCAATATACACTATAGCAATATATATGTAGCGGACTCGCACACATTCATTAATACTTTCAACAAAATACCTTGAATTTAAATTTTATTTCCTAAATATCTTGCATCTGTCAGAGACGACAAGCAAATTGCCGTTTACTGTTCTGTTGTGCTTCCTGGCTTGTATGGGCATAATTGTGGAAGTAAAATCTCTTCCCAGGTGGGAGCACATTCTGGACATTTTTAGTCTAACGGTTAGACTAAATGTAGCAGTGACTTTCGGTGAGACTCTAACCGAATGCCACTGCTGCATTTTGTGCATCATACTGAGTATCCCAAAAGTCTCTGTGCAGTGAAATATGTTTATTAACTTTCAAACATTTTTTAAACGATACTTCAAATTTCACCGCTAACGGATTTGCAAGTCTAAAACGTGCGCTGAGAGAAAAATAAAAAAATACGGGTTAAATATTTTACGAAAATTGTGCAATATTATGATTTTTAAAAATTGTGTGAAGACTACATTCGTTGAGGGCGGGAAGTAAAAAGAATGTTGAAAAATTAAAAATATGTATGCAGGGTGACCAGTAAAGAATGGGTAATACTTCAAACCTATAGCTTCCTTAAGTCAAACCAATTTATCTTAGCACAATTCTGCTTCCTTAAAAGTTATGGGCCTTCCAATAATTTTTCATTTAATTTTTTAAATATTTCTCCGGCACTTTTGTTATTATTTCCAGTGAAACTTGGTACAGGAAAGTTTTTTCGCTAGCTGAAATATAATAAGCATTTACTTTTGAGTAAAATAAAGAAGGCGCCAAAAAGTTGCAGAAAAAGAAAACTCAAGGTCTGAAACAACTAAATACGTAAATAAATAGCCACTATGTTGCCGGAAGCCATGACACTTATGAGTGACGTCACATCACTGAGAACGGATTCGAATATAGAGGTCTATTTTGAAATTCCGGCTTATTTATACTTGTGTGTTGTACGTGGGAGGTGAGCAATAAATATTTCAATTGCGATGGGTTTAAAACATTTATTATAATTCATTAACTAGAAAAAGTACCCTATTATAATGCTTATTAAAATTTAGTTGTAATGACTAATGAACGTAGTTTATGATACGATTTTATATAATATTTATTGCGATTTGTACTTATAGGTTATAGCATACAGTGAATAAGAAAAGTTCTATCGTCGTAAAGATCATTTGGAGGAGAAGAGTGCAACCCGAAGAGTAAATTAGAAAGTAGTTATTTGTTCATCTTGCTTTTTTAAGTTGTATGTTTTTAGTTTTGACGTCTCTCCAATTATAGGGGTTAGGCGGCACCCATCATAGTTTAACCACACACGACGCTACCTACGAGCAGTGAGAATGGGGGCGCATGGCATAGGCTCGTAGTTCGAAGGTAGACGTATGTTCAACATGGCCACCTCTTAGTCGTTTGAGCCTCAGGTCTTATTCCACTCAATGTGCATATAAGTAATAATAATAATAATTTATTATATATGATACATATACCTTTATTGAATCAACGAGTAACGTGGATCAGGAACTATAATATTTTAAACCACGGGCAGAGTTCACCTAAGAGGTGTGGCACACCTCGCATATAGTGTGTTGAATATGATGATGATTAAAATGATTATTACGTGCCAGTTGCTTGTCGGTAAATCGCCAAGAATACTCAAAGATATACTTTATTTGTTCTATGTTTTCTTATATATACACTCATGGACAAAAATATGGAATATTTTTGATATTTTTTATTTCTCGGGAAACTTTGTTACAAACAGCTGCGATAGCATTTTATATTAGATAGTGAGGCATCTAGTAAGTCTGGCAATAACAAACAAGTATCAGAAACTGTCATTGTGTTCTAAAAATCGAATTGAGTAAACTTCGTGTTCACACCCGACTTTTAACTTTTCCAAGTAGGTAAGTTTACTCGTCAACCTAGGTGTACAGAGGTAAAATTTAACATTTGTTGATTATTCTGTAGCATTACTGTCTTCGATAATGCCAGCAGTTCGATGTTGCACTGAAGTTGAGGTAGCAAAGTTTGTAACTTTGTCAAATGTTGGTTGGAGACAAAGCCATATTGCAAGATTTTTTGGAATAACTCAGTCTGCGGTTTCAAAAATTTTAAACAGGCACAGACAAACTGGAAATTTCAAGAAGAGGCCTGGCCAAGGACGGAAACGGTGTACAACTCGCCGGGATGACAGATTTTTAATATTGCAGTCACTACGAGATCGTACCTTAACATCAACTCATTTAAAAAACCAACTTTTAAATGCGAAGCAAGTTAATTTTAGCTCCAAAACAGTTCGGCGAAGGTTCAAGGAAGCAAATTTGAAAGCGAGACGGCCTGCTAAAGTCCCTCGACTCACTCAAAATGCTAGGGTTCGCAGATTACAATTTGCTAGAGCATATGGTGACTGGACGGTTGACCAATGGAAGAATGTTATGTTTACTGGCGAAACAAGAATCGTACTGTGGAAGCCAGATGAACGTAACCATGTGTACAGAAGAATTGGAGAAAGATATTCCAACTGTGCACTAACTCCAAACGTCAGTTTTGGAGGAGGTGGGATAATGTTTTGGACAGGCATTAGTTGGGAGGGTCGTACAGAACTTGTAGAAGTGCGTGGAAGGATGACAGCTGACAATTACGTTGAAAACATCTTGTCAGAACATGTTGTGCCATACGTTGACTTCATTGGTTACAACAGATTCATCCTAATGCATGACAATGCACGACCACATACTGCTGCAATTGTAAACCGGTATCTTAACGAAGTGGGAATCCAAAGTTTGGACTGGCTGGCCACCATACAGTCCAGACTTAAAACTCAATAGAGCACTTGTGGGACCACCTAAAAATTCGTATTCGAGCCAGGAATCCTGTGCCAATGACGCTAAATCAATTAAGATTTGCCGCACATCAGGAGTGGGATGCAATTCCGCAAGAATGTATACAAAATTTAATCTCCAGCATGCCTAGAAGAATGGAAGTCGTAGTCCGCGCTCGGGGAGGCAATACTCGATATTGAGCAGCCCATGTTTTGTAACTGGTTTCGTTCTTTTGGGTGTTAATGTTTGTCAGACCGTAATTTATCCATTCTATACATATTCAATAAATTAAGTTTTTGTTAGTTGGTGTTTATTGAGGAGTTACTTGATGAACCGTTGTATTAGATTACTCTTAAAATAGACAACGAAAACTTGATTCGTAAGTTTTCTGTCTTCGTAATCTGTTATTATGAAAATTTAAAAATATTCCGTATTTTTGTCCATGAGTGTACATATATTTTTTAAATTGTTACCGCAGTAGATATAAATAAAATATATGTTACCGGTAAAACCCGAATTCGGTGAAAACCCGTTTTAACTATTTAGAGCTAGAAATAACAAAGAGCCTTTG
The DNA here is from genome assembly GCA_963966045.1 of Xestobium rufovillosum. NCBI lineage: Eukaryota > Metazoa > Arthropoda > Insecta > Coleoptera > Ptinidae > Xestobium > Xestobium rufovillosum. The sequence continues at coordinate 2,752,096 of OZ014493.1, forward strand.
TGAAAACTAGTTTTAACTAATCCAAAAGCGAACTGACGGGACGTATTTGTAAAAACCCGAATAAATAATAATTTTTAATGGGATTCGGGTTTTAACTGTGACTTTTAGTCAAAACTAGTTTTACCGAGTTGTTCGTTTGAGGGAACTAGTTTCAACTCATAGAATCAGTAAAAACCCGAAATTTGTATTATTTTGCATAAAATTAAAAAACTCAGTTGAATTTAAGTTTTATTAAACTCTAAAAAACACAAAATATATTTATAATACCGTGTATCCCGGGAATTCTGAAGCATCCTGTTTAACATGGGAAATTTGAAAATTGCGATTTCTATGTCCCCAAAGTGTTTTAGGGACATTTCGAGTATCAGAACACATACAATGTGCACCAGAAAACGTTATTGCGTAATAATTTTCAAAATTTAATTTTTTTTTCAAAAATGTACCGCGAGGGAATCATCTTAGTGTAAAGAGCACGACAGCCATCTGTATTAAAACTTTGTTTGTTCATTTTAATTTGTATTTAAATAATTGAGTTGATCCCCATGCGATAGGTACATTTTTGGAAATATTTTTGATATTTGTTTACTAAAAATTATTATGCAAAAACTTTCTCTGGTGCACATTGTATGTGTTCTAATACTCGAAATAGCCTTAAAACACTTTGGGGACATAGAAATCGCAATTTTTAAATTTTCCATGTGTTAAACAGGATGCTTCAGAATTCCCGGGACACACGGTATAACATAAACCATAATGCAAACGCGTGTTTTACACTTTTTTTTATTATTTGCTTCGCATGGCTCGCTATTGTGGCTTTTTTACACTTGCACATGTTGCTTGCGCATGTACAACGCAAATATCTAACCCGGCACAGATCCACTAGCTAAAGAAGCAGCACTTCTTAGTGACACCGCTTTGTCTTCCGAAGAATGGAGTATTTCGAGTTTTTACTGATTCTATGAGTTGAAACTAGTTCCCTCAAGTGAACGACTCGGTAAAACTTGTTTTGACTAAAAATTGCAGTTAGCACCCGAAGCCCATTAAAAATTATTATTTATTCGGGTTTTTACAAATACGTCCCGTCAGTTCATGTTTCGACTAGTTAAAACTAGTTTTCACAAATTATTATTATTCTAGTTTTAACTAGTTAAAACGGGTTTTCACGGACTTCGGGTTTTACCGGTAACATTGTGACGTCACCAAATGACGTAACGTCACAATAATGGAGGATCCGGCCGCGACTATGCTCAAGCCGAAGACGGGAGTGGGCAAAAAGAACAGTAAAAGGGCGCCAAGGAGTTGTAGGCTGATCCTCCGATGTAAACGCAAACACAGCGGTCACAGCTCCTAAAAACCGCTGGTACACAACAGGGTAAACACAAAAAAATAAAACAAATAGTCAAATAGTAATGCCAGCATATAATATTGAGGAAAAAAAAATATCAATGTTACCCAAAATACAAGATAAAAAAACAGTGGTAAATCCAATCAGGATGCAATAGTATTAAATAACAACAAAATTACTGGTAATTTAAGCACCCGGTACTAGCGTTGCGCCACAACAAAGAAAACCAAAATAGGCGCAGATGACGCGGTAAATACACTACACGTTAGGAGCTCCGTACGCGCAGCGCACCGACGGGTCAATCGCACGCACTCTACACAAACGCAAGTAGACGCAAACGGCAGTATCGACTGTCGCTAAATCCCGTTACAAAAATAAATGTAAAGTATAACTGAAAGTTGAATATACGGCAAAAACTAAGCAAAATATTATTTAAGTTTCTCTAATCAAACAACTATAATTTATTATCTAAATGACATGAAACTTATTGACAAAAAAACAAAACTATGTATTGGGTACTGGCAAAGTGATAACTATAAGTGAAAATTTCAAACAAAACTACCGGAATTAATGACAAACTAAATTTAATAATACAGGTGACAATATGTAAAAAAAACAAACAGGTGACCACAACAAGCCGTGGCCAGGCATCTACATTAAAACCAACCGAATGGACTGGCGATGTTCAACACGAAAAGTACAGTTACAAGGTGGTCACAAAATGCTGTGCCAGGCGCTACACAAAAACCAGCCGTTGGACTCGGGTTTCCAGACGGACAGGCGACGCAATAATCAAAATTATATTTCTGACCTTACAGACGAATCAATGAGATGCAGGACAGGGGTCAGCTACTATCGAAAATCTCTAGGTGGTGTCTAGGTTCCTGCAGCTCAGCACCAGGTGGTCGGCGTTTTTTTTCCAGTTATAACTCGAGCGGGAAGTGCACGAAAAGCAAAATTTGCACCCAAAAAAACCCTTAAATGTCATAAGGACAAATTAGAAAAGAAAACATAAAAATGAGAAGAAGAAACAAGGATGATTAAAGATTTAAATAAACGGAAGAATTGGCTTACCACGTGTGGGTCTTTTTTTCCAACTAAATCAACTGTCCTCGTGAATTAAATCCCAAAAGGAAAAAGGCGGCGATTTCTAATACAACAGCGCAATTAAATCGACACCAAAGGAAGTGATTCGAGAAAATCCCAAAATCTTGGCCAGCAAAACTAACTAATTTTACACAAACTCTCAAAATCACAACCACTCACGTTCAAAACAGCATGAAAAGTGAAAAATGCCGAAGCTAATCGGAATTTTGAAAAAAACTATAAAAGTGTAGACCTATCGAATAAATTTCCAAAAATATCAGAGGCGTCACCGAGAGTGAGGAAGTTAACTAAAGAAAAGAAGGCTTAAAAGACTTCCGAACGCAAAAGAAAGGAAGATAAAGATAAGGAGAGACCTCAGCCGAACTTACGAGAAGGAAGAACAGAGACTAGAAGAGATAAAGAGTAAAAAGATGTGCCATGGAGGGAAAAATCAGAAGCACGCCACTGAACCGCGAACTAAATGCGAGCAACAGAGCTAACGCCATTCCGAGATGACATTACCGAACATACATAACCTAGCAAAACGCGCTGTCATAACATATCCTATTAACGATATTAACTAAATAAACATAGGATAAAATCTGAAAAATCAGGGAATAATTGACAAAAGACTCACTAAGAAGATGGTGAATATCAGTAATGAACAACTCCAAGACCAACTAACGTGCTAATTCTGCAGGTAAATCTAGGTTCGAGGTAGGTGACAAAAATTAAACAAGATAGCATAGAAATTGAAGAGGCACATAAGAAGACAGGATGAATAAAGTCTAAAGAAAATATAGCAGAGAGCAAACCACAACTTGGACCAGGAACTATAAAGATTAATAAGCTGCAGGACACGACAAGCTATATCTACGATGAAAAAGGGGAAACAGCTGAAACGAAGAATAAACAAATCAAGGTAAGAGAAGAAAAGCTATATGAAATACTAACTAACAATAGGGAATGATTCTAGGCAAAATAGTAACTTAAGTGAATGGAGAAAACAATGTACCGGCACAAGAACGGAGAAAAATCGGAAGACGAGGCAAAAATGTCTAAAGGGAGAAACAAATACTTATGAGATAATAAATAGATCTAAGTAGTGTCGGAACTAGTACGGTTTGAGAGAAATTATACACAAAATGTATAATATTTTAAATAACACACTTGCTGAAAAATAAAACCGTAACAACATATACAATACTAAGTTATTTTAATAATTTTTTTCCACAAACACTATTAAAAGTACAATTTTTAACATTTATTATCAGTGTCATAAATGTAAATTTAAGGCATCAGTTTTAAAAGCCATTTACTTTTAACACTAGTGTTAAAAGCGAGTACTTTTAACATTGGTTGCTATGTAACTAACAAAGAGTTGAGTACAAATCACTAGATTTCGAATTGTTTTAGTTTAAATTTTGAATTTAATAAAATATTTGATCTCTTTAGTGCCTCTTTTAATAGTGTTTGTAGAAAAAAATAGTTTTATGTACGTGTTAAAAGCGTTTTTATTTTGTTCGAAGGGTTAGATCACTCGCTGCGCCCGTGATCTAATTTCCCTTCTCACAAAATAAAATGACACTTAACACTATCATAATAAATAACTAGTATGATAGTATTGCATGTATCTATTTTGGCGTTATTAATTTATATTGTTAAAAGTGAGCAAACCTATCTCCCATTCCCCTAGTTTTGCAAATGTGTGTGGTTGGGGAATTGGTGAAAAATGTGAAATGGGCGGCCGGAATTGAACCAGCGCCATTCTCGAGTTAACTTTATGTGCAATTTAATAATTGTAAACTTGAGAAACTTACACGGCAAAGGCTGTTAGTAACAGAAGTAAGACTTAAACGAATCCATAAGAGATTGGTCAGTTGTCGTCAAAATCCGGTGTGTGAAAAACAAAATAAAAAAATTCTGAAATGTCTGTTTACGTAGATGCATGTTAGGGCGGTCTTTGATTTAGACATCAAACGTCCTTAACAAGGAAAAAGCTTATATGCTTATAACGGTATAATATTATTCTTTTCAACTTTCAAGGAGCGTGCAAGGTTAAGAAAAATGTTGCGATTTTTACCCGCATGCGATCTTCCCTGCGTTACAATATTTCATTTAATACCTGAACATTCTCTATTCCACCATATGTTATTTTTAGATAATTCCTCTAATTAGATCATTAACGAGAACACTTCACGCATTATAACATTTTTAACACAAACAGAAATGTAGGTAACAGCTCACTCAAAAGCTAATGTGATAAAAAATGTGTTTACATACCTGCTTTAATGTTAACAAACATTGATTGGAGGATGGAAATAATTCAAGAGTTCATATTGCACCATTAATTCTATGGTGCTTGCCTATTTATATACGAAGGCAAATATTACGCAATTCTGCTCGAGTTTGAAGTAGAAAAGAATTTTATTTCATGGATTAGTGCGACAGAAGTAGTCTTAAACAATGCAATAATGCTCCAAAAGGAGGAAAGTAAGTTTGCAACAAACAGATCTGAATTTTCTGCCACAAGATACATTGATTTTACTCTGATACTCGGACTATACATTCTTAATAAGTTAACCTCACACGCCAAAAGACAGTGACACAGTAATTAAACTCGACACGTGTTTCGCTGACAAGGTCAGCATCCTCGGGAGTTGAAGATTAATCTAAATCTAAGCTTACAGTACATTGCTGTAAATACCCAACCGCCACTACTGAAGTAAAATGGATCGATAAACCTATAGGGTTTCTTAGAATTTTACGAACATAAGAGCAATAATGGGACCATAATTACAGTAAAGACAACTACATTTATTTTGATATTTCGCTATACTTTTCAAGGCGTTTAACTCAAATTTATTATTTCCTGGTTTTATGGGTTTGAGAATATTGATATTGAATTTATGGCCCGTTTCCAACGCATGTGACCATGCTAGACTTGTCAGTACGGCCGTATTTGTAATGGGCTTGATGCTCCTTGAAACGAGTTAAAATATACCAAGTTGACTGCCCCATATATTTTTTGTCGCAATTTCCGCATGCTATTTCGTAAATTCGCGCTTTATGAATGGGTTCCGTTTTACCTTTCGCATTTCCAGGTAGATTTTGTAGATTTTGTTGCTCGAAGTTTGAAGCCTGCTTTCCCGAAAATAGTATATTATACATCTAGTTATCTGGGGGTACATATGATATTTTCATAAATTTAATAATTCTATTATCCCCATTTAAAGTGGTGGAATTTCGCAATAGCATTTTAAATTTCCGTTTCCTAATTAACCTATTGACAATTTCTGGGTCGAAACCGTTGCGTCTCCCTATATCTTTGATTGTGTTTATTTCTTTGCGGTATCTTTCAAAGGATAATGGTAGACTCAATAGGCTATTAACTAAAAAATCAAAATTAGCCTCTTTGTGCTGACTGCAGTGGTTCGAACCTGCAGTTGTGTACCGAGTTGTACTGGTTTATTTCCTATAGATGTCAAATTCTAACTTACTCTCTTTCCTAATTACCAAAATGTCTAAAAATGGAAGCTGTCCTTCTCTTTTTATTTAATGGGTAAATTTGACAGAGTTGAATCTACTATTTAAGTCGCTCAAAAAATCTTCAATGTTACATTTACTAGGGTCAAAAATAGCAAATATATCGTCTAAATATCTCACCCACACCTTTGGGAAATATAAGAGCTCATCTTTCAGTTGGGTTTCAAATTTGCGCATGAAAACTTCTGCAATGAAACGAGAGGCAATTTCCCATGGCTGTACCTTCACTTTGTAGAAAAAATGATCCACTGACTTTGAAATAATTCTGCTGCATACACAGATTGGTTAAATGAATATATTTTTTGACAGTTTGTTTGTCAATGTTGTTTTTATTGAAGAGTTCATACAAGTACTCCAAAGCCTTTGGTACACTGAGAAAAAGTGAGCTGGCATCGAATGAAATTAATAATTCGGTAAACAATACATGTGTGGTACTTTTGGGTTAGACACACGTATAGCTTACGTTTGATATCCCCGGTAATGAGGTTATTACATAGTTTAAATGTTTTCTGAATATCTGAAATCATTTTTGGCAACGGATCTTTGTTAATTTTCACGTATGGACCGTTTTCTATTAAATTATTTACACTCTTGTAATAGTCACATTTATTCAATATAACAACCTTGTTACCCTTATCTGCTTTAAGTTTATAAAAGCAATCTTTCTCTTTCAGTCCTTTGATAGTTTTAGAGAGGTTTGTGTGAGGGGGAAGAGAACCATGATTTAATAATATTTTCGGATATCTTTTGTGCAACCGTTCCCCTAATCATACTTTTTTTGGATTCTTTTAAGTACTGAATGGAGGATTCAATCTCGGATTCAATACTAGCTATTACATTTTCGGTGCCTACGCGACGAGATTCTGGCAAGCTAAACTTCAAGTCTTTATTTATAAGTCTACTTCGACTTTATCAAAGGTTTGAGAAGACATATCTTCTACAATGTCGATCTTTTTCTGAGGGAACTTAGTCGCATCTAATTTCTGATGGGCAATGATTCCCAACTTTATTAACTTCTCCTTATCTCTTCGCGTAGGCACCAAAAATGTAAAACCTAGTATTGAATCTTCCGTTCAGTACTGAATGAATCCAAAAAAATAGTATGATTAGGGGAACGGTTGCACAAAAATTATCCGAAAATATTATTAAATATCATGGTTCTCTTCCCCGCCACAGAAACCACTCTAAAACTATCAAAGGACTGAGAGAAAAAGATGGTTTTTATCTTAAAGCAGATAAGGGTAACAAGTTTGTTGTATTGGATAAATGTGATTATTACGAAATAGTAAAAAATAATTTAATAGAAAACGGTCCATACGTGAAAATTAACAAAGATCCGTTTCCAAAAATGATTTCAGATACCTACTCAGAAAATATTTAAACTATCTAATAACCTCATTACCGCGGATATAAAACGTAAGCTACATGCGTCTAACCAAAAAGTACCACGCATGTATTGTTTACCGAAGATCCATAAAGTAGGGAAAGCCGTAAGGCCAATAGTTTCAGCTATAGATTCTCCTACTTACAAACTGTCCAAATGGTCAGTCGATGAATTTAATAATCTCGGGATCAAGCAGTCAAGTTTTTCAGTAAAGAACTCTTTAGAGTTTATAAGTAAAATTCAACAAATCACATTGCATAATAACGAATTATTAATTTCATTCGACGTCAGCTCGCTTTTTCCCACTGTATCTGTACCAAAGGCTTTGGAGTACTTGTATGAACTCCGTAATAAAAATAACATTGATGAACAAACTGTCAAAGAATGTATTAATTTAACCAATCTGTGTATGCAGCAGAATTATTTCAAAGTCAGTGGATCATTTTTTCAACAAAGTGAAAGTACAGCCATGAGAAATTGCCTCTCTCTTTTCATTGCAGAAATTTTCATGGGCAAATTTGAAACCCAAAGGTGTGGGTGAGATATGTAGACGATATATTGGTCATTTTTGGCAATAGTAAATTTAATTTTTTGAATATTTGTTGGAATATTTGTGGTGGATATGTTATGTATCCACTCAGTGTTAATTGTTCTCGTTTGTAAGTTTTATTACGTTGTCTTATTGTTTTTCTTTTATGTTGATAAATGCAACATTGAATTTTTGGTATTGTGAACGATAGAAAAAAATGCTGTAATTTTGCCGTAGGATATTATTAATTTTAAATTCTGTATTTTTAAGTTCTTTGTTTTTGTTCTATGAATAACACTATAACAATTGGAAATGAGAATATTTAAACATGATTTTTGGCATTTTCCAAAAATGTTATTGATTTTAAATTTATAGTAAGAATTTTCAATATTAATTTGTTTTGGGTTGATATACATAATTTAAAAAAATTGGGATAATATCATGCTCTCTGCACTTTACCAAAAAAATTATATTATTTTCAAGATGTGTTAGTTTAATATTTAGTTTCCAAAAATGCTTTAAAATATTTGTAACTTGCATACCGAAATTAGGTATGTGTAACTTCGTAAAAATTTATGGTAATTTTTTACATTAGCGTCCATCGCAATTTTACGTTTTTTTCAGTTGATACGTGTTTTTTTAGGCCTTAATAAGGTGTTATTTGATGTATTTCGTCGGCGGAAACCCCATAGAACCCATCAAACTTACGGGACAGGAGAGCGAATAGGGATGCTGGGTGGGTAAATGACACGTTGTAATTTAGCGGATTTGCGAGGATTGAGGGGAAGGGAGAATGACGTGTACGCATTTGGGCGAAGGGTTCTGTAAGTTTGATGGGTTCTATGGGGTTTCCGCCGACGAAATACATGAAATAATGCCGTATTAAGGCCTATAAACAAGTATCAAGTGAAAAAACCGTGTGCATCCAGGGCCGTTTTCAATTCGGGGCCACGTTTACATAGAAACTTTAAGTGCTTATTTTCCTTGACGTATGAGTTTCCACCGAAAAATAATTGTGGTGCAAGGAGTTGTAAGGTGACTACTGTCCATCCCAACTTCGACATGCGGTTTGTATCTATATAGATACAAACTGCATGTCGAAGTTGCGATGGACGCTAATGGAAAGAATTACCAAATTTATTTGTGGATATTGTCCACAGTAGTTGTTCATTTACTTCTAATTTTAGTAAATTTTTCTTTGATTTGTGCCAGTTAAAAAATTTTAAATTTCCAAATTTTGTGAAATTTCTGGCAGTTTTTTTAACATATAAAACTTGTATTTTTTATTCGACGTTTCGCCCCCGTTTGGGGGCTTTGTCAAGAATATTTATTTAAACTTGTAAAGATATAAAAAAATATAAACGTAAATTATTTGACAAAATTTTTTAAAAAGTCAAAACTTATGTGGTAACTATGTTCTAAAAATATAAAATTTCGGCACTTTTGATTTTGCAAAACATTCCAAAGGTAGTGTGTTTAATTTAACAATAATATTGGTTAATAAGTAAGTAGCAGAGAGTATGATTATTTTATTATATTACAGTAAATGTGACTTAAATTTTGTATATCAGTTCTATCATTAATAGAGTTTTGTTCTTTTTTTATGTAGATCATTTCTAAAAACAGTCGTGATTTTAAATTTTTTTCTTGTTCTAGAATTTTGGTATCATTAAATTCAAAAGTATGATTATTGTTTTTCATGTGTTTACTTATTGCTGAATATACTGTTTTTGTATTTGTGTTGTTTAAGTCTGGTTTCTAAATGGTTTTTAGATTGCCCAATATATGTTTTTTCACAGTCTTTACATTTAATTTTGTATACAGTATGTGTTTTCATTAGTTTAGGAATTGGCGTTTTTAAATTAGAATACAAAAATTTTAAGTTGTTATAATTCTTATGTGATACTTGTAAATTGTATTTTGCTAATAATTTACTAATATTGTGCGACATGCCTTTAATATATGGCAATGAAATGTAATTTTTATTTTCTATTGGTTTTTTACTCTCTGTATTATTATTGTAAAATTTATGGATTCTATTTTTTATAATTGTCATAATGAATTTTACATCAAAGACTCCTGGTCATTTAAAGAAAAAACTAGAAATTTCTATATACCCGAAAATTTCAATTTTATTTCCCTTGATGTAGTATCTCTCTACACAAATATACCAATAGACCTTGCAATCTCTATAGTCAAAAAGAATTGGAACAAAATTGAACCTTACACATCTCTAACATTAAATAACTTCATTACCGCTATTGAACTTACTCTAACAACTACGTATTTTAAATTTAAAGATTCAGTTTACAAACAAACAAATGGCTGTGCCATGGGCTCCCCAATTTCCAGCCCCATTGCCCAGTTAGTTTTAGAAGATTTAGAAACGACTATTATTCCTAAATTATCTTTCAATTTACCATTTTTTGTTAGATACGTGGATGATTGTCTAACCGCCGTCCCACCAGACAAATATGACGAAATTCTTAACCAATTTAACAACTACCATCTTAAATTACAATTCACTATTGAAATTTCAACAAAAGATCAAATTAATTTTTTAGACTTGACTTTATATAAAACGAAAAATTCAATAGAAACTGAATGGTACACCAAATCAACTTGGTCTGGCCGTTATATTTGTTTTAATTCTGAACAACCTACTTGCCACAAAAAGAGTATTGTTATGTGTCTAGCCGACCGAGCAATTAAACTCTCGAGCCCGCAATACAGACAATCTGCAATAGAAAAAGTAGTAAATTGTTTATTAAAAAATAACTATCCTAAAAATTTCATTATGACAATTATAAAAAATAGAATCCATAAATTTTACAATAATAATACAGAGAGTAAAAAACCAATAGAAAATAAAAATTACATTTCATTGCCATATATTAAAGGTATGTCGCACAATATTAGTAAATTATTAGCAAAATACAATTTACAAGTATCACATAAGAATTATAACAACTTAAAATTTTTGTATTCTAATTTAAAAACGCCAATTCCTAAACTAATGAAAACACATACTGTATACAAAATTAAATGTAAAGACTGTGAAAAAACATATATTGGGCAATCTAAAAACCATTTAGAAACCAGACTTAAACAACACAAATACAAAAACAGTAATTCAGCAATAAGTAAACACATGAAAAGCAATAATCATACTTTTGAATTTAATGATACCAAAATTCTAGAACAAGAAAAAAATTTAAAATCACGACTGTTTTTAGAAATGATCTGCATAAAAAAAGAACAAAACTCTATTAATGATAGAACTGATATACAAAATTTAAGTCACATTTACTGTAATATAATAAAATAATCATACTCTCTGCTACTTACTTATTAACCAATATTATTGTTAAATTAAACACACTACCTTTGGAATGTTTTGCAAAATCAAAAGTGCCGAAATTTTATATTTTTAGAACATAGTTACCACATAAGTTTTGACTTTTTAAAAAATTTTGTCAAATAATTTACGTTTATATTTTTTTATATCTTTACAAGTTTAAATAAATATTCTTGACAAAGCCCCCAAACGGGGGCGAAACGTCGAATAAAAAATACAAGTTTTATATGTTAAAAAAATTGCCAGAAATTTCACAAAATTTGGAAATTTCTAATTTTAGTGTCTTTATCAATGCCAGAATTTCACCAAATTTAAAATATTATGAATTATACTGGCACAAATTGAACAACAATTTTAAATTAGTATTTTAAATAGATACCTACCTACCTTTTAAAGCTGTTGTAAGCAAAATAGTACTTAGTGAATTTCTTTTCTGAATACTTAAAATGAATTTAGATACATTATCTTCATTGTGCATATGGCGTTTCTTGTCTAAGACTTAAAGAGTGTGTGTTTAAGCCATTTTGAATAAATCAAATGGATAACTCAATATTAATCCGGGGATGGCAGTCTTTGGGCTGTTGAGAAATAAAGAGTACATACTCTGTTTATTGTCTGGAGCTTTCGAGTTTATTTAAGATTACAACAATGAGAAATTCGAAACAAAACATCGAAAACTACTTGAGATTATACCAGTAACTTGGCTATTTCCGGGAAAATACATGTGCTCGCCAGGATGCAAAAAAGCATTACATTGTTATAATTAAATAAAAATTGTATGAACACAGAACTACATTATAGATGAATGATGATAAACTACATCTTGCCAGGAAAACCACGGGTATAGACAATTTTGATTTAAAGTTAACCTCTCATCTGACAGATGACTGACAAGTGACAATTGGCAGAAAAAGTAAAGGATAGCAACAGTCCCTAAAGCCAGCAGAGCGACAGCAAAAGTCACTGGGAAATGTGAGAAAATTCAAACGGAACTGGTGAACTTCAGTATCATTAATAAATGAATCTTAGCAAATGCGTATAAAAACACGTAAATTATTGGTATCGGTCATATGCTGGTGTTGCTGTTGGTAATATGGAGCATTTCTAAGAATAATCTTTTAAACTTGTTATGTTTAGTATTTAATATTTTGATGCCGTCAAATGACACTATGATTATTTTCAATGCAAAGCTGGGCAAGCGTGCAATTCCCTACAACCCTTCTACAGTCGCTCTTTTATGACTACGATCTCGAATGCCTAAGTGTCGATACGTTTGACCCACGTAAAAAATTTCGCATTCATTACAAGGAATCCTATAAATGACATTTGACTGACTGAGTAAGGGGACTTTGTCCTTTAATTTACTAAATAACCTATATCCACTGTCAAAACCATAGAATTGGCGACTCGTCTCTAAATACTTGACAGATCTTATCCCGCTTATTTTCCCGAAAATTGCCATATTACTTGTATAATCTCAACTTATTTGTATAAAGTTTTTCTTTGTTTTGTTTCGCCTTTGTAATTATTATGTAATCTTTTAGCTCCTGAAGAAGAGTTTAAATAAACTCGAAAGCTCGAGACAATGAACAGGAACAGAGTACTCTTTATTTCTCATTAGCCTGCTATACCCGGATCAATCTTGCGTTATTTTAAGCCATTTTGTACACATAAGGTAATACACTGTTTATATTACATTGCCCATCCCTATCCGGAAGTCAAGGATACCATTTATGACTTTCATTATATTGAGAGTGCTTTCCTTGAATGTGTATCGAGAAATAAAACAAGGCGAATAGATATCTAACGAAAGAGCAACAATAACGTGAAATTAAACCGAGCCTTATAAGTGACAACACAAACAATAACTATTGTGTACCTACTGAAAGTGGGTGGCCACCCGTCTTGGTGATACCCCTGGAACGTTCATCAGCATTAGATTACAGCTTTGTAATGCAGCATCATAAATCTGAAATATGACATGAAAGAAGGTCTCCCGCAGGAAAAGTAGTACATTCACACACGTGCGAAAGTATGTAAAAAAACTTATAGTATTCAGGATTCAGCGAACCAAAGTAAGTCAGAAATATAAGTTCCTGTTTCTTGAATTCGATTTATTTATGGAATACGGAGATGCACGCGATTATGTGCCTCATGGGCATTTTGTGTTGGGATGACTGAATATGGAGAATTGACGTAGAGTAGGTAGCATGAATTTCTTTACATCATAACATTATTTTACGTTTCACCGTCCCGATAATGAAATTATATTTCGTTCCGATGTTCATAACATAAATAAATATTAAGCTATGTGACTAGGCCTGCGACTTTTTTCGATATATCGATATGGATATCACGATATATCGAATAACGATACCTGAATGTCGATATATCTATATTTCGATATTGCAATATAGAATAAAGAATTTGTACCTACGTCAAATTATTATCTTGTTCCGACGCGTACCTAGCTTTTTAAATTTTTAGTATACTTAATTTTAATTAAACTCAAGTCTGCAACTGAATATGCGTAGTGAGCACAGGTAAGGTATGTACCTATATGTTTAAAATTTTATTAAATTTGAACACGCCGTTTTTGAAATAGACATTTACATGTTTGAAAAACACTCCATAATTTCTAACTTAATAAATAATTAAATATTCCCCAATAGAAAGATAGAAACGCTAAAAAACTTTAAGGGCCGTCTGACACGAGACTGACTTCAGTACTAAATTTAGCACAATGTTAGCGAGCACAGTTTGAATTTAGAGTGACAACAGAAATGTGTATGACAGGTAAGTGCTAAAATAAGTTCGGTGCGATCAAAAACAAGAATTATAAAGACAAACATGCCGGAATATATTTGAAATTTAACTTAATATGGATCAATACGCATTAGGGCGGGCCGTTCGTATATGAGAAAAAAAACATATATATATCCGACCGTAACAGAACTTAAAAGTTGCGTATTGACAAGCTGATGGCGTAAAAATCCTCGATAGTACTTTTAGCCCTCTACTAAGCCTTAAAGTTTTAGAAATTGACAATGTCATAGGTAAAAAAAGCTTGTAAATAGGTAACTTTTATTTGAAATATGCTCAACACATGCCTATACTTGGGCCGCCGAACAGACGGAGTAATCACCATGCAAGAACGTGCTCTAGCGGGGCCAATAGTAATTTATGACGACCGAATTGGGGTGATGCGACTACATTGGATCTAAAGAAAGCTCGTCACTGCGGTTCGGTTGTCCTAAATTGATAGTGGTCCCCCCTAGAGCACGTTCAGGGTGATCACTCCGTCTGTTGAAAAATGGTTTTATACTGCTGCGTAATGTTGTTTGGTCTCGAAGGAAGGCATTTCTGATCTGGAAATGAACTTATTTCGTATTGCACCGTCTCTTGCCTCTTCCCCTGCCACTGATAGGGCAGCTTCTGTAACCATTTTCACGGAGCGTTCTATCACCTGCGTGTGACATGGGAACGGTAAAATTGCTACTAAATCTTTATCTCTTCCTTCCTTTTCATTTGTGAGTATTGCTACTTAAGTAGGAAAGAATAGACGGAGGCGTTACTTGAGAATCAGACCACACTATCATATCGATGTAATCCTCAGCAATAAAATTTATTTTTGGTGGCTTGAACACTCTGATAGACGCAGATTTGTTGCTTTTCCTAGCTTTAATGATTCTCCTCACAGAAAGTTCCCTAACGTGTCTTCGACTGTCCGAAATCATTGTTATAAGGTTTTCCGAATGAGAGAAAAATCCATTTCTTTCTAATACGGGATCAACTACAGATCTTCTTTTGGGTATCGCGAAAAACTCATCAGTTTGAAAAAGTGAGCAGCTCCTTCTATGCACGAAAATTTTCTTCTTACTTCGAACCATACAGGAGCGTCAAATTTCATGATACATATACTCCACTAAAATTTTTAAGTTTTCGTCTGGATCCTTTGTCGAAACATATAGCCATAAAATTCAATTGGCTGTAGTGAGCCAGCGAGAATGGGCTAAATAGAGCGCAGTTATTGTTTAGAAAGCGACCTTGCGCCTTCCAAGAATTGAAATAAAATTGAACAAGACTTGAGCGAAAATTTTTTTAATTGAAAGTTTGACTGCAAGTAGAGGGCTAAAAGTACTATCAAGGATTTTTTTTACTATTTTTCACGTCATCAGCCGTTCAATACGCAACTTTTGAGTGCTGTTACGGTAAAAAATTAAAAAAATAAAAACTTCGGCCCGCCCTAATACGCATGCCAACGTACTTATTTTAGTATTTACCTGCCACACACTATTCTGTTGTCACTCTCACTTTTAAACTGAACTTTGTGCACGCTGAAATTGTACTGAATTTAGTGCTGAAATCAGTCTCGTGTCAAACGGCCCTTAGGTTTTGTGTACATTATTCCGAACTAATAAAATAACATAACTTAACGTTCCCAAACATTTTTAAATTCTTTGCTTCTCCCTGCTAAGCAGAAACCGTTGTTGACCTAAGTACCTAGGTGAACCTAAACAATTAGGTATTATCGTTGCTAACTATTTAATGATTATTTTTGTATTTAGCTTATTTTGTATTTTATTTATTCTTGACAATATTAATGTTTGGTCTTTTTATTATCTAATGCAGTTTTTGTTTTATATTTCAATAAAGTTAATTTACAGAGTTACGCATTTATATGGTAAACGTAAACATGCAATGGATGTCAGTATCCAGTGGATACCATCCACACACATGGAAGGAAATAGACTCGAGATGCAATGCATGGGGTCGTGTGGAAACTAGGAACCTAGCAACTCTGCCTAATTTTTGATATATTATTCGTCTTACGTTTAGTAACAAGCATCAACTTTTACGTAGGACAAAGTTTTCTAAGAAATCAATATAAGAGTTTTCCTCTTGTTACACACTTTTTTGGACACACTGTATAAGTATCTATCGAAATATCGATATGTCGATATATCGAAATATCTATATCAATATGTCGACATTCGATATATCGATATATGTCAATATATCATTATTTCCGATATATAGATATTTTGATATATCGTTATGTTTTCGATATCGGTATCGATATTCGATATCAAATTTTCAATATCGCGCAGGCCTAGTCCAGACCGACCGTGCAGAACATCGTTGCGCGTCGAGTTTGGACGACAGACCGCGCAGGAACGCGAATGCATCCACGAACGTGATCCGACAAGAATGGATACTTTAAAGAAAAATTCACATTTGTGCGCGTTCGATTTAGACCAAGCCTTGATTACGCGCAGGGTAGCTCTGTCCTTGTCGCACATGATGACGTCGGCTGCGAAGCAGACCTGGATTCGCAGGGCTGTCAAAATTTCTAAGTAACCCACTAACTATGGGCATAACGTCAAAATTTCAAAGCGGCCTACATTTGAATATACCTACCCGTCGATGTTTATTTATAGCTAAGAGCTAGGAGCACACGGGTGAATGCAATTGTCGATTTTCAGACCTACTTAGTTGTATGTAACTTGAATCAAAATTCAAAAGAACCGCTAAAATTGTTGTACACGCCACAAAAACCGGAATTCGTGTGACATCTTAAGTCACGTTGAAAAATGGCCCAACTACGGAGAAATAAGCTTGATTGTTGGTCTGTTAGTTGTCATACAAATGAACTGAAAATGTCATACGAAAACTGCGTCGTTTGATTTATGGTGAGCCCATGAGTGGACACGATGCGGTTTGTTCCTTTCACTTTTCAGAGGATTGTGTTTTTGGATAATGGACAACTGAAAAAGGAGGCAGTACCGACATTGAGGTTGAAACGAAAAAAACAATATTAATTTATAGTGGAACTCATGTACGTCTTGAGCATGTTTTCTTTAAATATCTGTCTGCATCACAATTTGTTATACACGCACTTTTGCAGTTTCGAAAACATGTCTCACGGCTAAGGAGTACTAGAGGTAAGGATCAAAATCGACCCGCCATTTTCTGCTCCACTTCTAATAAGTTCAATAAATATCCACCGGTGGCACTGCGAATTCTTGAAGGGTAATTTTTTAAAATTTGCATATAAACCCATTCACGATTTTTTATTGAATTCTGGATTATTTTACTGCATATAAATAAAATACAGCAGCGAATCATACCACCAGTGGCGGCTCCTGACTTTAGAATTTGGCAGTGCTCTAGAATGAAATCACTGCTCAGTGGTTGGGGGGGGTTGGCGGTTTCTCCCCCGTAGTTTTTTTAAATGAAGTGCTTTAGAAGCCATTTTCAAACAAGAAATTTCACTCACCGCAATATTTAACAAAAATCCCAAATCCAAAAGGTTAAACTTTCGCACACAACTTTTACCGCGACCTTTCGAAAAGCATTTGATACTTCGCACAGGCTTAGGACGTCCATTTCATTTTATTTCAAGTTTTTCGTCAAAAGTCTATAATTAGATAAAATATTCATTTTTAACTGAATGGAGTATTACAACACAATAATAATTTTGAAAATTGCACAAATCAGGCGACCACTTTGTTAAAGTTCACTCCACAATATTTACGTGTTGACTTTAACGAAACCACTACCTTTAGCCATGCTAAGTATTGGAAATTTCAATATTTAAAAATAAACGCGATAATGCAGCTAATTACTCACGTTATAAGCAAAGCAACGAGCTATCTCAGACCTAAATATTGCAAACAAAAACAATAAACACTGCCGCAGAATTACAAATTCCCGCGTCCCGTGCTTCGCCCAACAGTAAGTGTGCGCTCAGACAGCGCTCCCAGACGAGCTATAATTCTTCCACCTAAAAGCACATACGACGAAATTTTCCCGAGTCGCGCCGATCTCGCTCCCATATCGAATATGCTTTTGCCTTAGAGTGCCACACCTCAGTACTCGGACGGCTAGTTACGTGTGTGGTAGGCATTTTGAAAGACGACGCGGAATGCTTAGAGCGCGTACTATTTATTATCTCGCATAATAATTAATATATATTGCGTCAGAGATTCAAAAAGTTTTAAACTTATTAGTTTATAATTATAAGGTTTGAACCTTTTATCAAAAAAGGTTAAACCCATATTTTTGTAGGCAGTGCGCGCGCACGAGCGCACTTATTAAGGAGCCGCCGCTGCATACCACTAAGATCTACATAACAATCAAAGCTTTTAAACTGTATAGTTTAAGAGCCTTGTATAACAGTAAAAATCAATTTTGTCTCATAAATCACGCGCGGTAAAATTTAAATGGAATGTTCAGCAAGATTGTTTTCAACAGTTCCCGTGCAAAAACGTGAAAATTATATACTTTTACCTTTTTCATAATGAGTTTAGTACTGAATTAGATAATAATAATTTTAAGAAATATTGAACAGGGCTTTTTATGCAGTACGATATCCCGTACGTATGCTCTTCCTTAGAGGCCAGTTTTAATGGGTTATCAAATGGTGTTCGGGACTCGGGAGCTCATTGCATGGCCTTGATTTAGATGGTAGAGCACACAAAGAACCTTCCCAGTATAGATGAATTCAGGACCCGCTTAATAATTCCAGTTGGAAGGGAACTTAATTTAGTGGCTTCTAATGATACTGGGTTTACTTAAGGTGCCAAATTTGCATGTTTTGTAGGTGGAAGGTTAATTTTTTTATCATCGAGTATAGGTATAGGTACACCTAATGAAATTAGGTATAGCAGATAAAAATTTTGAATTATAATACTTAAGTTAAAATGACAAAACATTATCTTGAATAGATCATTTTAACATGTCGTCACACAACTGACAGCTCGAGGGCAAACATTTGTTTGTTTAAAGCTTAGAGGAAGGAAGAAGAGGAGGAATAACAAAGCAGATGTTTGTGTTATTATTTGGCACCAAAAAAGGGGCGTAACTTAAACTCGTCTCTTTACTCCGAGAATTGAATGTAAATTCTTAAAATGATATGACCAGTTGCGCTATTGGAAACGTTGTTTTCGTTATTTTGAGTTAAATTACATGAACTCTAAACAGCAACCTGGTTTCACCACTTTGTTTGGCACCAAATCTGTTAAAATTTTGGTAACACACGCGCATAGCAAAGATTGGGTGTTGTGTATCCATACTCTGCCCTCCAACAGAAAATGGCGGCCTGTCAAAATAGTCTATACATATTTAAAGGTTATAGTTAACCTGAAATAAAGTCACAAACCTTAGAACCTCACTTATTAGTGGTAAGTTAAAAGTTTTTCAATATTGCATGTTTCGAATGTGCATGGAAAACCGTAGACCACTGGTTTCGTCCTTTTGGGACTCATCAGTACGGTGCTTTGCCCTACACACTCGAACTACGCAATATTGCTTGCTTTATATATACTTACACGCTTGGTGTAAGTATTAGCAAGAGCTAATTATTTGCCGAATTATGGGGCGGTTATGAGTGGTACTGGACCGTTCGAACAACTACTCCTCGGGCAAATACCCCGCCGAGCATTGAATTATAGAACTAAATCCAGATTTTATGTACTACGAGATCCATACTGAATGCTACCCCAACAATATCGTTGGGCTTGGAACATCCTTAGATCTCTACGTACTTTCTGCTCCCAGCAGTAGGAATGTATGTTAAAAGTTTTTCAATATTGCATGTTTCGAATGTGCATGGAAAACCGTAGACCACTGGTTTCGTCCTTTTGGGACTCATCAGTACGGTGCTTTGCCCTACACACTCGAACTACGCAATATTGCTTGCTTTATATATACTTACACGCTTGGTGTAAGTATTAGCAAGAGCTAATTATTTGCCGAATTATGGGGCGGTTATGAGTGGTACTGGACCGTTCGAACAACTACTCCTCGGGCAAATACCCCGCCAGGCATTGAATTATACCTCACTTATTAGTTTATTACTAACCTTTAGAACGTTAAAAATACTCATATTTCCAAACTTATTTCTTTCTCCCAATTCCTTATTTCTCTTTGTCGTACTCCTGTATCCCGTTTTGCAACCGGGAACAAGGCAAGTTTTCATGTGTACAAACAAACCAGCTTTAAACAAACAGGTAAAATAACACTCGTAGTTTTTCAAAACTGAAAATTAATCATGAAGGTATCTGTAGCATATACTCGTTAACAAGTTATTAACGAACAAGTAACAAAATTCAAAATTTTAAGTTACCCCCGACACAACACCTGAACAGATCTTCATAAATTATAGCTAAGAACCATCTCGATCACGTAAGCTTTCAAACAAAAAAACCGCATCAAAATCGGTCCATTCGTTTAGGAGCTACGATGCCACAGACATAAACACAGACACACAAACACACAGATACACAGACAGACACGTCAAACTTATAACACTCCTCTTTTTGCGTCGTGGGTTAAAAAATCCCAACAAAACGATGCACCACCAAAATACTTCTCAAGAATAAAACACTCGTCTTTACGGCAACTTTAAATTATAGCCCGTTTATTGCTCGCAGCACCGCGCGTGGCACTGTGATAAACTTCTATGGAACGGTTACCAAATAATAACACAGTAGCATAGGCCTTACTTCCAGTAATCCTTACGGCCCTCATCTTCCAGTTTGTTCATCTTGAATGTCCGTATATTTATTTAACATTAATTGTTCACCGTTATATTCCTTCAACATCTGAGATGAAATTAGAAACTTTTCCGCATGATGATGCAGATACGTAAAGTAAGATCTACGAGTATTGGTGTAGGTACTTTATTTCGAAGTACCTATAGCTTGTATTTGCAGAGCGTCACTTCCACGTACCATATCGGTTGAGATCTTGATATATCCCGGATTGTGCCAAGTGGTGATATAAAATGGAAAAGAGGTGAGGGTGAAGTGCATACTTGTAGTGATTCTTTAGTTTTCGAAGATTGCGAAGAAAAGAAGGCGTTTGGTTATAGCATTATGTGCAGATTCAAATAAGTTTGTAGTGACTGAAAATGATTGTAATTAGGATTAACGGGTTATTACTAGCATAACAGACTCAATAATTAATAAATCTAAAGAGCATTCTCATGAAGAATATATTGATAGTAATTGGAAGTCAAACCCAGGGATCTTCCGCTTGCCGGGTGGAGTTCTGCCTATTCAAAGGTGATAGATCAAATCCTGGTTTCGGCTCCTGATCAACTATAAAAAATCCATTTTTCGAGTGGGAATGCCTAAAATGCCACTAAAAACCTATTAATCATATTAATATTAATTCTATACGTATTATGTTGGTATTCATATACTTAGATAAGTATTATTCTATCCACACGTAAATAGTGTGGGTTCTTCTGTTCAGGTTAAATATGTTTTTAATTAACTTTGTAGAACCTGTTAGAAGTTTTTCAATATTGCATGTTTCGAATGTGCATGGAAAACCGTAGATCACTGGTTTCGTCCTTTTGGGACTCATCAGTACGGTGCTTTGCCCTACACACTCGAACTATGCAACATTGCTTGCTGTATATATACTTACACGCTTGGTGTAAGTATTAGCAAGAGTTAATTATTTGTTGAATTATGGGGCGGTTATGAGTGGTGTAGAACCTCTCTTAAATAAATCTGCTCCGCTCGTCAAAATAAAGATTTATTTTTGCTTGTTAACAAATTGACTTGTTTCAATTATTTTCCTTTGTGCCATGTATTTAATGCTTTGTACGAACAATCGTTTTTTAAGAAAAATGAAGCTTCAGCTTATAACTCAATCATTCAGGTTTCAATGTGAGCTGAGATTCCATCTAAATAGAATGGAAGTAATATTTTATCAAGTTAGTATTTTATTTAATGAACTTTTTATAAGCGGCATTTTCGCTATGTGAGAGGTCCTGAAAATTCTATAAGTGATTTGAATATAATTTCCTGGTACCCGCCCTGTGTTTGCACTACGCCCAAGCTCTCCTACGCCGTGTGCAGTTTCAATTTGGGCCAACTTATCAACATAGCATTATCCTTATATGTATTTGTATATAAGAAGGTAACTCTGTGAGTCAGAGCGACTTTCAGAGACCGCCTGAACATTGTTTTTTTTACGTTCCGTATGGAATCTATTTCGATGTACAGCCTGTACAGTACACGTGTCATATAAATCTTGACAGAAGTATTCCAGCGTTGCTTTCAAGGGATCAGCTTAAAATAATATATTGTATGCACTATTATTGTTCTAGTTTGACTTATCTGTCGGACAGCATCTAATATTTACTAAGTTATGCATGACGTCCCCCTAACTTCATCTACACCATCTTGTCTTGCGCTGCTTGACATGCCATTAATATACCTCATCCGCAGGCATCCTATACCGTTCTTGGAGCCTTTGTTGTATAACCAGTGTTTGTGTACTGGTCTGTCGAACTTGACTTATGTATGTAATTCCCTCCAAAATATCAGTTGTTGTTATCTTCAGAGCTTTGTTTGCGGTATTCCTGATTGTAACTTTTTTATATTGTTTGTAACATAACAGATACATACATTCGCTTACAACAGCTTTTTAGGATTCTTTTACTCTGCAAAGCCCTAAAGAAGACACCATTAAAGTTTCAGTAAATTGTCTGTTGGCATTTTTAAGGTTAATTTCAGCGACCGAGTGCTTTGTTCCTCAATTTTACTCTTCAGAGAGCAATTTAATTTCTTTAACCTATTTTAAAAAGGAATTGAGATTTGCTGAAAATACGCTACCGCTGTTTATATTATATGTAGGTATAACAGCAATAACAATTTATCACGATGACACTCGATAAATTCTTAGGTATTGACGATAGAAAGACACGATTGTTTGAGGCAGTTATTACGGGATTTAATTCCTTGCTCTTCGCTGATATCACATAACAGTATATGGATTAAAGATGTATTGTATAATATGGCAATGAAATGTTCAATGACTACAAATTAATGGTAATTGCAGCACAGATATGTCAGTGTTCAGTGTAGGTATCTGACTAACAAAATCATATATATGGGATTGATTTATATATCAACTTCTACATAAACTGGAAATTTCGATAAGTCTCTACCTTTGTGTCAGTTTTATAATAAGTTAATATTTAATTTGCTGAGATTAACGTAGTAAATTTAATCCTTTATTTTCATACATAAAAATTTTCACAGAACGAAATTTCCATCCATTTATAGCATTAGTGCAGATTTTGAACGCATTAATACCTATATTACCTGTGCCTTCGACTCTTTCGTTCTTTCTTCCTGTAATGGTGCTGAGCCCACCTTTATTAATATTTTATGACAGCTTAACTCTATCCCACCTATTCCACACGGCTTAACTAAGCTGATTACCTAATGCGTGAAGTATTTAAATATTTGGCTCATGTGGTCGTTTGCCTACATCGGCATCGTATGTTTAATCTTTATCAGATTCTAACAAATGTGAGAAACCCCATAGTAACGCAAAACAGAGTAACGCGATCATCATCATAAAGTTTTCAGTCCGAAGACTGATTGGACGCGTACCTCCATCCTTTGCTATCTTGAGGTAACCTACGCATTTCCCCAAAAGTTGAACATCCTACATCCCTAACTATTTGAGAGCAGTAGTCTAATCTGGGACTACCCGCACCTCTTTTTATTCCTATCTCTGACCCTAGTACGTTGCAAACTGAGCCTTCGTGCCTCAGAAGATATCCTACCATCCTATCTCTCCTATTCCTATTCCTAATTCGCGTTTATCCAACTCTTTCAAATACCTCTCTGTTGCTAACCTTATCTATCCACGGTATCTTCTTCATGCGTCTATAGCATCACATTTAAAATGCTTTTGATTTTTTCCTATCGCCGCTTCTCCTATCGTCCAGGTTTCGCACCCGTACAATGCCGAACTCCACACATACGTTTTAAGAGTCTCTTCCGAGTTTCTACATTTATCATTCCCGAGCATAATAGTTGTTTCTTTTTATTAATTGCAATTCGGCTCTGCGCTATTCTTTGTTTCACATCTCTAGAGCTCCTACCATCGCGAGCTATTTAACTTCTTAAATAGCAGAAATCTGAGACTTCCTCTATCTTCTCGTTTCCAATTTGTATTTTCGTTTTAGATCTATTTTCACGCCCCCTACACACCAAAATTTTGGTTTTCCTTTTATTGATCTTCATACCATAGCCCTCCGTCCAAACAGTTTCCATTTCGTTCAGAGCCCTTCCTAATTCTTTTTTGCTGGATGCTAATACTGCTATATCATCCGCGAATCTGAGCATATTAATAGTTTGGGCCTGTCTATTCTGTCTTTAACAATATTAATCGTATCTTCGATATATAAATTGAAAACTAGAGGCGATATCGCACATCCCTGCCTCACTCCCTTTTGGATATCTACTTCTCTATGTTCCTGCTCAAATTCTATAACTGCCGTTTGCTCTTTGTATAGATTATGAATTCTATCCCTGTACTTCATCCCTACATTTTTGAGCACTTTGAACATCTTCCATTTTTCATTGTCGAAGGCTTTTTCCAAATCTACAAATCCTATATAGGCGCTTTTTCCCTTTCCTATTGTTTTTTCTATTGTTATTTGTAAAGCTAGAATGGCCTCGCGCGTTACCCTATTTCTTCTAAATCCGAACTGATCTCCAAATATTTCTTCCACCCTTTTCTCCATCTTTCTTTGCACAATTCCAGTTAAAAACGCGAAAAGAATATTTAATTTATTTAGGAACACAACATAACTGGTATTTGTATTGTTATTTAACAAAAGAAACATGACATTAAATTTCATATTTACAAAACTCTATGTGCAAATCTTACGCCTACACTCAGATCAGATTTAGCTAACTCACTAAAAGCGGCTGAAGAATGTCGCACGTTAGGTAGATTAAGGGTTGGCCAATATCAGCTTTAGCCAAAATGAGTTATATGGAATATCATGTACCATGACGTGAAGGTATCTGAGCAAGCAGACATAAAAAGTGTGGGGCAACCACCCATGACATGGCCTATCTTCTTCAGTAACATTTGATGATCGAATGATCCGGCCACTCCTATAGTAATTATGATGCCGTACGCATCGCAGCAGTACCTGATAGGTATAGTATTGAATATAGGAATACATACTGCGCAAATGAAACGCACGTGAGTGTTATCACAATAATTACACAGACGAAAAGGTGAAGTGGTTACTGACCAAAATGTAATAATTATTTAATGTAAAAGATCCAGAGCAAATGTAAATTACGGTACAATATACTTGAATGAAGACAATAAAATATAAAATGTTTGAATGCTGTCGATTTTGGAAGTGAATCTGATTAATTTGTAAATAGGGTGACAAGAACAGTAACAGAAATCAAAATTTCTACCTTTACCAGGTCCAGGAGGAAGAAGACTCTCTCTCTCTCTCTCTGGAGACTTTCTCCAGCCGTTACAGGAGAGAGACTCTCCCTTCTCCTACCTAACTCGCCAGTCCTGACACCCTCCCTCATCCCTGTGCTAGACTGCCCTCTAATACTGGCAATAAATAAATAAATAAATAAATAATGTATTATATCAGTGGCGGCTCCTCAATAAGTGCGCTCGTGCGCGCGCACTGCCTACAAAAAACTGCTGTTAACCTTTTTTTGATAAGGTTCAAATTAAAGTTTAAAACTTTTTGAATCTCCAGCGTTTAGATAATAAATAGTACGCGCGCCAAGCATCCCGCGTCGTCAGTTTCAAAATACCTAGCAGAGAATACACGTGCAAATGTGCAAATACATCCAAACCGTCTGGCGTTCGAGTGTAGTGTCTGGCGTGTTGAAACTGTGGGGTGTGGTACTCGTACATTCGATATGGGAGCGAGATCGGCAAAACTCGGCAAGACGTGGGAAAATTCGTCATATATGCTTTTAGTTTAGCTCGCAGTGTTGCCAACTTGGTGAATTTTTCACCAAAACTAGAGAATTTCAGCACGCCAAAGAGAATTTTAAGATTAGTTTGAGGAGTGTCTCAAAGCTGGTGTATTTCTAATTTTGTTCAGAGAATTCTGGAGAATTTAAAAAATTGCCATGTTTGAGTGTTTTATATTTTAAATTCTTTGGTTAACTCTTTACTCATGTGTGACGTATTTTTATTTTGTCCTTAACCGATGGTTGTCGCTCGCTGGTAAGTATTTACTCTTTAGTAACAGTCAGTAACTCGTCAGTGCTTTAGTTGGTAATGGCTTTGCTAGTTGTCAGTGACACTACTAACTTATTAGCAATACTTAACCTAATAAATTAGTATCTTTTATTCTTGTAGTTTTCGTTTTTTGACTGCATTCTGCATTGCACATAGCAAAAGTTGTTTTGTTGGGCTTGTGCGTAATTATTGAAAAGTAGGTACCCACGTTTTGTTATTTAATAACTCGATATTTCAAGAATATTTTGTTTAGTGCCTCCACAATACACGCAGAAATATAAAAGCGATTGGGAAAAGTGGCCGGATAGGTACCTATATCATATATATCTAAATGGTAAAGGGAATTTCTATTTTGTTCTAAAAATTTTTTTTTGTTCTTCTGTTAAATGTATATTGTTTGTTTTGTTTATTTCAATATACAGTGTGATTGTTTTTAATGCTTTTATTAAATTTTTGTTTATTCTGGCAATAGTTGCTCTTAAACCATTCAAAACAAAAAACAAACCCCTTTCCAACAAAAAATGTCCAAATGTATTTTGGTGTATTTTGGTCCTGGTTTTGGAGAAATCTGGTGAATTTTCAGGTAACGTTTTGAGAATTCTGAATTTTTATAGTTGGCAACACTGTTAGCTCGTATCCGTGTGCCTTTTGAGTACACACTTGGAAGTTGAACCTTGCGGTTGTGCTAAGCATATGCATAATATAATACGGAAATTGGTACTTCTGCGGCGTTGTTCTTTTGTTTACCATATTTAAGTTTGAGATAGCTCCTGGCTTTGCTTATAACTTGAGTAATTAGCTGTATTATCGTGTTTATTATTTTTAAATATTGAAATTTCCAGTGGTTTAGTTTGTGGTGGTGGCGCGTGTTATGTAGTGATAGCGGCATAAATTCCATTGTCACTATATTATTAAAATTAACTTTTTATTATTGGACTTGAGCACAAAAATTGAAATAAAACGGTTAGGTAGGCCGACACCGGTTTTACAAGTTAAAACTAAATCAAATTTGTGCGAAGAAAAAGGAAGGTCGGTCTTTCACCAGGGATTTCACCAGCGACATTTACAAACCAAACAAATGGATATGTGGATGTACGGATTCTCTTTTTTGTTTTCAATGCCTGTTATTTTTTACTCCAAATATGGATAAGAATTGGAGTAGTATAGGCGTTACTGACTTGAACCATTTGCATGAAAAAATAAGAAAGCACGAAGTGTCCAAAGCTCACTTGCAAGCTAGTACAGAATTTGCGTTCCAGATTCAAGTGAACACTTAAATATTGTGGAGTGAACTTTAACAAAGTGGTCGCCTGATTTTAGCATTTTTCAATATTATTATTGTGTTGTAATACTTACTTCATTCAGTTAAAAGTGAATATGGTTTCTAAATACATTATGTATAATGGAGACGAAAAACTTGAAATAAAACGAAATTGACGTCCTAAGTCTGAGCGAATTATCAAATACTTTTCGAAAGGTCGCGGTAAAAATTGTGTGCGAAAGTTTAACCTTTTGGATTTGGGATTTTCGTCAAATATTGCGGTGAGTGAAATTTCTTGTTTTAAAATGGCTTCTAAAGCACGTCATAAAAAAATACGGAGAGAAACCGCCAGACCCCCCCCCCAACCCCTGAACGATGATTTAATTCCAGAGCACTGCCAAGTTCTAAAGTCACGAGCCGCCACTGTATTATATATCGACATCTGGGTCCAGTTTGGAGCTTGTTACTTGTTATGTTAAAGAGATCACGTAATGAAGCACTATTAATTATTAAACTAAATAGGGTGAAAGTCCTAGTATGTACTTATTTGCTTTCTCTGCAACATCCATTTATACGTTCATTATTTGTTCGTTTCCGAACGCGCACAATAATTGCCATTGAATAATGAACCGTTATAGTTATTAGTTGTTAGTTATTCCTATAATTCCGTTGAAAAACCATGAAATCGTGAACGCTCATTACGTAAAATTGTACATCTTACTGTAGCACTTATAACCAGAATTTTTTTCATGGTTTGTTGAGTTTTATTTGTACCTATACCTATCATGAATTCTTGTTTTGGCCTGTGGGAAAGAACTCATAGTGACTTTACGCCAAAGTTCCCGATACAACCACTAGTGTACCTATATCTATCTCAACAGATTGTAAAACGACAATACATTCATAGTCCAGCATGTTTTAATAGTCTTATATTACCTATTGCTAAACTGTTTGGTGTTGTGATACTTCCTGGTATTTTATTTTGATTGTTTTTGTACCATAGTCGAAAGCCATGCGCTAGCTCAGGTGTACGTAAAGGTGAGCAGACGAGTGATAGGGGGCATCTAACTGTCGATATGTTGTAGACTTGAAAATTTTTGTAAAAGTATGAATAAATTGAGTTTAA
Source organism: Xestobium rufovillosum (assembly GCA_963966045.1). Classification (NCBI taxonomy): domain Eukaryota; kingdom Metazoa; phylum Arthropoda; class Insecta; order Coleoptera; family Ptinidae; genus Xestobium; species Xestobium rufovillosum. The sequence continues at coordinate 2,780,788 of OZ014493.1, forward strand.
GTTTCAATTGTTTAAGTTGATATAGGTACTAATAATTATTCTACAATCCACTAAGCGAAGATGCATAGACTGAAGTCCCAGGATTTAGTTATTCGTTTAATTAAAAGACCCCTTGTAGAAAATCCTCTCATAATTCTTGTGTTAGACAAGCTAGAGGAAAGGTGTCGCGTCATGACGCTAGCTGGACATTTTAATCACAGCCTGCACAGATTGAAAATGTCGGAGTCAGCTGTACAAGAATTGCTGCGAAGGAAATAAGATAATACTTCACGTGTTGCCTTACTGCCTGCCATAGCAAGACAAAAGGCGGTATCCTATAAATAGATGAGAAAAAGAAACGTTGATATACTGTATTAAATTATGCATAATACAGGGAGTAAAGTAAAAAACCTTGGCTCAATTATTGAAAATTCAGAATTATTTATGTACCTACCTATGTCTGAGATCATTTCTAAATATAATTCTGTGTCTGGCTGTGAGCCACGATGTAAGCTGTGAAAAGTAAGAAAAAAGCACATAATCAGTTCTTAGTATTACAAAGCCATTCCAAAAGTATCTATCTAACGCTACACAGGTACAACGTTTAGAGAAGAAAAAATATATATAGGTATAAACCGAAACAAACAAAAATTAGGAAGAAGGTAACAGAATAGCTCGTGCCGGCGCTCCAAGAATTCATGGCGGAGAATAAGAATTAAGTGGTAATTTTCCATGACCATTTATGGGGATATGCAAAATGTCGACAATCGATTAAGTCGTGCTTCTTTGGAGAGTTGGAGTTGCAGCTTTCTTCTTTCGCAACAAATAAAATGTGTATTCAAGGATTAAGATGTAAGAGACTGTGGTTAAATAATCAATTCAAGAATCAATTGTACCCCTAACCACATAAATGTGGTTAGGGGTACAATTGATTCTTGAAAATGTGTATTGCTTAATTTTTGGTTCTGGACAACCTTCCGAAATTTTGTGAAATACTTAATTCTGGAATATAAATAAATGGTGAAATATGTTTTTAGGTTGTTCGACTCACCTGCCCTCGCACCTGCCCGTATTAGGAAATGACGTAACACAAGATTTTTCTTGTATTCGTGTTTTAAGTGACGTAAGATGCATACGTGAATAGCGGTTATGCTACAAAGTCTCAGATATCTACTTATTATAGGGTTGTATTGTGCTTCAGACAAAGATAGAGCGCAATAGAGTTGATCAATTAATGTTGTTTAAAAATAATTCAATTGGAATATCTCAGATCATTGCAGAATTATTTCAAAATTACGAAACGAATTGGCTCCTCTCGCTCTGTATTACTGTATTATGTCTTACTATGTGTGAATTAAGATGGTTTAATCCTCTAACAAGGACGTATATTTTATTCAGTATTCTCTGCATCTGTGTACTGCAATGTAGTGTCATGGATCGAAAGAAAAAAGTTTTGTATTTACTGTATTAAAATAACTAAGAGCAAAGAGCACACGGGGATGCAGCTAAAGGATTGAGGAAATGAAATTCACTTTATCACTTATTCAAGCTTTCGGATTTATTTAAATCCTTCCTCAGGAAATCTAGCAAATATAAACAATGCAGAAGTCAGCTAGGAAAAATGAAACCTTGAATAAGTGATAAAAAGGGAGTTTCATTTCCTCAATCCTCTGGCTGCATCTCCGTGTGCTCTTACTTATTTATCAACTAGACAGCCGTGTGTCTATCGTCAACTTTATTTACTGTATTTACCCTACCTTCGTCGAAGATGTAGATACGAAAGAATGTATTAGGCACAACCTTTGTTTTCTGCCCAAGCTGCGGACGTAAAATTTTTGTTCAGATATTCTTCAATGGATTTATCACGCAGCACAAGACTTCTCCCAAATAAAGTTATTAGTAATTCTGCATCGACGTTCACGTTGCTCGTGTCTCTGAATCTGTGCTACTGACAACCGAGTTAAATTTTTATTATCTACAATTTTCCGGCACAAATAATGTAGTCGTCTCGTCTGCAAGACATCATATGTTTATATTGTCCATTGGAACTTGCGTCTCTTTCTACAAGCCACGACGACCGTGTTATTAGGCCTCTTGCACACGATACGGATTGCATCCGGCACGGTTTTATTGTTTTTTCCGTACGCTCCAATGCTGCATTGGTTTAAATACAAGCTTGCACACTATACGACTGCAACCGTCGCCGTGTCCGGCTGCCGTGTGTGGTGACGGTTGTCGATCGGTGAAGACGGTCGCCGTGCGGTGTGGAAAGAGACGGAAGTTCCAATGAACAATAGGAGCATATGGTGTCTTGCACACGACACGGTTACACTATTTGTGCCGGACCGGCAGAGGTATTAAGGAAAATTGTAGGTAATAAATTTGTTGGAGTAGAGAATTTCATCGACGTTGTCTAGGAGTTTTTCCCTTGATTTAGCAATATTTCTTACCAGTGATTTGTTCTAGAATTTCAGTGAACTGCATTTTAGAGGTTTTATTATAAACAATACGCAAGTGTCGCACTATTGAAACATTACATTTTGCAATAAACAAATACAAATTGCGACGTGAATACACAGCGTCTGCCGTGCAAACAGAAGTACACTCGACCAAGTCATTTTGTGTATACCGGGTTGTATACTGAATAACTGAATTCAAACAAAAAAGTACATCTCCTGGATACAACGGCTGCAGCAAAATAAAATCATCGCTCACTAGATCAAACATAGGTATCATGGCGCGCTAGATGAAACATAAACATGTAGCTGCACAAATTGTTACAAATCTGAACAAAATTTAATTCAGTTGTCAGAAGTGCAGATACAGAGCGACATGATGCCGATGTAGAGCTACTCATAACTTTAATTGAGGAAAGACCTGTGCTGTGGGATAAATCCCTTGAAGACTATAAAAACAAAAATTTGACGCCCGCAGCTTGGGCAGAAATATTTACTCTTTTATGTCCAAGCTATGAATCAGCAGAAGAAAAGGAAAAGGTTGAAATTGGTAAATACTTCTATTATTGTTATTGATATACCTAATTATTTATTACTTTTGAAACAAATAAAATGTACATTTGAAACGAATCAGGTAACAGCACACAGATGCAGCGAATACTGAATAAAATACGCCCGTTTACTTCTCCGGAAACAAAAAAATCGTATCGTGTGTAAACGCTTAAAAGTCGTGTCCGGCAAAAGCAATAAAACCGTGCCGGATGCAATCCGCATCGTGTGCAAGAGGCCTAACTCAGTTGATGTACACATGTCTTATGAAAGCATTGCCAAGATTTGATAGTCAAATTTACGTATGAGAGCAAAACAAACACTTATTTAAAAATTGGAAAATTAAGAATTCTTGGAGGAAAACAATGAGCTCGTCTACTTAAATAAAAATTTAGATCATAAAGGAGAAATATATTAAAACAATCTTGCTTCTCGGTTGGTTTATTCTTTTAATGCAGATTCTTCGATGTATAATCTAGCTATTCATCTTTATTGTGTTCAACTTTGCAGTGAAAAATTAACTTCAATAAGTATACCAACGAGTCTGCAATTTAAAAATTCTTGTTCAACTCGGAAATGCGATTACATTTATACGTTTTCTTACAGAAGGCGAAAAAGAACATGCATTCATCTCTCGCTTCGTCCTCGCTCTATGCCGTTATCGCTGAACGAAGCCAAAATTCATTTTCCTACTGCTAATTATTAGTCCTTTGTTATAATACACTCACCAAGCGTAGTTATTAAGTAAACTGTTCTAGGATACATATTAGTAAATTAGTATAAGGTTTTCAATGCAAATCTAAACGATCCTTTATTCCACAACCAGTTTGAGCGATCCAAAAAACTGTATCTGTGTAATAATTGAATACAAGAGATGATATTCTGTTTCACTTTTTTTTTCAATCGGTATACGCATATACCTATCTACCACTCTGAACAAAAATCTGCAACTAATAGGGGAATTTAACTTTACCAAAAAAATATGATAAAAGATATAAATAACCAGTTTAATGGCAGTATGTTTGCATTCCTGGAAATGAGATTTTCTAGTATTTCTCAAATATTATCATATCAGATTAGTGCACAATCTCATGTTAAACGAATTAATCAATATGCATGTAGCACTGGTGAAGTGGGAATGCGAAAGAAAAATATTTGTACATGATGGCAAATTGGCAGATGACTCTATCGACGAGCTAATAAATGGATTGAGGAAAAAATATTCAACCGTTGATGTATAATACGTCAACGATCGATAGAAACAATAATGGGTAACTATTGCTCGGGGCCTCGTGAACAGTTCGTGGGCACTACTTTTGTACTAAAAAAGCACCTCACATGTAGGTACGATTATTTTAGAATCAATCACAGTAATCTATAATCTAGTTTTCAAAAATTTACAGAAGACATAAAAATTACGAGTGGATTCTCAAGTAAAAGTTTCTGCTGAATTCAACAGTAAAGAAGAATTCATATTTCATATATTCCATCTATTGGTTTTTTAAAGAAAACGCAATTCCCCAAATAATATCAACTGGTATAGACTGTCCCTGCCAAGCCATGGTAGGACACTATGAAGGGCTTATTGCATTTTCTAAAAAGTTCATGATAAATGTATTTGCTCTGCACTGCGGGATTTATCGACAACCTCTTCGACAACATTTGTAAAAAATCATAATGGTTGTCTGCAGTTAGCAAAATCAGAGTCATTCACTAAATTACATTGCTTGGACAGTTTTGCGTTAAAAACGACAAAGAATTCGATCGTTAGATGCTTCACAAAATACTTCGACTGTTCCAACCCGTCGACTCAGTTACTGAGTTCTATGAAAACAAAGAAGATGCATTATAAGAGAAGGAAATACAAAATGACAGATTATTTGATAGATTTGTTTAGCAAATTTAGTCAGGTAAACAAAAATACACAGCTGTAAGGAGAGGAGCTGAAATTTTTGGCAACAAATATTTCTGTTATTTTTGACCCGCACGTTTTTTAGAGTTTACTCTTTAAGAATCGATTTTCAGCTAGGTATAGCCCGACGTACGGAAATTTTATGAGGAGCAAAATCAAGTGTTAACTAGTGAGCGTTACGTAGTTACGTTACCTGTCACATTGAAATTATGTCTATGTCTGACTCGACTGCATAGAGCATGGAAATAGTGAAAATAGAGTGGCATAGAGTAGGTATGACAGTTGGCGTTGTAAAGTCAGCATTTGCAGTGTTTGTTCGTTCTTAAATTTGTTGAATCTTTCGATTTAATATGGAAAAACCTAATATTAAATACTCCAAATATTGCTTAGTGCCGAAATGTGAATCAACGCCTATTCGAACACCAGGAAAAGTATTTATTTCATTGCCAGTGTGTTGTTTATTACCAAGAAGAACCATACAACTAGCTGAAATATAACAATATCTATACCAGAAAAAAAATTGATAAAAATCATCCACTTTATGTGGCTGACCTAATAAATGTCAGCAGATATCTCTGTTTAATACAGGTGAAACATGCAGCTGGGACGGGGGTGGATGTCACTTTTGTTGCTTGACGAGTGATAATTTCTACTAAGAGATGGCAATGTTTAAGTGGTAGGTACTTAAAATTCGGTGTTCAATTTTTAATAATTTTTAAGTTTATAATCTTTGATTAATACTGGGACGGGTGGGATGGCTTGCGCGCTTCAATGATATAAAGAGCCGAACCATAGGTTTAACCATATTGGAGGGGTTTTTATTTGAGAAGCCAGACTAAATCAAGTCCCTGGAAGGGGGCAGCAGCTCTTTCAGTAATCATAGTGGCAGAGATCGTGAGGGTTGGTATGGCACTGTGATACACACTACTGCGATGTGGAAGGCAACGGGAAACCACCACATTATTTTATCCCTAGTACAGCGTACTTTAATTTATGATGATGGCACCTTCTGGAGTAAAATATTCCGGAGGTAAAATAGTCCCACATTCGGATCTCCGGGCGGGGACTGCTTCGGGGGGAGTCATCAGAAATGATAAGTGTAACATCTCACGAGTCGGAGCGTGGAATGTTAGAAGCATGAAACAAGTAGGGAAGTTAGAGAATTTGAAAATTGAGATGGATAGGTTAGCATTAGACGTAGTAGGTATCAGTGAAGTGCGATGGCCAGAAGCTGGAGACTTCTGGAGCGGAGATTTTAGAGTAATACACACAGGATCTGTAGGAGGAAATTCGGGAGTAGGAATTGTTATGCGGAAAAAAGTAGGACAGAGTGTAGAAAATTTCTTACAGCAAAGTGACAGGGTAGTTATGGTTAGGTTAGATTCGAAACCTGTAAAAACAGTAATAATACAGGTATATATGCCCACTTCTAACTACAGTGACGAGGCCGTAGAGGCAGTTTATAGTGATATTGAATATGTGCTAGATTTTGTGAGAGGGCACGAAAATTTAATAATTACAGGAGATTTCAATGCAGTCGTAGGCACAGGGCGAGAGGGCGGAATAGTTGGCCCCTTTGGATTAGGCAATAGGAACGATAGGGGAGTTAGACTGATAGAGTTCTGCGATAAACATAACTTAACGGTCGCGAACACTCTATTTCACCATCATGTTAGGAGATGCTATACGTGGAAGATGCCAGGAGATGTAGGGAGATATCAAATAGATTACATTCTCGTTAGGCAAAGATTTAGAAATCAAGTTAGGGATTGTAGAAGTTATCCAGGAGCAGATATAGATAGTGATCACAACATAGTCGTTATGAAAGCCAATCTTAAATTTAAGATTTTGAAAAAAAGAAGCGGAAGAAGGTATCTTGACCCAGAGAAACTAGAAGATGATGATATGCGCAATAAGTTCGAGAAAAAGACAAACGAAGCACTAAAGGGCACGGGTGGAAATATTGTTAGGGACATAGAGGCAGAATGGAATTGCATTAAAAATAGTTTAGTTTCCTCAGCTAGGGATATTTTGGGTCATAAACAGAATGAAAGTAGGAAACCCTGGATAACAAAACATATTGTGAGTCTAATAGAGGAAAGGCGAAAATATAAAAATAGGTTAGATGAAACAGGGAAACAAAGATATAAGGCGATCAAGTGGGAAATTATTCGGGAATGTAGGAAAGCGAAAGAGCAATGGATCGATAATAAATGCAAAGAAGTGGAAGATAAATTCGAAGTAGGAAAGACTGATGAAGCATATAAAATAATTAGGAGAAATTTTAGAGAAATTGGATCTAGTACCAAAAACATTAGAAATGAGGCAGGAGATATCCTAATCGGAAGTGGGGAGAAGGCAGATAGGTGGAAAGAATATTTAGGAAACTTATATGCGGGACAGGAAGTGCAAGATATATTAGAAAGCGAAAGCAGTGTAGAGGGGGATAACCTAGGGAGTCCTATAATGAGAGAAGAGTTTGAGATAGCACTAAAAAGTTTAAGGAATAATAAAGCACCAGGTATAGATGGCTTGCAGGCAGAAATCTTAAAGTGCGCAGGTCAAGAGGTAATAGATCGTTTATTTAAACTAGTTAGTCGCATATACCTGACAGGCGAGATTCCAGAAGATTACAAACGGAACATCATAGTAGCTTTGCCAAAAAGAAAAGGCGCGGATAGATGCGAAAATTTTAGAACTATCAGTTTAACTTCCCATGCGTCAAAAATTTTAACTAGAATTGTGCAAAGAAGGATGGAGAAAAAGGCGGAAGAAATATTAGGAGAAGATCAGTTCGGATTTAGACGAAATAGAGGAACGCGCGAGGCCATTCTAGCTTTACGAGTAATTATAGAAAAAACGATAGAAAAGAGAAAGAGCGTCTATATAGGATTTGTAGATTTAGAAAAAGCCTTCGACAACGTAAAATGGGGGAAGATGTTCGAAGTGCTGAGAAAGGTAGGGATGAAATACAGGGACAGAAGAATAATACATAATCTCTACAAAGAGCAAAAGGCAGTTATAGAATGTGAGCAGGAACAAAGGGAAGTAGATATCCGGAAGAGAGTGAGACAGGGATGTGCATTGTCACCTCTAGTTTTCAACTTATATATCGAAGATGCGATTAATATTGTTAAGGAAAGAACAGCCTCAGGGATCAATGTACAGGGCCAAACTATTAACATGCTCAGATTTGCGGATGATATAGCAGTGTTAGCATCTAGCAAAGAAGAATTAGGAGCGGCTTTGAATGAAATGGAAGCAGTTTTGACACAGGGCTTCGGCATGAAAATCAATAAAAAAAAAACTAAAATTTTGGTATGTAGGGGATGTGAAAATAGAACTAAAATGGAAATACAAATTGGAAATGAGAAGATAGAGGAGGTCGCGGATTTCTGCTACTTAGGAAGTAAAATAACTCAAGACGGTAGGAGCACTAAAGATATAAAACAAAGAATGGCGCAGGGCCGAGTTGCGTTTAACAAAAAGAAACAACTGTTATGCTCGAGAACGGTTAATATAGAGACTAGGAAGAGACTCTTAACGTCGTATGTATGGAGTACGGCATTATACGGGTGCGAAACTTGGACAATAGGAGAAGCGGATAGAAAAAGAGTAGAAGCGTTTGAAATGTGGTGCTACAGACGCATGATGAAGATACCGTGGATAGATAAGGGTAGCAATAGGGAAGTATTAGAAAGAGTTGGGGAAAAGCGAAAGGTATGGAAAACAATAAAGAGTAGGAGAGATAGGATGGTAGGACACCTTCTAAGACACGAAGGAATAGTTCGTGACATACTAGAGTCAGAGATAGGAATAAAAAGAGGTAGGGGTAGGCCTAGATTAGACTACTGCTCTCAAATAGTTAGGGATGTAGGATGTTCTACTTTTAGGGAAATGCGTAGGTTAGCTCAGGATAGAAAAGAATGGAGGTACGCGTCCAACCAGTCTTCGGACTGAAAACATTATGATGAATCTTTGATTTACCAACAAAATTTTCTAAAATTTTCGTTAGTGTCCGATTGCCCACTATTATTCTGAGTCGTGTTGGATAAGATTATTAGCGTCATATTGTACATTGATTTAAAATTATGTCTCAAGTCCTAAATCTGTTCGAAGCTCTTAAATATGTGCGACTACTTTCTGATCTCGAAATTTGGATGTTGACAGTTAATTAATTAATTGTGATTTCCATCATCTTTTCGCAACTTATAGACCTTTTTCTCGCGGTGAATGTGTTCTGGTGCTGATAACTCAGTTGGTTAGAGCAGTCACCCGGATTGCGGAAGACCTGGATTCTAATTCCAGTCGGCGCAAGAGAGGCCCTTCTGTTGTTTTGTTTCCTTGATTGCTTGTCCTTTTATTTCTTATTATTCATTATTATTCTTAGTTGTAATGGATAATATTATTAACATTATGTATTTCCGGCATCGTATCATTATACAATTTTACTACTAAAATGTGTAATTGAATTTTTTCGCAATCCGTAATGGAATCCTCAAAGTCCGAATCCAAAAGTATTTTAAATTTTGTGCGTTATGAGCGCCATTGTGCCGAGTATTAATGCTTTATAACGAAGCACTGTGATAATTATTACAGGATCCATTAGGAGACGCCTGATGTGGCTCTGGATTGAATTTCGATTCAAATTAATTGAATTACGAGACTTTATTTTTAACCTAACAATTACACAAGAAATTATCTCTATTTTCTATGATCTATCACCAACCAAAAATACAGGTAAATCAGTCAAACCGCCGAGTCAATTTATTGGGAGGATCAAAAAATTATTATCAAAATGTCTGAATGGATAGGAAAGACACATACTAAAAATATTTTTTGTACAGGTTGAAGCGGGTTGAAGTTATCTTTTCTAAATGTGAAGCTACCTATTTAACAGGAATTTTTAATTTTGGATAACACCTGAACATTTTTAAGAAATTCTAATACATATTAATACAAGCCAATAATAAATTATTATCAAAAACGATCGGGACTTGCTCAAACAACTACTCCCCAGGCAAATACCCCTTACAAGTACTGAATTATAGAGCAAGCCCAGACCGACGATGTGTACTAAAGTCTATTCCCCGAGTCCTGAGACCGCGTCAAAACAAATACACGTGATCCGTGCGTGAACTTAAGCGGCGCGCAATAGTAACATGGAAAAATAATCAGTATGCCTGAAATAGTAAAAATATACTTCCATTACAATATAAAATTAGTACTAAATGTAAATTCTGTAGGAAATATGACGGCCCTTGGTTTGAAAGCAATACTCGATTGCCCCATGAACGCTGTAACACTGCAAGCGTGAAGTCGCGACCACGCCTTACCGTTACCATGTTATACGTACCAATGAGAACCGCGCTACGTCATAGACACGTGCTGATCACGCGTTTATGTTTGTTTTGACGCGGTCTCAGGACTCGGGGAACAGACTTTAGACGGCGGCAAAACAAAATGAAATCTCACCTGCTCTCTACTAATGCACGGATAAAGATTCCAACGTTCCCCTAGCGTACACACACGAAGCAGTATATATAGCTCTGCTGTAGCTAAATTAGGTATAAAAAAGAAAATAAGTGTTTGGTTTGCCGCCGTCTAGTACAAATCGTCGGTCTGGGCTTGCTCTATAATTCAATGCCTGTCGGGGTATTTGCCCGGGGAGTAGTTGTTTAAGCAAGTCCCGATCGTTTTTGATATTTTTATCTTCTGACCAGTGGCGGCTCGTGGGTTAATAACCAAGGGGGTCATTTTGGTTTTGGAACTTATAATTAATACTAAAAGTACCTATATGCATATATGTACAAAACTAAAATGTAAGAAAGGGGTACATATTGTCAAAATAAAACATACCTTAAACGTGCTTATATTTCAGGTCAATTCTGTTCTGCAAAAGGGTCTTTTTCGTTGAAGTTTGGAATGCTCTTGACAAGCATCTTCTCGATGCTCGTCATAGACAAAGCACCAAGGCTAGACTGTCCCATTGTATTGCGTAAAAAGGTTTTTTTAATTTTTACCCCTTTCAAAGTTGAAAAACATCTCTCACTTTCCAAGGTTGTCATCGGTAGTGTACACAAAATATTTAATAAGTTCACTGCTTCAGAAAATGTTTCAGACAAAAGTTAAAGTATTATGGCGACTACACCGGCATTATTGTGAAAATCCTAACGATATATTACAACTTACGCGAACCGCAACGCTCCTACCGCTGTCTACGACGAACTGATGTGATGACCAGAGAAAATATAACTCCATCCTAAAGAACTATTAACTCGATTCTGCGCAGTTGTCATCGGGACATTTACCACGTTGGAGATATAGGAATAAAAGGTGACTCTCACTTCCACTCAAGAATTCGCCATCTGCTGTCACTGTTCTTCTTTACATGCATTTCTCCATAAGCCATAAGAGCTGTGCAGGGTCAATTTGAATAATGTCCCGGCTTGCTAGCGAGCGCGCAGCGCTGCTTGACGCTTGGTTATTTCTAGTATTGCTGCGAATGCAGACCGCTGAGGATTTTAAATTTGAGACTATCAGACAAAATATATTTTTATTAAAATTATGGTTTTGATTAGAATATTTTAGGAGGGTCATTGACCAATTGACCTTAAGGAGAAACCGCCACTGCTTCTGACATTGAATAGGAATGTCCTAGAGAGGGCGGTCAGTGAGCGAGAGCTAATTCTTTGAGTTGGCGCTCGATTACTGATGTATCCTACTCGCCTTTAAGAGTCCGGCAAACCCCTTTAAAATGAACCCGAAAACTGACTTCGTAGTGCTATGCTCATTTCTAAACGGTGAAAATTGAAGTGTTGAATTTTTGACAGTTTATAAACGAAACCTTATTTTATGTTTCCATTGAAAGAAAATTTAAAAATTTTATCTTAGAAAGTGTCAGTTCACTCATGAAATTGACCAACTTCACGCGTGCATAGCGCCAAGAGATTTACAGTTTTCGAAAAATTGTTTCAATGGCGACATAAAGTATACCTTCTTCTACCATAATCAGGCTTTCGTGTTGCTGAATTTACTAGGATGAAGGTGTAATCATGGTAGAGCGAGAGCGCTGCAAACGCAAAATATGGCTTGGTATGTGCTGCCGCCTCGTAGCGACTGATCGTAAACTCAGAGCGCCGTTGTCTCATTTACTAGGTACCGAACGCGCGGACTTTGAATGTGTGTTGTTCTTGTGCCAATTAATGTGTTTAGCGCGACGGTGTTGCAACACAGCTGATAGTTTGCTCCGATTTCTAACGGATTCCTCACCGACCCGATGCCATGCAGGTGTAACTTTTGATCTGCTTTGCCGGACTCTTAAAGACTAGTTGTTTGTTGGGTTTATTCGCACACGGCTACACTGTACTGATGAACTCCAAGAGAGTGATATCATGATATACAGTTGGTGTGTGCGAATAAACCAAACACTTCTTTTCTTTTTTATAATAAATTATTAAGATATTCTCGATGTTATGAAAGAATTGTATCAAAAATTATTCTTACTAAAGAGAGATCTAGCAGAAAATCTTTTGGTGTGAATGTTGGGGAAGGTATGCTGTAGGGACCTGAAAAGGTATAACATTTATTTTTATATAAAGTGCGGCCCCAAAAGGTTATGAAACTTCAGATAATACAAATTGTAAATGGAACACTCTGAATTATGTCTAGGAACTTGATTATACTTTTAAAATTTTCTATAACTAGGTCCTATTTTGAGGTGTATTTGATATTTTTGCCAGACATCTACACAGAGTTAATGGTCCTTTTCAATAAAATAAGTTAGCTGGTAGAGAAATACGAGGAAGAATATTGTCGCATCTGGGTCAGCACGTCAGCAGAGGGGTTTTATTGGGGATCGAGAAAGGATTAACTAACAAGCCTAATGTCCGGTTTTCTTCGGTTTACTTATAAAATTGAAATTTACACTTTCGGAATTTAAAACAATGAAAACAAACTAATAAATAAACAACGGGATAAACAAACAAATGAACATACAATAATCGAACAATTTCACAAACAACTATCATCAAACATAAATAAATCTTACTTACGTTTTTTAATGATCGGAAATGTCACATTGCTTAACAACCTTCGTCTGCCGACCGCGTGACGCGACTCCCGTGCTGCCATCTCGCATCCGTTCACCTTTGTAATTTCTGTCAATGCTGCAGTTTACTTCAGCAATGAGTTTGAAAAAGGAATTGAAGTTATTTATTTATTTAAATTTGAATGCAACAAAATGTAAATTTGGAATGTTCTAAAATGTTTCTGGGTTAAACTATTGCAATATGACACTTTCGCCCATCCTGAAAAAGCCCTTCCCCTGAAGGGCTGAAAGGTTTTCCTAAAATCTTCAAAAGGAACTTATTTTAATACAGCAACGTTTTTAAAAAAAATATAAGTAGTTAGAAATGAGAGTACTGGATACGAACCCCTTCGGAGCACATAGCGCCATCGAGTTCTCGAGGTGCCATCGACTTCTTCGGCAAATGACCTTGAAAGAGACCAGAGGCTGCTGAAGGAGTCGTTGAGGCATCCGAAGAAGTGTCTTCAGCAGCGGCATCTGCGGCAGCCTCTGGTGTCTTTCAAGGTCATTGCTGAAGAAGTGTGCATGTCTTCAGCAGCGTCTGGTCATTGCTGAAGAAGTGGTGTTCAGCAGCAGCAGCAGCAGCAGCCAGGCGCATGCGCCGGGGCTATTCCTCAGATCAGTCCATCGAGTTCTCCAGGGCGTGTCTGCAGCAGCCTCTGGTCAATGCTGAAGAAGTGGTCTTCAGCGGGCAGCCTCTGGTGTCTTGCCATTGCGCACCCAAGCCGCCATTTTGGCTGTGGGTCAGGCGCCTGCGCCGGGGCTGTCGCGTACAAAGCGCGTGTTGTTCAGGCCAGTCCATCCTGGCCCCATCCACTTCTTCGGCAATGACCAGAGGCTGCTGAAGGAATGTCTTCAGCAACGGTGTCTTTGGGGCCTTTGGCCGTGGCTCAGGCGCATGCGCCGGGCTCTGGCTATGAGAGTGGGCGGGGCAACAGCCAATGAGAGTGGTTGTGGGCAGCATCCAATCAGAATTGTTCTTAGGTGCTGTTGGGCCTTTGGATGTGGCCCAGGCGCCTGCGCCGGGGTTTTCGCAAAAATAAAAACGTTGAATATATTTTTACATCAATATAATTAAAACTATAATCTGTATACAGAGTAGGCATGCGTGTATTTTCTGGGCAAATCGAAGCCCTGCCAGCTTCTCATACCACTCTTCTGACCGATTCATTACCCGGTGTATACTCAACGATGCGGTCATGCAGGATGAGACAGTTTGCGGTTGTGTTGGGCGGAAAATTCTCGCTCGACTCAAATTCTAGACGCATATCTATGGGTCCAGGCTTGATGCTTTCCGACTGCTTTGATGCGTCAATCACCACGATGGGCGCTAGATCCTTGAACTGTTCCTTGCCGTATAACGGCTCGCCAACTTTTCCATAGTATGAACTCTGGAAGTTCTGGTACATTTCGTATAGCAGGGCGTATTTCCCCGTGGAGAAATCCAAGTTTAAATTCTCGTAGGGGAAGCACTCAGAATTCAGGTACAGTTTGACGTTTGTCAGATTGCAGTGGTCAAATTTGCTTGAATCCGTGTCCAAATTCGCTTTGCGATTCGTCTGGAAGGCGACAATAACGTAGCGGGGTTTCTCCAACCGTGTTGCAGTCTTGACGGCCCACGTTTGTTTCGTAGCTTGCGGCAACACCGGATACTCGTACAGCTCCCAGCTGCGAAAACATATCTGCAACGTTCTCTCTTCCTCGACAATATTGAGAAGTTTTAGGTATTCAGCATCCGATGGATAGACGTACGGCACCCTCCAATGAACCTTGCTCAACTCAATTCTGGTGTCCTCGTTACCCACGAAAGCGTTCCTATCGTTTTTCGATCGAGTCAAAATGAGCTCGTGACACACATTTAACAGAATTTTGGGGTAATCTTCCAAGAATCCCAGCAGGATTCTTCCCGGGATGCACACGTTAAAGTTCCCGTTCGCGTCGATAAGGTGGCTCGGTGAGTCTCCCGTATTCGTCCAGCCGGCATTCTCCAGGGCACCTACCTCACCCACATTCAGAGAAACTACACCCTTCAGTGTGCTCGTGATGCCCACGTTTTTTGTTCGATCCACCTCCACCCCGTTTATTTCATAGCGGACGTCGTCAAAGAGGAAACTGAGGGCGTTATTTGTTAAAGCCGCATTTCCGCCTCCTGCACCCTTGATGAACCTGCCCTCTATGTAGATGCTGCTTAGATGCGGCAGTACGTAAACGTCTTGTTGGTGGATTGGTATGCGAATTTCGTCATTGGCGTTGAATGTTGTTGTTGTCACGAACGGTTGATGTACGTGCACCTCGACACGGCGTGCTGACTCATCCAAAACAGCACCGTCCAGAACACGAAACGTGTCTACGTTTATGTGTGTCATTATTCAAATGCGGTTCCCTTGTTGAAGCACAAGTACTAACTGACAGCACCGTTAATTTTCTTGCTTAAATACTCTCCATACAACCGTGCGCATGCGCAGTCTTATTCTTGCTCGTGTCATCAGCCATGGTGTTTGCGAATACAGCTGCCTGTGTCAACAGCGTGTCATCAGCCATGGTGTTTGCGAATACAGCCGTCTGTGTCAACAGACAGCTGTATTCGCAAACAGACAGACAGACAGACAGAGAGACAGACAGACAGACAGACAGACAGACGGACCGACAGACATACAGACAGACAACTACTGATAAGAATTCGGAAGTAGGAGAATAACTATAGATTCCTTTTTGTCTCATCGAGCTGATTAATTTGATACCCTACATGATCTAGGTGGGCGGGGCAAGGAGCGTGGCCGGGGGCGCGGTCAGTGAGTGGCCACCCCTAAAAACCACCCCTAAAGTCCACCCCCAAAAATCACCCTCCAAAACCACCCCAAGAACCGCCCCTAAAAACCACCCCTAAAAACTACCCCTAAAACCACCCCTAAAACCACCCCCTAAAATCACCCCTAAAAACCACCCCCAAAAACCACCCCCAAAAACCACCCCTAAAATCCACCCCAATATTCCGATACCTTTAGTCGAGTCCTTTAATTTGACACCCCACATGACATAGTTTTTACGTAGGGGTTAGCCTAAATTTAGACTACTGTTCTCAAATAATTAGCGATGTAGAATGTTCTACTACCGAGAACTAAGATGTTTGCATATATCAATCAGATGGTTCCCACACGTGTCCGAAACGCATTAAGATAACAAGTAATTTCAAATAAACAAACTGGGGAATGTTCTAGAATGTTTTTTTCCCACACGTGTCCGAAACGCATTAAGATAACAAGTAATTTCAAATAAACAATCAGAAGAATATTCTAGAATGTTAATTTATTGTAATAATACAAACAAACAAACGGGTCACCTTGTAGTGTCTACAACGTATTAAATGCACATGCAGAGCGTGGGATCAAACCTAAACAAACATATCCTATCGGCAAGATGAAAGGTTATTTCCCATAATAAAAACAATTATAACATCTCTTATCGGCGGCGAACGTGCTTTTTTCTTAAACTTTAATATCAATATTTATTTAGTATAAACAATTGTAAATTTCCGAGAAAATAAATATTAATTCTGTAACTTCTGTTTACAATCATAAGTATATACGGATGATTTGAAAGACGGGCTTGTGGGCCGCCGATTAGCTCAGTTGGTTGGAGCGAGGGCTCCGGTGCGTGGGGACCCGGGTTCGAATTCCGGTCGGCGTCATTTCCAGAACGTTTGCGAAAACCCCGGCGCATGCGCCTGAGCCACGGCCAAAGGCCCCAAAGACACCGTTGCTGAAGACATGACTCCTTCAGCAGCCTCTGGTCATTGCCGAAGAAGTGGATGGGGCCAGGATGGACTGGCCTGAACAACACGCGCTTTGTACGCGACAGCCCCGGCGCAGGCGCCTGACCCACAGCCAAAATGGCGGCTTGGGTGCGCAATGGCAAGACACCAGAGGCTGCCCGCTGAAGACCACTTCTTCAGCATTGACCAGAGGCTGCTGCAGACACGCCCTGGAGAACTCGATGGACTGATCTGAGGAATAGCCCCGGCGCATGCGCCTGGCTGCTGCTGCTGCTGCTGCTGAACACCACTTCTTCAGCAATGACCAGACGCTGCTGAAGACATGCACACTTCTTCAGCAATGACCTTGAAAGACACCAGAGGCTGCCGCAGATGCCGCTGCTGAAGACACTTCTTCGGATGCCTCAACGACTCCTTCAGCAGCCTCTGGTCTCTTTCAAGGTCATTTGCCGAAGAAGTCGATGGCACCTCGAGAACTCGATGGCGCTATGTGCTCCGAAGGGGTTCGTATCCAGTACTCTCATTTCTAACTACTAATATATACATAATTACATCCTACAGCAGTTTTTCGGAAACACCATATAGTATTTAATCTTTAACTGTCTTAAACCTGTCATTGTCTGAAATTTGATATTTTATTGAACTCACACCCCTTATAATACACCGTAACACCATACTACTTACCACAACTTCAGTTTATTGCTGAGTAGCTATTTTTCGTTCACTACCTGAAGTTCTGTTTTTGTTCATTTTTCTCAAACAGTATGTCTTCATTTAATTAAAGTTGACGATAGACACGGCTGTCTAGTTGATAAATAGCTAAGGGCACGGGGATGCAGCCAAAGGATTGAGGAAATGAAACTCCCTTTACCACTTATTCAAGCTTTCGGATTTATTTAAATCCTTCCTCAGGAAATCTAGCAAACACAAACAATGCAAAAGTCAAAATAGGAACTAACAATCTAAAATTGAAACAGACTTACAGTGATGTGGAAGATCTTACACACATAACGCAAGACAAGCTGAGCTCATCCAGAAAGGACAAGAAAAACGTCCGGATGAAAATATGGACACAAAACTTATAATCCACTAACATCAAACAGGTGGCAAACTAATATAACCTTATAAACAGTCCAATGTAAACTAGTCCGTTATAACAATGTAACAGACACAATATTAAACAATTATTAAAACAAAATGTATAAATAAAATTTCTATGAAAGTAGGTCAAGACGCACGCACGTCAAATTTTAAAATTAATTTAACCTAACTTATTTTCCGGAAAACCGAAAAAACGGTCGAAATATGACAAGTGACAGAGAAAATCCTAAACCAAACATAAGGAAATGAAAAGTCCCTATGGTGGATGATTACCAACTCAATTGATAAAAGGAGGGAAATATGAAAATGAGAGCAACGATAATACATAATACAACAAGTCTACTAAGTGATATAAACCAAAGAATCTCAAAAAAATTAAGACATATGCAGCACAGAACTAATGCTAAGTAACTACCTATCACAAAAATGATAGGAAAAATACAAATAAGGAACACTCAAGGGTCAATGACCTTTCAGTGAGTGAGGCATATGAAACAGAGAGAAAAACCCAAGGACAGGGGAGGGCCGGAAGGACAACCAGGAGCGGCGACCCGAGCAGCTAGGAGGCCCGCAGCACGAGGGGGTACTGGAATCAAACAGACCATAAGAATGAGAAAACCCCTAGATGGGTATGGAAGGAACAGTGTTATCTGCGATAGCCTGCAGAGAATTACCGAGAAGATGAAGTAAATATATGTAAATATTGCTAAAATTTTCGGTGTCAGTGCGCCTATTCATGCTATTATGGGTATGGGTATTATGGGCCCCTCGTGCTGCGGGCCTCCTAGCTGCTCGGGTCGCCTCTCCTGGTTGTCCTTCCGGCCCTCCCCTGTCCTTGGGTTTTTCTCTCTGTTTCATATGCCTCACTCACTGAAAGGTCATTGACCCTTGAGTGTTCCTTATTTGTATTTTTCCTATCATTTTTGTGATAGGTAATTACTTAGCATTAGTTCTGTGCTGCATATGTCTTAATTTTTTAGAGATTCTTTGGTTTATATCACTTAGTAGACTTGTATTATGTATTATCGTTGCTCTCATTTTCATATTTCCCTCCTTTTATCAATTGAGTTGGTAATCATCCACCATAGGGACTTTTCATTTCCTTATGTTTGGTTTAGGATTTTCTCTGTCACTTGTCATATTTCGACCGTTTTTTCGGTTTTCCGGAAAACAAGTTAGGTTAGATTAATTTTAAAATTTGACGTGCGTGCGTCTTGACCTACTTTCATAGAAGTTTTATTTATACAATTTGTTTTAATAATTGTTTAATATTGTGTCTGTTACATTGTTATAACGGACTAGTTTACATTGGACTGTTTATAAGGTTATATTAGTTTGCCACCTGTTTGATGTTAGTGGATTATAAGTTTTGTGTCCATGTTTTCATCCGGACGTTTTTCTTGTCCTTTCTGGATGAGCTCAGCTTGTCTTGCGTTATGTGTGTAAGATCTTCCACATCACTGTAAGTCTGTTTCAGTTTTAGATTGTTAGTTCCTATTTTGACTTTTGCATTGTTTTTGTTTGCTAGATTTCCTGAGGAAGGATTTAAATAAATCCGAAAGCTTGAATAAGTGGTAAAGGGAGTTTCATTTCCTCAATCCTTTGGCTGCATCCCCGTGCCCTTTGCTATTTTTCATTTAATTAATGCATATGATGTTGGTTGGTCATTTTATAACATACAGCTTTTATTTGAAGTGTCCATAACTGTATGTTGCCTGGATTAGTGATGTTTGGTGCAGTAGGTTGAGATTCTTCCATTTCTTGTATCGTTGCTGCTTTACAACAGGTCAAAATTTTAGCGTTTCCCAGAATTAGCTTGATACATGTAGAACGCAAAGGAAAAGAAATAATTAGCATAAATTGCAAAACTAAAAAAAAATCTTAAACTATGATACATCATATTACTAACTTATGGGTACTAACTTATTTACCTATTAGGTACCTAATTATCATTCCTAGAACTTAAATTATATTCAACAAAAACTTATATTTTTATCACCAGTATTGTGACTTCAAAGAGTTAATTTCAAGTGTGCACACTATTTTATTTCCCTAAAGCCTTGGTTTTTAACAAATTTCCGTCGACGGAATTCCGTTTGCTGTATCGCTGTTTGAACGGCAGAAAATTTTCAGTTTTTTGTTTGGCGTAACTTAGCAACAACCAAATTATGCAGGTTTGATTTCAGGGAAGACCGCCAGCGCAGTGCGTCGACGGAGTTCTTAAAAACCAGGGCTTAATAATGCATGTCAGCCTGTTACATGCTTCACATTCCTCTAAATTTTCTACGTTCTCTATTACCATTACACAACGTTTTCCCCATAGGAGTCATCCCAATTTCTTCTTTTGTTGCTTTGTTCTTTTTATTCTTTCTTTTCTTTAATATCTGGCAAATCTTTATTGTTCCTAGTACTCATACAAAAATTAAAATACAGGAAATTATTAAAATGATCAAAATATCATGTTCAAGAGAATTTGTTTCCACCCTTGTCAGAACCTTGAGTCCCTTCTTTTGATTAATTTTACAAATTTTGTGAAATAGTATGATTTCCGGTGTTACCAACTCAAACAATTTCTGTGACTTGCTGAATTTAATAATTGAAATTTGGTGCGTATGTAGATTCTTTCTGCCTATAATTATACAATAATATATCGAAATTTAGAAATAACGTAAGAAGTCCGAATCAGGAATGGCCAGGTCCCGACTAGCTTTCTTAAGAGTTCAGATTTAAATTTTTGTTTGTTTCAAAATTTCTGATTTTAAAATAATTATTGTAGGAATTTGGTGTTTGCACGAGGTGATAGCAAGCTGTCTTTTTCATAATTTTTGTAATTTGAATTATTTTTCAATATTAACTTCTTTAGTGTCCTCGTGTTGATTTCGTATTACTTCTTTTTTACTTTCAAAACTTGATTCTTAATATTGTTTAGTCTTTTTCAATATTGTATTTGAATGCTCGAAATTTGTATTTTTCTGATTTTATGACGACTGATTCTGACAAAGGGCTTTCATATAGCAGAGGAAGAGAGGCTTTGTAGGCTATCGCATCTGGCAGCGGCTTCCAGAATGCTCCTGCGGTTACTTCCACATGAATCTCCTGAGAGGGTATAATTAGGCTGAATAACAAGGCGAGTTGACACATTTCCTATGGAAAAGAAAAACGATAATTGCCTGTTACATGTACATGATTTATATATTAATTATCAATATTAGTTATCATTAATATCGTCCTTAGTTTCAGGAAAGGGGAGAAAAGGTTCATAGTAGGGGAGTGGAGCCGCTAGTATCTGTTCTCTAACTTCCTGTATAGTTTTATTTTTAGGTAAATTTATTAAATTTTCTTCTGTAGTAAGATAGCTTACCTAGCAAAAACTCTTTCTACTACACCATTACAAAGCGGGTGATTGCCATAAGTTTTAATAAATCTTGTACCAATTATGATCTCCAATTTTGAGCTCTGTCCGAATGTAAGTATTTAAAACAAGAATGTCTGCAAATAACATTTTCTAAAATAAATTTTTCAGCTGTTAAAATTTGACTATTTGGCAATGCCTGAACTTCCACATACCGTGTTGCATAATATGTGGCTACTACTACCACCGTGGGCCTAAAATTTCAATTTCCACCTTTTCAAATGGGGTTCCTACTGAAATTGGTTGCAATAAACCTTGTAGTTTTTGATTATGAGCACCTTTTCTATGTTGGCAATCGGAACAGGCTTTTACAAATTTCTCTACAGTTCTCTGAAGTTCTTGCCAATAAGACCTTTTAATAATTTTGTTGTAAGTTTTATTTAAGCCTAAATGGCCTGCTAAACGTTCTGAATGGTTAGAAAACAACATGCCCGGCGCCTCCACCATGTGTCGCATCTGGGTCAGCAGGGGGGTTTTATTGGGGATCGGGAAAGGATTAACTGACAAGCATAATGTCCAGTTTTCTTCGGTTTACTTATAAATAGTGCTTCGGTCTCGGCGAGACGAGACCGAGATTTGAACAGTCTCGGTCTCGGTCTCGCAAAACTTAAAAATTCATTGGTCTCGTCTCGGTCTCGTCTCGGTCTCGGCCCGAGAGTCTCAGTCTCGCGTTAAAAACATGCAACGACTTGCATCCGTACAACTGTGTAAGTGGCGTAACGGAAGATTGCAGCCCACACTTTATATCTGGCTGTGTCGCACTGTGTTTGCGAGTATTAAGAAATATAAAAATAATATCATGCCAAAAAGAAAACAAATCATTATTTCAGACAGTGAAAATGAAAGTGATATTGGGGAATCAAGTGAAAATCAAACTGAAAGTGTAGCAAATCCAGAAGAAAAGTTGCCATCGGTTTCTACTTCAAAAATTTCTACGGGGCGTGAAAATGTTTACGGAAAATATTTTTCATTTATTAAGAAAGATAACGTTAAATTTGGAAATTGCCTCACTTACCAGAAAGAAAAACGAACAATGAAACACATAAAAATGACGGACTACAATACCAGTGGTTTAAAGAAGCACTTCTTGCCAGTCTTGCCATAAAACCTTATTTGAGGCGGAATTTTCGAAGAAATCACAACCTACCTCAATTCAAGGGCAGCAATCTATTCAAGATGCTTTCAGACAGGTACACATCAGAACAAAATTTGAATAGTATTTCTTAATTTTTTAACTATAATTATTAAGCACGATTAAGATAATATACCGGGTGTTCCAAACTAGCATAATTTCTCCATAATCCAGCCGGAGTTGAGGATACCGACTAATTTTTCAAATAAAAGTTGCATCAAATTAACTTCTGTATGTTCTAAAATTATTTTGGATTATACAGGTTGTACCGTCCGTTCTGAGCGTAGCCCAACTTAATTTTTTTAGATGGTACACCCCTGATATTGTTTTTTTTTTATTCCACGTTGAATTTTATTTCCAATTTGTTAATTATATGTATCTTGGGTCTAAATTTTTCCGTTAGGATTAGGAAGTTATTTGACATTTTTTATTTGACATTCTCAGAGCCTCCGAAAAATTAAATATCTTCAAAACGAAACCAGATAGGGAGATACGGTTTGCAGTGTTCGACTGATATTGAATTACTCTATATTTTTCGCTATAAATTTAGCATATTATGCTTCATCCCAAAATTTTCATTAACATTTAACATAATAAAGTTTAAAACTTGGATAACTTGATTTTCTTATATGGAATGGTAAGGAAGTTTATACATTACTAAAAGGAAATTGGGCATTAAAAAATAACTTTGAAATAAACATTATAGGATTCCATTTAAAAAATAAAGTTATGCTGTTTTGAACTTTTATAATTTGGACCTGTAATTGCCAATACCTACTCTATTTAATATTTTCGGGTTTTTAAAGCTACAGCTGCTAAATGGTTCACTATTTGAAATTTCCTACTTTTAGAAATCGCAGGAAAATGAGCCAAACAAAATTTTAAGTAAAGCTTCGTTGGATAAAATGATCGTCAATTGGATTTCCATTAAATACATGATAGCCATACTCAGGATTTTTTAAAATTTCTCAACAGTAATGTAGTTATGCCAAAGAAAGACTCTTTAAGAAATAAAGTTCTAAGTCAGTTTGAAAATATGCGAAGAAATCTCTGGATGATTTTACGAGCCAACCAATCAAAAATATCATTTACCATCGATGGATGGACTTCCATAGCAAATAAGTCTTTTTATGGGATCACGTCTCACTTTATTGATGATGACTGGCAGCTTCAATCACTAGTTTTAAATTTTGTAGCTTCGAATGGTAAACATACGGGTAAAGATATCGCTGAAATATTTTTTGAAACAATATGCAGCTTCCATATTGAAAATAAAGTCCAAGGCATAACCGTTGATAACGCTTCGTCAAATACTATGTTCATGAGAGAACTGGAACTTTTAATGGCAGAAAATAACATTTTATTTGACTCAAAAACCCATCATTTTAAATGCTTCGCCCATATTTTGAATTTGGGTGTACAGGACACACTAAAACTTTTAGTTTTGCGTGAGCTTACGAATTCGGATCCTGATAGCAGCGACGAAGAAGAAGAATCTGATATCAGCGAAGATGAAAACAAAAACTGCTTGACACGGTTGAGAAAAATATTTATAAAAATAAAACGCTCCGAACAGTGGCAAAACAAATTAAAAAGTTGCTGCGAAACAACAAATACAAAATATTTATCTCCAAATATTGACGTTTCCACGCGCTGGAATAGCGCATATGACATGATGAAAACTGGCTTGAAAGTGAAAAATGCTCTTAACGTTTTATGTGATAACAACGAACATTTAGCCGAATTAAGAATAAATGAAGACGAATGGATTTTGATAGATCAAGTCACAAAATTTCTCAAAAATTTTAAAACTGTTTCCACTGTTTTGGGTGGAGACAAGTATACAACACTGCCACTGCCAATTGTACTCTTCAACATGTTACTTGACTGTATTGAAAAGCAAGTCTTTGAATTAGATAAAAAGGAAAATAGGGGTGCAGTAGACGAATTGTTGATAATTGCATTTCAGTCAGGAAGAGATAAGATGCTCAAACATTACTCCAAAATTAATTGGATATACTGTGCATCGTTGATATTAGACCCTAGGCATAAAACTGAAACATTCGACATGTCATGGTGGGGTAAGGAAATGAAATCCGACGCTGACGCTCTAAATACTTTCCTCAACATTTTCAATAATGATTACAATAATTAAAAAAAAAATCCGACAGTAACGGCGAACATGAAGTAACTAATGACTCGGACGATAATTCTATTAACCTTGATCTGTACTATGGACGAAGTCAAACTTACAAGGGGGACGCAGAATTTCAAGCCTATACTGGTGCTCCACGAGCAGGAAAAGATACAGATATCTTATTGTGGTGGAAGCTCCACCAAAACACCTATCCAAATTTGGCGAAAATGGCTAAAGATTTATTCAGCATCACTGCAACATCAGTGCCGTCGGAAAGATTATTTTCCAAGGCATCGTTAGTTATTAGAAAGCATATGAATTCCTTAAATACAGACTCTGCAAAGAGTTTATTATGTCTCAATTAATGGTTAACATGTGATCTTTCCGAAAAAAATAAAGGTAGGTATAACATATAAAAATATACTTTCTCTCCATTAAAAATGTTTTTTCCTAGGGTAGGATGGTGGATGGAAACCAAAGGAAACAATTATTTTAAATCGGTTTTGAGTTAATGGCGGGCTTTGCATATTTTATTGTTTTGAGTTCTGGTTCTGGGATTTCAACATTTTATTATTATAGTTATTTCTGAGTTTAAGTTTACATACATATTTTATTTGTGTATTTTTTCATGTTTGCAATAAAAATCCTAATTTCAACTCTTATATTTTTTTGTCTTCCATGCAAAAATGATACGAGAGTCTCGGTTTACCGAGACCGAGACGATACCGAGAGTAGTCTCGGTATCGTCAGAAGCACTACTTATAAAATTGCGCATGAATTGAAATTTACACTTTCAGAATTTAAAACAATGAAAACAAACAAATTAAGAAACAAACAAATGAACAAACAATAATAGAAGAAGTGGTACTGGACCGTTCGACCAACTACTCCTCGGGCAAATACCCCGCCAGGCATTGAATTATAGAAATAAATCCAGATTTTATGTACTACTGCTTGGAACATCCTTAGATCTCTACGTACTTTCCTGCTCAACTAGCAGTTAGTAAGTATGTACTGCAGCAAAATGTAAATTTGGAATGTTCTAAAATGTTTCTGGGTTAAACTATTGCAATATGACAATAATATTCTACTAATGATTAAGCCCTATACGATTTCTAGATATGCACGTGTCTAAACATGCGCTATTTGCGGCAGTGATACTGAAAATTTACAATCGAATGGGCGAAACGGGGATTCCGAAAGTCCAAAATGTATTTTGGTGGTCGACGAACAAATTTTAGACATTGAGGAAGAAAATCTATGGATAATTTACGTCTACATGAACAGTAGGATGGAGGAACATTTGCATTAGTGGGAGAAAGTTCGGTAATTTCCCAGAGAAGTTTATTTGAATAACAAAATTTATGTTTAGTCGTGATTACTTATGATCAAGAATTCACATATAAATTTTTCTTCTGAAATAGAAACAATAAATCACATTGTCAATTTTAACTTTCGGTCATTGACCTTTTTAATATTTATTATAATATTTACTTGGGGCACTGAATCTAGCAGTAATCATCAAAAGAACTTGTTTTCACATTGAAGACTGCATGAACCTTCCTTTTACTGAAAAAGCAAAATTTGTGTTTATGTGAACGTTCGAGGCATGTAAACATAATTTACATCTTTTCGTGGAATGTTATTAGTATTTATTCGTTTAAATTTTATTCATTTTGATCAAAAGATTTCAGTGCTTCAATATAATCCGCAAAGCAAACAAGAACCGTTTTGATGTTAATTTTTGTTTTTGTTGGTCTGCTTTAGTATAGTGTATGTTTCAAACGGAATTGTAAATAGGGCGCTTACGAATTTGATATTTACATTTATAGATTTACACTAGTAACTGTACACATACACAATAGTATAAAATGGAACCGGGGGCCGATAATTGCCAGCATTTAGCATTATAAGTAACGAAGGTCATTATTTGCAGTTTCTAATTTCAATAAATAAAAACCAAAGACATTTTATACTAATAGACACCAAGATCCCATGTATTCGGTATGTGTACTTTATTCCCAACATAAAAGACGTGCCCTTTTCTCTCCCTCTGTTTCTACCTAATTTTGTCGTGTTTTGACAAAAAGTCAAAATGATTTTTTGGGGTAGCGCGCTTATTAAAGTGCATGAAATTTAAACGTCAAATCAACTTATCATCTGAATTTATTAAACTTATCAATAGTAGCTATTCAAGTTTTGCTTAGGAATTTCTGTTACATAATAAGAATTTACTTTAACAGCTACTTGACTAACGAAACTTCACATACATATTTTGAAATATTCCGAAGATTATTTTCTCTTGCTTGCTCGATGGTCACTCTTCTAAAAGATTATTTTTTTTCGTAGGTATCTAATTTGGTAACTAACACTGACAACTCGAAAACTTGTGAAATCAAGGTTACCCAGGTAATGTCAGATTTTACTTTTGGTCTTAAAACAGATGAAAATCGATTTTTGCGTGTTCCAAACTAACACGGAAATAGTATATTATACACGAGTTTATAATGAATGCTATTATTACCGAGGATGAAGTTTACAACACGAGCGAGTGAAACGAGCGAGTTTTGTAATCATCCGAGGTAATAATAGCATCATTATAACGAGTTGTATACTATACTTTGTCCACGACTATCAAAACAGATTCCCAGAAAGAATTTACCTTCATTTCCCTTCTCCAGTGTAAGAAAGATTCATACATACGCTCTCAGGTATAATTTTCTTGGTTTTTTGGGCAATGAATCTAATGAGGCAAGTTCTGCAGCTTCTTTTATTGCTGGTGCTGTTAAAGAAACCTCGTTTTCACTCTCACTATACTACTCATTATATTTTCTTTTTTAGAATATGCATTTCAAATTAAAAGTAAACCATGCTGATTTGACGTTTCAATTTGAACTGACACATCGCGATCGCGGCCTACTAAATAAATGTAAAAAAGGGTCAAAGCGATGTTCCTATTGGTGTAGTGAATAATATTCATTAATCACTGCAGTGATTAATGTATCTAATTATGATTGAAGAAACACAAGTATAAAGAGTATATTATAAGATAGTCGTGGACAAATATTTTTATGCACAACCGGGCGCAGCAGGCCACTTTAAATGCTTTGTTTCAGGGCTTAAAGTGTCATTTTATTATTGACAGCTACTATATTGCGGGCCGTAAAGTACTAATCTAGTTTTTACTCTATTGTGAAAAGATGACAAACTTTGTTTTAATTCTTAAATAATAGGGTGGCAGTGCAAGAACTGAAATCTTCATCACTTTCCATTGTGAAATAGTTAAAACACTTCAAAAGTTATTTTGTATGTAACATTACTTAGGTTAGCGTAGGTAAACGATTACATAAATTTACAATATGGCTGTCGTTGTTTACGGCGTTTCTATGGTTATTTGAATGAATTCTTAGTTGGGAATAAAGTCAAGTAGCTATCTGTCAGTGTGACTTTATTTTTATGCAACGCAAAAATCTATCAAAAATAATTCTTATGTAGTATTTGCAAGAAGTAAGATGACCGGTTGTGCATAAAATTTTGTACGCACCTCGGGCACAACTAGCGTGTTTGTGCCTGTTTGTGCCCTCGGTGCATAAATAACTATTATGTCGCACGCATGTTTTAAGTGATATTAAAGTGTATCTTGGTATCTATAGAAATAGAACGTCTTTGATAAAAGCATACATTATTTGTTTCCAAGCGACGGACGTACGCATGAGTGATTCGATTCATCTAATTTCCATTGGCCAGTAGTGTGCAGCAAACATGAAATAACAATTTTCCGTCGTTACAAGCGAAAGAACGAATGTTGCCCGCCGCAAACATCTATCTTTCACTCTCTTTTTAGTTTCCATTTGGTCTATTCCTTAGAAGATGTCCCCCACGCGACATCTGCAAATGTCAGTTACGCATAACTATCGACTAGAAGCGTGTGTGCAGAAAGGAGACTGTTCAAAAATTCAACTCTGCTGCGGCGCGAGGTGTGGCAATTAGCATAATATGAACAAGGGCGAGCACAAAAATGTAAGCTGAGACTTATCAAGTCTGACAAATAATGTCAACCTTTGAATATGTCGTAATAGTATATTGTTTTATAAGGAGGAAAAGTGTCATTTTTAGCGATGATCAGTCCTCGTTACCCGCGAAAGCGTTCCTATCGTTTTTCGATCGAGTCAAAATGAGCTCGTGACGCACATTTAACAGAAGCTTTGGGTAGTCTTCCAAGAATCCCAGCAGGATTCTTCCCGGGATGCACACGTTAAAGTTACCGTTCGCGTCGATAAAGTGGCTCGATGAGACTCCTGTATTCGTCCAGCCGGCATTCTCCAGGGCACGTACCTCGCCCTCATTCAGAGAAACTACACCCTTCAGTGTGCTCGTGATGCCCACGTTTTTTGTTCGATCCACCTCCACCCCGTTTATTCCATAGCGGACGTCGTCAAAGATGAAACTGAGGGCGTTATTTGTTAAAGCCGCATTTCTGCCTCCTGCACCCGTGATGAACCTGCCCTCTATGTAGATGCAGCCTAGATGCGGCAGTACGTAAACGTCTTGTTGGTGGATTGGTATGCGAATTTCGTCATTGGCGTTGACACGAACGGCTGATGTACGTGCACCTCGACACGGCGTGCTGACTCATCCACAGCAGCACCGTCCAGAACACGAAACGTGTCTACGTTTATGTGTGTCATTATTCAAATGCGGTTCACTTGTTGAAGCACAAGTAGTACTGACAGCACCGTGAATTTGCTTGCTTAAATACTCACCATATAACCGCGCGCATGCGCAGTCTGCAACGACCTTGATGAGGACATACAGACAGACGGACGGACGGACGGACATACATACATACAGACAGACAGACAGACAGACAACTGATAAGAATTCTGAAGTAGGAGAATAACTATAGATTCCTATTTGTCTCATCGAGCTGGTTAATTTGATACCCTACATGACCGAAGTGGGCGGGGCAAGGAACGTGGCCGGGGGGCGCGGTCAGTGGGTGACCACCCCTAAAACCCAACTCTAAAACCACCCCTAAAACCACTCATAAAACCACCTTTAAAAACCACCCCTAAAAACCGGCCCCAAAAACCGCCCCTAAAACCACCCCTAAAACTACCTCCCACACCACCCCTAAAACTACCCACAAAAATCACCTCTAAAAACCACCCCAATATTCCGGTACCTCTCGTCCAGTCCTTTACTTTGATACCCCACATGACATAGTTTTTACGTAGGGATTAGCCTAGATTTAGACTACTGTTTTCAAATAAATAGCGATGTAGGATGTTCTACTACCGAGAACTAAGATGTTTGCATATCAATAACTATAAATGGTCTCTAAGATTCTACATGCGTTGTATATTACCGACAAATTACTTTCCAGTAAGTGTAACAGAAATCTACATGTGTTCTATATTACCGACACTCAATTAGTACTTGCAGTACTCACCAAATGGTTCCCACACGTGTCCGAAACACATTAAGATAACAAGTAATTTCAAGACATAGTAAGTATGAAAATAAACAAACTGAAGAATGCTCTAGAATGTTATTTTATTGTAGTAATACAAACAAACAAACGGGTCACCTTGTAGTGTCTGCAACGTATTAAGTGCATATTATGCAGAACGTTGGAGCAATCCCAAACAGACATATCCTGTCGACAAGTTGAAAGGTTTTTTCCCATAATAGAAACAATTATAACATCTCATATCGGCGGTGAACGTGCTTTTTTCTTTGATATCAATATTTATTTAGTATAAACAATTGCAAACGTTGGAATTTCCAAGAAAAAAAAACATTAATTCTGTAACTTCTGTTTACAATCATAAGTATATATGGATGATTTGAAAGACGGGCATGTGGGTCGCCGATTAGCTCAGTGGGTTGGAGCGAGGGCTCCGGTGCGCGGGGACCCGGTTCGACTCCCGGACGGCGGCGGAAAATTTTGCGACGTCTAACACTTCTGCGTACTATTGCATTGCATCCCAGAACGTTTGCGAAAACCCCGGCGCAGGCGCCTGGGCCACATCCAAAGGCATCTAGCACTAGTTGAACCTTACCACCCACAACAATTCTGGTTGGATGCTGCCCACAACCACTCTCATTGGCTGCTGCCCCGCCCACCCTCATTGCCTGTGGCGTACAGTTTAACGATGGCGCCATCTTGACGCCATCAGCCGAAGAAGTGGCCATGTCTTCAGCAACGATATCTTCAACAGCCTCTGGTGTCTTTCAAGGTCATTGCCGAAGAAGTGGATGATCTTCAAGGACTCCTTCAACAGCCTCTGGTGTCTTTCAAGGTCATTGCCGAAGAAGTGGATGGCACCTGGAGAACTGGATGGCCTGATCTCGTTCTCTCATTTTTCTACTACTTACGTTACTTGACAAAATTAATACCGACTATTTCCACCTCGCGCTCCAATGGCAGCCTGCATATGCCTATATACATATAGGCATGAACTGCCTGTATTATGGTCCTAATTTCGCCCGGATCAATTTGGTCCCGTCCTACTTCAAGCGCTGCAGGAAGGTGTACCAATCTGCTTGGACGTGGAACACGAGCTTGAATTCGTCTAACTAACCTGTCTGGTCAGGATTGCTGGATGGCCAATTCATACGCACCATGCCAACTTTATTCAGATACTCACTGGTGATTCTAACACGGTGCGGGCGGGCGCTATTATCCACAAAAATAAAATCAGTACCTATGAATGGTGCAAATAGAATCACATGGTCTTCAAGAATGACGTTTTTGTACCTCCCTGTTTTCATACTACATCCATTAACCACCACTAGCTCCGCGCGAACATAACTGCTTATACCACCCCAGACCATAATAGAGCCCCATTGTAGCTGGTTCTTTCAACGATATTTGCACTAGGATAATTGCACTTCAAACTCTCCCGCCACCATCTACAGATTTTAAACATAATCTTGATTCGTCTGAGGACAGGGCGTTGCTCAGGTTGCGAGATTCCAGTGTTCATGATCTCGAGCGGAAGTTAGCTCTACCAACAGCAGTGGACATAATGTTGATCTTCTTGATATCAGCAACCTCCTTTTAGCCGTTATCGAATTGTCCACGTGCTGACATGCACATTCCTCCTTCTAGCCGATTTGCTGCCTCAACCGAAATCCGAAACTTATCACGTAATATTGCAGAGATCAAAAATCGTTCTGATGTCGCTCTTCTTCGGCAGATTCCAGTCTTCTTTTATAGGTACCAGTTTCATTGAAACGTTGGGTGGCCCTTTCAGCTGCTGCATCCGTTGGGGATAAGGCCATTTTCCTCAATCAGAACTAATGCAAACTAATCATTTAATTGAATTTCAATGCGTGAACGTGCCTGAATATCAAGCATATATTGAAGAAATGATCCGTCTTATGGAACAAAAATATGCCAATAAAACACTTACTATCCAATTTTCAGCCACACTAAAATTTTCTCAAGGTTATTGCTGTTCTAGACCTAAAATTCCTGGACTATAATATCAGCTTCCTAGTATTGTTTCCAATATTGTGTCTTATTGTTTGCATGTATTTTACCTCAAATCCACCAATATAAAAATTCTTCTATTAGACGTCTGAAAAATGAAGTGCTGGAAGAGCAGATCCCTATTATGAAAACATTATAATTTACTTATTTCTAGCGCTCGATAAAATTGTATACGGAAAACGGATACATTTACACCTACATACTATGTTTCTAAAAGATCTTATAAATAAAACATCCGTTGAGCTGTGTTCATAGGTGCAATTTGTTTTCCTTGTTCGCATTCATCCTTCCATGTATTCTCAGAAATATATTTACATTTATTATGCAAACAGAACTTGCAAAGATATTTTTATTAGGCACATTTGAATATAAGTAAATTACAGATTGTGTATAGTAGAGCAAACATAACAAATATATCAGCAATAGGTTCAGCATAATAATAGATTTAATGATCACCTGATTATAACTCTGAACTACAGAAAATCGTGCTCTTCCACGGTTTCTTGATTTTGAATAAACTTGATGAATATTAAATAAATGTGAGGAGGTATATGCTCCTACCGTCTTTATTATTATCAGACTGGAAAGCAATGATTCGCTTCTTAACAAAGAGGGTATCTCGGGTGGAAAACTTCAATATTAAAAGCATTGTGCGGGAAAATGTTTTTTTCCACTTAACTAGCATCTCCAACCTTCTCAGGGTGTATTTATGGCTAT
Organism: Xestobium rufovillosum; assembly: GCA_963966045.1. Classification (NCBI taxonomy): domain Eukaryota; kingdom Metazoa; phylum Arthropoda; class Insecta; order Coleoptera; family Ptinidae; genus Xestobium; species Xestobium rufovillosum. Next base: position 2,813,545 of record OZ014493.1, read on the forward strand.
ACGAAAATTTTCATTTGGGACAAAAATTTCCCATCATTCGCAGAGAAAACGATAGAAAAATTTATATTATATGTAATTTAAACTAATACATTCCAGTAAGAGTTAGCTTTCAGTTATGGAAAATTTTATTTTTATTAAAAAATTACCTACATAAGAGATTTGGAGAAAAACAATTATTTGTGCAGTAAATGTGGTTTACTGAAAACTTTAAATAATTTAATACTAAAGCATAAAGCAACCAAACTCAGAATTTATTTATTTATTCTTAGAAATACCTACAAATTAATAATACTCGATTACTCTTAAATTTGATTTTTCACTACAAGCACGGGGATCGGTATTGCACAAGGTTTTAAAGTAGGATCTGGCAATCGTGCCCCACCATTCGAAGAATTGAAATAAAAAACGGTATTATTTAGAACATGTTTATTAAAGTAATTAGTCTTAACCTCCAACTCAATTTGCATAACAAAAACTAGAAAAATCTTCTAAAATGTAATTGAAACAGCTGAAATCAACAATTTCTTAAAATCTAGGGTGGGGCACATTTCACGAATACATCAGTCTTATGTGCCCCAGTAAAACCTCTCATTTTCTTGTCTTTTTTCCTTTTCCCTTTCCTTTATTTTTGCAACCGCATTTGTTGCATTTCTCTGAAAAGTTTGTGCAATCTTCATGTAACCAGCCAGAACACTGCAAACACTGAATCCAGTAACTTTTCTTTTTCGTATGGTAGTAAGACTCGTGACATTCTACAAAAGTGTCATCGTTTTCATCGGAACATTCTTCACTAGATTCGTTGAGCTGTAACTCTTCTTCACTTTCCGAAATATAATAATTAAATAAGAAATTAAAAAAAAATAATAATTTAAAAATAATTAACAGATGGGGCACATTACCCAAAACAAATCAGGGCACATTAGCCAATGTTCAGTGTAATGTGCCCCACTTGAATACGACAAAAAAGTTCACCAAAAATGGAACGCAATTGTAGGATTACAAAAGTCAAAAGAGGTTAGATTTGGAATTAAACTTTAAAAAAGTAAAAAAAATATGAAGAAAATTCTTTAACTTCATGTAAAAAAACAGATACAAAACAAATTCACACTGTCGTACATACCTTTTAATCACTTTTTCTCGCTTAAAACAAATAAAAACCGGCACTGTGTTATTTACATCGCAGCCATACTTGTGTCGCCGACACGTTCGGATCAAATTGGCGCCAAATTCAAAATGCATCTGTTAGTGTCGCGAGTGGGGCACGTTATCGACTGGGGCACGTTTGCCTGATCTACCCTAGGTATACGTAAAGTAGGTACTTAGTTCCACTTTTATATTGTCTGACGACAATGTACAGCAAGTTGAAGGTGTTTAATTTTAAAGTATTAACCTAAATAATAATACACGGTGAAACATATCGACGGCGCTACGACAAAAAGGCGTAAGCGACAAAAATCTGAAAATGAGGTTATTTTAGCAAACGAGTGGTAAGAGACGTGCCTTTCGGCTAATACTACGGTTGAATCCACCAAAAATTCGAGAGTTGTGAAAATTTGAGTTCAAGTGGCGTAAGCGACGATTTCAGTTGTAATAAAGTGAGGTTATAAAAGTAGTAACCGCTAAGATCTCACAGTGGTCGTAACGCCGCGCCGTCGATATACACTGCTCAAAATTGTCAAAGAAACACAGATAATTTTCATTGCATTCCCCTGAATGGGTCGCTATTGATTTTAATAACCAAGAATGATCGAGAGCATATTATTTAACTTGAAAAACTAAGTGAATGCCCAAGATTTTATGTGTTTATCTTTTACCGTTCTTCAACCTACAGAAAAAACTCATTCATCTAAATCCCTTTAAGGACTTGTAACTTCTCAATGCTGCGTTTCAGGCCAAATGTTTAAACAAACTTATTATGATGAGCACTGCGCGCTGCAGAAATTTTCGACTGTATTTTTTAACACCGTGTATGTATTGGGTACTTTGTGATAATCTCTACCATGTAACAAAATGTGAAATTTCATTGTGAAACGAAAATGAATTTTTTTCACCTGTTTATGAAATCTTTGACCTTTTCAAAACATCAAAACATAATATGTATATATTCTAGTGGAAGTTAAGTTGATATTTTTTTGCGTTTTCTAGTATATAAATTGAACTTATTGATCTAATTTTGATAAATTCTTTGTCGTTTTGTCCTCCCTGAAAACAGTTTGTGTATAAGAATCTCACATGGTCAGTTGAGGGTTTTAATATACAAAAATTTTGCAATACTGTTTTATTGGAACCTACATAAATATAAGCAAATCTGATCGTTGAAGGTTTTTAAATTTTTTATCACCTAGAAAAGCACACTTGTTGCCAACAACTGCACACTGTTTATTAAGAAACTTAATATTGAACAGTACTTAATAATCGAAACTGTAGTTAAAGAAAGAGTTTCAAAAAAATTCGTTGACATAAAGCAATTAAAGCAAATACCAAAAACATAATTTGAATTTTCATTTTCTACAATAAATTTCTATTTATGGCCGCAGTTGTAAAATGTCTAAAATATAAACACCTGTTTTAAAATAACCTAATTCATATTACACATGTACTGGAATCGCACATGTATTTTTGGAAAATTTTATTATGTGCGTAAACCGTCAGATCAAAATTGTTGACATATATATTAGGATGGTAGTAAGAAGTACCGCAGTGACTTTGAAATTGAAAGCCGCCGAAGCAGTAAAATTAAAGTCAACAAATAAAAATTCCCTGATTATTCAACGGAAATTTAAAATCGATTCCAAAAATAATGATCTAGTAACTTCGACGTGTTTGCTACGATTCAGTCAGAGATTTAACTGAAAACATGTTCTTTTGTTTCAGGTAAAATGGAAGCGTAAAACTACGCTTAAAACATCTGTAGCTGTCAGTGCCATAAAATAAGGATCAACGAATGGACCAGTAAGTATTTTTAATTACACTAAAATAATTTACAACGAAAACTACGAACTGCATAAGTCAGCACGAAAAAACCAAAAAGGAAACTATCAAAGAAATGACAAATTTTCTGTATGAGCTTCTCTTAATGATAACAATACTGACCGCTGTGTGTTGAAATTATAACTCAATGCAAGAGTCGTAGAAAAGTCTAGGTGGGCCTAGTTTGTTATTGCATTCAAAAATTTCTGACATATTGTAGATTGTTTTTTGACGTGACCTAAAACTAATGAAATATTAAATATTTTTGGTTTCAGCCAATTATTATAGTGATTATTTTTTTCATCGTCAAATTGGCTAATTGAAACATTTCATTTGGTTCCCGTGGCGTGTATTATTTCGGTTATTTTTTGACGTTTCTATTTTCCAATAGATGAACAGTATTTTTGATCACGCGTTTAACTCTGACCAATTAAATCATTATTATAGTGAGGATTTTTTACCTAACTTGTCCCAGCGGGAATTTTTTTTAGTATTTTGTTTTTGTTGATAAAACGACTTGTTTTCTGGTTTTGACATATGTCATATGTTTTAATCGCAAATTGTGACACTGAAAGAATAATATTGAAGAGATGTTTCACATTTGAACGTCAAAAAATAACCTTTCGAATACCACACGACAGTAAGAATAACTTGGAAAATAATTCTCCACATTTTACTCAAACTTGTCGCCATTCGGCAATAGCCACTCGAGCCCTACGAGCTCTCGTGTCTATTGCCTGGCGACAAGTTTTCGAAAATCCGTCGAATTATTTTCAAGTTATTCTCACTCTCTTGTGATATTACGTACGGTTATTTTTTGCCGTTTCTATTTTCCAATAAATGAACAGTATTTTTGATCACGCGTTTAATTCTGACCAATTAAATCATTATTATAGTGAGAATTTTTTACCTAACTTATCCCAGCGGGAATTTTTTTTAGTATTTTGTTTTTGTTGATAAAACGACTTGTTTTCTGGTTTTGACATATTGTCTTATATGTTTTAATCGCAAATTGTGACATTGAAAGAATAATATTGACAGTTGTTTCATATTTGAACGTCAAAAAATAACCTTTCGAATACCACACGACAGTAAGAATAACTTGGAAAATAATTCTCCACATTTTACTCAAACTTGTCGCCATTCGGCAATAGCCACTCGAGCCCTACGGGCTCTCGTGTCTATCGCCTGGCGACAAGTTTTCGAAAATCTGTCGAATTATTTTCAAGTAATTCTCACTCTCTTGTGATATTACCTACGGTAATTTTTTTCGATAATTTTGCTTGTTGATAAGTTGCCATAGTTGCGAATTTGTAGGTGCATTTATAATGTATAATCTAGTTACTTTAGTACCTGCCAAACGTCAAATATTCCCAACACCTTTCTTTGTATATGAATTAATTGAAATAAAATTCGTTTTGAACTACGTTGCTTCGATCCAAAAAATAATCTTGTTGAATACAATTCGTGGTCTGGAATTTTTAGGTAATTTTACTCAAGCTGTTGCTTTTACTAACCACTCGTGTAAATTTGACAGAAGAGCACTCGCGCAAGCGCTCGTGATCTTTTAACTGTCAAATTTACATTCGTGGTTACCAAGCAAAATAACAGCTTTCGTAAAATTTCCGACAATTCCAGACCACTTATTATATGTATTAATACAGAGAATACGATTTTGTGACCATATTCTGTAGTTCTTTTGTCTTGATTGACAAATGTCAATTTCATATTACATACATGTCAAACATAAACTGGAAACATGTGTGAAAATGAAAAAATTACCTCTGTCTCAAACTCAGAAAATGTAGTTTTTATAGTTCCATTAAAAGTTTTGGCCAAGAAATAATCCTCTCAAATATGACTCAAGAGTTCTATAAATATGTAGAAAATAACTCTCCAGTTTTACTTCTCAAGCTCGTTGCCATTCGAGACATAAACTAGACACTATATAGACGTTTAACGTACATGCAATGACGTTTAAAGGAAAAGTAATTCAACTTACGAACTAGAGATGCCAGTGTATACTCTTTGCATTTAATCGAGTCGCCGCTGGGTGACACATAAAACACAAAAATGTCAAATCATTGTCAAATTGTCCACTAGCTGCTCACTCGATCTGAAAATTGAACACACTGTTCTAAAATAAAAAAGTATGCGGGGTATGTATTTGTGCCGTAACATGGCAACATAACAAACACAAAATTTAATGTCAAACGTCTTTGAATTTAAATAATTGTAGTTTGATTAGGCGTTATAAGTTATTTTCTTACATTCTTCTTGGACAAGTTGTTTAACATGGACATAACAGATAAGGTGACAGATTTGGATACTATCCTTTGCGTTTTGTGTACGTTTCATAAAATTATCTTGGGACTTATTTTTAACATTCATTGTGCTCTGGATTCTTCACAGTGGCGAATTCATTTTTCAAGGAAGGGTCTTTGAATTTGTTAGTAAGTGTGTTGTGGATAGTAAATACTACCATATTTTACCAATACATATTATGTGAGTAATTTTTTATTTAATAATATAATGATATTTTAAAATTCATGTATATCCATTATTGATGTATCTGATTCTGTTTAAACATCGCCTCCTTCACACAATAAAATATGTCACACATCATTTGTTACATTTTTTAAAACGATTTTAAACGTCAAAAGTAAGTAAACTTCAAAAGAGAAATATTCAAAATTCCCGCTTTCCGCCCCTAATTCTACTTCCAAACATCAGAGGCGCTGTTAGCAGTTCAAAAATAATATATGTGCGTTGTCTATCTGTACTGTTTAATTTGTGATTCGAGAATACACCCTCCAACCATTCGGCCTGTTGCGACTATTGCCTGGCAACGAATTTTCGGCAAACTGTCGAATTATGTATTTATTCTTAAGGCCTCGCCACATAGGCCATGCTATGCTATGCTAATGTAAAACACAGAAGTAGAGACAATGGATTTCAAATGGAAGTGTCCACATTGTTCATGTTTAAAGTAATTTACATAGCAACGAAGTCGACTTCTATGCTGATTCTATGAATACGTTTCTATGGAAATAAAATAGTAATTGGAGTAAAATGAACCCCAAGGCAACGTTGTGAACATCATCCATTATTTAAATTTATTAATATTGAGAGCTGGCAATTGACAAAAATAAGCTCTATGCCGTGCCATGCCATGCTAAATTAAATTAAATTTAGCATGGCATGGCACAGAGCTGTCCACATAGGACATGCTATGTAATGTGGGTAACCATAGTTATTTGTTTGAAAACGTATTTTTGTCAATTGGCAGCTGTCAATATTCATAAATTTAAATAATGGATGATCTTCATAACGTTGCGTTGGGGTTCATTTTACTCCAACTTATCTTATTATTATTTCCATGGAAACGTATCCATAGAAATAGCATAGAAGTCGACTTCGTTGCTATGTAAATTACTTTGTCCACGACTATCTTACAACATACTCTTTATACTTGTGTTTCTTCAATCAAAATTACATACATTATTCACTGCAGTGATTAATGAATATTATTCACTAAACCAATAGGAACATGACCCTTTTTTACGTTTATTTAGTAGGCCGCGATCGCGATGTGTTAGTTCAAATTGAAACGTCAAATCAGCATGGTTACAATACTCGCTCGCTTCGCTCGCTCGTGTTGTAAACTTCATCCTCGGTAATAATAGCATTCATTATAAACTCGTGTATAATATACTATTAAACATGAACAATGTGGACACGTCCATTTGAATTCCATTGTCTCTACTTCTGTTTTTTACATTGGCATAGCATAGCATGGCCTATGTGGCGAGGCCTTTACTCTCTCTAATTATTCAGCACTATTCTAATTAGACCAATTCCCTATTTCTCTAAATCGGACTAATCACAGAAAACTGTATCTGATAATATCCCATGCTGCAGTGCTATCGTTAGAAAATATTTGACACAATCTAGGTGGCTGTTTTTGGCATTTACGAAAAAATATTTTTCTTCAAACGTATTAAAATATGTATGTACAGTTTGATCAACGGATCTTTGATCGCGGCAACACAAGCAGATCGGTATGAATCGAATCAATGCTTCCGATGTATGATAAAAAATTAAACGAAACATAAATAACAACAATCGAAATTTATCATTTATTGAAGAAATATCCATTTTTAAGACTTACATGACTATAATTTCGCAATTAAACACAAATTCAGTATGCAAGCGATCAATAAAGCTTCTACTAACTTTGAAAAAATAACAATCTTGAAACTGACGACACCACTGACAGTAAGAGCAAGTGACAGCTGCGCCCTACGCACTCTGGTTATTGGTATCCCGATGAATCGAGCATGATGCGCGGGGATCGTAGATTGATTCATTTTTTGTGAAAGACGTATATACATCAAATTTGCGGTATCCTGTTTTGTGTATTAGGACGGAATCAGTGGTACTGGACCGTTAGAACAACTACTCCTCGGATAAATACCCCGCCAGGCATTGAATTACAGAACAAAATCCAGATTTATCGTACTACGAGACGTCACAGAATGCTATCCCACCTAAGGTGGCTTTGAAGCAATCATAATGGGTCTCCATCTCTCCATGTACGTGCGTGCTTTTTAAGCAGGTCTTTGTTTAAATATTGCATGTTTTGAATGTGTATGGAAAACCGCAGACCAACTGGTTTCGTCCGACTGGGACTCATCAGTACGGTTTTCCGTACACATTCAAAACATGCAATATTAAAACAACGACCTGCTTAAAAATGTGTTTTAACATTTTTGTGTTTTGTACTTTTCGCGTAAAACTATAATCATTAACATAAGTCTTTTTCACCGCGCGGTTAATATTAATATTAATTATACTTCTTTACTCCGTCAGCCTAGAGCACAATGGTAGTTTTGCATGTTAATGAAAAACGGCGCACTAATGTTGAAAGCAAATTCGAAACTCCTACCCGTCCAAAGGTAGCTGAGACGACTCATTCTTGCATTTAGTGCGAAGCGGTGCAGTGTTCTAATTTTTAGGAAACTGATTTGTTTTTCGTTTCTACTATGAGCAGTGATTCGGATGTGCCCCGTAGAAGGCGGAGAAAGAGATCTTCGTCAGGATTGAGAGAAATCAAAGGAAATTGAGAAAAATCCAGAATCTTATTCGGGATTACGACGATTCGGTTTCCGATGGTGAGCGCTTTTCCTTCGTCACATGCAAGTTGTTTCCAGATATTCGTCATGCCTTTGTGTGTTTGTTCAGTTTTTGCCCACATTCCGATTCATGCTTGTGATAGCGTTTTTCGATACCGTTACTCATGACCTTCAATTTTTCGAGTTCTCTGCGATTTTTAATAATATGTTTGTTTATAGAGATTTTTTGTTTCCTTCGGCACATAGATTGATCTTAACACATAGTCGTCTATGACAATAATTATTGCTTTAATAGCGTATTCCGTTACATAGGGTGGTCTTTACATATAGGCCCCTATGAGGAACAATTCTTAAATATACAGGGTGTACTTTAAACAGGGTCCCCAGTATAATTTGTACGTATAGATACATATCATTACATAGGTGAACTTAACACATAGTCTCCTATAATAATATTATCGCTTGTTGGTTATACAGAGTGTACTTTAAACGGGGTCTCCTGTATAACTAGCATCCCTTCGACTCAGCGTGCGTTCGGGTCCCCGTTCACCGTTATTATTTATAGCAGCCAGCAATCCGAGCAATGTTCTTCGGGAGGACCTCCTTCTTGAGGCCCATTCCCACCGAGGTCCGACCTCTCTGATCGCCCGGTTGCCGCACGTCCTAAATTAAGCTCCATTTTGGGTACTGACCCATCGGCAGCTATTCCTGGAGGGATTCCTATCTGCAACGAGTTGGTGTCTCGATGGTCTGCTTACGTAACGTCGGGACTTGACAAGCCCACCAAGGAGAAATTATTCGAACATTGGTCCATTCCTCAGAACTGTGCTATCCTCAACGCTCCTTCATTAAACCCTGAAATTCGACTCCTTCTGTCAGATGTAGAGCAAAAAGCCGATTCGTTCCTGGCTTATACGCATCAGGAAGGTATAGGACGTGGATTGAGTGCTATGGGGGTTGCCTTAAATAATCTTTTAAATGATAACGATCCTAGTAGGGATTTTAAGGCACAGGTGCTACCATGTTTAGTTGATGCAGTAAAATTATTTTCTCAGAGCCATCACTTGCTTTCTCTTCACCGTCGCCACCAAGCTTATCCCAAGCTGAATCAATCCATGCAAAAGGTTGCGAAGGAGAATAAAATTGATAGCCTTCTTTTCGGAGCTGATCTAGCTGAACGGTGCAAATCAGTTCAAGTCCTTAAGAAATCAAGATTGGAATTAAAGGCCCAAAGACAGCCTCCGAGAGCGAAATTCAGAGGTCCTGTCCAACAGGACAGAAAATCCTTCAGATCTTACCATCAGATCAGGAACAATCAGCCCCGACCCTTCAAGAGACGCAATGCACAGTCTATGCAGAATCGTCCTCACTATCAACAATAACGGTAAGACATTCCCAGGCAGGCAGACTTCATTGGTTTGCCAATAAATGGAAGTCTCTTACTAATGATCCATTTGTATTGCAATGTGCAGAAAGGCTATTAATAATCCCATTCCAGTCTAAACCGGTACAATATCATATCCCTAAGGTTAAGAAACTCTCTGCAGTTGAGAGTCGAAATTACAGTAGGCCATTGACAATCTCATTCAAATTGGAGCAATTTCAGAGTGCTCCAGTAAAAAAGACGAATTTTTGTCGTCTTATTTTCTTGTATCTAAACCTAACGGAGGGTTCAGATTTGTTTTAAACTTAAAGAAACTTAACTCTTTCATTTCTGCCCCTCACTTCAAACTGGATGATTATAGAACAGTTAAGAATTTAATTTTACCTGGTTGTTATTTCGCTTCTATTGATCTTAAAGATACTTTCTTCACAGTTCCTGTAACTGCCAGACATAGAAAATTATTACGAATTTATTGACTGCCTTTTGGATTATCTCTGTCGCCATTTGTTTTCACTAATATATTGAAACCTGTTGGACAGTTTCTTCGATCTAAAGGTTTTACTTTTGTAAATTATTTAGATGATTTCCTTCTTATCGGAATTAATAAGAAAGAGTGCTATAGACTTATGTACGTTTCTTTAGACCTATTACAGTCTTTAGGGTTTACTATCAATTTTATTAAAAGTGACCTAGTCCCTAGTCGCAGGCAAAAGTATCTAGGTTTCATGTTTGGCAGTGCCGCAATGTCTATTAGCCTACCACAAGATAAATCACTTAGAGCCGTTGAAAAGGTACAACAGTTTCAGTCCCTATCGCGCTGTAAAATTAGAGCTTTCGCTCATCTAATAGGATTCCTTATATCTATTTGCCCGACTTTAAAGTATGGTTACGTGTATGCTAAATTACTAGAAAGAGAGAAATATTTAGCTCTCTAGAAGCATAAGGCAATTTTGTTAAGAAAATGTCAATTTCATCTAAAATTAAGGACGTCCTTTCGTGGTGGACTTTTGCCATACCTTCTGCAGGAAAATCAATTCTGCCCGAATCTTTCGAATTAGAATTATTTTCGGATGCTTCAAATTCGGGTTGGGGAATCTCTTGTGGTCCTGAAAAATCTCATGGTTTTTGGTGCCGGGATGAATTGAACCACCACATTAACTACCTAGAATTAAAAGCGGCTTTTATAGGCCTTAAGTGTTTTGCTCATGACCAACATCATTCCAATATTCTACTCAGAATTGATAATAATACTGCCATAGCTTATATTAATCAAATGGGCGGGGTACGATATCCCGGTCTAGTGAGTTTGGCTACAGACTATGGCAATAGTGTGAAGCTAGAAATATCTGGATCATGGAGTCATACATAAAATCTAGTGATAATATCATAGCAGATTCAGAATCTCGATCTTTTAAAGTAGAAACTGAGTATTCTTTAGATTGTTTTACCTTTCAGGCAATTGTCTCAAAGTTTGGCCTACCCCAAGTAGACTTATTTGCCTCATATTTAAATGCTAAGTGCCGAACCTTCGTAGCATGGAAAAAAGACCCTGAGGCAACGGCAGTGGATGCATTTACAGTTGGTTGGTCGAACACTTTTTTATGCGTTCCCTCCGTTCTCCCTAATTTCTAGAATATTAAACAAAATTATATTTGACAGGGGTGAGGGTATAGTCGTTGTCCCATTGTGGGAAACACAGGCTTGGTACCCTCTCTATATTAAGTTGTTAATATCTAACCCTATTATATTTAAACCCCAAAAAAAGCTTTTACCGTCTCCTTTCGGTTGCAGTCACCCCTTGTGGCCAAGGATTTCCCTGGTTGCAGGAATATTGTCCGGGAAGCTTTTCGAATCCGAGGCATCTCCTTCTCCTCAGCCGACGTGATGCTTTCTTCCCTGGCTCGTTCTACTCTCTCAGTACAATGGAGCCTTCGCAAGATGGTGGGATTTTTGCCGAAAAGATAACGTAAATTTATTTAAACCAACTGCAGTGAATTTCATCGCATTCTTAGATGCCCATTTTATTCAGGGTGCTTCCTATTCCACCCTCAACACGTACAGATCCGCCATAAATTTGATTGCTTCCTTCGACGAGAATAACGGTCTTATTAATCGTTATATAAAAGGGGTGTTCAAATCTTCAAATTGAGACCGTCGTTCCCAAAATACTCAACAGATTGGAATCCTGATCCTGTATTATCTCAATTGGCAACTATGTATCCCCTCGATTCTCTTTCGCTGGAACGTCTCTCGTTAAAATTGGCTGCGCTTTTAGCCTTGTCAACAGCGCAACGGTTACTAACACTATCAAAAATTAAGATCGATAATATCAATAATTTTGGCGACAGACTAGAGATCATGATAACAGATATACTGAAGTCTTCAGCGCCGAACAGAGAACGACCGAAGTTGTCCTTACCGTTTTTTGAGGAGAAACCCCGTCTGTGTATTGCTTCAACGTTACTGCACTATTTAGATAGAACTGCTGACCTGCGAGGAAATTTCTTAGACCTTTTCTTAACCTATAAGAAACCCCACCATCCTGCCAGCGTGCAAACAATCTCTAGATGGATCAAATCTATTCTTTCGGAAAGTGGCATAGATACGATGAAGTTCAGTGCATATAGCACTCCTCATGCAGCTACTTCCGCCGCGTGCCGAGCGGGAGTATCTATTGAAACCATAAGACGTACAGCAGGGTGGACTAGAAATTCCAACACTTTCTTTAAATTTTACAATAAACCTTTAGCTGCCAGCAATTCTTTTGCAACAACTATTATTTCGTTATAATACTTTAATAAATTAATTCTTTTGCATAGATCGTGCATATACTTTAAACATCTACCATTGTGCTCTAGGCTGACGGAGTAAAGAAGTATAATTTGAGATTAAACGACTTACCTGTAAGGAAGTTCAATCGTAATTATACGATTTACTCCGTCAGCCTAGAGCACCCCACCTCTCCCTTGTTCAACTTCATGGGATCCCATACTTCTCACGATCTATGGGCTTTCTTTCACTAAATGCCGAATGAGTCGTCTCAGCTACCTTTGGACGGGTAGGAGTTTCGAATTTGCTTTCAACATTAGTGCGCCGTTTTTCATTAACATGCAAAACTACCATTGTGCTCTAGGCTGACGGAGTAAATCGTATAATTACGATTGAACTTCCTTACAGGTAAGTCGTTTAATCTCAAATAATCTAGTGCAAAAATGTTACGCGCGATTAAAATTGTTGTTTGCTAACAGACCACTCATTAATTTCCGATTACGCAGGAAGCTATGCGAAACTTTGGTGTTTCCGGTCTGCTATTACGGTGAGCTGATCTACTATCCATGTCTTGACCAAGTGTCTAAAAATAGAGCGCAGATGATTCAAAATACTTGCTGCCGCTTTGCTTGTGACTTGCGCAAGTACGGTCGTGTTTCCGGTGGTTATCTTCGTCTGGGTTGGTTGCGGTTCCCGAATATGTGGAAGCTGCACTATCTGGTCTTCCTGTTTAAACTCTTGCACTCATCGGAACCGGAGTACCTAAGAGATAAGTTGATATTTTGCAGCAGGATCCATGAATGTAATTTGCGTCGGACCAGTCTGTTCACCATGCCTCACCATTCCACTGCACTGTTTCAACGTGGATTTACGTACAATGCGGTTAGGCTGTTTAACAGTTATAGTGCTAGTTACTTCGGGGTCAGCCTCACCACGTTCAGGAAGAGACTGAGAGCGCAGTTGTTTTGCAATGAACATACAATTTAGAATTCAGTACAATTTCAATTTTTTTTTCTGTGTATTTTCTTAGTAAGTACTTATTTTCCCTAATTGATTGTATTTTTTTGTTTGTTTCTTTCTTCTTTTTTATGGTGATGGAGGTTTGAATGGTTAAGTGGTAGAATAGCCTTTGGCTAAACTTCGCCATTCTTACTTTACTTTTCTTGATAAAGACGTTTATTATTATTATTATTTATTATTATTAAATATGACTAAAATAGCTTCAGCCTCGGTACAGTGCATTTATTTTCGCAAAAAAAATTTCACCATTTTCAAAAACTCAGAAAAATAAATCCACTGCTTGCTTATAACTGTCAAGTAGAATAAGTGTGCAGGATTTCAAACTGAAATTTACAGTAGTTTTTGAATTATCTTTACAAATGTTTTGAAACTAGGTAGGTTACGTACATACCTGCGTCAGGCCCCTAAAAAACACCCGCTTTGTGTATAAAAGTTCAACTTTTTAATATTGCGTTATGCATACAAATGCTCAGTCACAGCTTGCAGCAAGATGTTTGAATATTGGAGGGAGATTACTTGCTACTTCAAACTCTAATTATAATCGGATTTCATAAATCAATATCGTTTTATGCTAAAAACTTTGCAAAGAGCACGTTCTAAATTTTTACTCGGATTATGTAAAAATATTGAAATGTGTCACGATTCCACAGAAGTTAGCGTGGAATAGAATTTTAATTGTACGAATCCTCCAATTATCATACCATTTGCATAATTCCGAATATGTGCTGAGAAACACAAATCTAGATGTATCTATACATAGATCGTTTGTTTGGAATGAATGACTTTGTCCTAAATCCCAAATATTACGTTCTGTTGAACTTTGACAGTAACAATCGGGAATTAGTATTATAATATTAAAACATTTACCTACATTGCGCATTTTAAATGGTGCTTAGACACTATCGGGAAATTTACTATAAACGTTTATTTTGTTTCTTCTTCATGGATACGATTTCTGATGGTTTGGTCAGAAACCGCTACCGCATGTAGATTTTGGAGATCCGCAAATAGTTCTCGTGTCGTAATTGATGCATTACGCCTGGCTTGAAGAAGAATAATAAGTCGGTCTTGGGCAGGTGTTGTTTCTCTTCTACATTTACTTACGGGGTAGGTCAACGATCGGGTTCTGTAACGCTTAGTCAAAAAATACAATACGCTTCCCGGCCACTGGCAGCCAGTAAATAAATTTAGAGTCTCTGGCCTGAGACTAAAAATTCTGGCAAAATTATAAGGTTGTAAGTAGTTCTATGACGACTTTATCAAGAATGATGGAGAACCACTTTGGAATTTGAGTGATAGTTGAAGCAATCACTCTTCCGGAAAGAATGCTACCCCTACCAAAAATTCAGTTTTATTATTCATTGCCTGTCGGAGTATTCGCCCGGTGAATAGTTGTTCGAATATAATACGCTTACATAATTATTAAAGAAATTGGCTGGTTGCTCTTATTCGATACTGGCAAGTCACTAGGTATATGTCGCTTAACAAACGTGTACAGAGGACACTGCACTGCCTCGTCCCATAACGACGAAACCTGTGTCCTGCAATTTTGCAATTTTGAACCTAAAACATTTAGCCATTTTAATCCTATATGAAAATGTGATGCTAAATGTGAAATTTGATTTTTTTTGAGAATTAGGGGTTTATACTCGTAGATATTTGAGTGAGGGAGATTATCTTAAAAATTAGTAATTTTACAGGCGTGCAAGTTGATGCACAATAAAAATGGAGTCCGGCATCGAAAATTTCGACATAAAAATTATGTGGGCTATTCTAAAAATTGGGTTTGGAAATTTTTTAATTTGATTATGCAGTTGTTCATAGCCTTAAAATATTTTCGGCTTTTTATTATTCTAACGGTTACTCCAAAATATTTCTTCTGTCCCACCAGAATATCGGCTCTACAGCTTTATTAATTCCAAAGATATTGTAACTTATTACGAATTAACACAATTTTATTTACAGTGACTAATTGAAAAATATTTTCAATTAAAGGTGATCTGAGAGTACATAAAATTTGTAATTAACAATAAGTAACGAAATAACAAGCAACAAACAGACAACAACAACTAGTAATAACAATTACACATCTAGCAGTAAACGATAAAACAATCCGCAAACAATTATATACCCTATATACAATCTACCAATACATAAATTAACAGTTAAAACTTCTCTAAAGACACTTCTTTAAACAACGGTTATTTATCGCCCCAAAACGCCCCGGTATACACTACAACACAAAATGCACCGTCAAAAATCACTTTACCGCATGCATAAACTATCAGCGTTTTAAGCTTGCCACCCACTTGCCCGTCACAGCACGGCACGGTCCGTCCCGTCAAAATACGGATAGAATGAAAACAATGCAAATGAATGGACAACTATCCCAAAGGACTTGTACCTTGACGCAGTTCTAGTAATACTGGGACGGGTGGGATGGCTTGCGCGCTTCAATGATATAAAGAGCCGAACCATAGGTTTAACCATATTGGAGGGGTTTTTATTTGAGATCATCATAAGGTTCTCAGTCCGAAGACTGGTTGGACGCGTACCTCCACTCTTTTCTATCCTGAGCTAACCTACGCATTTCCCTAAAAGTAGAACATCCTACATCCCTAACTATTTGAGAGCAGTAGTCTAATCTAGGCCTACCCCTACCTCTTTTTATTCCTATCTCTGACTCTACTATGTCGCGAACTATTCCTTCGTGTCTTAGAAGGTGTCCTACCATCCTATCTCTCCTACTCTTTATTGTCTTCCATACCTTTCGCTTTTCCCCAACTCTTTCTAATACTTCCCTATTGCTAACCGTATCTATCCACGGTATCTTCATCATGCGTCTGAAGCACCACATTTCAAACGCTTCTACTCTTTTTCGATCCGCTTCTCCTATTGTCCAAGTTTCGCACCCGTATAATGCCGTACTCCATACATACGACTTTAAGAGTCTCTTCCTAGTCTCTATATTAACCGTTCTCGAACATAACAGTTGTTTCTTTTTGTTAAACGCAACTCGGCCCTGCGCTATTCTTTGTTTTATATCTTTAGTGCTCCTACCGTCTTGAGTTATTTTACTTCCTAAATAGCAAAAATCCGCGACCTCCTCTATCTTCTCATTTCCTATTTGTATGTCAACTTTAGTTCTATTTTCACATCCCCTACATACCAAAATTTTAGTTTTCTTTTTATTGATTTTCATGCCGTAGCCCTGTGTCAAAACTGCTTCCATTTCATTCAAAGCCGCTCCTAATTCTTCTTTGCTAGATGCTAACACTGCTATATCATCCGCAAATCTGAGCATGTTAATAGTTTGACCCTGTACATTAATCCCTGAGGCTGTTATGTCCTTAACAATATTAATCGCATCTTCGATGTATAAGTTGAAAACTAGAGGTGACAGTGCACATCCCTGTCTCACTCCCTTCCGGATATCTACTTCCCTTCGTTCCTGCTCACATTCTATAACTGCCTTTTGCTCTTTGTAGAGATTATGTATTATTCTTCTGTCCCTATATTTCATCCCTACCTTTCTCAGCACTTCGAACATCTTCCCCCATTTTACGTTGTCGAAGGCCTTTTCTAAATCTACAAATCCTATATAGACGATCTTTCTCTTTTCTATCGTTTTTTCTAAAATTACTCGTAAAGCTAGAATGGCCTCGCGCGTTCCTCTATTTCGTCTAAATCCGAACTGATCTTCTCCTAATATTTCTTCCGCCTTTTTCTCCATCCTTCTTTGCACAATTCTAGTTAAAATTTTTGACGCATGGGAAGTTAAACTGATAGTTCTGAAATTGTTGCACCTATCCGCGCCTTTCCTTTTTGGCAAAGCTACCATGATGTTCCGTTTGTAATCCTCTGGAATCTCGCCTGTCAGGTATATGCGACTAACTAATTTAAATAAACGATCTATTACCTCTTGACCTGCGCACTTTAAGATTTCTGCCTGCAAGCCATCTATACCTGGTGCTTTATTATTCCTTAAACTTTTTGAGAAGCCAGACTAAATCAAGTCCCTGGAAGGGGGCAGCAGCTCTTTCAGTAATCATAGTGGCAGAGATCGTGAGGGTTGGTATGGCACTGTGATACACACTACTGCGATGTGGAAGGCAACGGGAAGCCACCACATTATTTTATCCCTAGTACAGCGTACTTTAATTTATGATGATGGCACCTTCTGGAGTAAAATATTCCGGAGGTAAAATAGTCCCACATTCGGATCTCCGGGCGGGGACTGCTTCGGGGGGAGTCATCAGAAATGATAAGTGTAACATCTCACGAGTCGGAGCGTGGAATGTTAGAAGCATGAAACAAGTAGGGAAGTTAGAGAATTTGAAAATTGAGATGGATAGGTTAGCATTAGACGTAGTAGGTATCAGTGAAGTGCGATGCCCAGAAGCTGGAGACTTCTGGAGCGGAGATTTTAGAGTAATACACACAGGATCTGTAGGAGGAAATTCGGGAGTAGGAATTGTTATGCGGAAAAAAGTAGGACAGAGTGTAGAAAATTTCTTACAGCAAAGTGACAGGGTAGTTATGGTTAGGTTAGATTCGAAACCTGTAAAAACAGTAATAATACAGGTATATATGCCCACTTCTAACTACAGTGACGAGGCCGTAGAGGCAGTTTATAGTGATATTGAATATGTGCTAGATTTTGTGAGAGGGCACGAAAATTTAATAATTACAGGAGATTTCAATGCAGTCGTAGGCACAGGGCGAGAGGGCGGAATAGTTGGCCCCTTTGGATTAGGCAATAGGAACGATAGGGGAGTTAGACTGATAGAGTTCTGCGATAAACATAACTTAACGGTCGCGAACACTCTATTTCACCATCATGTTAGGAGATGCTATACGTGGAAGATGCCAGGAGACTTAGGGAGATATCAAATAGATTACATTCTCGTTAGGCAAAGATTTAGAAATCAAGTTAGGGATTGTAGAAGTTATCCAGGAGCAGATATAGATAGTGATCACAACATAGTCGTTATGAAAGCCAATCTTAAATTTAAGATTTTGAAAAAAAGAAGCGGAAGAAGGTATCTTGACCCAGAGAAACTAAAAGATGATGATATGCGCAATAAGTTCGAGAAAAAGACAAACGAAGCACTAAAGGGCACGGGTGGAAATATTGTTAGGGACATAGAGGCAGAATGGAATTGCATTAAAAATAGTTTAGTTTCCTCAGCTAGGGATATTTTGGGTCATAAACAGAATGAAAGTAGGAAACCCTGGATAACAAAACATATTGTGAGTCTAATAGAGGAAAGGCGAAAATATAAAAATAGGTTAGATGAAACAGGGAAACAAAGATATAAGGCGATCAAGTGGGAAATTATTCGGGAATGTAGGAAAGCGAAAGAGTAATGGATCGATAATAAATGCAAAGAAGTGGAAGATAAATTCGAAGTAGGAAAGACTGATGAAGCATATAAAATAATTAGGAGAAATTTTAGAGAAATTGGATCTAGTACCAAAAACATTAGAAATGAGGCAGGAGATATCCTAATCGGAAGTGGGGAGAAGGCAGATAGGTGGAAAGAATATTTAGGAAACTTATATGCGGGACAGGAAGTGCAAGATATATTAGAAAGCGAAAGCAGTGTAGAGGGGGATAACCTAGGGAGTCCTATAATGAGAGAAGAGTTTGAGATAGCACTAAAAAGTTTAAGGAATAATAAAGCACCAGGTATAGATGGCTTGCAGGCAGAAATCTTAAAGTGCGCAGGTCAAGAGGTAATAGATCGTTTATTTAAACTAGTTAGTCGCATATACCTGACAGGCGGGATTCCAGAAGATTACAAACGGAACATCATAGTAGCTTTGCCAAAAAGAAAAGGCGCGGATAGATGCGAAAATTTTAGAACTATCAGTTTAACTTCCCATGCGTCAAAAATTTTAACTAGAATTGTGCAAAGAAGGATGGAGAAAAAGGCGGAAGAAATATTAGGAGAAGATCAGTTCGGATTTAGACGAAATAGAGGAACGCGCGAGGCCATTCTAGCTTTACGAGTAATTATAGAAAAAACGATAGAAAAGAGAAAGAGCGTCTATATAGGATTTGTAGATTTAGAAAAAGCCTTCGACAACGTAAAATGGGGGAAGATGTTCGAAGTGCTGAGAAAGGTAGGGATGAAATACAGGGACAGAAGAATAATACATAATCTCTACAAAGAGCAAAAGGCAGTTATAGAATGTGAGCAGGAACAAAGGGAAGTAGATATCCGGAAGGGAGTGAGACAGGGATGTGCATTGTCACCTCTAGTTTTCAACTTATATATCGAAGAGGCGATTAATATTGTTAAGGAAAGAACAGCCTCAGGGATCAATGTACAGGGCCAAACTATTAACATGCTCAGATTTGCGGATGATATAGCAGTGTTAGCATCTAGCAAAGAAGAATTAGGAGCGGCTTTGAATGAAATGGAAGCAGTTTTGACACAGGGCTTCGGCATGAAAATCAATAAAAAGAAAACTAAAATTTTGGTATGTAGGGGATGCGAAAATAGAACTAAAATGGAAATACAAATTGGAAATGAGAAGATAGAGGAGGTCGCGGATTTCTGCTACTTAGGAAGTAAAATAACTCAAGACGGTAGGAGCACTAAAGATATAAAACAAAGAATGGCGCAGGGCCGAGTTGCGTTTAACAAAAAGAAACAACTGTTATGCTCGAGAACGGTTAATATAGAGACTAGGAAGAGACTCTTAACGTCGTATGTATGGAGTACGGCATTATACGGGTGCGAAACTTGGACAATAGGAGAAGCGGATAGAAAAAGAGTAGAAGCGTTTGAAATGTGGTGCTACAGACGCATGATGAAGATACCGTGGATAGATAAGGTTAGCAATAGGGAAGTATTAGAAAGAGTTGGGGAAAAGCGAAAGGTATGGAAAACAATAAAGAGTAGGAGAGATAGGATGGTAGGACACCTTCTAAGACACGAAGGAATAGTTCGTGACATACTACAGTCAGAGATAGGAATAAAAAGAGGTAGGGGTAGGCCTAGATTAGACTACTGCTCTCAAATAGTTAGGGATGTAGGATGTTCTACTTTTAGGGAAATGCGTAGGTTAGCTCAGGATAGAAAAGAATGGAGGTACGCGTCCAACCAGTCTTCGGACTGAGAACCTTATGATGATGATGATGATGATGAATGGACAACGCTGGGTCGTGCCGTGCTGTACTAGTGGGCGGCTGCCATTTATTTGCATTATTTTCATTCTATCCGTAATTTTGACGGAACGGACCGTGCCGTGCTGTGACGGGCAAGTGGGCGGCAAGCTTTCATCGGAGTATCGCCCTCTAATTATGTAGCTTTTTCTCTTGTATCTCCAAAAGTAAAACTGTCAACTCGACCAATTCGATTCATAAGTAAACAAGGTCAAAGTTATAAAAACAACTGTGGCTTGTTTACAAAACAGGGTTGACTCATACTCTCGTAAGCAACATGGGGGTCCCTTGTGGAGCCACTCCTTCTCGTAACAATATTTAAATTCCTTTACACCTGTCAAACTTATTCCTTGTAAATAGTTAAAAATATTTGTACAATCTAAAGGTAAAATCGGTAAAATCGAATAAGAAATCCAATAATTCAATCAAATTCAGGATATTTCAACTGAAAACAATAAGTTGAGTACCGTGCAGAAGAAAAGGGACAGCCTGTAGGTACTTATAGTACAGCTGAAAATAATTTCAAATGAGCAACAGAAATAAAAGAGGATCTCTCATAATTATAGCATTTTTCTCTAAAATTTATAATAAAGGTGTAATGGAAGAATCCTGCACTAATCTAGGTACCTATTTATAATTATTATGTTGCTCCTCAGAATTAAATATTTACGTGGTCGAATTAGTTAAGGAGGTTACCAAAACAGACGACAGTTTGTATATTATAAATTTTTAACGTTTCTGAAGTGGGCATATCTAATTGTTGTTTTGTTTTAAATAATATATTGGATATTGGAATATTAATTTCAAGTCTTAACATGATAATACTCTTCTCTTCTGTTAGTCAGTTTGTCTATGGTTTGCACCGCCCACCCGGATAAATTTTAAATTTCCTCCCGGCTGCCAGACTTCCAGACTACACAATCATGAAATCATGCATATGGCAACGTGACTGTTAATGAAGTATGGGTTGAAATTAATAGATTAAACGAACTTACCTTAAGTGAAGTTCGATCTTAATTATATGACGGCCTCGTCGAAATAAATAAGATTAATGTAGTACCCCTACCAACTTCACACATTTCAAAGCTAAAAGACTGCCGCACTCCATAGTCATCCCCACTCTGCTAATCCATACCAGAATCATTCATTTGAAAGCCAAATTTGTTGCATACTCAAGGGGATTAAAAGTAAGGGATGGGTGGGTCTTATTTATTTCGACGTGGCCGCCATATAATTAAGATCGAACTTCACTTAAGGTAAGTTCGTTTAATCTATTAATTATATTTCGGCCTCGTCTCATAAATAAGATTAATGTGGATGTTGAAAGTAATATATGCAACAATTACTCTATATATCAAAACAAAAGTGAAGGTTGTCCTCCGTTAACAAAACTCATACAAATCAAATAAACGATATAATCATATCAACATAATGGTGTAAGCTTACACCTGTATAAAGAAGAGAAAAAACATTCGTCAGGCCTTATTCTGACAACTTAACATAGCCCGCGAAAAATTATTATTCTTAAGTAAGGGTCTGTGATAAAAAGATGCCAAAGTTTTTGACCTCTCCGTCCATCCCGCCGCAAGATGTATGGTATCTAAAGTAACTCCGTGTCTGGCTGCCGCTGATGTTGCGGCATGCCTAGTGCTATGGACGGTAAATATTGAAGTATCCAATCCACTTTTGGTAAGTAAAGTCCTTATCCAACGACTAATGGTCTGTGAAGACGCGTTATGGTAAGGTTTTTTAAACTTGATGAAAAGATATTGGGACGTCGGAGGTCGTAAATTGATTGTGAAATTCAGATACGCTATTAAGGTACTTGCGACACAAACTTTAGGTTCCTGAGTATAGAAAGGTAAAACAAGGGTGGGCTGCATTCTAATTCCTTCCAGAAGTTTTTACTCTTTTGGGGATCTTTATAACAATGCCCTCCGCCGAGTTCTCAATGTTATCTATTTCTATAAGCGAGAGGGTTTGCACCCTCTGTCCAGTGGCTAACGCTAAAAGGCCAGCTAACTTGAGCGTTAGAGTCTCCAAAGAAGTGTCACCACACGGGATATCCTTAATATAGTTCAAGACGATAGCTGGATCCCAAGTGGCGGAATACTTCGGAAGATTGGGACGTAGGTTATAACTTCCTTTAAAAAATCTTTTCACCCGAGAATCCTGCGCGATATCTGACCCCGAAATCTGTGCTATCGCAGATCTAAAGGAGTTTAAAGTACCGTACGATGAGCCTTTATCAAAGTGGTGTGTTAAAAATTCCAAAAGTAACGGGACTGTAACATAGAAAACGTCCAGTTCCCGATCCTTGCAGAAATGCCACCATGACTTCAACCCGACGTTATACTGTTTTATTGTGGAATTGGAGATGGATGCCATACAAATGTCTAAAGAGGTGCTGGGGACGTTTCTACGCTGCAACCCTTGTAGGATAAGTTCCCGGCCACCAGGGAAAGTGACCTCCACAAGGGATGGGGCGTCCTGTTACAAGAAAGAATTAAACATTTGTTAGGGTCAAAAACAATAGGCTCGTCAATCAAAAGAGAAATGAAAACTGGGAACCATGGCTGAGAGAACCAGTATGGGACAACAATTATGCCCTCTGCTTTATCTGCAATGATTTTTTGTAAAACTCTTAAGATTACAGAAAATGGAGGAAAAGCGTAAAAGTTGAATTGGCACCAATTCAGTGTAAACGCATCGACAGCAAATGCATCTGGATCTCTCAACCAAGATACAAATTTCTTGCATTTAGCATTATGTCTACTAGCAAAAAAGTCTATATCTGGCTGTTGGAATTTTTCGGTAATTAGTTTAAATTTATCATTTTGTAATTCCCATTCCATCTTAAAACTTGAATGGCGGGATTCCCGATCCGCCTCTCTGTTTTCTTCAGATTTAATGTAAGATGCAAAAATAAAAATATTCCTTTTTTCGCACCATTGCCAAATTCTGCGAGCCAGGATATTCAATCGAGGATATTAAACACTGCCCATTCGATTAATGTAAGCCACAGCAGTTGTATTATCAAGTCTACAGAGGATATTGATATTGGAGCGGCCTTTTGCAAAACATTTTAACCCAAAAAGTGCCGCTAACAACTCTAGGTAATTTATATGGAACTCTTTTTCGAAATCTGTCCAGAAACCGTGAGATTTATTTTTAACACACACGACACCCCAACCCGATAGCGAGGCATCTGAAAAAATTTCCAATTCAAATTTTATGGGATTTATCGAATTTGAAACTGAATCAATATTTGACAGCCACCACTGGAAGTCTGCCGCCAGACTACCCGGAATGTTAAAGGTGGAATCGAAATTTCCATGAGATCTTTTTAAAGCCAGAAATTTTTCTCTCTCAAATAATTTAGTATATAGCCATCCATATCGAACGGCAGGACAAGAAGAGGTCAAGGTCCCTATGAACTGTGCAAACTTTCTTATTTTACATTTCGAGAGTGACATAACACTTTTTATACTATTAACAATACTCAGCCTTTTTTCCCGAGGCAAAGAGACTGTCATATTGATAGTATTATAAAGAAACCCCAAGTATTTACATTCTTGTGCAGGCACAAAACTGCTTTTTGCATTGTTAATTACAAAACCTAATGACTCTAGGAACTGAACCGTCTTGGAAACATTAAACTGACAGTCCGAAAAGGTATTTCCGATCAAAAGAAAGTCATCCAAATAGACGACTGATACCAAACCTTTTGTTCTGAGAAAGGCTACAACAGGTTTTAGCAGTTTTGTAAAAATTAATGGTGCACAGCACAACCCAAAGGGCATGCAATTAAATTCAAAAAGTTCACCGTTAAATCTAAATCTCAAATACTTCCTGTGGAGCTTTTTAATCGGCAAAAGAAAATAAGCGTCCTTAAGGTCGATAGTTGCCATGTAACTATTTTCTCGAAGCAGCTTAATTACCGTTTTGTGGTCCTCAAGTTTGAAGTGATCGGACGAAATGTAAATATTTAAGGATTTGAGATTTAGTATTAGCCTCTGTGAACCATCTGGTTTAGGTGTCAAAAAAATATTTGATAGAAACTGATTTCTGCAAGGGCTAACTTTGCTAATGGCCCCTAAGTTCAATAGATTAGCCAAGGAATTTCGAATTTCTTTAATTTCACAGACGGACCAAGCAGGTTCTCTTGGAATAAATAATTGGCGAGGTGGTTTAATAAAAGGTATTCGCAACTCCACAAGCCAGGATAAAACTTTTTTGTCCGACGTAACACAACGCCAGGCGTCAAGAAAATATTGCAACCTTCCTGCATGTTTACCGACCTGAGTATTTAGCGTCTGAATTTCTGTCCTTGGTGCCCAGGCCCCCAAGCGTTTTTCTCCTGAGATCGAGTCTGGCGGTACTGAAATTGGGGAGCCCGGACTTGTAGATGTCCGCCTTTTCGTGCTCCCTGCTGAACCTGACGAGACGGACGCTTGAAGTTTAAAGATTTTGATGAGGGCATGGAAAATTTCTTTGGCAGTTTTGGTTTTACTGGTTTCAGATCCAGGCTAGCTCGTTCTAAGTTTTTAGAAACTTTAACTCGTTCTTCGAGATTTTCGACAAACAGCCAACCATCAAGAGGAGCATTATTTAAAGTTTCCTGTAAATTTTTGTTGAAATTGATGGAAACTAATTCTCTGCGAGAAGAAGATTCGGCATAATGAATATCACATAACAGTCTGCTGGCATCACTGAGGTACTGAATATGCTCCCGACTTGCTCCCCCCCCTTCTTTTAACATGGAAGTAAGAACAATACCAATGGCAGAAGGACTTGCACCAACTTGGCGTTGTAACTGTGCCAGTCTCGAATCTCGACGAATGACTGACTCCAGAGTGGCAGCTGCCACGATTGGGTTTAATTTTGGCGGGGAGAGGAGTTGGCAATTGTCCGGGATAGAATATTTGCTAAGTGTTGTTTCTCGTTCTTCTGATGAAAGGCCTCCTTTCAGAATGCTAAGCCATCTAGTAGCTAGATCCTTTTGGATTGAAGGTCCCATACTGCTGGTGACGCAAACATCACACCCCAAAAGAGCTAAAACTTCCTCGCTTAATTCTGGGTTGGCAACTGTATCAGCCGGCTCTGTGTTAGCAGGGTCCTCCAGTATTTCCGCTGAAAACAAATGTAAGTATTAATCGCCAATATAAACTGACGTCACAATCAGAAAACAACACGGCAGGAATCCAAGGACGGCGCCAGGAAAAATATTTAGTTAGCGCCATCACAAGCAGTAACTTAGTGTTGTCACAAACACTGTAAACGCCGGCTAACCAGGAGTGTTATCACAAGCACATCCGGAATGTCATCACAGACATCAATAAGCCAGGCCGTGATCCTCACGCGGCGAGGAAAAACTATGGTATCACATACATAGAAAGGTAGGTAGTACTTACAGTGTACTAAAACCTCGGCCTCGTCAATGTGTCCTTGAGGACTCGCAGTCTCATGGATAATAGGTGGGCTATGCGATGAGGAACCACCGCCATTTGTTTCGCCCATGTAACCTGGGCTGACACTCCGAACATGAGAACGAACAGCTGTAGAAGCAGACCTCGATCGCGACCTTGAATAATCGCGACGGCCTCTACGAGATTCCAAATCGTTTAAAAGTTTTTCCAACCTGCGAAAATGCTTCCGCAAATCCTTGTCTGCACTATGACTTCTACTCCGACTTCGTTTTCTCTTGGAATGCTTCGGCATTTTTCAAAAGTTGAATCACTACACAACACCACGATGTGATCACTTTGGCACACAAACAAAGAATGATTCTGGTATGGATTAGCAGAGTGGGGATGACTATGGAGTGCGGCAGTCTTTTAGCTTTGAAATGTGTGAAGTTGGTACATAAGTAGGGGTACTACATTAATTTTATTTATGAGACGAGGCCGAAATATAATTGAAGTTGTTGTTCAAGCAGAAGAAGAACTAACAATGAAAGTTGTGAATGAGTGCTTCTGAATTGTGGTTATATGTATTTGGTGCCAATTAAACTAATGTTTAGTGGTTGTAAACAACAAAGTGAAATTATGGGTACCTACCTACTTATCTAGAACAAAAATTAAGGTTAGAATGTACAATTACCTATTAGCAAACCACTCCTTGAGGAATAAATACATTCCAACAAGTAAAGGTTTGTGGTATTTCCTGGTATTTTGCACAAATAAGGTACCTACCTATTTTGTTTGTTATCAGTATTTTTACAGAAAGTTCACGTTTCTTACTTTAGCAACCTGTCTTAAAATTTCTTACTGGTATCTTCTTACTTATCTTCTTTTTGGTTTTCGACTGTTACGAAATAATTCCATCTAATTTGCAGTGGCGGCTCCTGATTTTAGAACTTGGTAGTGCTCTAGAATGAAATCACCGCTCAGGGGTTGGGGGGGGTCTGGCGGTTTCTCCCCCGTAGTTTTTTTAAATGAAGTGCTTTAGATGTCATTTTCAAACATTTTCAAACAAGAAATTTCACTCACCGCAATATTTAACGAAAATCCCAAATCCAAAAGGTTAAACTTTCGCACACAACTTAACCGCGACGCGACCTTTCGAAAAGCATTTGATACTTCGCACATGCTTAGGACGTTAATTTCATTTTATTTCAAGTTTTTCGTCAAAAGTCTATATTTAGATAAAATATTCATTTTTAACTGAATGGAGTATTACAACACAATAATAATTTTGAAAATTGCACAAATCAGGCGACCACTTTGTTAAAGTTCACTCCACAATGTTTAAGTGTCGACTTTAACGAAACCACTACCTTTAGCCATGCTAAGTATTGGAAATTTCAATATTTAAAAATAAACACGATAATGCAGCTAATTACTCACGTTATAAGCAAAGCAACGAGCTATCTCAGACCTAAATATGGTAAACAAAAACAATAAACACTGCCGCAGAAGTACAAATTCCCGCGTCCCGTGCTTCGCCCAACAGCAAGAAGTGTGCGCTCAAACAGCGCTCCCAGACGAGCTATAATTCTTCCACCTAAAAGCACATACGACGAAATATTCCCGAGTCGCGCCGATCTCGCTCCCATATCGAATATGCATTTGCCTTAGAGTGCCACACCTCAGTACTCGGACGGCTGGTTTCGTGTGTGGTAGGCATTTTGAAAGACGACGCGGAATGCTTAGAGCGCGTACTATTTATTATCTCGCATAATAATTAATATTTATATTGCGGCAGAGATTCAAAAAGTTTTAAACTTATTAGTTTATAATTATAAGGTTTGAACCTTTTATCAAAAAAGGTGATTCACCAAACATTTGGTGAGGGATAAAAGATTATAACGGGCCGCCCACCCGTGCAGACATATCCAACTTGCGATGACATTATTTGACCTAAGTACAAAAAGTATTATCGAAGGGTGCGAAATTGAGAATATTCCCGTAAGATGTCGAAATCTACCCTGACATTTGCGCTCGCCCTGGGGTGGAGATATGGGGTGGCGGCGATCTTCATATCGAAATGTAATCTAGAGGGGTTGTGTAAACTGTATCAAAAGGGAACGCGCATCAGGGTGACCTCCGAAAGTCGCCCCGATCATACAAATTATTGACAATTTCGATGAAAATTTGATGATTAGGTACTTGAACTTGGAAGACTTCGCGTTTGCCGGAAATTTTTGTTGACCGCTGTTAGACGCAAATTTCTACCCTTAAACGTTGACAGATCGAAACGAAACTTCGTTACGGACATCATAGGAATCTTCTGTTTTGAACCGTTCCGCCTGTCACCGCCTCTTTTTCGATGTTTTTGGCCTCAAAAATTTGCAAGGTTTCGCGGAGAAAATTATTTCTCTTAGCAACTTATGTCCAAGGGGGATAATCTTCGGATATTTTCGGTTCACTCGACGGGGCTACCGAAGTCCACTTTCAAAATTACTCGGCGCCCCCCGCTTTGGTCAATATAAAAAACTACCATTAATTTGAGGGTGCCGTACCGTACTTGTCGTTCGTCTTGCGTGTTCGGAACTCACACTATGACTACAACTTTTGAGGGCGGAAAAGCGGGCAACGGCCCTTTTCCGTGCGACTCGGTTTTTCTAGGTGCGATGGAACATTTTCGACCCTTCCCGGTATGCCAAATTTGTTATCGCTTGACCACGGAGTGGTTTAAAGGAGGGGGGAAAATCGCGAGGGACCCCACGGACGCGCGGAATTTGCGAGTTACCCTCGAAAATTTCATCCCGATCGACAAATTTTTGGCTTCGAAAAAAATTCTTTGCGATTTATTATTCTTCCGCCCCTATTTGCGTAACGCACAGGGCGAAGTCGCGACGTCAAAGGCCCCGTGACGTCCCCTTCCATCTGGTCGATGCGTGTCAAAAAATGTCGATCCTCTTAAAAACATCCGTTTTAAAGGAAATTTTCGAAATTTCAAAATTTGGTGGGCCGACGTTTTCTACGCTAAAGCAACCTCGATAATATGCAAAATTAGGAATTTTTTGATTGGTTAGGTACAGCCCATTGAACAAGTAATGAATGAACGTATTATTTGACACTTGCAGATAATAGTTATTTGTGGCACAATGCACTGAAGGTACCTCGGAAGTTACACTTTATCTCTCGAATGTGGATATTATTTGCCGAGGTGGGGTCGAGGCTAATAACCACGATATTGTGTCTATATGTACTGCTGTGTACACTACTTTTATTCAGATATGAGATAGTCAAATTTACTCCACGATCATCTCAAGAAACCGAGGCAAGAGCATTACTAGCAATTTTTTTTACCTTGGAGTCTGCAAGTTGCAGAACCATAGTGCTTCCATTACAACGATCTCCACATCGATTGTTCCTGGGTCTTAAAATATGTAGGATACTTTCACCCTTGCTTGCTTCTATAGACAATACGTATAAGCATTTAAGAATTCGTTTAGTATTTTTTTCATATCTAAATTGAAGTGAAGTATTTGTTAAAATCGTTTATCGTAGGTACGGAAATCAGTTTTCTACGTCCCTTCTCATCTCGACGGGGTATTTACTTTTTTGAAGCTTCCAATTCAATTTATGACAGTCGCATAGCGAATCAAGCACGATACATAAGTGATAATGGCGTCTGGTCTGGAAGGTTAATGTGTTATTTCGGATCAAGTATTACACGTTATTTTGTAACTAATTTAAAACGATTTCTGTCTACGTTTTTCTTGTATCGTTACATCATGATTTTATGCAATTTGCGCTTACTTATGAAGCATACATTTTGTACCTCTTTATAAACAACCGGATCAGTTCCATTAAGTTATAGACCGAGCAGGGGTATAAATTGAAGGAAAGGGTAGTTTAAACATGTCTCGCATGTCAATTGAAAATGCGAACAATTTCAATTCCAGTGGACATCGGTTTGTTATTTGTAGAAGTCCAGGGTTCAAATGCTCGTTAGATATTGATCGGTGTGCATTCCGGATTTTGTTTGCAGTTCATCCAATTCTGTTCTAAAATAGTCGTAATTGTGATTTTACTATTTTCGAATTAATAATGAATTTAATGTCAATCTGATTAACCTAATTAATTTAGTACTTTGCTTAATGTTTTCACACATTTACATAAGTATAGAAATTACGATTTTTTGGTTATTCTGCTGGAAAGTTATTGTTATGAAATTATTTTTGACGCTGATATGATTCACTCAATATCATGTCATATGCTGTTTCGAAATAGAATAGGTAATATGCACTGACTTTCTGTAACGTTTTAGTGATGCACACACCTATGGGGCGCCGTTTGTAAAGTTCGCACACATTAAAAAAACCGTGTAAAATGCATCATTTAAACTGAAAACAGGGAAGTTTACCTAGGTTTTATTCTACATTTATAAATCGCAAAGTTATTTAATTAAACATTTTGCCATTTATTATATTGCAAGACATTTAATAAATCACAAGACATTTAATAAATGACAAGTTATTTAACAAATCGCACGGTTTTTTATTTAAATGCACTGTGATATATTAAATTACCTGTCATTTAATAAATAGCAAGTTATTTATAAATATCGACTTTTTTGTACAAATAACTGGAGATATATTAAATAACTTGCTATTTATTAAATGACAGGTAATTTAATATATCACAGTGCATTTAAATAAAAAACCGTGCGATTTGTTAAATAACTTGTCATTTATTAAATGTCTTGCGATTTAATTAAATGTCCTGCTATTTATTTTTAACGCTGGTGTCAAGCGAGTTGGAATGAAGTACGATAGTAGTTCTAATCGTTCAAGTTCGGTCGTATGTTCTGTTCCGAGCTTCCGACTGAATTAGGCATCAGCACCATTGACTTCTAGAAGTCAATATATGCACGAAATCCGAAATGTCATTCCTTGTAGGTCATCAGCCTGGTCTGTCACAAAGGCATATATTATATTGCATGGTAGTAAATGTGAATTTAATAAATTTTGTCTTATTTAAACTTAAAATTAATTAATAAGAAGGTATTTTTGAATTAATGGATGAATACATTTAAGATGGTAAACTAAAGTGAAGTGTTACATTTGTTTAATAAGGACGTATTTGTAAATAACAGATTTGTGTGACGTTATAATTTAAGTTTTTACGCGTTTTTTCCCTCATTTATTAACAATTAAGTGATATGCCCGTCTGGTGTTTAGTGGTAAGCTGCAGAAGCCGAAGTTAGAGGGACAAAATGAACTTCATTCGAAAGCATGTGTGAACACTCAGAAGAAATAGGTGGATAGCTGGAGAAATTATTTATTAAGAATCAAATTGATCACAATCTGAGAATATTATGTAGCAAGTATTTTGTATAATATGTAACAGGTGAACTAGTAAGTTTGGACAAACAAGATTCTTTCACAGTCTATTTCTAAACGACAACCGAATACCGAAGATGTGAATGCCTAAAAGAAGAGTGAAGCTTATCATTTTTGTGTGTTAGTTGTATCTGGTGAAACGTAGCTTTTATCGAATAGATTTGTACAAAATAGCATGAAGCATGTAAGTTTGAATTTTACGTTCATACTTTTAGGTTTTTTCTTTCAAACTAAATTTTTCAACAAAATTACACAGTATTTAACGTTCATTAATAATTCCTAACAGAAAATAATGTTTGTATAAAATACTGTTAAGAGAATATAATAAATGTAGCATTAAGAGCATCAGCTTATGTTTTATTTCAAATGTAATTATTTTGTTGAGCAGTGGTATTCAAAAATTGGCACAAATTAAACAATACTTAATTATTGTTTTAAACATAGTGATCCATGAAAAGAAATTTACCATGCAATTTAACCTCACTGAATCAACAAATCTGACAGGAATATTGTAAAACAGTGTAGCCACATCGGAAAAAGCTTTGTCATGTCCAGCAATGCAGTCACAGTGACAAGAAAGGGTTTCTCCAGTTTCCTGTGCAACCAGACAAGGGCCTAACTTTTTAGAATGCAACACATTTGTAACTAAGTACAATATATTTGCCTTGTATAATTAAACACCATAATTTTCTAATCAACCAACAACGTTTTCCAGTGCGTTTATGCTTCGTATGTTTGAGTAAGTAAAAAACTTTTTTATGAACAAAATTATTTATTGTATTAGATCTTTAGATCACAGTGTTACATTACAGTCTGGAAGATCATCTTCAATCTTGCACTCGTCAGAAAGTTTGAGTATATATTGAATAATGATCATCAGCGTCGCCTCCAAAATTTCCAGGGGGGGGGGGGCAAGGCAAAATTTTCTTAGCATATAATTGATTGGTTTTCATTATAGTAATATAGTACCTACCATATGGTCATTATGTACCAAAAGCCAGGGGGGGGGCGGAAGCCCCCCCTGCCCCCGTTGGCGACACCCATGATAATGATCTATTTTCATACTATTTATTGTATTCACATAGTACACAGCGTGTTGCGGCTCTACTAATGAAACATAAACTGCCTATAACTTATTTTATCTTTTATTTCTAATCATTT
Organism: Xestobium rufovillosum; assembly: GCA_963966045.1. Classification (NCBI taxonomy): domain Eukaryota; kingdom Metazoa; phylum Arthropoda; class Insecta; order Coleoptera; family Ptinidae; genus Xestobium; species Xestobium rufovillosum. Next base: position 2,845,956 of record OZ014493.1, read on the forward strand.
TTCCGTTCTTATTTTTAATAACCAAAGTTTTACTGACCAACAAACAAACTCACTGACCACACACTTGCCCCTATAGCACAAGTTCAAAAATGCATATCCCATTCCCACTTATTCGTCGCTTAACGTGCTTTAATTACTACCAAGAAAATTCACCCCCCAACCCTAAAATTAAGGGGGGTTTATTCTTGCATTTTTCCACAAAAAGTTACTGACCAACCATTAATATTTGCAGAAGAAGGTCCAGACTCTATACCTCACATAAGTATAATATCCTACAACTACTGCCAGGATCATCCGCCCTCCAACCCCAAAATTAAGGATAGTTTATTTTTGCATGTTCTCATAAAAACTTTACTGACCAACCATTAATATTTGCAGCAGATGGCCCAAACTCTATATCTCACATCAATATAATATCCTACAGCTACTGCCAGGATCATCCACCCTCCAAGCCCAAAATTAAGGGTAGTTTATTTCAGCACTTTTTCATAAAAATTCACTGCGACCGGGCACTAATATTTATAGTAGAAGGTCCAAAATCTACATCTCAGGTAAATATAACACCACACAACTACTATACCTAAACTTTCTACTTTTAGTTTAGTATCAGTGTATGTAAATCTTATTCTTTGATAATCACCGAAAGGTGAAAACATACGTTAGAATTTACTTCAATATAAAGTGAAACAACAAAACCGAGTGTTTTTATTCTTATATTAGTTATGTTTCACCTAGTGCCAACCGTGGAATCAATTAAAGTTATTTTTATAGATGTTTTCATTTTTCATCCATCACTTGTAGCTGATTACTCCTGCAGCAGGGGCGAATTCGATTGATGGTTTGAGATGGACAATTCTCGCCAAAAACTTACATTTTCTTTTTCTCAAAAGTTAATTCCAAAAGTATATTAAACATACCTTCTGACGTTTGTTTGTGGGGGTTATATTAAGTTATTTTCGAGCCATTATTACAAATTTTGGGAGTTTTAATGCATATTCAGTTCATTTTGTTGACAGTTGTCAAGCTGAAGATTGCTTTTGTGAGGTTATATGTTCGGATTCAACAGAACTACTATCGTACTTCATTCCAACTCGCTTTACACCAGCGTTAAAAATAAATAGCAGGACATTTAATTAAATCGCAAGACATTTAATAAATGACAAGTTATTTAATAAATCGCACGGTTTTTTATTTAAATGTACTGTGATATATTAAATTACCTGTCATTTAATAAATAGCAAGTTATTTAATATATCTCCAGTTATTTGTACAAAAAAGTCGATATTTATAAATAACTTGCTATTTATTAAATGACAGGTAATTTAATATATCACAGTGCATTTAAATAAAAAACCGTGCGATTTGTTAAATAACTTGTCATTTATTAAATGTCTTGTGATTTATTAAATGTCTTGCAATATAATAAATGGCAAAATGTTTAATTAAATAACTTTGCGATTTATAAATGTAGAATAAAACCTAGGTAAACTTCCCTGTTTTCAGTTTAAATGATGCATTTTACACGGTTTTTTTAATGTGTGCGAACTTTACAAACGGCGCCCCATACACACCCGCACGTATATTAAACGTTTATAAGATTAAAACACTACTCTGGTTCTAGTAGTTATACAGGTTGTCTCATTTTTATTTTAGGAAACTTTGGAAATAAACAGAGAGTTAAAATGTAAAATATAAATATGTATGTCTAATAATTAATGTTAACGGAAACATGGGGTGCTAAATTTTGACTTGTAAAAACCGAATTTAGAGATCGCACTACTTGCAATAATGAATAATAATAATAATAATAATAATAGTAACAACATTAACAAAAGTAATTCCGTCAAAATTCTGCTATAAATATTTAAAATGCGAGATATTTAAAATAAAACTAAAGAGCTCTGAATTCGACACATGGTATGCAACTTTCGAACATACAAAAACAGACGATGACCTCTTACGTAAAAACACCCGACAAAACATATTTTTGAGGTCGCGATTCGATTTGGAATTGTCAAATTGAAGAAAATTGCATTTTTTCATTTTTCTTCTGAAATATACTATTTTCGCACTTTTATTGTTTCTCCTTCTGTATATCTGTCACCCATTGTCGTACAAATTTGAAATTTTAGCATTAGGATAATGAAACTATCCGCTTTCTAACGCTATATGAGAAAATAGTAATTGTTGTGATTTGACTGAAAAATTAATAAATATTCGAGGAAGAGTTGCCACTTTTGTGTCATTTACAGCGAAAAAGTGTGTATCGGGGTAACTTTTTTATTTTTGAAGATATACTTATACTATAAACGAGTAAATTGTAGCGCATAAAATAAGGATGTTTTTTTTATTTTGAGTATTTTTTCGTAAAATGCATAGTAAGTCAGAAAAAGTGCGTTAAACGTGAGTCATATGTTGCGCTCTGCGCGTTGTCACGGACAAAAGCTGACTGCCGCGCCGACGCCGGCGCCGACGCCGACGGAGTTTAAGTTTTCATTTATTAAATGCGTGTAGGGCATTTTTAAATCATTATATGGTCATTTCACTAAAACAACACTTTTTAGTGTTTTCCACAGGTTTAATCGTTACCCACAATATTGTTTCGACTTACTAGGTCATCATCAAAGGTTCTAACAAAACAAATCTTAAAACTAAAACAGTGCCTTATATACGGTATTCTATTTTATTTTCTTGTGATGGGGTAAGACTGCTTCTATGATTGGTGAATGGTTAACTTGTCATTTGGTATCTGTTGATCTAATTTGATAGCTTTGCAAATTTCAAAACTGTCCACTAAATTTAATTTTTTACCTTTAGATTAGGGCATCCAGTCCCGCGATCCCGGGACCGGGATTTCCCGGGACTACATGTGATTTTAGAGGTCCCGGGACCACAGCTTTAGTCCCGGGACCTACCGTGGTCCCGAAAATGGTGGGAGATTGCGCTCGCGTCACAGAATACAGAGCACGTTTTCAATCAAATGACGTAAGGACGTGTCATTTTGTTTCATTTATATGTAAAACTTTGGTGTATGTTTTTTATATTTATTTCCTCTTATTTATGTACCCTATGTACATTTTTCTTTTGTGTTTCTATGTTACATATTTATTTTGTTATGCACTAATAAAAGTTGCAACGTTTATTTTCATGTTAGACAGTTGTTTTATTCAACATTCGTGGTAGTCACATCTTAAATAAGATAAAAATTTGCCTATTTAATATATTCGGGACTGCGGGACTAGGCCCGGGACTTTTTGGTCAGGTCCCGAAGTCCCGATTGGCCCCTTGGTCCCGGGACTTGGATGCCCTACTTTAGATCCTTGATATATTTTAAAATCAGTTTCGACAAAATCATGATTGTTTACAATACAATGTTCTGAAAAACCCGTCCGGTTTGAATGGTTGGCAAAAGACTTTTTATGTTCTTTCAGTCTGGTATTGAAATCCCTCCCGGTTTGACCTATGTATGTAAATCGCGTTGCAATATTTGCAATTTAACTGAGAAACACCACTTTTATCTCCTTTGTTTTTTTTCTTTATTATTGACCAATAATGAACCTAAATTTCTTTTATTTATGCGAATCGGGTTTTGATCAAAAGTTTGCTTAGTTTCTTTACAATTGACTGACTAGTTAGTCAATTGCAAAGCCATTAAATTAGATCAACAGATAACAAATGACCAGTTGGAATTTAACCATTCACCAATCACAGAAGCAGCCCACCACACGAAAATAAAATAGAACACTGTATATAAGGAACTGTTTTAGTTTTAAGATTTGTCTTGTAAGAACCTTTGATGATGACCTAGCAAGTCGAAACAATATTGTCGGTAACGATTAAACCTGTGGAAAACACTAAAAAGTTTTGTTTTATTGAAATATTCAATATGTTCCAAGTGCCAAGCGAGAACATAGTGAATTTAATTTTATATGGTCGTCCAGAATTTACCGGCAGCATGGACCACTTAAGAGCACATTTGTTTCCAATCTGCAAAATATGCAAACGAATATCCGTAAGGTAAGTACCTATTTATTACAATACAAATTTCGCTTTTAAGGGATACCCCTCGGGATACCCACCGAAAACGCGTTTCGTTTCATATTCTCAGGACGTATTTGCAGTGCGCCGTTTACAAAACTGCATACCTAACTAGTTCGACCAAAAATACCAAATCTTTTGGAATTTGGGTGGTGCATGAAAGAAGACGGTAGCGTAATGCAATCATGACCACAATAAGTGCAAAACCAGATTTTGTAAACATAACACCATTTTGCAAATGTAAACATTTCAATGATTGTAGCACAACCTGTATCTGTTCAAAAGCTAATGTATTGTATTCTATAAGCTTTTTTTTGTGGAGGCAAATGTACGTATATCGAATAATAAAAAATGCATTTATTTTGTGTTAATGTACGTATTAATTTAATAAAATAAGAACAGTGTCATTGAAGTTCTCCACGCGGTCTGCTTCGAAGCAAACCAGGAGACAACGTAGCGCGTACGACGCGACGCTCGACTTTATTAACCTTTTATGACCACCAAACTTTTACCAACAACATTTTCTTGTTTTAACATTGAAAATGTTTATGTTTTGGCAAGTACGGAGTTCGTTTTCGTGTTACATTTGCAGCCTATCTTCGTGAGAATTCGGCAGTGACGAATAAGGCCGAGCGTCTGGCACACAACTATGAATGACACCATGTGGGATGCGGGAACGAGAGGTGGTTTATATGCGTACACACACAGCTTGCCGATTAGGACAACATAACAAAAGAATATTTATTTAACATTGAAAATGTTTTTATTTTCCTACTATGGAGTTCGATTTCGTGTTTCATTCGCAGCAGCATTTAACCAAACATACCCGACTGCTAGCGGCTAAATTAATGCGAGAGCCTGGCGGCTCTGAACTTATTAGATTTAAAAAGAAACGCGACAGGGGTAGTTTGTAGAGGTGGTTATGGGGATGGGTTTGGGGGGTGGTTTGTACGGGTGGTGTTAGGAGCAGTTGTTAGGGGTGGTTTTTAGGGGCGGTTTTAGGGGTGGATGTAGTGGTGGTTTATGGGGGTGATTTTTGGGGTTGGTTTTAGGGGTGATTTTTAGGAGTGGTTTTGGGGGTAGTGTATAGGAGTGGTTTTGGGGGTGGATTTTTGGGGTGGTTCTCGGGGCTGGTTGTAGGTTTTGTTTCTGGGGGTGGTTTTAGTTGTGTGGTTGTAGGGGTAGCTTTTGAGGTAGTTTTGTAGGTGTTTTAGGGGTGGTTTTTAGAAATGGTTTTGGGGGTTGTTTTTGGGGGTTGTTTTTCTGGGGTGGTTGTTAGAGGTTTTTCAGGAGGTAGTTTTAGGAATGGTGTCGGGGGTGGTTTTTGGGGGATGATTTTTTGGGATGGTTTGTAGGGGATGGCTTTATGGGTTCGTTTTTGGGGGTGCCTCTAGGTGTGGTCTTGGGGTGTGGTTTTAGGGGTTGTTTTAGGGGTGGTTCATGGGGGTGGTTTTTTGGTTAGGTTCAGGGGGCTGGTTTTGATGGGTGGGTTTGAGGGGTGGTTGTGGGGTTGCTTTTTAGGCATGGTTTTAAAGGGTGGTTTTAGGTATGGTTCTTGGGGGGTGGTTTTGGGGGATGCTTTTTAGGGTGGTTTTTGGGATTGCGTTAGGGGTTGTTTTGGGGGGGTGGTTTTAGGGGTGATTTTTAGGGGTGGTCTTCAGGGATGGTTTGTCTGCTGGGGGATACCTGTATTTCCGATTCACCTGATAATGGGCTCGTGCAGCGCGCTCATTTTTCCCACGTATTACACATCGACGCTTTTATTTCTACATTACACTTACCTCTAATACATATCGATAATACTGTTGCACTTTACGTTATAAATCAACACTAATTTCCATTTTTATCATATTCCAAATCCCACAAGATTACCACTAGGTACTTCATCATTTTCAATGCCCCCCGATTGCATCTTTGCAAAGGCCTGTGAATTTTTTTATAAATTAATTCAGACCTTAAACTACATTTGACTCTATTATACTATTACTCTATCTCCAATAATAAGAAAGTTACCTCGATACCAACTTTCTCAATGCAGTTACTGAAAAATCCATGGGATCTGCGACGAAAATATTATTTTTCTACCATATCTTTACACATTAGTGCACATTTATGTATGGGAACGGATTCGGCATATTTCAGACAATATGCAAAGTTTTAAACCTATCCAATAAATTGTTACAGACAAAGGTACAGAATGGGAAATATAAAATAACGTATTTCCGAGAAATTTTGTAAAAATATGATAAAATTCATTTTTTTCCAATTTCGCAATCCCCAATCGATTCGCGACCTCCAGAATTGAATTCAGCAAGTCATTTTACATGAGAATACGACATCAATTTTTGTATGTTCGCGAGTTGCATACCCCACTTTTATTTTGCATATTTCGAACGTCCTGCTCTCCGACTAAATTTTCTACGTTCATCAACTGTATCTTGACTGACAAGGTGTGAAAACATTTTGATATACTGTTACTAATTGTTCCGTTGGAATCTCGGTTGTAATCGATGTGTCTTCTTCATTTCCTCCCGTGTCTCTATTAGTCTCAAGCATCATCCTCAGTCTCATTATTATTGACTTCTGTTTATGGTTGATGAAGGTTTCAGAAATAGTTTCCCATTCTTCTTTTGAAATACTTGCAGTAATTGATTAGTTTCCTTCCCTGTTCTTCTTCTATCGCCATAGAGACATTTTCCCAGTTTCGCCTTTATATATTTCTTTGATTTTGGCGTTTAGCTACAAAAGTTTGTTATTTGTTATATTTTTCGCACCATTTTATGATTCTGTACTTCATATATGCATTCCTTTTACACGAGTCTATGGTTGCGGGTAAGGATTAGATTACCGGAAAGCCTCGCGGAAAACTTTAGGTTAGAACCATAGTATATTAAGAAAAGTTCTGTGTTGAATTGAAAAGTGTACTTTCAGATTTTTCATCGTCTAACGACATTTTTTATTTCATTCACAGCGTGTGAAACTGGCTTTTGCGCAATTAAGCGTAATTTGCTACATCTGTTGAAGAAACCGCGTATATGTACTATAGTAGTATATACAGGGTGGTCCACTGAAAACAGTAAGTGCGATTTTATACCATTTGGCATCATTTTTACGCAAAAAGCTGAGACACGTCGATTTTGGTTGTAAGGGGGACATCTGAATTCGATGTTTTCATTCATGTAACTTCAACCCCAAAGCTGGAGGGACAGCACCCTTAAATTGTTAAATGGAAGGTGATGTCAAGATACAGACCGTTTAAAAGCAGTTTTATAGCAGTTTTATAGCTGTTTTTTCTTTTTAAATCGGACCTCTAACCACCGGGAAAGTACGCCTTCAAGATAACATTAATTAAGGCACCTTAACACCAGTAAGTGCAATTTTATACCATTCAACAACATTTTTACGCAAAAAGCTCAGACACGTCTTAAGGGAGAAATCTGAATTTCATGTTTTCATTCATATAACTTCAACCCCTAAGCTGGAGGGGGCAGCACCCTTAAATGGAAGGTGGTGTCAAGATACACGTTGAAAGGTCTTTTAATTCTCTTTATAACAGTTTTTCATTTTTTGAAATCCGACCACTGCCCTCTGAGAAAATGCACTTTAAATGATATAAAATCGCACTTACTGGTGTTAAGGTGCCTTAATTAATGTTATTTTGAAAGTGCATTTTCTGGGAGGTTAGTGGCCCAATTAAAAAAAAACTGTTATAAAGACAATTGAAAGGCCTTTCATACGGTGTGCATCTTGACACCACCTTCAATTTAAAAATTTAAGGGTGCTTTTCCCTGACGCTTCGGGGTTGAAGTTAGATGAATTAAAACAACCCCCTTACAACCAAAATCGACGTGTCCGAGCTTCTTTCGTGAAAATAATGCTAAATGGTATAAAATCGCACTTACTGTTTTCAGTGGGCCACCCTGTATAGTACTTATCCAGTAAACTGTTTTTTGAAAGACGCCTGAAGGAATCCGGACCCCAATTTTATTTGTATGGGTAGTAAAGTTGCTTAAAATCGGCAGGTCCACCCGATAAGGGGGGTGAACACACATGTGTCTTAAAAACAGATGTGGATTCTTTGTTTTAGAGGCATTCGACTTTTAGCTGTAAGAGCGGTAACCAGTGTTTGTGAATTTGTGTGTAAACAATGTAAGTTTTATTATTATCTATTATTTATCTTATTGTTTTACATGATATTGTGTCCATTTTGAATGATTTCGTATTGCTAAACATTTTGCATTTTTAATTATTTTATCGTTTCTGTGTATTTCTTTCTCAATTTTTATATCTAATTTGTTTTGCATTTAAATTACCTATGTTTAACCCAGCCAAGATGATTTTGAGTTATTTGTGTAATCATTTCACTCTACCTGGATAATTATATTTCTGCTTTGCTACCCCTGGTATGATAAATTCCCCACGATTGTAAGAGCCTTGGAGTATTTACTAATATTTTCTCCCGTGCGTTGAACAACACCCATCGGAACCCAGAATCAGCACTTCAGTGTTGTTCAACACCCTTCAGCTGTAGCCCAGTCGCTCCCGTATGGGACCTTGGGTACCTTCTGGTGAAAACCGGCTAACTAACACAAATTTCTTCAGTTTTGTATGTGTGTGATGAATTTATTTGGCGTTGCACGAAATATAATTGCACAGTTTTTAATTTGCTTTATTTGAATCAGACGTGGTACGTCTGAACTCTTTATGATCTTGGCTGTAAGGGCTGAAATCGAGGGTTTGTCTGCCGTCGCTCTTTCCCTTCGTTAGTCCTAGTCGGAGTACGGCACTTTTAAACTCATTTGTTGATATATTATTGTCCATATTTGCCAAAGTTCATATATTTGTTAATTATACGGTAGGTGAATACAGGTTTGTTTTATTGTCTGTCAACACTCCCTAGATACGTGAGTAACCAGTATACAAAGATAATTCTTATTTTGCGTAAAACACAACGTAGGGGCAATTAATCCATTAATTAATTAAATGCTAAAAGTTAAATAAAACTAAGACGATCACGCCTTCCCTTATTTCGTTAATTTTTAAAACAGGCCTGGGTATGTTACACTACACGCCAAATCGTTTTTGCGTTTGAAGTTTTAAATTCGGATAGCTACTTGCTTCAGATATTCATTTTGTTTGTTTTTCTTGTTTAATTGCATATTCTTCAAAACAATGTACCGTTTATAGGTACCGATAGGTACTATAATGCTATCCATGACCATTTTTATTTAAATTTGCATGTCGCGTAGTTTGTTTAAATATTGCAAGTTTTGAATGTGCATGGAGAAACGCAGACTAACTGGTTTCGTCCTTCTGGGACTCATCAGTAAGGTGCTTTCCCCCACACACTCAAACCATGCAATTTAACTTGAGATATAATATGCTGCCGCGCTCTGGACAGATATCAGCAAGTGACAACTACTTTGACTAATTATCTGGTATTAATTAGTGGTACTGGACCGTTCGAGCAACTACTCCTCGGGCAAATACCTCGCCAGGCATTGTATTATAGAACTAAATCAGATTTTTTGTACTACGAGACGTTTCAGACTACTACCCCACCTAAGGTGGCTTTGAAACAATCCTAATTTGTCTCCATGTACGTACGTGCTTTTAAGCAGGTCTTTGTTCAAATATTGCATGTTTTGAATGTGTATGGAAAACCGCAGACCAACTGGTTTCGTCCTTCTGGGACTCATCAGTACGGTGCTTTCCCCTACACACTCAAACCATGCAATTTAACTTGTTATATGCTGATGCTGCCGTTAGTTACAAAACTCGAACTTAAATAAGTACGAGTACTAACAGATAATGTGAACTTGAAGGTAGGTGAGTCAATGTTCACTTGACTTGACACGACATTAAATATGAACAACTGAAATTACTCGTACCATATTAACAATATATACCTACTGATAATATTTATTGGTACAGGTCGCGTAATGGTCTGAACAATTAATGCATTTTATTTTCCACTTTGATTTGTTTAAAAATAAATAATTTCTAAAACGTAAAGTAGGTATTGTTTCCCTGATTCATAATCCAACGCGTATACAAATCTCCATACATATTTTGAATTAGGTAGGTAGGTAGAGTCTGTAAAGTTAGAGACTGGGCCCGGACAAGATGGTGGCTGCGCGAAAATGTAGCGGGAAATATGATTTTGACAGAAACAGTGCCGTACCGGCGTATATGTGAAATTTATTATTATTTTAACAATGAATTCATAAAAGTTACATTCAACACAGGAAAATTAGCATTTTAAGGCATGAAAAAATCGCGAAACACATTAAGAAGAACTTAAGAAAAGGGGATTTCGTCATAAGTACAGATAAATTATAAATGTGACGTTTGGTGTGAGGTTATGTCAATTACGAAATCGGCATGTTTATGTGCAAATAATCTCAATTCCATAATTGTTATAGTTGAAAACAGGTTTTTGAACAAGTTGTTTACTTATGTGACAAAAGAAAATTAGAATAAATCATAAAGGAAGCCGAATAATCCAATTTACTATTTTTCAGCACTGAAGAGTTAAAGAATTGCAAAATAAACTTATTATTCTGTAATTAAAAATTTAGAGAGTTCTATTAACTACCAAAAATAAATAAGTGGAATTCACATATATTAAGAACTAAACGCCTTGTTGACCTTTCAAAAAATAAGAATCCTTGGTGCTTGAGGTATGTCATGTCGCACAAGGTCTAATGATAGAACGTCCAGGCATTTGTCCTGCGGGAAGGAGCTGCGGGCGGGACAGCTGGACAGAGCCGCTAGTCCTACCAGCAGGACATTATTTTTAAATGGGATTGTCCTGCCGGCAGTACGTGCGCAGCTTTCGGCAGTACGGACCCAAATTTCATAGGCGCCGTAACAATTTTGCTATTTATTAAATAAAACATCTGCTGAGAAACATTTTTATTTATTCTCGTACAAAATAACTTGGAAAACATTAAAAAATAACACTGCGCCTGCGATGCTGATTGTTTCCTGAATCTGCGTAAAATAGGAAATTTTAATGTAATTTATTACCTATAGTATAATTAAACACTTGCCATTCTTTTGTAATAACTCAGCACTAATTTTCGTTTTTGTATTGTTCAAGTCTCGCAGAACTGTCACAAGACCCAGAGATTTTAGTTACTCTTCCGTTGCATACGGCGCTCAAATAATTGTCTCCAAACGCGGACATACACCATTTAAAATCTGGTTTTTTATCAAAATTCTTTGCTTTTGAAAAACCCGCGGCATAATTAGCGTGCAAGCCACTGTACGTGCGAGATTTTTTTCAAGAGTTGTCTCCTTCTCCGTAGCTTGCCTCCTACTGGTCTGAACGAGATGAAACTTACACTTTAGATAGGCAAAATTTTACGACAAATCCGATGGTGGTGGTTACGTTCTCATATGGGGACGCAAATGTACTGAAAACAATAGGGTCGAAAATACGTGCTGCTGGAAGGACGCTTGGACACTCTATCAACTAAGGGTTAATCACTTGGTAGTGGTTGTACTCCTAAATCCTCGTCTTCGTCGTCTTCATCATCATCATCATCATCATCATCATCATCATCATCATCATCATCATCATCATCATCATCACCACCATCATCTTCAGTTGTGACTTGATATTCATCTTCACTCTCATCATCAGATGATCCTGTGTTCACAGTGAACTTCAACGAATCCAATGCATCGTCCATCAGATGCTCTTTCTCAAAGAAAGTTTTTTCCACTTTTTGCACATGGCCACATACATCTTTCCACTCTTCTGAGCTAGTAATGGAAAATTTTCCACGTGCTAATTCCTCCACATCACCTAATTTAAAAGAAACGTTTCTGCTAGCTACCCAGTTCTTTACAGTGGCCCATATCTTCTCTATGGGGTTCAATTCCGGGCGATAAGGAGGAAGCCGTAACACTCGGTGACCATGGGCTTCAAGAAGCTCATCCAATTTGTATTTCTTTGGGAATCGATACAAATTTTGTTTGATAAGACCATAAAGCTCAGGTTTTGTATTTGAGCCATCAAAATGTATTTGACGTTCTTCAAGCCACTTCACCATCTCGCCTTTTCGGCTCGCAGATGTCAGGTTTTTTTCCACCAGGACATTGTGATATGATGCATTATCAATCACAAGTACACAATTAGGCGGCATGTTGGGCAGTAATTGTTTCTGCACCCATGTCATGAAATTGGCATTATTCATGTCATCGTGGTAATCTCCTGATTTAGAACCTAGAGACAATGTTTGGTTACATTTTGATATTAAAATTACTTACGTATGTGTTACCTGACCGAAAAATGAGCAACGCATTGGGAATGAAACCATTTTCACCTCCGGCATGTACAATAATCAGCCTTTGGCTTTAGAAATCGGCTTCTTTAAGTTTTTAGTAGACTCATCATACCACCCTTTCGGCTGGACATGGCTGCTGTGTATATACGTTTCATCCGTATATATAATGGTTCGGCCTTCTTCCCGGTATTGCAGAATTTGTTTCAAGTATTTCACCCTTTTCAGGCGAATGTCATGGCTTTCCATTAAAATCTTACGGTTGTCTTCTGTCTTTCGCCACCTTAAATGGAAATAGAAGTAAACGAGGTGTCCCACTCAAGCAGGCTCACTTTTGTTATCTGTTGTTATAAAAGTAGTTTCAAAACATAAGCATTTAATGAAACAGAAATTTGAATATGCATGTAGTAACGGCATCCGAAATATTTTGACTTTGGATATACAAAAGCAGCCATACCTGAATCCAATAGATTTCAGAAAAACCCATAGCGACTGCCTCGAGCCAGAAAAAGAAAGTTCAGAATCTTTAATCTTCTGTAGAATACCTGGAATACAAGGTGATATTAGGCTAGATGATGCGATAGGTAGGTATTTAAATGTAGCATTTGTTATTTAACGAAAAAGCAGTAATTGCCATTTGTTCCTAGAATAATTTGTTCAAATAGCCCCTGATTATTGGGATCACTTTCCGTCATTGCATATTTCATTCGTTTCGATGAAAAATACATTATACACATTGAAAACACATCGTGAAATATAATTGTCTGAAAAATCATTGGGTTTCAACAGAAAGTAAGTTTCTTGAAATTTATCTACAATCGAAGACGGAATCCAGGAAGTTAAATATCCAAAGCATTCCATTTACTAAAATGCAAGTGCGATTCATACTTTCATAACTTGGCTACGCAACAGCAGCACCCAATTGGTTTTTTGATATTATATCCAAAAAATACACGAAAATATCTTGAACTTTCTTATTACCACGTTCCCTCTATTTATGAAAAAAGAAGTTCAGCAGACTTTACAATGAATCACCCCGTATTTGACAAGTAACAACTGCCAGCAGTTGCAATGAAAACACACCTTAACGAAGTTTTCTTTTTTATAATGGTAATTATGTACTTACAATTGAGAGAGGAATTCCTTTTCTCCAAAATAAAAAAATTATGTATAATTTCCCGTATTGTTTCCGTTTCTCCCACAGAAATCAGGCCGAGCTTACGCTTCTTTCGCGGTCGTTCCTTATGTGGTGTAGCAAAGGAGGTGCTAGGCTCAGCTTCTACGCTTTTCGATTCCTTCAAAATCTTCGCTACTGTGTTTCTCGAAACACCTGTTGCTTCTATAACTCTTTGCCTTAAACACACAATTGGATCTTAACAATAATCAAGCTCATTATGAAGTGGGTACGTACATACCTGTAATTCTTTAAAGGAATCCTAATTCCATTTTGCGCTTCTTCCCGCATAAACTTTATCACGTTACTGATAATTTCACGGCCTTGGCTATGAATTACCATGCCGGGTTTGCCAATTTTTGTTGGGAGACATTTCTAACCTACAAAGGTTAAAAATTTCAACTTGGATTTAATGTGTAAAATTACTTTGATTGTAGTATTACCTGGATAACAAATACTATCGACGATTTTTCAAAAGTCTTTTAAATAACACCGAGATCACAAAATAAGCAGAATAATCTGCAAACACAAAAAATTTTAACCTTCAATTCAGTTACAAGAATTTGTAGTATTAATTACCTCGAACTCCGTTTTTCGAATAAAGATGATAGTTTTTTAGTCTTTTAAGCAACACTCACAATAAAAACGCAAAATAAAACAGAATATCCACTAAAAAAAGCACACTCAAACATGAGTCAATAAAACAACAATGGACGCACAGTACTCTTGAAGTTCTTGACGGCGCCACTGGATTTACGAGTTCCGCCTTCGGACGAAAACAGGTCTATTGCGCTGATCACGTGACAGCCCAGTCTTTAACTTTACAGACTTTACTGGTTTCATACAACATTAAAATTAATGATGTGAATATTACGCTACGTCTCAGTAATGTCTTAGATGTAACCTTTGAGTCTTTCAATTTAAGATTTAACACAGAATATTTTATTTCGCAGATATCCCTGGATACACTTCTGCTTTGGAAAGAAAGTAAAAAGGCTTTGAAGACGCTTTCGTATGTATATGCGGAAGGGCTTCACAAGAACTTCCTACTTGATTTATGTGAAATGCATTTTCCTTGTTTTATATTGGGAACATTTCACCAAAAAGTTTCAAATGGTGACAAAATACCCAGTCAAAGAACACGTGAATGCAACTTCACTGATGCTGCCGTTACATTTTTCCTTTGTAGATTAAAAAAGCGATATTTTTATTGAATCCGAATGAGAATTTTTGGTGTAGGAAAGAGTTATTATAAAATTCTTCGGAATTTATTTTTCGACTGTGAAGATAATTTTAATAAAACCATGCTGAGGTGAAGCGTGAAATTCAATAAAACGTTGGAAAATGTGCTGAGACCCGGAAAATTATAAATCTCCATGAAAATATCTAGGCGATAACTTGGTTAAATTGATTTTGAGGGCCACCAATTCAATTTGACGGATTGGGACATGGCGGAAAAGGTGTTTAACTGAAATACAGCTGATTTAGTGGCCAGGCATATTTTGAAACATCGCAAGATTGCCGTCGTGCCTGCTTTTCATTTAGTGAAACTGTCATTCTCACTGGAAAATGAAAATCTGCATTGATCAAAATTTTACATTATTTGAAAACAGGCTCCCCAAGATTTAGTTCAGTTGCAATTAAAAAAATTGATATGCTAGCTTACACATACACAATCGGATTAAACAAAAACAAAAATTTGCCTCATAAGGTGACAAAATTGTAAAGAAAATAACTACATTTCACAGAGCTTTTAACAAAATGATATCATGTACTTAGTTAATATTATCTTCTATTACTTTTTGGTAGAAGTTCATGATGAAACAAAGAATTACTCTGCGAACTACCAATATATAACGTTTTATTTGAATATTTGACGGGTTTCAAGATTTTTTAAACAATCTCATTATTAGAAAATGTAAAATTGTAAATAACTATTTATAGAATATGCTCCTAAAATTCGCTAAAATGTCCATGTCCGTGTTTGAAGAAATGAACTGCGATATTAAATCCTCTCATAAATTGCAGTGAAGGAGTTATTTTTAATTTTCCGCTGTTTCTGAGAAGGCGAAAAAAATTATAACAAAATTCCGTAAATTTACTTTCTCGTAAAACTTGAAGAGGAATAGCCTGATTCTCTTCTGCGATGAAGTTTTTCAGGTCTTGAATTATTCTTGGACGTCTCTGGAACACCTTATATTTGAGATACATCCACATGAAGAAGTCTGGTGCCGTTAGATCCGGAGATCTGGCAGGCCATGGTAGGTCACGAAATATTAAATTAAGGGTGGGATACGCAACGACAGGACAGGAGATCGGTAGTACATGTGTAAGACAGAAATAGACATAGCTTTAGCAACCGCTTAGTACAGTCAGTCCAGCAGAAAACTGAAATAACGAAATTAGGCAAATATAGTCTTAAAATAAAGCTAAAAGATCGGTAAGTATGCTCACATATTTTATTTGGCGGTTAATTAAAATGCGAATGTATAATTTGTGTGTGAATAATGCTAAGATTCCCGTTAAAATTTGCCAGTTTTCAACTTCGTTTATTTTAACAACAGTGTAAATAATATGGCAAATAAAATAGTTATAAGCGTATTGTATTCTACCAAACCTCATATTTCTTTTAAACTATAATTCAGGTCTTTAAGTAATACGGTTTTTCAGCTGGACTGTCTGTATTAACACCGTCTCAGAAGCGAGGAGAACGCTTCTCGGGTATTCGAATATTCCAGTTAATCTGTTTGGAAACATCTGTCGTAATAATATAAGGCTAAATTTTCCAAACCGGCCAGGAAGTAGAAGTCAGGAATAACCTACTTGCAAACTTTTTAAAAGTTAGCAAATTGACCTATTACCTCGCTTATTACTATTGTCTTTTTAAAAGGTAAGAAAATTACCTAAAATGAGTTTTATGTCTTTCTGCCGCTCATAATTCCCTTAATTACTATTCACTAATAAAGTCCTTGTCAGGAATATAAGTTTAGTGGGGCATCCTTGGTTGGTTTGAACATGCACTGACAATATCTAACTAGGTGAAAATAAAATATCTCTAGCTCAGTCAGTAATGACTCGACAAAAGGAAGACGACATTTTGCCACGTTAAATTTAATATTACTTCCGATTTTTTCCGGGAATTGTGGTTTTGGGAAATTTTCGGAAAATTTTCCGTTCCACAGGAAATTCTCATTCGGCAAATTTCCAGTTACACCGTCACTAACCCGGATGGGTCAAAGAAGACAACTTAGGCACAATGCACTCAGTTTCCCCTTTTTTTACTAATTTCAACAAACTTTAAAAATTTTAAGTAGGCACACTGCTCAAAATTGTCTAAGGTACATAAATAATTTTCATTGTATGATTTTTACTCTACATGTCAAAGTGACTAGGTTAC
Organism: Xestobium rufovillosum; assembly: GCA_963966045.1. Lineage (NCBI taxonomy): Eukaryota > Metazoa > Arthropoda > Insecta > Coleoptera > Ptinidae > Xestobium > Xestobium rufovillosum. The sequence continues at coordinate 2,862,859 of OZ014493.1, forward strand.
ACTATTTATTTGATTAGCTTGTCTAGTACAAAATTGGCTAAAAATAAACTTGTAATGTTTTGCTTTATTTTTTTGTTTAATAATGAAAATAAACATTTAATTGGAAAACAGTACATTGTGTACTAAAATAAGTGTATTTCTAATAACGTTAATTTTTTGAAATTTGTACTTTTAATACGATGTATTGTCTCCTCGGGCATTAATGGCTGCCCGGCACCACCTAGGTATACTTAAAATCAGCCTATCGATGCGTTTTGTGGCAACAGGGCCCACTGCTCTCTCAGTGCATTTTCAAATGCAAAACGGCCTTGAATGTTTGTCATAGCTGGAAGAAGTTATCTCTACAGCATGTCCCATACGTGCTCAATGAGGTTGAGGTTGGGAGACCGACGAAGCCATGGCAAAATGGCAATGTTCTCTTCTTCAAACCAATTTTGTACCTGATGTGCAATGTGAGGAAGAGCATTGTTCTGCATATAAACCAAATCTGGACCAGCAGCATATGAATATGGTTGCACAACAAGTACAAGAACTTGTTCAATATAACGCCGCTGGTTCATGGCTTCATCCAGACAAACGAGGTCCGTTCTATGGTGCAAATCGATTCCATTCCGTACCATCACTTACCCTCCTCGGTAATTGTGAACTTCCTGGAAGTGTCTGACCCTCTCCAATGCTCCATTTCTTCGCCAAACTCTCGTTTTTTTGCTATCAGGTTGAAATCCGAACCGAGATTCGTCGGTAAATATAACATTGGGACCATTCTGCTTCACCCCGCAGTGGTCGGCAAACTCATTAGTCAAAAGACGCAAATATCAACAGTACAACGATTGAGATTTCTTTTGAGAGCCAAATTTCTTAAACTTAAACTATACCGTGTGTAACAGGAGCATGGTACACCCCCCTTTTTTTCTTTATTTTTGAAGATAAATTTTTGCAACTCGGCACATCGTATGTACTGAGTAAACGTCAAGTTTTGACACAAACAAGGAAATTTTCACACTTCCGGTTTTAGCGGAAGTGGTGCCAACTTTTGAATTTCAAATGGGAAAACCTGTATATTATTGAATTTTTGGACTCTACATAATTTTCTGAATGCATTGGTACCATGTTTTATTTGTTTTTAAATTTTCAAAGCCCCCTTGCAGCATTTGATGACAATAAAATTAAATGCCTATTTTTAATTTTCGATGGACTGTAATTTCAGTTGTTCTTGTCCCAGATGCAAACTGGTCATATCAGAAGATTCCTTATTAATAGTAGCCTTGAATAGTACCTTGGTACCAATATGGTTCCATTTGAAAAAAATAAGTTTTGCCCAAAAAATTATTTGGAGAACTTTGTTTAAGCACGAATCACATTATTTAGCATTTCCAACGCAATTCCGTTTTTTATGGCATTGCCTGGATCTATTAGAATAAATTGGAACAGTCATGGCACACTTAACTGACAAAATTAAAATTAGATTTAAAAAAAGTCTAGGACTTAAAATGTCGCAAATGTGCTCGCAAATGTGGTACCACTGCATTCAGAAAATTATGTAGAGTCCAAAAAGTCAATAGCTTACAGGTTGTCCCATTTGAAAATCAAAAGTTGGCACCACTTCCGCTGAAACCGAAAGTGTGAAGATTTCCTTGTTTGTGTCAAAACTTGATGTTTACTCAGTACATACGATGTGCCAAGATTCAAAAATTTATCTTCAAAAATAAAGAAAAAAAGGGGGGTGTACCATACTCCTGTTACACATGGTATACGTAGGTGCAATGTTTATTAACTTAATTTTATATTTTATATCTTTACAATAAACCCATCTTGACAAAGCCCCAAACGGGGGCGAAACGTCGATTGTTCACAAAAAGTATTTTCAATTTCGCCAGAAAATTCACAAAATTGGAAAAATAATAAACTTTAATTAAGTTTTAAGTCCATATATGTATAGGTACACCGAACAAAACTTGATTTCTTACTTAATAATAATCTTATTTATTGATAAAAATGAAATTGTAAGCAATGTATCCATAAAATTAAATTATGACAATGAGCAATGACTGACAAACACTTAATGTGAACAATGACCTTGCATCTCCTTGGAAAGTTTGGGTAAGTAAGATTTGTATGTTGTAGCTTTTAATTTTAGGCACGATTCCAGGTTCTCATCAGTAAGACGACTTCTCAATTTACTCCTGATAAGGTTCATGCTTGAAAAAGTTCAGCGGACACGACAAGCACTGACCACTGTACACAATGAGACTGCTGACTCAATCACTCAACTCATGCATGAATCGCGCATGCCTCGCCCGCGCCGCATATCCCTCGGCCCGCCTATGCCACGTCTCCCGACCGACCGACATCCCTGCGCGTGCCTGCGCGCGGTCACTTGCGGCAGAGCCGCACTCAAGGGGCCAAAGAGCCGCATGCGGCCCGCGAGCCGCGGTTTGCCGACCACCGCCATAGAGCATGGCTCTTCGGCCTATTCAAGACGAGCTTCGCGATTTACGACGAGAATGAAGACCAGCTTCATGGATACGATTTCTACTCGTTTGATCAGAGACCGCTACGACATGCACATTTTGGAGATCCGCAGAAAGTTCTCGTGTCGTGATTGATGCATTACGCGTGGCTTGAAGAATATTAAATCTATCTTGGGCAGGTGTTGTTTCTATTCTTTTGGCCACATCGCCAGTGTCCTGGTATCGTCCCCACAATCGACACATTACACTTCGCGATACTTCAAATTCGGCCGCTATCTGATTTTGTGACTCACCAAATTCAATCATCCCCACCGCATGTAAAATTTCGCCGCGGGCTAAGTGTCGTCGTTACATTGTAAATTGTTGTCTTATGTTCAACACAACCAACTAAACTGACCATACATGCTCAGAGATGATGTGAAACAAAAGCGAAATTTTTATCGTCCACCTTTCTTTAAATTTCAGTTTTTCTGGATAAATAAAACGAACAATTCAAGTCCTTTTTTATCCTGCTTTGGTATGATATCCAACGAACATACATGGCGCATTTTCAATTTGCTACGAATTGTTGGCGAAAATATTTCTGAAATAATAGTATTGTTCCTTAGACAATTTTGAGCAGTGTAAATTGAAGTCTCACCCGCCACGTCACCTAATACGGGAAATTTTTTTCTGGATCATGAGGCTTAATTGTCGTTTCAAATACTTATTGTTCTGAGGTTGCAGGTGCATTTTTAACAAATTATTTGAGGTATTATTTATTGTTGCTACTAGATATACCACTAGGATCGTTAAACTCATAATTTCAAAACGAAATTTTCTTTTGGAGTGTACATGTTCAGAAAAGAACCTCAGTAAACAAGTCTAATTTATATTTGGATCATGTTGAACACGAAGCATGTTCCCGTCCGTTAATTGTTCCAAGGAATTTACTATTTCCCCGTTGTTTTCGTCGTGAATCGGAAAAGTCTGCTGTGCTGGGTGAGTTGAAAAGCTTACGTGGGGTCTTTCAAATATAAGCCCGTGGATTTTGTTTTGCCAGCCCATATACTTAAAGTTTTTGAACAAAATCATACAAAATCTATTTTTTCAATACGAGACAATTTTCTAGTTTTCCTTTATTTTGAGTTTTAATAATTTCGTCTGTGCCTTTGAGATTTAAACACCCCTTAGCAACTAACACGCTAGTGCGAATACATCGACATTCGATAGCGACCTCTGTTAATGTTTGCATGAATGATTAAGTGCTATAATAACTGTCATTATTTGCAAACATGACATATTTCTGAGTTAATATAAACATGCGTAAGTTATTCCCACAGTTCATTGGTGGATTAGATACACATAGTCTCCATATTCGACAATTTCGTATTAGTCGGGGAGCAGCCATCTCAAAAAGCGCTTATTTAAAGAGTTAGTCCGAAGTCGAGGACACACTTGTTTTGAAGACTGTTTTCTATCTAAAATCACCCGCTGAATCCGAATCCGGAGGGCCCTGTTCATTTGGGACGGCCTTGATCCTGAAAAATGCATTTTTACGTAAAATTTCGAAAAATTGCAATCTCCGAACATTTCAGTTTACATCGTCATATCTTCGTTCTGGAGACAGCTAGGAAGCTAATTTTTTTTGAAATGTTTTCCGGGCATTTTTGATTGCAAACCTCTATACACAATTAACTTTCGAAAAATAACTACGTCAGAAATTTGTAATTTTGTACACCACGTCATTTTTGTGCACCTTAATTTTCACCACGCCAGAAAATTTTTTATTGTAAAAGATAGATACCTATTCAATCGAAACAATATGTCGTGAAAAGTACGCAGAAGTTTTTAGTGAAAAAACCATCTCGATATCTTCAATACTGACCGAGTTACAGCAATTAACAAAATATTGCTTTTTGCGCTGCGGCATATTGTTCTATCTCTACTCTGCGCATCTACCTACTCCATGATGCATCTACGCCTGCGGGCGGCTAATCTCCGTCATATGCGGGAAACTCGTGCAAATACTATTACTTTTCTATGACAAAGCGATAAAACAGTTTCCGATATAATCAAGTTTATGAGTGGTACTGGACCGTTCGAACAACTACTCCTCGGGCAAATACCCCGACAGGCATTGAATTATAGAACTAAATCCAGATTTTATGTACTACGAGATAATCAAGTTTATGTTTAATTGTTTACAAATAACAATAACTATGTACGAGTCGGTACGAGTAATATGTATATGTAGAATTGTTTTGGAATTACTGTTTGTGCAATTTTGATTGAAGGCTGAGGTTGTTATATGCATTACTATTAGTGAAAATGGAAATCAATTACACTTTGTGCATAATTTGTCAGATGAATGATTCAGCAGAAACAGTTCAAGCTGTAAGTAACTGAAAATGGATATAACGCATTGTTCAAGGCGGCAGGCAGGCCGCTTCTGACCCCTTGGCTGCCTCAAAGACTAGAAGTCTTTAGGCTGCCTGCGTGTCAAGTTACGTATTGCCGGATTGCCGCCCTCAACCTAACCTAAGCTAACGAACACTGTATCTAAACCGAGATCTACACCCCTACACCGTTCCTCATTCGAAGAAAAAGATTCATTTGTTAAAAAGCTTTTATATTTGTTCTCAAAATAGGAATACATAAAAATTGGAACTCCATACATGGGCGTAACATAAATTTGATATAAGATCCACATCGAAATGCATAAAAAATACAATGTAAGTAAGAAGTGACTGCATAATATGAAGTTCTCCCTTCTCCGCGCCTTAAAGTGAATGCCACCTTTAACTTTTGAAGTTAATTGGTAATCCCATTTCGTTTTTTCGGCGGGTGTATACCGCCTCAGAAATTGGCCGCCTGTGTGTTTGACACCCATTCCCCGCTCACTAGAAACGGCCCTGGCGGCAGGTACAAAAACAGACAGAATTAGTGTAGGTATGTCTGTCGCAGAATTTGAAAAATTAAGAACAGTTTTACAGTAGTTATGATATGTTATTTGTAAACAATTAAACTTAAACATAAACTTCATTACATCGGAAACTGTTTTATCACTTTGCCAAAGAAAAGCAATAGGTATTTGCACGAGTTTCCCGCATATGACGGAGATTAGCGGCCCGCAGGCGCAGATGCACGGAGTAGGTAGATGCGTAGAGTAGAGATAGAACACTATATGCCGCAGCGCAAAAAGCAATATTTTGTTAATCGCTGTAACTCGGTCAGTATTGCAGATATCGAGATGATTTTTTCACTAAAAGCTTCTGCATACTTTTCACGACATATTATTTCCATTGAATAGGTATCTATCTTTTACAATAAAAAACTTTCTCGCGTGGTGAAAATTAAGGTGCACAAAAATGACGCGGTGTACAAAATTACAAATTTCTGACGTAGTTATTTTTCGAAAGTTAATTGTGTATAGAGGTTTGCAATTAAAAATGCCCGGAGAACATTTCACAAAAAAATTTAGCTTCCTATCTGTCTCCAGAACAAAGATATGACGATGTAAACTGAAATGTTCGGAGTTTTCAATTTTTCGAAATTTTACGTAAAAATGCATTTTTCAGGGTCAAGGCCGTCCCAAATGAACGGGCGCCCTCCGGATTCGGATTCAGCGGGTGATTTTACATAGAAAACGGTCTTCAAAACAAGTGTGTCCTCGACTTCGGACGACCACTTTGAATTTAAGCAAGCTGCTCCCCGACTATATAGGCATATAGATATTGCTCAATCTTATCATGATATGCATTTCTATCCATTTGCTCTACAAAGTGGGAGTAGCGTAGTGCCGGTGTTTTGGCAGTCTTTTGTTTACGAGAATTCAGCAGTGCTCGTCCTGGTTTCCGTTTGCTTGGGTAGTTGGTATTCAAATCTGTGAGCCCATTCAATATGATGAGTTCAACTCCCTTGGCCAACCCACCTGGCCAGCGTGGTGTTGTAAGGAATATACACCACCAGAATACTGACCGAATATCCACAAGTGAGGTTCAAGCTGATTACAGAAGATGCCAGTTTGTGCAAGGTTTTTTAATTATTTTAGACAGGCTGAATAAATGAAATATATGTAACAAAGATTAAGGGAAATCATTTATTGATGTGGTATAGTTTATAATTATAGCAAAATTTGTGCCTTTATTGCTTTAACTCTTTACTTGCGTTCTTGAAGGATCCCCTCCAAATCCGATAAAAACCACTTTCATGTAAATCGGCCAAGCTTTAAGAAAAGTAAAGCCGACCCAAAAATTCAAAGTTGTGTTTGCAATATGGTAGATAAGAATTTTCGTTCAATTAAACTTACTTAAACTTACCTAAAATTTTAAATTAAAAATATATGTAGGTAGTCCGTAAATTTAAGTAAATTGCGTGAGATAAAGCATTGTAAGGAGATCCTTTCAGTACAAATTTTTTCTCTACAGGTAATACAATGTTCTGGAAAAGTCATAAATCACTTTTGTTTTTAAAATGAGATAAAAAAGTTGTATACTTTAGCGTTGCACGTGATTAATTTGCTTCAAACATGTAAAACACCCAGGAACTATCCTTTATTAAGAAAATGTACCTGTATTATATTGAAAATGAAAGTTGGTGCACCTGCTAAAAATATTTTTTTCATTGCTAAAGCTCCATGACACCTAGTGTAACTTTATATCTCAAATTTTTCTCTAATGTTAGCTATCCTTATTTGCTTTATTGGTGGCAACAGTCGAATTTTCACGTCGTTCCGTTCGCATTTTACGATAATTGTCAAATTGTTATGGATTTTCGATATGAACTTTTAATTTCTAGATTTGACTTATCAGTTCGTCAATTGTTTTACTGCAAGTTTTGATTTAATTTATGTTTGTTAAAATTATATCACAGTGAAACATCACCAAAGTCAGTACTTTCTGACCACTAAATAGAAAGTAGTGTGATTTGTGGCAATCTCATCATCAGAATTTGTTTGCATAATGTAAAATCTATACATCTATACATCTATACATACAAATAAAATTGAAGTGTCTGTCTGTAATTTCGAAATAAATGCTTTTTTCTAAGCTCATATGATTCTTCTCACGTTACCAAACATAAAATCGCATTTTTCAATTTTAGTGTTGAAAATACTTCTGGGCGCGTGTGCATATGGGACTCATCTTACGAAAAATGTATCAACATGCGACAGATTCTGTCTGCGACGCTCGCAGTCGAGGCTGCTTAATAATTATTAGAGCGCTAGGCAGATGTAAACTAAGGTAAAGGTACAGCGAGCGCGAGTACCGCGTTGGAGTACAAAACGGATGCGTTAATATTTTGTTACGTATTGCGTCAGTTTGACTATGTGCCTTGTGCTTGTCACAAACCATTTCTTTTATTTTATTGTATCAATAATATACCATCTTGAAACGGCACAGATCACTTTTGTTGGACATCTTAGAAACCCAGCAGTTGTGTCGGTATTTTCAATACGCCTATGATACTTGCGTAAGATGCGAGGTCTGTGAATTTTTTGTCTGTCTGTCTGTCTGTTTGTTTGTCCGGGCTAATCTCGGAAATGGCTGAACCGAATTTGATGAGACTTTCATTATCAGGTAAAGGACTACTTTTTATTTCGGAAATATTCAAGTTTCCTGTGTAGAAATTGAAAAAATGTAGAGATTAGGAGTCGGATTGTGTCACGCGCGTACTATGAACACATGTTACGTGGCATATACATAAAATAAAATAAATAAATAAATAAATAAATAAAATAAATAAATAAATATAAATATTTGCCATTGTGTTTCTTTCTTTGGCGCAGCAACGCGTGCCATACCGTTCATCCCATTACTATAAAACTTGGTCAACTTATTGCTCGCACTTGCGCGAAGGTTATAGGCATAGTAAAATTAACTTACAGTAGGTGGCGCGCGTGTCTTACCGGGAAATGTATTTGAAAGAACATTTCTGCAATTCTACAATATTTTCTTTCCTTTCAACATAATTTAAAAATTGCAGCAAACGTCAAACGGCAGCAACGCGCCGGGTACCAGCTAGTTGTAATATGGCACTAAGGTAACAGTTGACAAGGAAACTAAAATTGACGAAACAATACAAATAATTAAAATAATGATATCCATGAAATAAGCTAACTAGATAACTAGCAAGAAATTTTATGGAAGGTAGGAAAATAATCCTGTAGTTTCATACATGTTGTTTGAGTTTAATTTATGCTATTCTATTTTTTGACAAAGCTGAAAAGTAGGAAACTTAATAACAGTGCTTTACAGAAGCAATATTACAACTCACAAGGTCACAATCACTAGGAAAATAATCGTCTTTAAAGTGTCGTGAACAAACACGCATAAATTTCGATCATGGCTTACCCATTTTTAATGTCATTTCCCAGGCCTTTCTCACGTCAACTTTTTCTTCCATTTCTAATTTATTTGTGAGATTCACAAGTTTACCTTGCGCAGGAAATGTATGAAACGATAACTCGGGACATTTTGCACGCATGCATGAGAGTTGCAGTTGTATACACAACACATTCAAGTTGGAGGTTGGACTCTTTTTGGCAGAAGAAGTGTGTGTCATTACAGATTTTTTTATGACGACAGCAGTCTTAAATACACAAATTGCCGATAAAACTGTAAAAATATAACTGAAATTTACTTTCTTGAAAATCGCAACCACTCTTTCGCTCTTGATACAAATTAAATAACTATTCACGTCCAATTTGCAGTAGATGAGTTAATGCAAATTCTCATAATTCGTAACTTAGAAGACGCAGAAAACATCTAATGTAATGTAATATAATGACTGACTCTGTTCTATCCGACCCAAGAGTAGGTCCTTTTCGAACTCAGTGATTTGAATGTTGCTGAAGAGTAGTGAGGATTGCAATAATAAGCTCTTTAAAAGTTTAAACAAAATTCAATTTGGAAAGAAAAACAGACCTGATAAAATTATAAAAGGAAACTCACAATAATTATAAGGAAGTGCCTCCGTAACCGGCGCCGGCTACAGGTGTATTGTTACCGGAGCCTGCGTGTGTCTGGTGCGAGAGGGCAGCTAAGGGGTCTGTCTAAAATGCGTATGCCTTGTATCAGTCTTTTCGTTCCCAAATAGAAGCGCGCCGACAACTATACGCAAGGCCGGCGTCGGCTACGGAGGCACTCCCTAATTATAAAAGGAACAACACAACGTACGAGTAGTACGAAATTTAGCAATATAATATATGAGAAACATAAGAAAAGAACTGAATTTTAATTTTAAACTCCGTAAAAGTAAGAAAGAGATAAGTTTGAAGGCTAATGATGGTCAGCAGATTGCATCCACTCGTGTGCATTACTCTTGTAAAGGAAGTTATCTTCTCCGTGAATGAAAAAAAGTGATATCTGAACAAATATGATTTTGCTGAGTTCATAGCACAAAGGCACTAGATATATGGGTGCGAAACTTGGGCAATGGGAGAAACGGATGGAATAGAATAGAAGCGTTTAAAATGTGCTACTGATGCATGATGAAGATACCGTGGATAGATAAGGTTAGCAATAAGGAGGTATATTAGAAAGAGTTGTGGAAAAGCGAAAGGTATGGAAGGCAATAAAGAACAGGAGGGATAGGATGGTAGGACACCTTCTGAGACACGAAGGAATAGTTCGCGACACATACTAGAATCGGAGGTAGGAATAAAAAGAGGTCGGGGTAGGCCTAGATTAGACTACTGCTCTCAAATAGTTGGGGGTATATGATGTTCTATTTTTAGGGAAATGCGTAGGTTAGCTTACGATAGAAAAGTATAGAGGCACGTGTCCAACGAGCCTTCTGACTGAGAACTTTATGATGATGATGAATAGTTAACACGCCAAGTGTACTTTATTTTCGTGAAAAATTATTATGTTATATTATATTAATGCCCTAATGTTTCTTCATGAACTCCACCAAGAGTTACTTTCCTAACATAGGTAAGTAAAAAGTCTGGAACTAATTCTATCAAAACTTCAGGAATCATTTCTGGAAAAAACGCTCGGACACGTCAAACTCATTTTTTTAAAATGCATCTTTTTTGATAAGTGTCGTTTTTCGATAGTGTTTTGATTTCGTGCTGTGACGTCATCGTTAATTGTTTTTAATGGCTCCCCATATTTTTGAAGTCGCTGTCGCTGGCTGAAATTACGATTTCAGTGATATGCTACAGTATGACATTGACGTTGGTATTTTTCGAAATAATGAAGATTAAAATAAAAACAAAAACTCTCAAAGAAAATAAGTTAGCCATGGAATATTGGCAGTTTAACTGATTAGAAACGAAAATAATTAAGTTTTCAATTAAATTCTAACAGTTCAGCATTGTTTTGTGGATTTCCGTTTGTTACTTCATAATTTTGTGAATTATTTTGTAATATTAATAATTGGTGATAGATTGAACACCAACTTTAACTGTTATTTTTAGTTAATTAATGTTATTTTATCAAATTTACGTCGTTTTCAATCACCTAAACTGTCAATATTCCATGGCTAACTCATTTTTTTCCGAGTCTTTGTGTTTACTTTAAACTTGATTATTTCGAAAAATATCAATGTCAATGTCATACTGTGAGATATCATTGAATTCGTAATTTTAGCCACTATCCAACTACGACGTCAAAAGTACGGGGAGCCATTTAAGAAAATGGACGATGACGTCACAGAATGAAATCAAAAGACTATCGAAAAACGACAATACATATTATCAAAATAAATGCACTTAAAAAAAATTAGTTTGACGTGTCCGAGCGTTTTTTCCAGAAATTATTCCTGACTTTTTTATCGAATTAGTTCCAGACTTTTTACTCACACTGTATAAAAGGAACCGTTGAAAATGATTAACGGCATCGAATAATTTAAACTTCCCTTAACACACAAATTGAAATACTTACAATCACAGAACACCTTTAAAACTGTCAATGAATTTTTGCTTTTGCAATTTTGTCAAATATGACATTCGTTTAAAACCTACTAACTAGATATGTATAAACAAACGACGTCAAAAATTGAAGCATATAACTTCAAAAGGATCTAAGTGCCATTTTCTGTTAACTGAAATATTGAGACTCTCTTGCAGGAAAATTAAAAGAGATATTTTAATGCACTATTTTTTATTCCAAAGATGGAAACAATCTTCTGTATAAGTGCATACCAAACTTATTAAAAAATTAAACTTTGCAGAACAATAAAAATAAAACTTTCCTATTTGGTAAAATGATATAAGCGACAGTGCTAATCAACGTACAAAAGGGTCGAAGTCCAAGATAACAAGCAGAGTCGAAGTGCCATCAAGAGTATTAAGGTTAATTTGAGCAAATGTTTTCGTAAAATTGGCGATGTTCTTCTGGTAGATAAGGTATCATGTCTCTTAAATTCTTCTTTTCGTTAAAAATGTCCCGTTCCAGACCGAAGTCACACGGGATTGCCAAATCGATCTAACATTCACCAGCAGACACCCCTAGTTCCCCGGCATGAACACATTACTACTCATTAGGTACGCATAAGATAGGCCAAGTTAGTTTGTGACTGGGTAATGTTTAATTGTTGATATTCGATCAATAACAGGAATTAAACACCGGGCACTTACTCAAATCTATGAGACGGTTACTATCAGTCGATAACACGGCGAAGTCAGGAGCGTTCAATCAGGTACTTCTAGTTCGGATATGAGAAGAAGAATCCTCATCTTCAGTGGTGCGGTCTTCTGTTTTATAGCCCAGGTGAGGGGCTATTGACGGCGATGTGACGTCGCATTTTCCTATGTCACCTTGGTGCCGTGTGCAGAGATTTATCGCGAATCCTTGCTATTTCGCAAAGGTGGGGCGTCAAGATCTTCTACGTCACGTGGAGCCGCGTGCAGATTAATTCGGGAACTCTTACCTTCTGGCGTAACGTCCGTCTCCTCTGAGGCTTGCTCACTTCTTTCATCGGTGCATGCATATACGAACGCATTTATTCAGTATTTCTTTCTCTTCTGATTTGCAGGTAGCGGTCTCGTAGAACAATTACGGAATGCCAATATAAGTTTGTTAGAGTTTTTAGCCATTATCTCTGTTCATTGTTACAACTTTGACGTTCTTTTGTAGGGATAAACCTGTTTTTATATAAAGTATGCACAGTACCGTGAGTCTTACAACGTTTTCTGTCACTTCTTAGTGACTCTTCACCCCTTTTTCTCCTTTTTCGCCCTTCCATTGCTGCACGAAGAGCACTAGAACACTGACTTCTTGAAAGATCCTTTTATAATAACCAGAGACAAAATAACGTTTGATGTGTTGCAGTAGGCACTTAGATCTTTTTTACTTAAACACCCCAAGCGCTTAGACCTATCACCATCTTTGAAAATATTCAAAAGCCATTTGCAGTGTGTCTGGGCACTTAAAACCATTTCTACAGCATTGGGCTTGGCACATAGATTGTTTTGATACCAAAAACGCAAAATCTAGTTTTTTGGCACTTAGATCGTTTTGAAGTTACATGCTTCAATTATTGCTACCCACACAAATTAACGTTTCTAAAACGTTTTTAAACGAATACGTTCGGCCCCTGCAACGTAAAAACGATATTTTCCGCCGCGTGCTACCGCACCGTTGCGAAGTTTTACTTCGTTTTGAACATTTTGAGAACAATAATTAAATTGTGTTAACCATGTAAGGAATTATTTACGTGCAGAAGAATGCTTGATGCCGCAAGCACTCATTTCTGGTCTAGATTGATTCGTTGGAACAAACCGAGTACAGAAACCTAGAAACTTTCGTTGTGGAAAGTGCAGAAAGGGAAGGAGAAGTTATAACTTACAGGAGTTAGCAGGGTCCAGTACCACTCATCACTAGATCGAGCTAAATTTATTGTAAAATAACATTGTTTTTACTAACATAGTATGTTATCTCCCACCTCGCCTCCCAAATTAAATTTCATCCTGTTCGTAAGGATAAATAATCTTTCCGGATATTATGCTGTGTAAAAGCGGGCCAATAAAGAAGATATTATTATAGAATCTGTATAGTATATGTAGTTTACTCAATATGCTAATAAAGACCTCTGGAACAACCTCTGGAAATAGGAAAGACTGATGAAGCATATAAAATAATTAGGAGAAATTTTAGAGAAATTGGATCTAGTACCAAAAGCATTAGGAATGAGGCAGGAGATATCCTAATCGAAAGCGGGGAGAAGGCAGATAGGTGGAAAGAATATTTAGGAAACTTATATGCGGGACAGGAAGTGCAAGATATATTAGAAAGTGAAAGCAGTGTAGAAGGGGATAACCTATAATGAGAGAAGAGTTTGAGCTAGCACTAAAAAGTTTAAGGAATAATAAAGCACCAGGTATAGATGGCTTGCAGGCAGAAATCTTAAAGTGCGCAGGTCAAGAGGTAATAGATCGTTTATTTAAATTGGTTAGTCGCATATACCTGACAGGCGAGATTCCAGAGGATTACAAACTGAACATCATGGTAGCTTTGCCAAAAAGGAAAGGCGCGGATAGATGCGAAAATTTTAGAACTATCAGTTTAACTTCCCATGCGTCAAAAATTTTAAATAGAATTGTGCAAAGAAGGATGGAGAAAAAGGCGGGAGAAATATTAGGAGATCAGTTTGGATTTAGACGAAATAGAGGAACGCGCGAGGCCATTCTAGCTTTACGAGTAATTATAGAAAAAACGATAGAAAAGAGAAAGAGCGTATATATAGGATTTGTAGATTTAGAAAAAGCCTTCGACAACGTAAAATGGGGGAAGATGTTCGAAGTGCTGAGAAAGGTAGGGATGAAATACAGGGACAGAAGAATAATACATAATCTCTACAAAGAGCAAAAGGCAGTTATAGAATGTGAGCAGGAACGAAGGGAAGTAGATATCCGGAAGGGAGTGAGACAGGGATGTGCATTGTCACCTCTAGTTTTCAACTTATATATCGAAGATGCGATTAATATTGTTAAGGAAAGAACAGCCTCAGGGATCAATGTACAGGGCCAAACTATTAACATGCTCAGATTTGCGGATGATATAGCAGTGTTAGCATCTAGCAAAGAAGAATTAGGAGCGGCTTTGAATGAAATGGAAGCAGTTTTGACACAGGGCTACGGCATGAAAATCAATAAAAAGAAAACTAAAATTTTGGTATGTAGATGGAGTGAAAATAGAACTAAAATTGAAATACGAATAGGAAATGAGAAGATAGAGGAGGTTGCGGATTTCTGCTACTTAGGAAGTAAAATAACCCAAGACGGTAGGAGCACTAAAGATATAAAACAAAGAATGGCGCAGGGACGAGTTGCGTTTAACAAAAAGAAACAACTGTTATGTTCGAGAACGGTTAATATAGAGACTAGGAAGAGACTCTTAAAGTCGTATGTATGGAGTACGGCATTATACGGGTGCGAAACTTGGACAATAGGAGAAGCGGATAGAAAAAGAGTAGAAGCGTTTGAACTGTGGTGTTACAGACGCATGATGAAGATACCGTGGATAGATAAGGTTAGCAATAGGGAAGTATTAGAAAGAGTTGGGGAAAGGCGAAAGGTATGGAAAACAATAAAGAGTAGGAGAGATAGGATGGTAGGACACCTTCTAAGACACGAAGGAATAGTTCGCGACATACTAGAGTCAGAGATAGGAATAAAAAGAGGTAGGGGTAGGCCTAGATTAGATTACTGCTCTCAAATAGTTAGGGATGTAGGATGTTCTACTTTTAGGGAAATGCGTAGGTTAGCTCAGGATAGAAAAGAATGGAGGTACGCGTCCAACCAGTCTTCGGACTGAGAACCTTATGATGATGGAACAATGCCATTAGTAAACCATGAAAATGTAGTTGGTGCAAATTAATGCTAGGGCTTAAATGCATTTGAGATTGGCATATAAAGTAATGCGATACACCTGCACTGCATGTTGAAATTGTTTTTCCTAACATTTAACCACTCTCTGCGTTCTGGCTATCGAACAAAAAGCCCAATTTTCATGTTAGATTTTCCAATTTGTGGGAAAATAATAAGTGATAAATTAGGCGCGATATAGGGACAGACCTTAATCTACAATGAAGTCTTTATTATTCAAATAAAAGTAAATTACCCCATAGCAAATTGCCTGTCCGCGTGAAATTCGCAAGACAGGGACACTTTTATTCCTTCCAATAAATTGCAAATTATACGTCTAGCCGATGTGAACGGAGAAAATCGTTTTAGATGTCTATTGCAAATGTAATTATGTCGCAGTAAATGGCTGTCACATTACCGGTGAATTCACGTAGTTTTGCAATTAATTCTATTGATAACGCACAATTTTATATAAGCGAATGTTGTGACGTAACCTAAAAGACTAAGGCCACAATGGAGGATCCTGCCGCAGCTATGCTCGAAGCCGAAGATGGGGTGGGCTAAAAACAGGAAAAGGGCGCCAAGGAGTTGTTGGCTGATCCTCTGTAGCCAGCACACAACGACTACAACTCCTAAAAGCCGCTGGTACACAATAGGGCACAACAAAATAACAAAAGAAAAAACGTAGTCAAATAGTATATCATATAATGAAAAAAAACAAAATAGGTATGTAAACCAGATATGGCGATATCTGACAATATATATATAATAGCAATACCAAAAAAAAACACCAATGATATCAACAAAAATAATTATCAATGAATAAATGCATATATAAATATAAAAAACAATGAACATAAACCTGGGTGAAATTTAGACACGGTACTAACGTTGCGCAAAAAAAGGGAAATCAAAAAATAGGCGCGGATGACGCGGTAAATACACTACACGAATGGAGCTCCGCACGCGCAGCGCACCGACGGGTCAATCGCACGCACGCTAACTACAACAATGAAGTCAGACGCAAACGGGAGTATCGACTGTCGCTAAATCTTGACAAAAAAATAGATATTAATATTAATCAAAATGAAATTTAAAACTAAGCAAAATTATTGAAGTGACTATAAACAAAATGAACCAAAATTATTAAGTACTGACTAAATGAATTTCAAACAATAATAAGCTACTTAACTACGTGAGCAAAAGAAACAAAATTAATAAATGAATAAATTTTACAAAAGTCCAAAAGAACAAACAGGGTGACCACAACAAGCCGTGGCCAGGCGTCTACATATGAAACTAGCCGAACGGAGACGAAAGTTCGATTGGACGGGCGACGCGAAATCACAAAAAAACGAACACAAAATGGTCACAAAAAGCTGTGCCGGGCGCAACTTACAAGCCAGCCGCTGGACACGGTGTTCCAAACGGACTGGGGACAAAAACTATCTGACCTTACAGAGATGATCGATGGTCAGCTGGGCCGCCGGGTAACTTGCGACTCTCAACGCCCTGGTAACAATGGTCGATTTTACAGATGGACGGGCTACTCAGAAAATGTCCAAAAGCACGTGGTCCAAAACGCTGTACCAAAAAACGACGGAGGTACCAAAAAACGTTCCTCAAAAAAAAAAACCCTAAAATGTCGTAAGGACAAAAATTAGAATAAAGGAAAAGAGAAATAAAGAAGGCAACACAATACTAATAATAAAAATTAAACAAATGAAGGAAAGAAAAAGAAAGAAAACACGTGCTCACCTCGAGAGGGTTTTTTTCCAACAAACTTCCAGCCAAAATCGACGGTAAAACGGTCCAAAATCCCCAAATCGGGAGTAGACGACGCTTCCTACAAACCAAAACTAGGGCTGAAACGAAGTCTGGAATATGTCCGGAGAAAATCCCAATTTCTTGGCTATGAAAAAATAACTTCACTACTCTCCAGAACACACTAAATCAAATACCTTCGAAATCGAACTAGAAGTGAGTATGGCTAGCGGAAATTGCAAATTTTGAAAAAAACGCGCACGTGAAGAATACGCGGCGATCAACCTATGAAAATCCAAATCCAAACTCCCTAAACCAACATCAAAAAGCATAGGCGTTGCCGGGTGCAGAATAATAAACAGATGGAAAGAAACGCTCTGAAGACTTGCAACTCCGACCAGAAATATAATAAGGATGATAGAAACCTTAAGGAAACCTCTCGAGTTGAAAGAAAAGAGAATAAAGGACACAAAGAAATGAAAGCATCAATTTAGAAAGTTGAAATAGATGAGTACACCACTGGCCTGCTGAAAAGCAAAACAAATCGAGGTGATCTTCACACATGACAGCTGGGGAAATCGCAAAATCAAAACATAACCCCAAAAGGTGTCCGAAAGTCTGACAGATTACCTCATTGATTTTCGTAAACTAAATGCAATATAAAAGTCTGAAAGATGAACAATAAGGCGCACAGAATTGATCAGAAAGAGGGTAAATATCAAATAATGACGAGAACAAAATAAACAACCAGCAGATACAGGCAATATCCAGAATCCAGCTAGGTGACAAAGATACAAGAAAACAGGGTAATACAAGAGGTAAATCTCAACAAATCTCATTCAACCTGATAAACTAATAAAGGTAACTCGAACTAGAAGTGAAACAAAAACCACAGTGACCTAAGAAGATAGGGCCGAGGGCTGGGACGGAGGCATCTGCGAAAGACAACTGCGATGGCAGCTAAGGAGAGAAACTAATCATTAAATGGAAAAAAATAAGTTAGAGATAGCATAACAAACATTCCTAGCACGTTGTAAGTACCATAATCTTATATGAATTTAAATAAAATAAGTATTAAAATCCGAAAAATGTTTTAGTGTAAAATTTCACCGTTACAATGTGTTAGTATATTCGGAGGTATATGTATTATGATATGCTATAGTAGTAATTTTTTGATTGGTTGCGGCCCATTGAATAATGAACCTTATTATGCATTCTTAAATGCACAAGTAATGAACGCATAATTTGATGGTTGCAAATAAACGATATTATATGTGCCGGCGACTTTTAATATAATAATAAATATACTACATAATACCAAGTCGATATACTAACGTCTAGCGGCTACCGCAACAAACTATCCCGCTTCGGCGGAGCGAAGCCGAAGTCGACTTTGCGCGCTCTACGACATGCCTACACATATTGTAAGTGTAATAAAAAAATTATGAGCGCAGCAAACTGATGGAGAGTTGACAGAATGCATTTTTGAAACAGACCACTTAACTGACGGACACCAGACACGCATTTCTTGTACAAAAGATAATGTAAAAACATAAAAAAGACAAACCAACCTCTACGGGAGTCGAACTCACCCAGCGCAAGGACATCAAACTGCTTACTCTATGCGATGCCCGCCTACCAGCCGAAACCGTTGCTACTTAAACGAAATTTTCTGTTTTGCGATATTATTAAGAATGAGTGCATGGACGCTGCTTCCGCTCGGGTATTGACAGGATAGTTTGTTCGATAGCAGTTAGATGCTTCTAGCCCATATTACAAAAAATAACTCATCAACAAAATAAAACAGACTGGTGTTAAAAGGAAAGCTTTTACGCATCTACAAGTAACACAGTAGGTACTCACAAAGCCCGATCTTGCATGACAGCCAATTTGCAAAATATACAAGGTGTTTCTAAATTGAGTACCATAAATTTAGGAGTTTGTAGAGAAAGTTAAAATAACACTAAAACCTTATATATAGTTTTGTTCGAAAACCCGTCCTTTCCAAAATACAGGGTGTTATAATGTCGGCTGGCGTATCAGTTATTTAGCTATATCTGTAACTAAAGTAGTCCGAGAAATCTAAATTTTTGTGGGCAAGTGTTACTTAAATCTACAAATAATCCAGCAATATTTTAAGTGTAATACGACAATTCAGTGTCGCAGGAAAAGTGGTCGTGTAATACCATTTTGTTAATAAAAAGTTAAGGTTAGGTTTTGTGAAAATATCGTTTTATTTTTAGATTTTCTAATCAAAATACTGCAAAAAAGATTCTCTTTTTAAATATCTCTAAAGTCGTTTGTTTTCGAAATATTTGCCTTTTTATGTAGCAGTGCTCATGTGAACTGGGGTATCTACCTACCTAAGGTTGATTTGCGATAAAAAAATTCCATATGATTGCTACATGTTTTTGTAGGTACCTTCGTAATTTATACCTGCAAGCACTTCTAGATGATTTTGTTATCAAGTTTTACGTAACTAATGATAATATAGCAGAACAAAGACGCATAAAATCGTGAATATCTCGAAAATGAAAGACTATAGAGATATTTAAAAAGAGTATCGTTTTTGGAGTATTTTTATTAGCGAATCTAAAAATAAAAAGATATTTTCAAAAAACCTAACCTCAAACTTTTTATTAACAAAAAGGTATTGTAACGTTGCAAAAGTAAACACCTTGATTAATCAAAATTGATTAGCGTTTACTTTGGACGTTCTGACGTCACGCCGTGATCCAGAAGGAAAATGGATGGGAGAAGCAAGCGCGCGCCAGTTGAGATTTAAAACATGCGATAGCGAATGTTTGCACACGTCCCATGTATGACGCGAAGGATCAACGTCACAATTGGTGCAGACGGCACCAATGCCCCCGCTGGAAAATATCGGAAGAAGACCGCAGAATCCACCCCCCCCCTGAGTCTCATAAAAGTGGATGCTCCAGAAGGCAGAAGGCAGTACTTGGTCGTCCGGCCATCAGCTGGGACCAGGGCTCCCAGCATCCGAGATGATGCTGGCCGCCGACTTTCAATCCGACTTCGAATTAAGAATCCTTCAGATTTAGAATCCATTCACCGCCGCCGATTCTCAATACTGACTTTATTTAACCGCAACGCACTGAGTAACGTTCTCGTTTCGCCGTTCGATCTGCAGATATATCCTCCGCTACCGTTTTCATGTAAGTGCCTATATGGTTATTTATTGCTAGCTTGTCTAGCAATATTTAAACATTATCCAACCAACGTGGTTGGACCTGACTGGTTGTACGGCAACCGGTCTACCGAAATCGGAGCTCTCTGGCAGGGGTAGGAACCACTTAATTACGTTTTCTCCGCTGGTTATTTATAGCCACCTGGGATTTCTTTGTGGTGACCGGTTTCCACCCAAACCTGGAGGCAGCCGGTGTATGGTAGGACGTATCCATTACATATTGGTTAGCGGCCTCCCCGAAGGGATTGCACTCTGGAGTGCGACACCGAAGATCCCGTACGTAAACCCCCGACTGAAGTGTATTTCAATACTGCTACGTAACGTCCAGAACCCCAGACCTATATTGTGCAGATAGCACGCCGTACGTTCGATGTGTATCAGGACATCAGAATTCAATGAGAGGTTCGCCCGGCGAACAACTCATTTAATTATTAACCTGTACCGTACAGACCGTTTGACAGACCGACTTGAGAATCTGAATTACCGCGAAGTCCTGTATTAATTGTCACTGTAAATATTTTGTATATATCTGATTTAATCAACTACTGTAGTGTAAATAGTTAAAGTAATAGAGTTGATTTTAAGTTGTTCCTGTGTTCTGTTTATCATCGTTTAGCAATAGAGAACCCTACCCTTTCTTCGACAAAGAGCTCAAGGGTATTGTCGACGATTACATGTCCAACCGACCGTATCCAGGTTTAGTTGGTACCGAAAGTAAGATACAAACTACCGTTGCACAACAAAAGACATAAGTATCGTTGCAGTATTACACGACCCCTTTTCCTACGCCACTGAATTATCGTATTACACTTAAAATATGGCTGGATTATCTGTAGTTTTGAGTAGCACTTGCCCACAAAAATTTAGATTTCTGCTTTAGTTACAGATATAGCTAAATAACTGATACGCCAGTCGGCATTATAACACCCTGTATTTTGGAAAGGAAGCGTTTTTGTACAAGACTATATAAAGGTTTTTGTGTTATTTTAACTTTCTCTACAAACTCCTAAATTTATGGTACTCAATTTAGAAACACCTTGTATACTGAAAAAGATATAATAGTTATTTAACGAACAAGTGTATTAATCGCTTTTTAATATAAGAGTTCGTTACAAAATTTTTCCGTCGACTTTTAACGTAAAATCTTCGTCAACATCCATTTATTAAATTTTGTACGAATTACGATTTCAGAAACTATAAACTTGACAGTGACAGATCTTGATGACATGACAACTTGATTTGGGTATTTCATTGTATATGAACCTGTGTTTGGTTGCCTAGGGTACTAAAATCGTTTATTAATAGAAATCATTCATTAATAGGGGTCATTAACGAACTGTTTTGCGTTTGTTAATCATATTCATAAATACACTGTCGACGGAAATGTATATTAACGAACTGACTAAAGGAAGAGCGAGACATAAGAAGAGAAGAAGACAAACGAGAAAAGTAAAGAAAAGAAAGGGGAGGAGAGGAGAGCAGAGAAAGATGAACAAAATGAGCACATCCATGCATAGCCCACCGATGCAAAGCAGACAGAAAAACCGACTACTGCTGGCATAAAGAAAACTTGAATAATTTATGCTTCACGGCATCACAAGGAAGAGGCAGATTCGAATGTAACTAATTGTAACATTCGCTACACGACATCGACATTGTAAAATTTATGGGTCAGTAACAAACACAAAACGTTTGTAAAAATTTCATTTCGTTTTTGAGATGCATTCCACATTTTTTATATTTGACTGGTCTGCACATAATGCTCCTTAATGATCTCCATAAAAACTTAACA
The DNA here is from genome assembly GCA_963966045.1 of Xestobium rufovillosum. NCBI lineage: Eukaryota > Metazoa > Arthropoda > Insecta > Coleoptera > Ptinidae > Xestobium > Xestobium rufovillosum. Next base: position 2,884,890 of record OZ014493.1, read on the forward strand.
TTATAGTATGATCAACAGATGTTACCATATAATCAAGTTAGTTGCGTATAAAATTAATTCAGAAAGCACTGCATTGATGAGTCCCACAAGGACGAAACCAGTGGTCTGCAGTTTTCTGTAATCATTTTGAAACCAACATATTTATTTTATTTTCAAATTAATTTTTGACACGATAAGATCTTGGCGACTCATGTATAGATACAATTACCACGATCCCAAGTTTTTCGTACATGATTATAAACCAAAACGTTTGTCATTAGCTTTTAATTCAATAATAGAATAATACAATTTGTGATAGTCTGGTTTATATTTCAGTCTTTCTTGGGCAAATTTAGTGTCATTAACAGCAGGTAACAGGATTCATTAGTAAGTGACCAGGTGACAAACCAATATGTTTCACTGGAGTGTTACGATACTGCAATAAGGCAACAAATATATCTTTTCTCACTTTGTGTTTGTGCACTTTTTGCTCGTTTTCTGAGAATACGCTTAGCTACAAACACTCCCTTTTCCGCCAAACTATTCGATTTGTGATAATTCGGACTTCTAGTGCGACAACTTTGAAGTTCCATTCATTAAAAATTAAAATTCAGTATAAAATTGGAGAAGTTCTGGACACTTATTGCGGGAACACCATTTACGTCGCTTTTCTGAAATTTCGGCAGAATCAACCAATTTTAATATACTTTGAACATGTTGGGTTGAGGACTTCAAAAATGATGTTTAGTTTTCAAACAATTCTGTTACTATGAAACTGAATAAGCTAGCCTACCTCAAAAAATACAAATAACAGATGTCAGTTCTGTTTCTGATTATTTTTTTCATCGTCAAATTGACCAATAGGAACATTTCATTTGGGTCTAGAAGCGTGTATTATTTCGGTTAATACACGCCTATTCTAAGAGCCAATGAGATTTCTTCAATTTCTTAAAATCGACCAATCAACTGTTATTGTAAACGATAAAACCCTTCCTAGCTTTCCCAACAACTGATAAATATGCGCCTTGCTTTTAATCAACTATGATGCGAATGATAGTTTTGAAATTTCTACCTTGGCCACTGTCACTGTCATATTATTTTCGAGTTTTCTTGCAATGTCGTTTTAAATTGTCCGTATAATGTAGTTGTGTATTAACCTCCCTAAAATACATTCGAGATCATGTTTTTATAAGCTAAATACATTTCAAATTGTATTCAAATTTTATTGCCATTCGGCAAAAAATCTCGAATCAAGGGAAGTAGAAAAAATCGCTCGATTTTGTCACTACCTTGATTCTCGATTATTTGCCATGACAATAAAACTTTCACACAATTAAATATGTATTTATCGATAAAAAAATTATCTCTTATGTATTTACCTACGGTAATTTTTTCGATAATTTTGCTTATTGATAAGTTTCCATAGTGTCGAATTTGTAGGTGCATTTATAATATATAATCTATTCGATATTCGATTCAAAAAATAATCTTGTTAAATACAATTTGTGGTCTGGAATTTTTAGGTAATTTTACTCACGCTGTTGCTTTTAATAACCACTCGTGTAAATTTGACAGAAGATCACTCGCGCGACGCGCTCGTGATCTTTCAACTGTCAAATTTACACTCGCGGCTACCAGGCAACGCAACAGCGTTTCCGACAATTCCAGACGACCACTTATTGTATTACTACAGACAATACTGCGTGAAAAACATGAAACGACTGTGTTTTTTGGATTTTTGCGCACATCGTGTGGAAAAAGACAATTTCGAGTCATGGTTACTCGTTTGTGGTTTTCGAATGCAGTCGTAGAAAAACATATTTACGTTGTGTTAAAATCGTGGGATTTTTGTAAACAATTAGAAAGAGAATACGGTGGAAGCTATATAAATTCTGCTGTCATTCGCGATCCTAGATCGATTTAATCAAGTTGATAACTCACGCGGTAACTTGATTAAAATAAATTGTTTATTTGCCCCTTTTAGCATTGAAGTTAAGGTTTCCCGAGCATATCAGGCGAAACAAATTGTACACCAGAACAACATCTTTCTAGTTATAGCAGGAATAATAGAAATGGCAGAAATAAGAGGAATCGATCTTCCTATACATAAAGCAATTTGTGCAATAAATGCAGGGTACTGTGTTATTTTATACGTCATGTGAATAGTGACATACGTATTTACCCACCACCATCTCAATTTCTCCGTGTAATTTACTATTTTCATTGGAGATAGTCCTTGCACTAACTTTATACGCGAAGTCCATTTATTTGGTGAATGCAGAAAGTTAAAAAAACTGTCAAATTTCAAGAAATTCCTCGAGAAATTCATACCATAACTTTTGATAGTTCATAAAATCCTTCAAAAATTGTCAGTTTGCTCGCTGCGTCACAGAAACGTGCCCAAATTTCATTTATGAAATGACAATGCGGTTCAAGAAAGCGTCGCTTTAGAATCGGAATTTCTTTCGCTTCTAAGGAGTAGCATAGCTGCGTTAGTACATCGGTAGTGTTTCGTGCATGAAAGTTAAGCAGCGCTCTTCGCGGTCTATGTTTGGATGGGTGGCCGGTGTTTGAAACTGTGGCCCATTCAATACGCTGTGATGAGTTGAACTCCCCTCGCCAATATGCACTAAGCCAGTGTGGCGTTGTAAGGCTTATACACCCCCGGAAGGAGACATCGATCATCCAGCAGTGGACGGATAAAGGCTTATAGACAGATAGATTTGCTTCTGATCTGCATTTACGCATTTGGATATCTATTTTAGTGTTGAGCAGGACCATGCGTACTTCTCTACCGAAAACACCAAAATCGATGTGCATCGGCCAAAAAGTACGTATCGGTCTATCCCTAGTATTTGTTCGGGTTTGGGCTATCGTAGCACTTGTAGTTTAGAAGATAGAAGGCTGGTGGCTGGACGAACACGGAGGAACAAAGGGAGGGACAGAATAGTGAGAACACTTCTAGGCTTCGTTTCTTATTACGGAACCCTACAAAAGGGTTTGGAATTAGTTCTTTCTGAACATATTGTAACAAAGCATAATGGGGTCGTTACACAGTTTTCAAAAATCATATTTTTCCGAAGATTGTCGTAAAATATTTGACCCGTATTTTTTTTATTTTTCTCACAGCGAAAGTTTTAGGCACCTAAGCCAGCATCAAAGTTAAGGCGCTGGCCCTTTAAGCCTTTTAAATGATGACGTATCCGGGGCAATGTCGAGAATTGTTGATGTTAGCCGAAAAGTACAACCGTTGTTTGTCAAACGCGTCAAACGTAAACTGAATTAATAAACAATCATGGTAGTCTAGTCGTTTGACAGATAGTGTACAGTGTTGTTTTTCGGTTTGTCTAGTTCCCAAATAAATGAAGCACTCACCGTTTGGTTTTAATATTTTTCATTTCAGCACTGAAATAGTCTGTCGAGTTGCCATTAGGTGGAGCGCGAAGGTTATGGATACAACACGACGGTGCCCCTGCACACTACAGTGCGTAGGTAAGAAACTACCTGGATAATCAGTTTCCCAACAGACGGGTTGTTGACTTTTTAAGTAATTGTTACTGTTTAATTAAATATTGCTATGGTTTGTTTTTATTTAGTTGTCTGATTTGACACTTTTTTCAAGGAAATGCAAATTTGGCAAAAACGGTTGGATTTTGGGTTTAGGAAAGCGTATAGCAAAATGAAAGGCAATATTATAGGGAATCTAACAATGACCTAAAAACAATAGGGTTCTATTTGAAATTACAAAGTTATGGTATTCTTAAGTTTGGTTATGCAATTGCTAATACCCTGTATAACAGTTTCAATTTTTTCTTACAGCAGAAGTTTTTCCTACCTATTGCTTTCACTCCACTAAAATATTACTTCTACAGTTTCATGCAATACCCAACTATTGAAATTTAAAAAATTGCTCTACATCTCTCAATATTCGCAAAAAGATGACCGCAACTTAAAAAATATGAAGTTTAGACAAAAATGACTTTATATAATCTGATAGTCAAATCGATCAAGGAATTCTAAAATGAAGTGAAATACAGGTTGTTCCATTTAAAAAAAAAAACAAGTTATGCGCTGTGCAGAAGAAATGTGGCAGTATGTATAAGTGAAAATAATTTTAGGTATATGATAGAGAATAACAAATTATATAACATTTTTCTCTAAAATGTACAATAGAGGTGCTATGGAAGAATCCCACACTAGTGACTCACCCTGTATAAATGGAGCAATTAATAGAGAACCCCAACCTTTCTTCTACTGAAGCGAAGGGCATAAAATCAACGAATAAGTTTTAAAATCCAATATTAAAGGCATAGTTTGATGGTTTAAAATATAGTACTGAATTCGCGTCGAACAACAAACCGCAAATTAAAATTATGGAACCCTCCGACAAGAAGCGCGTATGATCCTTCGGTTTTTACATATCTATATTATTTTTATCTATATATTTTATTTAATAAATCTTTACGACGTCCCTAAATGGGGCAGAAACGTTGATCGGTCAATAGTTCACAAAAATGTCAAGATTTAGACTAGGCACGCATCTAATTTTTGGTAGTGTCTACTTCCACGCTATATAGCGTGGACGCAAAACTAAAAAATTATATACACGCTAAACGTTATCATAGTTATACGTTATACATTACGTTTAAGTAATTCGTTGGTAGAAACTGCAACCAGCAGCGTCGATAGGTAGGTAGGTATTGCATAGAACTGGTAGTTTGGTATTCTTCGGCTGGGTGGGATCGGCCCCCGTAGAGATTAGTTTTCTCTCACGTTTTTACATTATCTTTTTTGCAAAAAAATGCGTGTGTCTGGTGCGAGAACAGCTAAGGGGTTTGTTTAAAATGCGTGTGTCAACTCTGGGGTCTGTTTTAAAAAGTTTTCGTCCGCAAAGTGGTCTGTTTCGTAATCACGTGGAAGGAAAAATATTAAATTGTGTTCACGTTAGCGTGGAAGTAGACCCGGCCTTAATTTTTCGCTGAAATACTTTTTGTTATGTCAGCAATATATCAGTTTTGATAAACAATGTTCATAACTTAATTTTAAATTAAAGTTTACCATTCTTCTTTTAGTTCACGGGTCGCAACGCATTTGCAAATGAACCGTAACTAAATACTTTCTTTGCGTATCTATTTAAAACAATGATCGTGTTGCCACATCTCGTTTAAAGAAGGAAGAAAAAATGCAAATGAGCGTTTAAGGTGTATTTCGAAGGGTATTTCCAACAAAGAAAATTGACGTGCGCCCCCGTAAGATTATCCCTGAATGTTTAACGAAATTGTCTTTGAAGGTTCTACCTTATACAAATAAATTATGATGCTTAAATAATGTGTACAGGAGCACAGCCATGACGAGTTCCACAAGGATAGAACCAGTGGTCTGCGATTTTTGCATACATTAGAAACGCAAAATACATATTTAAATTGTTCGTTGTTAGCCTTAGTTTAGTACCGCAAACAGATAGTATGAAGTAGTATATGAATAATGTACTATCAGTGCCAAAATTGGTCTTACACTTTAGGGTTCAATTCCGCTTAAAATGCCATAACCAAATACATTCTGATTTAAAAAAACCTTAGCAAATGTCCGCCAATTAAAGTTTTGAAGGCGGATCTAAACGATTTTATTTGAATGACAACAAAAGTGTTAGCCTTGCACTAGTAAACAAAGGGCAGCAAAAAATAGATAAATAATCATGTTCTTTTAACGAAAAATCACATCGCCCATGGGGGGCGGGGTTGGCGAAAACATAGCAACGTCCGGCATAAACGATTCGCGTCGCAAACTGGAACACCACTTTTGGAACTTTTAGTACATTGAAATGAATGGGTCTTTTCGGACATAAGTGCAAATAACAAGTGAGAAAAATGTTATTCAAGCTTGTTATTTTCGAAACTGTTTCGCTTAATATGTTTAGTGTTATCGTTATTCTGTTGGCAGCAATTTTGGAAGGTTCCTCATCCATTTTTCAGTTCTTTAAGATTAATAAATTACGATTTGTGCACAATATTTCACAAAGGCAAAAACCTGACATTTTCCACAGTGCTAAAACGTTTCTGCTGTAAAAGCTTGAGATTTGATGAAGTTAGGCAGTCAAAATAGCTTTCAAGCATTTTTAAATGAAGGAACATATCACCCCCAAGCCAATAGCGTAGCGTAAGAGCTTCCCCGAGGATTCGCAGAAAATGTAGGCGTATTAAGAAGCAAAATGTGTAGTGTAACGTGTAATGCTTTTTTAAAATTAGTCGCGTACTACGCAAATTTATGTTTAAATATTCTTCTCGACGTTTTACAACGACCTATCCTGTTGCGTCACCTTTTGTGACTATACAGGGTGTTGCTTCGGTCGGTCGGTCGGTGGGATTTCTGGTCGTCGATAAATACCTTAAATTCTAGTCGGAGATAGGGTTCTCTGGAACTATTGCAAAACCACTAAAATAATACTCACGATGAAATTAAACAAACTCTATTAATTTAACTATACATATACATAAAATCGATGTTAAAATAAAAACGTATGTACAGCAAAAAGATATATCATCATCATAAGGTTCTCAGTCCGAAGACTGGTTGGACGCGTACCTCCATTCTTTTCTATCCTGAGCTAACCTACGCATTTCCCTAAAAGTAGAACATCCTACATCCCTAACTATTTGAGAGCAGTAGTCTAATCTAGGCCTACCCCTACCTCTTTTTTTTCCTATCTCTGACTCTAGTATGTCACGAACTATTCCTTCGTGTCTTAGAAGGTGTCCCACCATCCTATCTCTCCTACTCTTTATTGTTTTCCATACCTCTCGCTTTTCCCCAACTCTTTCTAATACTTCCCTATTGCTAACCTTATCTATCCACGGTATCTTCATCATGCGTCTATAGCACCACATTTCAAACGCTTCTACTCTTTTTCTATCCGCTTCTCCTATTGTCCAAGTTTCGCACCCGTATAATGCCGTACTCCATACATACGACGTTAAGAGTCTCTTCCTAGTCTCTATATTAACCGTTCTCGAGCATAACAGTTGTTTCTTTTTGTTAAACGCAACTCGGCCCTGCGCCATTCTTTGTTTTATATCTTTAGTGCTCCTACCGTCTTGAGTTATTTTACTTCCTAAGTAGCAGAAATCCGCGACCTCCTCTATCTTCTCATTTCCAATTTGTATTTCCATTTTAGTTCTATTTTTACATCCCCTACATACCAAAATTTTAGTTTTCTTTTTATTGATTTTCATGCCGAAGCCCTGTGTCAAAACTGCTTCCATTTCATTCAAAGCCGCTCCTAATTCTTCTTTGCTAGATGCTAACACTGCTATATCATCCGCAAATCTGAGCATGTTAATAGTTTGGCCCTGTACATTGATCCCTGAGGCTGTTCTTTCCTTAACAATCTTAATCGCATCTTCGATATATAAGTTGAAAACTAGAGGTGACAATGCACATCCCTGTCTCACTCCCTTCCGGATATCTACTTCCCTTTGTTCCTGCTCACATTCTATAACTGCCTTTTGCTCTTTGTAGAGATTATGTATTATTCTTCTGTCCCTGTATTTCATCCCTACCTTTCTCAGCACTTCGAACATCTTCCCCCATTTTACGTTGTCGAAGGCTTTTTCTAAATCTACAAATCCTATATAGACGCTCTTTCTCTTTTCTATCGTTTTTTCTATAATTACTCGTAAAGCTAGAATGGCCTCGCACGTTCCTCTATTTCGTCTAAATCCGAACTGATCTTCTCCTAATATTTCTTCCGCCTTTTTCTCCATCCTTCTTTGCACAATTCTAGTTAAAATTTTTGACGCATGGGAAGTTAAACTGATAGTTCTAAAATTTTCGCATCTATCCGCGCCTTTTCTCTTTGGCAAAGCTACTATGATGTTCCGTTTGTAATCTTCTGGAATCTCGCCTGTCAGGTATATGCGACTAACTAGTTTAAATAAACGATCTATTACCTCTTGACCTGCGCACTTTAAGATTTCTGCCTGCAAGCCATCTATACCTGGTGCTTTATTATTCCTTAAACTTTTTAGTGCTATCTCAAACTCTTCTCTCATTATAGGACTCCCTAGGTTATCCCCCTCTACACTGCTTTCGCTTTCTAATATATCTTGCACTTCCTGTCCCGCATATAAGTTTCCTAAATATTCTTTCCACCTATCTGCCTTCTCCCCACTTCCGATTAGGATATCTCCTGCCTCATTTCTAATGTTTTTGGTACTAGATCCAATTTCTCTAAAATTTCTCCTAATTATTTTATATGCTTCATCAGTCTTTCCTACTTCGAATTTATCTTCCACTTCTTTGCATTTATTATCGATCCATTGCTCTTTCGCTTTCCTACATTCCCGAATAATTTCCCACTTGATCGCCTTATATCTTTGTTTCCCTGTTTCATCTAACCTATTTTTATATTTTCGCCTTTCCTCTATTAGACTCACAATATGTTTTGTTATCCAGGGTTTCCTACTTTCATTCTGTTTATGACCCAAAATATCCCTAGCTGAGGAAACTAAACTATTTTTAATGCAATTCCATTCTGCCTCTATGTCCCTAACAATATTTCCACCCGTGCCCTTTAGTGCTTCGTTTGTCTTTTTCTCGAACTTATTGCGCATATCATCATCTTTTAGTTTCTCTGGGTCAAGATACCTTCTTCCGCTTCTTTTTTTCAAAATCTTAAATTTAAGATTGGCTTTCATAACGACTATGTTGTGATCACTATCTATATCTGCTCCTGGATAACTTCTACAATCCCTAACTTGATTTCTAAATCTTTGCCTAACGAGAATGTAATCTATTTGATATCTCCCTAAGTCTCCTGGCATATAACACAATTTTAAATCAAAATAGCAACAGCCAGCGTCAAATTCGGTATAGCTTTATATGCGGAGCATGTGTCTTACGGATAACGTATTTCGCGCTGGGCGATGTAAGTTACCGATCGGGCACACGTTCGGCGCAATGTGACGGTGAGGACCTCACGCAGCCTTCCGACGCGAACTTTTCCTAATAAGTGGGCGGAGAAGAGAATTATTCCGTCTTGCGATTGTCACAATTCCCTTCAGTGTATGTGATGAAGGTTTGTTTGTGTAAGAGCAATTAAATTCTGTGCTAAAGAACTCTGCATCGAATTTAACCCCAAGAGCGGGGGTATTTCACTACCTGTCAACTGTAATAAATTAGGCTTGCCTTTCGACTAGCTCTAATCAATTAGGTACCTGCTTTTACGTATTATTGGAAAATGTCCCCTCACGTATGTTTAGGTCCACCTCCAATTTAGTACTAGTTTCTGTAACACCTTAGGTATTACGATGACACACTAGCGGTAGTTTCGGTTGGTAAATAACAAGTGTTTCACAATTATGTCGGCGGTACGACAGTCAGCATTTAATCTCATAAACAAGTCACCCCGAGTTGTACTGCTATGCTTTTGAGCAGTGCGAGGAAAGTGCTGTCCAGGTCCCTATGCGCTCGGTGTTATCGATGAGCCAGTGGTAGGTAGGAGGTATGGAAGGGAGACTGCTGCGTGTGTCGCGAACATATTTTCGCAAAAATCTTAAAAACGTTAATACATATATGGAACTATTGTCTATTTGGAGCCGCATTTCATTTCCTTTCGTGTTCTCAATAAATTTATTTTTCTGGTCTCACTGAGCGAGAACAGCTAGACTAAAACAGTTCTCGAGGATAGCGAGAATCCCGGCGAGAACTTTTGAGAATCAAGAACTTTTCGATTCTTGCACTCGAGTCCGCCCTGCACTAGTGCTCAAGTCTGTACCAGGCTTAAGAAGCATACTACGATGAATTTGTTTTGAACAGTAGGAGACTGCAAATTAAAACAAACAAAACCTTCTGCAGGAAGTGCATGTTGTCCTCAATATTTTCAGACCATCACTAGCTCAATAAGAGATGCGAAGTTCTATGACTCCTTCATATCTCAATGTTAAAATACTCTTGGCAGATAAGTTCTTTTATGGAGGAACATAATGTGCCGATTGCGTAAAACGATGGTATGCTTGAATTTCTTTCCCTAAATGTAATTAGAGAAATAAATTAGTAATTTTTTAGACTAAAAGTAGATTTGCAAATTCTCTCTTCATCAGGGCCTGTGACTCTTTCACTGCCCTCTCGCGGCCGTCTTCTTTTGTACACATTTTAATGGGGCCTGTCTTTTTATGATTCTATTATACCATTGATTCTATGCCAATTATAATTTGCATAAAATAATTTGATAACAATGACAGTAACCATTCGCGTTTCGTTTGACCCGGGGCAATGGAAAACAATTTAGCATCTTAATCTCATTGCAGATTTGGAATATTTGTATGGGTTGTAATTAACCGATCAGTATTTTAATATAATGTGCACAGTATAAAATATAACAGATGGTCAGTATTGTGCTGTAAACTCTTTTTTGAACAAATATTTTCTTAATTTTTATTAAACTGACCTTTCCTGACCTGGCCTGACCTGACGTGACCTTTCGCACCGGAAATACTCAATTTATTTCAGGTATTGTACAAAATTAAAACCTACTTTACTGACTATTTAGTATCTTTATAGGTACTGAACGTTTAATTTGTTTCCTATGTGTTTAACTGCTGTAAGTACAACTTGTTATGAATACAGTATTTAAATATCATTTATACTGCTGCAATGTGACAAGGACTTGTAACACTATTATACAGGGTGTCCCAAAATGAGCCTGCCAAACTTCACCGGCAAGTTCTACGTTCAAAAATAATGCAAAAAATTTGAATAAACTAGTGTCGAAAAATGCTTCCTGGGGGAGCTGCAGCCCCTTAAATGTGCGTCCTTGAAAACGATTTTTATTCAGTATCTTGGAAACTAATGAAGATCATGAAGCGAAATTTTTGAAATGTACTAATCTATTTATGGTCAACAAGATGGGTTCATAACAATCGCAAAATTTCATTTAGAAGTGCGCCAAATAGGGGGGCGGTAGGAACTGCCCCTACTTTTCTGTATGTTTCTTTTTCTCGGTTCTGATATAAAGTTATGAAAATACAAAGTTTTCTACAACAAATATGTGGTCCTGTTGATACTGAATAGGACGAACTGTTTTCTAGTAAAATCGATTCGAAAATTGGATTACGTGTGCATCTTAAGAATGATTAACTTGCAGTGGTTCGATAGCAAACAAAACAAAGCAATATCAAAATGTTATAATTAAGCCCAGTGTCGTAGCTACACATCTTGGCGCCCAGGGCAAACATTTAATTTTGCGCCCCTCATACCACCAACTATGAGGGTGCAATTACTTAATTAGGTTTTTAGGTATTCCCAATAGAAATACACTATAATTATGTACAAACGAAATAACGAAAAATTGATTATTATAATATAATTTTACGGGACAAAAAGGGTCCCTTTAATACCTTGCCCGAGACGCTGGACAAAACTTCTAAAAACGGGACTGTCCCGGAAAAAACGGGACGTCTGGCAACCTTACTTCTTGCGTTTCTATTTTTTCTCTTTCTCATTCTCTCTTCTTTTTAAATTGGGAATTTGGGATTTGGCGATTATAATCTTTCGGAGGTCAGAAATGCATTCCAAAATAATTTTTCTCTGAGCCCTGTAAAATTCAACTTATTGGGGAAAATATTTGCCGCTAAATATGCGTCAATATGACGCAGCCTGTGATTTCCTAAATCGAAATGGCCGCCTCCGTACAGTTGGGAGCTGCTGTCTTGTAAGTCTTGAAATTGTTTCGTGTGTACGTTCATTGTGTTTACTGGGAAAATGAAACTATGGTAGAGCTCAGTAGCAATTTGTTATTAAAAACTTATTATATTTTATAGTTCGCAACTGTAAATAAGTAGAACAAAAACACCTCTAAACTCTACTATCATGAACGCAGCTCTATTAGGTTGATTACAAGATTCTTCTTGCCAGAACCTTCTGCGGGCATTTTACAAATGGATTTGTGATATTCGTAGTAGTTGTGAAATAACAACAAACAACAACGTGGACACAAATGAGTGAAACGAAAATTCTGTTTGCCTAACCTTTAACTGTCACTGTATGACAGGAGAGCAGGGACAACAGACTCGAAATGTTATCAACAAGGAAAAGTAGCACGTCAGGCTGTGACGACATCTAGATTATGTGACGTGAATACGACTGCTCAAGGCCAAATGGCCATTTTGCGCTACCGCGTGCCCCGCGATTTGAAACTAAAAATGAAATTATGTTCTTATTACTACACAAAATAGTCTCATTTTATACGCGGTCACGATAAACTTAAAAAACATATTTTCAAAAGTACCCCCGCAAGCACCCAATTGCGCCCCTGATGGCTTTTTTGGCGGCATAATTCTGGTGACTGAGTTGAGTGAATGAATTGAAATTTTCGCTTTGTGTTATTTACGGTGTTTCTCTGTTAATTTATTGTAAAGCGGACGAAGCTTAAAATTTCGCCCACGGGAGCTCGCGCCCCTGGCGGGTGCCCCGGTTGCCCTGCCCTAGTTACGACACTGATTAAGCCAATTTACCAAGAACAAACATGAACAACATACCATGAAAAACATAACATGGACAAAATCTAAGATTACTGAGTGAAAGTATCAACGCTTCTTATGTTGTTCATGTCTGTTCATGTTTGTCCATGATATTTTGTTCATGTTATGTTGTTCATGTTTGTTCTTCATAATTTGGCTTAATTATAACATTTTGATATTGCTTTGTTTTGTTTGCTATCGGACCACTGCAAGTTAATCATTCTTGAGACGCACGTAATACAACTTTCGAATCCATTTTACTAGAAAACGGCTCGTCCCAATGAGTATCAACAAGACCACATATTTGTTATAGAAAATTCTGAATTTTTATAATTTTACATCAGAACCGAGAAAAAGGAACATACAGAAAAGTAGCGGCAGTTTCTACCCCACCGCCCCCCTATTTAGCGCACCCCTAAATAAAATTTTGCGATTGATATGAACCCATCTTGTTGAGCATAAAAAGATTGGTAAATTTCCAAAATTTCACTTCATGATCTTCATTAGTTTCCAAGATACTGAATAAAATTCGTCTTCCGGGACGCACATGTAAGGGGCTGCAGCTCCCTCAGGAAGCATTTTTTGACTCTAGTTTATTCAAACCTCAATTAAAACTTTTTGCATTATTATTGAACTTGCCGGTGAAGTTTGGCAGGCTAATTACGTGGCTCATGCGAAATCTCAAATCCGAAGCTAACTTCCATTACGCATTATCAGGTGTATATTTCTAGGTAACCTTGTTTACTGTGATGCTGAATTTAATAATAATAATAATAATATATTTATTAACACCACAGTACAAAAAAACAACATATCTTTAACTCAGTACAAAATTAAAAAAAAACAATGGTGCTAAAGGGCATGCATTCAGGCATCTCCAAATAACACTATTCGGGGAGCCTGTTCTTCCATGCATGCCGAAAAACTAAAGCTAAAACTAAAACTAAAACCAAAACAGGCTGAAAATAAACAAAATTTTAAAGTTAAAGTTAGAAGTTAAATAATAATAAAAATAAATAGATAAATAAGTAGATAAATGGGAGAACAGAGAGCGGAAGCTAAAGAGATATGAAGAAGAGAAACATAAAGCAAAAAGTATAAGAATAAGGAGAAGAACAAGAAGAAGAGGAAGAAAAAGAGCATAACCCCGTACAACCCACGCAACGCAGGGCAAAAATTTTAAAAAAGCTGATGGCCATCAAGAAGGTCAAAAAATCGCTACTGCTGGTCAAAGAAAATTCTAAACAGCTGATCCCTCACGGCAGCGCAAGGAAGAGTCAAATATGAATGAAATTGATTTAAGTTAGACACGATGTTATAAGAAAAAGATCTCTTGAAAATTTCCTTGCGATGCCTAGGAATCGTGAGCATAAGAGACTTACGGCGAGTAGCGATGCCATGCACATCAGTACGAAAAACAAGCTTGTTATACAAATATAGAGGAACACGGGACTGAACAATCTTGAGAAAGAAGCAGACCATGTGAAGGCGACGTCTGTTGTACATATTCAACCATTTCGCGTCCCTCAGCCTATGAGACACACGCGAACGATGTGGAATTCCAAACATTAAACGAAGACATGAGTTCTGAACTTTCTGTATACGAGCTTTATCACGATATGAAAGACAAGGAGCATATATAGTGTCACAGAAGTTAAAATGGGAGAGCACAAGTGAGTCACACAGCGTCCTCTTCGTATTCAGATCAAGATAATGCCGTTGTCCATACACTAGTTTAAGCCCTAAATAAGCCCTCTGTAAAAGAGAGCTAACATGCTGCGTAAAGCGCAAGTTTGAGTCGATGAGTAGTCCTAAATTCTTAACACAATTCTTAAAAGGTATGACAACGTTATCGATTTTTAAAACTAGATTGTTTATTACGGTGTTCTTAGACACTTCATCGCCAAACATAATCGCACAAGACTTTTTTGGATTAATTTTCAGTAAATGTTGTTTGGAGATAGTAGACAGCATTTCAAGATCTTTGTTTATAAGCGAACAGGCATAGGGGGCATTTATAGGTTCAAAAGAATACTAAAGTTGAGTATCGTCAGCATATGAATGATAGTTACAGTGAAGAAACGATTTATGAAACGAAGAAGTATAAATAGTATATAAGATAGGACCAAGAATACTACCCTGAGGCACGCCGGATATGAGTCTGCAAGGAAGAGATAAATAATTGTTATAAACAACACGCTGACTTCTATCAGACAAGAATGATGCAATAAGCTTTATAGCGTCAGGGGCAAGACCAACGTAATGCAAAATGGAGATCATAATGTTATGGTTCAGCGTGTCGAAGGCTTTAGAAAAGTCAATTAGGACCAAAACAGTGATTTTGTTGAGGTCAACAGCACGAAAGATATCATCCGTAACCTCCGACAAAGCCGAAGCACAGCTATGACCCCGCCGAAAACCCGACTACCTCAAAGGTAGCACATTAAAAGCATTTAAATGCACACGCAGCTGCAGCTCAAGAATCTTTTCGAAAACTTTCGACAGGACCGGCAGAATACTTATAGATCGAAGGTCCCCAAATTCAATGGGAGCGTCAACTTTGGGTAGGGGAATTACATGTGCCTGTTTCCAAGCTCCAGGAAAATATGAGCTACGAATGCATTCATTAAAAATATGCGTGAGGTAAGGAATAATAAGCGGACAACACAAAAGAATAAGGGAAATATTAAGATCATCACTGCCACACGCCCCGGACCTGATCGAGAGGAGAAGGTCCCCAACACACTTCTCGTTAACTAGTTGAAATGACAAAGTATCCGAGATACCAGGCTGTAAGGAAGATGAATAGAACGTGAGCAAGTCAATTGGAGGCGAAGCATTACTTTTACATGAATCAACAAAGTATTTATTAATATTATCGACATTCCTTAAGTGAGGAGGGAGACTACGCGACTTACGTTTCAGGACATTAAGCTTACCAAGCTCTGCCCATTTCTCCTTGACTGAGCATTTCTGGAATTTAAAATTCAAATATGCTTTCTTCTCCGAACGTACAGCAGAATTTGTAACATTTCTTAGTTGCCTGTAATATGATCCATGGGCAGCGAGTCCGATTCTCCTGAATTTATTTAGGGCATTGTCTCTTAATTTCATCATGAATCTAATGTTATCAGTTATCCAGGGCGTGTAGGAGTTGACTTTACGTTTTTTAGAAACACGGAGAGGAGCATGAAGATCAGCTACATAAAGAATGAAGGAACTTAAAATATCAACTTTACTATCAATGCTCTCAGTTCGTAGTATAAAATGCCACGGCAACGATGCAAGATCAGAATTAAAACGAGTGGCATCTATGTCACGAAGTGAACGGTAGCGAAAACTTTGAGTTTCACATGGCAAAGAGACACACTTAATTTTACAAGAGACAAGAAAATGATCCGAAATCTGCGCATCAATCACCGCAGCATCACACAGCTCAGATCTATTTGCAAATATTAAATCTATCAATGAAAGCGAAGAGTTAGTTATTTGTGTGGGCTGATCAATAATCTGAGTTAAACTGAAAGTTTCAGCAAGATTTAATAAACTATCAGACATATTAGTCAGATGCAACAAGTTGACATTAAAATCACCGACAAAGAGGACGCTGTTAAATTTAGAAGTGATATCGATAAGTAAATCTTCAAAACAGTTCAGGAATTCATTAAACTGGCTACTAGGTGGTCTGTATACAACGCCAATAGCATGGTCCGCTCCTCCAGAAGCAACAGTCACAACTAAACATTCACAGTAAACATTAGCTATTTTTGTAATGACTTTAAACTGTATGGCACTCCTAATATACATGGCAACACCTCCACCCCTACCAACACGGTCAGATCTAACTAATACATAACCATCAAGTAACACAGCAGCATCGCCAATACCGCCATGCAACCACGATTCACTCAAACATAACACATCATAATCATCACTCTGACTGACATGTTCAGCAAGGCGATGAAATGAGGCCATAAGCGATCTTACGTTGCAGTGGGCAATGCAAAGTGTCATAATAAATGAATAGAAAGAAAAAGAAGAGACTAGTAAAAGAGATTACGCAGGAAAGAAAGCATGAAAAATATATCAAATGCAAAATAGAAAGAAAATAATTAGGTAATTTACAAAAATAAGCAAAAAAAGCAGCAGGAAGAGTATGTACGTAAAAAGTGAGAGAAGCAGAAGGACAACAGAAAGAGAAGAAGATTGTATGTCTACCTACTTAATTATAAAATGGTATAATACGTGTGCGACTATTACACAGTTCGATAAATAATCAAACAACACGAAAGAAATTATGTGCGTTACTCCATCTTAACGAAATAAAAATAAAAATGAGAGGAAAAAATAACGTAATACAAACTAAATCCAAATTTATAACGCGATCAGAATTTTAAACAAATAATAACCTAGGACAAGAGAGTCTTTTTATTATCAATCATGGCAAAAACTTTACCGTCATATGACCATGCATTACTTGTCCCATAACGATCACGGGCGGCTCTCAATCGATGGTAACGAAGCTGCGTTAGGTCCTCCGAGACAAAAATTTTTGTACCCTTCAGAAGCTTTCTCTGTCCAAGTACCAAAGACTTAAACTTCCAAGAATTAAACGCTACAATAATTGGTCGTGCAGTTTCCTTACGGATGTGTCCGGTCCTATGACAGCGATCTATATTTTCCGGAGACACAGTCACATTGAGTTTCTCTTGAAAAAACCGAACTACCTCTTCTTCGATGTTCTCCAGGTAAACCAAAAACTCGGATGTTTTTGCGCCTCGAATATTGTATTTATGCGACAGATTTTCCATTTCTAGTTTGCCGTCGGGCGTGGAAAACTCTGTACAATTTTTTTACTAACTGGGTTTCTTATCTAAAGTTCTCCGGTGTCTCAAATTGAATCTCAACCACAAGTCAGTATAACAGGGTTTGACTTTTTATTGGCGTATGTTCGTATTTAAATATGACCATGGATCTAGCCAAGGGGGATTGCATGCAAGAAAGTGAGGTCTTAAATACTGTTTCCCTAAATGAGATCGTCAACGCAGTCAGTGGCTTGGTGGACAATGCGTCATTTAATAAATTAATTCGCAAGGCTAGGTGTTCGCGGCTTGCCGCGATTAATTTTCGTTATGATGATTTAGTTTTGTTCTTTTGAATAAAAGTCTGTCAGGTTATCGTCAGACAGTATATCCCCATCACGCCGAAGAGACAGAGTTTCAGTCATTTGATTTTTCTGGTTATTTGCGCATTAGAAAATAAAGCGCGCAAAAGTCAACATTCTGACCCTACGTCTGGCACTGGTCCTGTAAAACGCACAACTCCAACTTGGTTATCATGTTTAAATGCAATCGGTTCATATCTCTCATAGGTAATATTTAAAAGATCAAAATGAAATTTTACGTCCATGTGGGTTATCTCATAGAGCATCTCATAAAATTATTTTGGTATACTACCAGTGATGTGAGCCGGTAAATTACCAGTAAATAACCGCGGTTATTTACCGTAATTTACCGTAAATTACCAAAAATTATTTACCGTAATTTACGAGGAAAATTACCGTAAATTACGCCGGTAATTTACGTGAAAAATTACCGTAAATTACGCAATAAATTACCATATTTTATAGTCATTTACGTTATTTCATAATATCAACTAAAATTGAATTTGAAAAATTTTCTCCTACTTACGGCAGTACCTAGCGGTTTGCCAGGTGAAGCATAGGTCAGTTTACTTCTATAATTTATTCTATATTTAAATTAGATTCAATTGTTTATTATTAGCTAGTTTATTTTGTTAATCGGTAACAACTTTTATGGTCAATTAAAGCTCAAATAATATCTCCGTACCGTAACTGTATTTCTGTTCTCAAGTTCAAAGCAAATGAACCCTAGGCTTCCGAACCGGAACCAAACTATATGTTCAGTCATCTTATTTACGAATATTCTTATTTTATTTTAAACATCACAGCATGTTTTAGTTACTTTCTGATTTGTGAATAATAATTAAAGATTTAATAATGCTCTACGAAGAGCAAAAGGCAGTTATAGAATGTGAGAAGGAAACGAAGGGAAGTAGATATCCGGAAGGGAGTGAGACAGGGATGTGCATTGTCACCTCTAGTTTTCAACTTATATATCGAAGATGCTATTAATATTGTTGACAGAACAGCCTCAGGGATTAACGTACAGGGTCAAACTATTAACATGCTCAGATTTGCGGATGATATAGCAGTGTTAGCATCTAGCAAAGAAGAATTAGGAGCGAATGAAATGGAAGCAGTTCTGACACAGGGCTATGGCAGGAAAGTCAATAAAAAGAAAACTAAAATTTTGGTATTTAGGGGATGTGAAAATAGAACTAAAGTTGACATACAAATAGGAAATGAGAAGATAGAGGAGGTCACGGATTTCTGCTATTTAGGAAGTAAAATAACTCAAGACGGTAAGAGCACTAAAGATATAAAACAAAGAATAACGCAGGGCCGAGTTGCGTTTAACAGAAAGAAACAACAGTTATGTTCGAGAACGGTTAATATTGAGACTAGGAAGAGACTCTTAAAGTCGTATGTATGGAGTACGGCATTATACGGGTGCGAAACTTGGACAATAGGGGAAGCGGATCGAAAAAGAGTAGAAGCGTTTGAAATGTGGTGCTACAGGCGCATGATGAAGATACCGTGGATAGATAAGGTTAGCAATAGGGAAGTATTAGAAAGAGTTGGGGAAAAGCGAAAGGTATGGAAGACAGTAAAGAGTAGGAGAGATAGGATTGTAGGACACCTTCTAAGACACGAAGGAATAGTTCGCGACATACTAGAGTCAGAGATAGGAATAAAAAGAGGTAGGGGTAGGCCTAGATTAGACTACTGCTCTCAAATAGTTAGGGATGTAGGATGTTCTACTTTTAGGGAAATGCGTAGGTTAGCTCAGGATAGAAAAGAGTGGAGATACGCATCCAACCAGTCTTCGGACTGAGAACCTTATGATGATGAATGCTCTACTATTATACAGGGTGTTACAAAAAGATGCGTACAGATTTTGTGTGGTTATAGAAATGCATGTCCGAAGAAGCTTCGTTTCCATGCTACACCCCAGTGAAGTTGCTAGGTACCTACCTATACTTCTAAAGATTCTCGTGTAGGTGAAGTGCCTTATCGGTAAATGATAGCGAAAAAACTTATTGGAAAAAGTTGTTTAGAAATAAAAATTAGAACGGGACACCAAGTTTTGAGTCCATTGGCCTACTTTCCTGGTTTTACGTTTTTGCTGTTCCTAGCAACTTCGCAGGGGTGTTATATCGACGTTTATTTATTATTTTTGTATATGATATGAACATAATTATCTTTTGTTGTTTTTCATTATATTAATCTGAGTATTAATCTTATGTAATCTGCTCTGTTCTGTGCTCATTTTGTTTATATTTTTACAAATAAAATTTATACTTTGGTGACATTCATCTTACATCTAATGCTTAATTTCTGTGTTACTGGTAAATTACGGTAATTTACTGGTAAAATACCGTGATTTACCGTAATTTACGAAAAATTTATTACGGTAAATAACCACGGTAATTTACAAACCAAATTTATTACCACGGTAATTAATATTGGTAATTAAAAATCGTAAATTACCGCCGTAAATTACCAAAAATATAAATTACGGTAATTTAACATCACTGTATACTACATATACCGAACATTCATTATAATAATTGAGAGTTTATAATTTTTTATCGAATATTTATTATTATGGGAGGCATTTGAATTTTGTATCAAACTTTCATTACATTTATTGAGAGTCTATCATATTTATCGAGTATTTATTATATTAGCGAGCATGTGAATTATATACCGAGCATTCATTAT
This sequence comes from Xestobium rufovillosum, assembly GCA_963966045.1. NCBI lineage: Eukaryota > Metazoa > Arthropoda > Insecta > Coleoptera > Ptinidae > Xestobium > Xestobium rufovillosum. Next base: position 2,905,251 of record OZ014493.1, read on the forward strand.
AATAATCGAGTGTCTGTTATTTACATCGAATTTTTATTTCTTAGTCTTGCATTTGTATAAATTAACGGGAAAGTGTGGTCTGCAGTATGATTATAATATCGAGCACCTAATTTGTTCCCTTTTACATTCATAGACAATTTTCGATATGTGTGAAAAAGGCATTAAGGTTCCTCGTGCATTTCTTTTGTACGAATGATTATACTTTTATTTGAATTCCTAGACTGTAAGAAGTAACACTTTCAATAAACGTGCCGTTACTTTGTCGCAACTTCTTTAAACATCTACGAATGTAAGTAATCTCGAGTGTAAGAAGGGTTGCATAATTAATAAATCAAACGAACTTACTAAGCGAAGTTCGATTTTGAATATGCTACCTTCTTACACGAAGAGATTACTCCCTCCCTACCCTCATTTGTCAGGACTACCCTGATAACCCAAACTGTTGCGACAACTTTAAAGTAATGAGCGTGTCGGTACCGTGCACGATACAGAGAACTGCAGTGCCGATAAAAAGCTTTCCTTTAAAATTTGTGCGTCGCCTACTAGAGTAAGGAGGACTACGTATGTAAGTAATCTCTTCGTGTAAGAAGGTAGCATAATCAAAATCGAACTTAGCTTAGTAAGTTCGTTTGATTTATTAATATGTATTTATTTATTGCATTTAACACTAGAGATGGGAATCGTATAATTGGAACAAAACTCACATTTGCTAGAAAGGAACGATCGAAATTGTTTATTTGAAATATCGAGCAAGTACGAATCTGCGAATTATTTCCCTCTGAGTCATCAAGTTGTCTGTCGCCAACAAATTAGAAATTAGTATCAATCGACTAATTGTACACTAGAATAAAACGCTCTATGATACGGTGTAAGTTGGAGAAATAATGAAATATATTTATATTCTTCGTGAAATGCACCTTTTAATATTACGCACTGGACTTTTATGTCAAAGGCACAATGCTCGCTGAAGTTTAAATTGCAGGTCTCATTTCAGCAAATGGTGTGTTTATACGTGATATAGTACAAACTGTCACATCATTTATAATAAAATATTCTTTCTGGGGAAATTACGTTCCGAAATTTGAACAATGCAGTGTGTACCTATCCATTCATTGTCAAGTGAAGCGTCTTGCTTTGGGAATTGAATGTTCTGTTTTATGACAATTTCATAGAGAACCATGCAATATAGCATTCAGATTAGAGTCACATGCAGTTGCTCGTTTCATTTTATATTATTCCCAGAAGATACAAGTGACATGTTAATAAACAATTCTTCGTCTCATGGGTAATAATTATTTAAGACATTGTTCTCCTGCTAAAGTGAAGCATGTTTCCTTACAAAAATTATTACCTACCTAATATTTATCGAACGAATAAGGCGTAGGTACAGGTACATCTAAAATAAAGTATCTAATATTTTGAGAGTTATTAATGCAAAAGATTTTAATAGTTTCGTGAATCATTGGCAATTAATACACTTTTTGTAAATAATTATCCTACGTTTCAGCCCCGTGTAGGGCTATTGTCAAGATTTATTAAAATATAAGTACCTACAAATAAAAATGACCCATTTTATACCGGGAGTGCTTTCATTTATTATTTGTTGTTCAACACTACTAAATTTTTAAAATAAATTTCGTTCATCTTTCATTAGCAAATAAATTATTTCATCTTTCATTAGCAAATAAATTATTCAAGCGTTTATAAGGTAATAATAAATAAAGGTACCATAAAATATTTGAATGTTTTCGCATATTCCTAAAGAACCTGATTTTAACACGATTATTATAGGTAGGTACCTAAATAAAAGATATCCCATGATTTTTATTTAGTCAACAAAACGGTCGGAACTCGTACAATACTACAAGAGTTCCGAACGCATTTTAAACAAAGCCCTTAGTTGCCCTCTCGCACTAGACACACTTGAAAGTTGACACACGCATTTTAAACAGAGCCCTTAGTTGCCCTCTCGCACCAGACACACACATTTTTTGCAAAAAAGATAATGTAAAAACCTAACCTCAAAAAAGTAACCTCTACGGGAGCCGATCCTACCCGGGCTAAGCATACCAAATTACCAGTTCTATCCGATCCCTCCCTACCTACCGTCGCTGATGGCTGCGATTCTACTAATGAAGTATTTACCGTGTATGAAGTAGAATGGACCGTTCGGAACTCTTGCAGTATTGTACGAGTTCCGACTGTTCGGAACTCTTGTCACTCTCTTTTTAAAACGCGTTTTCCGTGTTAATTTGCCATGCACCACTTCAAGTAAACATGTAGTATGGCAGCGGCAGCGAAATTACGATTGTATGTCATCAAATCGGGAAAGTCTGTGTTACCGAAATATTAGTTTACTGTTGAAAAACTTGAGCTGTAACCACGTTCGTTTTTAAAATATTTTGTTTGTCTCAGAAGCTATCATACCATCTTATCCCTCCTATTCTTTATTGTCTTCCATACCATTCGCTTTTCCCCAGCTCTTTCTAAAGGTGCGTTCAGACACGCGTGCTCCTACTTGAACTCGCGCTTGAGCTTGTACTTTTGATATTATGTAGACGGCACACGAGCGCGAGCACAAGTAACCGGAGCCTTCACGAGCCGGTGGCTCGCGGTGTTCCATCGAAGCCACCGTAATATAGAAAGCCTGTACCCTGCTCTGCTGACGTCACACGTGGTTGTAGATTTCTGCCTGGCGAGCAATATACTGCGGGTAGAGTTTCTCGGCTTAATATTGGGAAATAGTAATTTTTATTTAATGAAATTGTAGTTTCGTAATTATATTACTGTCAATACGTTAAGGGAATGCAATTATCTAGGTAAAATAATCTATTAATAGTTAAAACTTAAGACAAAACGGCACTGCAAAGAGTCAACAGCTTTGGTAAAAGAATAGAAGTAGCTCACCAATTTCTTTGTTCTTATTTAGGCGTAATAGTATTCGCAAAGTCAATACCTAATGTAGGGTTTACTAATTATATTGCCTCGTTTTATTAAACAAGTGTATTGAAGACAAATAAGAAGCCCTTAAATAAAAAACTAATTTCTAGTTCGGCAAATGACTAAATTAACATATTCGGTGAATACTTATTTTTTTTAATATCCACCCTAATTGTTCCCTTAAAAAACAATTTTGTCCACGACTATCTTATAATATACTCTTTATCTACTCCTATTAGATTATATATTAATTAATCAACTGCTTCTGAGCAATTAATAGTATCCATAAACAAATAGCGTGAGTTATAATAACTCACAAGTGAGTTATTACACCTTCGTTCCCGATTCGGCGAAATGGAACAGTCCATTATTGTCGAGGGGAGGCAGATGACTTGACATTTCTAAAAAATTTGGCGTTTTCAAATACAGTTAAGTAATAATTGTGCTAAAAAAGATGAATTGCAATAGTGAAGATGAATTATTATGTACACCGCTAGAATTAAGGCAAGTAGCTAATGATACAATTAATAGAAAGTACTTACTAACTTGTTTGGGTTCGACAGAAGTATGCATTTTATTCCCAGTATCTGTCTTATTTTTTCGAGAATCATTAACGTACCCCAACCAGTTAGTAGTTCTACGACATATATGCAACAAACACAAAAAGAAGCAATAAAATTGCATAATTCAGTCCCACATATTCAGTTTGCTGGTTGTTCAAACTCTACAATTAATTTCATTAATAAACAAAATGAGTAATTATTTAATTTCCATATCCTTGTAACCAGGGTTGGCAAATTTCATGTTTTTTTTAAATAAAACAAATTAAACGTTTTTTTTGTTTAAAACTTGTTTTTCTTGTTTAAAACATTTCTTTATCAATGTTTAAAATAGTACGTTTAAAACATGTTTTAAACGTTTTAAACAGTAAAGTATTCGTGCTTGCTGCTTAGATCAATATAAAGTTTTTACTAAAAACTTTTTAGGTTTTTTTGTTGTGCACATTTTATTATTGTTTCAGTGTAGGTAATATGTGCTAATCAAATCAGGAATGTTGTCTATCATTTTTTCCATTTTTCAAAACCTCACCGAGTAGTACGCCGGATAGTGACATCAATTTTCAAATGATTTTAGCGTGTGGCAGAGGTTGTAAATTTGGTAGTTTGTGTGATGGCAAACAGGAAAATTGTCCTCTGCCCACCCCGCGTCGGACATTTTACAATTGGCATGTCTTCAAAAATTTAAAAGAAAGAATAAGTTAACCTAAATCTGTTTAACGTCTCTGCCTTAAGATTCAACTTATTAATTACATAATAAAAAACGAGAAAATACCCGATGTAGAGATTCTGAGCAGTCCCTGAGCAGAGGCAGAGGTTCTGAAAGTGTTTGGAAAGTAGGCCTACTTAGCAATGTTGCCAGGTCTGGTGAAAATTCACCAGATTTGGTGATTTTTAACCCATTTGGTGATTTGGTGAAAACTTTCTTAAAAAGTCTTATTTCTGGTGATTTTTTAACTGACGTAAGAACTTATAAATTTATATTAAAAAAACGATTTTATTATGTTTTTTATTCTTCGTTGTTAAGTACATATTCTGTAATATCATATTATCCAAAAAAACTCTCTATTATACATATGTTTCAAAAACTCAACTGCTTGAACCGGGATTCCCAGACTACAGATATTATTAAAAAACACAATAATAGTATAGTATGTACCAATAAATTTCCATGTTATTTGTTTTGTTTTTATTTGCAATGTCAAGAATTTTGTTTTAGTTGTTATTTTGCAATAGGTATGTGTATGAAATAAAGCATTATATTTATAGTTATACATATTTTATTTATTATTCGTATTGCATGTAAATATGCGAAACATATAAAATCTGGTGATTTTTTGTAAAATCTGGCAACTTTTAAAGCAAGAGTCTGGTGATTTTCAGTTTTTTCACCTGGCAACATTGCTACTTAGATTCAAACGAGCTGAAATGACTAAGTAGAGCTTCTTTTCTAAACATATTTAAAAGGTCTTCCTCTGATCTGAAGCTGTTCAGGATCTCTGCCTCTGGTAATTTATTGTTCTTTACGATTTAATTAATTAATGTAATCTAAAGACAGGGGCACTGAAAAGATTTAGGTTACCTTTTTTCTTTCACATTTTTGAAGACCTGCCAATTGTAAAATGTTCCAAGCTGGGGTCTCGCACATGGATATTCCTGATTTCCAACAGACAATTTACAATTTTATATGAATACGAAGTGCGCTGAAATGAGTTATAAAAAATGTCGCTATCCGGCGTAATAGAGTTGCTGAGCAACATTATGAAACATAAAATTAAATTATAAATTTATTTTTTATTTTATTTTATTGTGTAATCGAAAAGGATAAAAATAGTAAACGAAATTTGTTTAAATATTGCATGTTTTGAATGTGCGTGGAAAACCGCAGACCAACTGGTTTTGTCCTTTTGGGACTCATCAGTACGATGTTTTCCGGTGCTTTCCGCTACACACTCAAACCATGCAATTTAGCTTGCTATATGTATATGCTGAAGCGCTCTGGACAGATATCAGCAAGCGACAACTACTTTGAGTAATTATCTGGTAGTAGCCCGAGGAATAGTTGTTCGAACGGTCCAGTACCACTGATTAATAAACGAAATAAAAAGAATTTCGTTTAAAACATGTGAAGGTGTTTTAAACATGTTTTAAACGTTTGTTTTAAACATGCCAACCCTGCTTGTAACTAATAAGATTTGTAAATAAATATTTATTGTTATAGTCGTAGATAAAGTATAGTATTCGGCTCGCGGTAATGGTAATAACTCACTTGAGTTGCGGCTCGTGCTGCAAATATCACTGCGTGAGTTATTACCACATTACCGCTCGTTGAATAATATACTATTATACTTGTGTTTCTTCAATCATAATTAGATACATTAATCACTGCAGTGATTAATGAATATTATTCACTACACCAATAGGAACATCGCTTTGATTTTTTTTTACATTTATTTAGTAGGCCGCGATCGCGATGTGTCAGTTCAAATTGAAACGTCAAATCAGCATGGTTTGCTTTTAATTTGAAATGCATATTCTAAAAAAGAAGATATAATGAGTAGTGAGAGTGGAAACGAGGTTTCTTTAACAGCACCAGCAATAAAAGAAGCTGCAGAACTTGCCTCATTAGATTCGTTGCCCAAAAACCAAGAAAATTATATCTGAGAGCGTATGTATGAATCTTTCTTACACTGGAGAAGGGAAATGAAGGTAAATTCTTTCTGGGAATCTGTTTTGATAGTCGTGGACAAAGTATAGTATACAACTCGTTATAATAATGCTATTATTACCTCGGATGATTACAAAACTCGCTCGTTTCACTCGCTCGTGTTGTAAACTTCATCCTCGGTAATAATAGCATTCATTATAAACTTGTGTATAATATACTATTATCAAACGCCGATTTATTCAATACATACTTTTTCTACACAAACTTTTATTTAATTTGAGCCACTATTTTCCCTAATTTCAACCAGCTATTACATAGGGAACTGTGCCGTAACAAACCCAAAAATAGTAATTGTTATAAGTAATAACTAAGCGCAAATCCGAGAGAATGTTTATTGAAAACTTTAAAAATAGTGCCTATTTCTGGTGTTTATAGCTGTTCTGTATGACGTAAACTTTCATTATTTGTTTTCCACGTACTAGGAACTGGAAATTTCGCTCGCAGGAAATTTTGCGACGAATGCGACGTAACCGCAATTCGAATTTAGCTTTTGTCTTTGGGAAATCGAAACAGGGACATTTTTTCACTTGTGCGTACGTAATTGCTCCTACACAAGGGAATGCAACAATATTTTGGCATCTAAAGTTGTAAAATTAGTTACTTGTTCAGTTATAATAAAAAATGTAATATGTTGCCATTGCATTATTATCGCATTCTTATGCAGCAATACGAATTACGAATAGTCGCGACCGGGAGCGCCTGGAGAGCCACCACCGTTTGTGACGTATCATTCGAGGAGTGGGGCGATGTGCTAGGCTTTCTATATTACGGTGGCGTCGGCTCCATCCGGTGTCGGTAAACAGTACGAGCGCGAGTGCGATCGCGAGTTCAAGTACGAGCACGCGTGTCTGAACACACCTTAATACTTCCCTATTGCTAACCCTATCTATCCACGGTATCTTCATCATGCGTCTGTAGCACCACATTTCAAACGCTTCTACTCTTTTTCTATCCGCTTCTCTTATTGTCCAAGTTTCGCACCCGTACAGTGCCGTACTCCATACATACGTCTTTAAGAGTGTCTTCCGAGTTTCTACATTAACCGTTCCCGAGCATAACAGTTGTTTTTTTTGTTAAACGCAACTCGGCCCTGCTGTATTCTTTGTTTTATGTCTATAAAATGAAGTAAAGTAAATTAAATTAAATGGTAGAAATAGTTGCGTAGCAGGATTTTAGTGTTCAATAACGCAATATAAATACAAATTTTTCAAACGCACAAGTTCCGCAGTCCAAATTAAAAGAAATTAGAAAACAGTTATACTTGTGTTATCGTCTAAAAAAGACGCCCAGGAGCAATTCGACCTTATAAATATAAAAGCTTCGTATTTGCTTGCAAAATTTTGTGGAATTTATAAATCAGCCGAAGGGTGTCCAGGTGACTTCTAGAGTGCCTGCTATCTGCCCGCGGTGAACGTATCGATATTTAGTTATTAATAACGTCCTAAAATATGAATATATTTCAAAGTGAGACCCAAAGAGCAGGTTTCAGAGAACCTTTTTTAACAAGTAATGTTCAGAGTATTTAATTCCAAAGAAAGGATTAGTCAAAGAAATCGACGACCTCTTAAAATGCGGCATTTTTAAAGGTATCTTCAACTACTAACAAATATTTTATGGCAAATGGAAAGGAACAAATGAAAAGTGGTCGTAACGAGCCGTCGACCGATGCAAAAACGTCCCACCTACAATCACCACATACCCAGAAAAATGTACTTGCAACATGAAAATTGGATTTTTTCTCTAAAATCTCGAATTTTCCGCCTGGGGTGGCAATGATTTGTTTTTCGAAATATAATATGATCTTCCGCTAGTCTGCCGGACTATGTTGAATGTTCAAAACACATCATTTCTGTACGTATGTTTATTTTTCTTATCATAATATTAAAAGCGAACTGGCACAACACTTTACGGGTGGGGATATCGGTCGCTCGGTCTCTTTTCAACTGGCTAAGATCGTATAGCTGAGGTCGTGCACTCGGTCAGGTGTTTCTTTAACGCAAATAAGAAAATTGCATCGGCATCATTCCGATGGACGCTTGCATCTGCTCAGCGCTGTTCGCAGAATGGTTTTTTGCCGTATTAAATTAAACGCAATTAATTATTTAAGAATATTCTATGGGAATATTTTGTAGTGCACCTGGGATGCACCTACGTTTTAAGTATAATTATTACACCGATTCACCACTATGTAAAAGTCGTGGAACGTAGCCCACGGGATCATCTAGTAATATTTATTTGTCTTAATTTTAAATCGACAAATTTAAAATTTTATATGAAATATACTGTTATGAATGAAGTTTATTAAGTGCGCCACCGCTTCAGTCATCTATGATTGTATATTATGTTAGATTGATGTTATATTGACATTTTTACGGCCGAGATAATTTTTACCCTCTGGAAACAGATTTTGAATAACCGACTAGCTTATTCTCTAACAAGTAAGCATAAATCTGTGATATTCCACATGTTTTCATGCTCTTTTAAATACTGGGGAAATTCGCACTGAAATTTAGTCTTTAATGCAATACCGTGACTATTATAAGCGATATACGAGGAGTGTCCAGATAGTTTTAAAGATAGTTGGATTGTTAAATTGTGTTTGTTCGTTAGTGTTAAATTGTTGTTAATTAATGTTCTTAATCATTAATAATAATTTTAAATGTTTGTAATTAGTTCTTGCAAATATAGTCACTGTATATAAAGTTGTATTTAAATCTATATACATAACAATTGGAGTTGGAAGTGCGATTTGTAGCCGAGAAGAGTGAAGAACGTCGTGGAATTTTTTAGAAGTTTTCTAGAAGTTGTGAAACATGGTTTCTATGTGGGCTTTCGGCACTTTGGGTTTGTGAATACCTTGGGTTGTGCGTTAGAGGCCAGGACGCCTGGAAAGCCGTCGAAAGTTGCAGAAAGTTTGGAAGTTAGCCGAATTTCGGCGTTTTTGGAGTAGTAACTGTAAGGACTAGTAGTGATTTTGGTACGTGTGTTTTGAGTTGTTAGTGTTTATGTCGTTGACAAGAAGTGGGGTAGCCGCGGAGCACAACTACAAGCTTTTATGGAACTAATGCGAAATAATCAAGAAGTAATGAAAAACAATCTAGAAGAAATGAAGAACGGTCAAGATGAATTGGAAAATTATTCACATGAAGCAATGAAGAATAGTCAAGAAGCAATGAAGGGCAACCTAGAAGGAATGAAGAGCAGCCAAGAAGATATGAAGAACAATGTAAAAGAAATGAAGTCGTCTATAGAAAGAAGTCGAGAACAAGTAGATGCCAGAATTACTGAAATAGAAACCAAACTGGAGACTCGAATATCAGAAGAGACGCAAGAAATAAGTTAAATGAGATGGAAAATGGAAAATGCCGAAATTGACCAAGATAGTAGAGCCCCTATTAAAATAAAGCCACATACGTTCGATGGCAAGTCTTTGTGGCATACTTACATTAAACAGTTTAAAGCAGCTTCAGCGAGGAATCAGTGGGCTAATACGGAGAAGGCAATCAATTTGGTGGCTGCTCTTCGGGGAGCCGCTTTGAATGTTCTGGATGCAGTGACGAGCGAGCAACATAATGACTACAAAGAACTAGTAAAATCTCTAGAGATGAGGTATGGTCACCACCACCTCCAGCAAGTGCACCAGGCTCAGTTTGAGGGAAGGTCTCAACTTTCCAACGAGACCTTGCAGAAACTGGAGGCTGATATTGCCCGTTTGGTCTGGCTAGCATATCCAACAGCCTCGGAAGAATTTTTGGAGAGACTGGCAGCTGAAAAATTCATCGAGGACTTGCTGGATAGCGAGACCAAGCTTGCACTAAAGCTGGCAAGGCATTGGCAGATATTTTGGCCCACGCCTTGGAATATGAAGCCGTAAAGCAGACATCCAGGTCAGGTGCGTCAGGTCCAGGTGAAAGACGATTCGAACGAATATCTGTTGGAGAAAGTTTTAAAAAAACTGGCACTAGAACTTGACAAGCGAGCGGAAGACTTCGACAGTAGCGGGACTCGTGGGGAGTGGTCTGAAAGGACAAAATTCGTAAGGTATTGGAATTGAGAGAAGGGCCACCTCCTAACAGATGTAGGATCCCTCCCAGACGAGACCAGTGAGACTACATGTTGGGTCTGATTGGAGAATTAGACCGACCAATAAGAAGATCCAATTGGTTGCTGTTACCGGTGAAAAAGCACCAGTCTATGGAGAAGCAGAAATCGACATGGTGATAGAGGACGTTGTTATTTGGCAGATGTTATAGATGAAGTGATACTGTGTCTGGACTGTATGAGGAAACATGGGATTGTGCTTGATGTTGGTGCCGGTGTACTTCGAATTGGTGATGAAGAACTGGTGATGAGTTCTGGGTAGAAGAACTATATATACCAAGTGAACGTCCAAGAAGATGTCGCATTGCCTGCTTGATACGAGAACATCGTACGGGTCTAGGTAGAAGGTGTTTCCAGTTGCTTGGAAGGATTTGTCGAGCCGATGTATCAGGACATGAAGAAGGGACTACTGGTTGAAAAGACGAAAGTAAGACCTAGTCAACGTCAAGAGTATTTGTAAAAGTAGCGAACATCGCCGAGTATAACTAAAAAATCAACAACGGTGGGTACGTTAGTTGGTATGTGTGAACCAGTATCGAGAATTGCGTTGGTGAAGAAGGATGACAGCCACTAGCTTACCAACTGCACTGAGCCAAATGGTGGAAGATTATTCCCAGGAGCTGGACTAGATACAGAGTGAGAAGTTGATTCAACTGCTGACGAGATATCAAGATGTCTTCTCACTGAGAGATTGTGATTTATGGCGAGCGGGAGTAATCCAACACACTATTAAAATTGTTGTTCACATTCCTTTAGAAGAGTACTCTTGGCAAGACAAACTGAAATGAACAACCTGATTAGAGGCATGCGCAGACCAGGGGGTTACTGAACGTTCACAAAGTTCGTGGACCTCCCCTGTAGTATTGGTGACTCGTTTTTGCGTGGCCTACAGGCGGTTGAATGACGTCACGAAGAAGGATAGAAGTTACCCCTTACCCCGTATTAATGATACACACAACACGGTGGCGGATTCCAAATGGTTTTCGACCATCGACCTGGTCTCTGCAACGCACCCGCCACTTTTAAAAGATTAATGGGGACAGTACTGCGAAGGTTGCATTGGAAGACTTACTTGGTGTGCGTTGACAATATTATCGTGATGGGGAACACTTTCGGACCAGCACTTATCTGACGACTTCCAGAAGTTGAGGTAAGCCAATTTGAAATTGAACCCATGGAAGTGCAGCTGTTTAAGAAGCAAGTTAAGTTTTTGGAGCACATTATTTTCACCAAGGGCGTTGCAACCGACCCGGAGAAGAGCGACGCAGTAAGGAATTGGCCAGTACCGAAGGATAAACACTAGCTTCGTAGTTTCCTGGGATTATGCACAAATTACCCCCGTTTTGTGAAAGGGTTTGCAGACATAGCGAAGCCTTTGCATCGCTTGACTGAGGTAGGCAGATCGTTTAAGTGGACAAAGGATCGCAGAGGGGTATTTGAAGATCTGAAGGGAGCTCTGTGTTCTGCTCCTCTCCTGACGTATCCTAAGCCAGGAAGTAAGTTTGTCATCGATACCAATGCAAGTAATATTGACATAGGAGGCGTGTTAAATCAGGAAGAGAATGGACAAGAGAAGGTTGTGGCCTATTTAAGTAAGGCACTGAGTAAATCAGAAAGAAACTACCGCGTCACCAGAAGGAAGCTGTTAGCCATTGTAAAGACCTTCGAAAAATTCCACAAGTATTTGTGGGCAGGAATTGCTTATTAGAACTGGCTACGCTTCCTTGATGTGGTTATTGCAATTTAAAAACCCGGAAGGTCAGTTGGCCCGTTGGATAGAGATGCTGCAGCAGTACAATTTTACCATCCAACATCGAAAAGGACGAGAACGCTGATGCGCTTTCTAGAAGACCTTACCCGGACGATTGCAAGTACTGCGTAAGGCAAGAAAAGAAAGAGCACATACACATTTGGGGTCTACGTAGCCCAGGATTTGGCGTATTGGACCTATTTATGTTTTATTTTGCTAACTGGGCGTTGACACTTTCAAGGCTTAGGTACTTCTCAGTAGCCTATAATTATTATAAAAGCCTAGAAAATTTTTAATGCTATACCTACAATTTAATTATGTTAGTCTCTTCTTTATTTTCCTTTCTTCTATATTGTGCAATTAAATTTCTTATTTATTTTCACCAGCCAGTTTTAGTAGCATTTTTTTTGTTTATCTTGCAAGAATCTTCACCCCCTAGTTTTGGTGCTTAATTTACCGATTTTGATCCAAATAGGCAGTATTTTCGTTTAGGAGGTTGTAACTCAACTACTGGCTGCGCGCCGACGTTTTTAGAGTGGCAACTGCGATTGAATATGTTTAACCAGGACACTCAATGAATTGCTTTTAGTTTTCCATATCTCTCGTAGTTTTAAAGAAAAGTCTGTTTAAATATTAGTATTAATAAATTGTTCGCTGAGTTTACCTCCAGCCCCAAAACAAGGGCGGTCGTGTGTCTCTCAAGCAGCTTGGCCACATCATGGCTTAATGAGGAATTATGAACTATTTAATCATACGTAAGAGTAAGTATACATATTCTTCGATCTTTCACAAACATTCTCTAAAATTTTGATTAGTGACTAATTACCTAATTTCTCACTCCGTGGCCTGAATTGCATTTTAGCAGTTTTTTTTGCAACCTGTTCACTAACAGAATTTGAAAACTGTGTTTAAAAATCAGTATTTCGTCATTTCAGGTTTTTCATTATATTTACATACATCGGAGTTGATAACTGCACGAAATCGAATTTATTTTGGCAACTGTTACCTTGTTCATTGTTAATAAAATGTTCAAATTAGATCAACTAAACAAAACTATTTAGAGCCTAGAATGTATTTTTAATTTTGTTTTGGTCGTCACTGCAAAAGAGATATATTTGAAAGCGTATTCTAATGGAGCGTAACTAATTAGCAATTTCCATTTGTGTTTGCTAATGCGAAAAGCTTGTTTTGCAATTAAGTTCTAGTGGAAATGCTTTTCTGTTGCGGAAGACGAATGCAATAATACTCTGTAGTGATTAAAACGGACGTTGTTTGTATGTTGCTGACATTATCTAATTATTGCAATATAACACCTAATGTACGGAGAATGTTAATTTAATATATCTTGAGGCAGCTTATTTCAGGGTCCTTGAATACGTCTAGGGATACTGAAGATCAGATTGCCATCAATGTCTTGTGCAAGCGCCTAAAACAACTCTCTAAATTTAAATATTGTAAAATATTTTCAAACCTCGAAAACGCTCATTGAACGAAAAAAGCAGCCACTATGAAAGTGCCCGGCGCAAGCCAGTCAATATACGTAAAACATAAAAATCTGCATATTGAACCATCAGAACCCAAAAGAAGCCTACAAGATTTTATAAAGAACAAAATTTTTCGATTTAGAAGTTATTTAAATGTAAATGTAAAAATTGTCGAAATCTTGCAAGATTTTCTCGGCATTTGAACGGAGATATTCAGCTTTCAAAAAATTTTCTCCCGTAAGGGCCTGTATTAAATTGTTTCTTCAGCGGTTTTATAGAGATAGAAGTGTCACAAATAATTTAATGATCTTGGTGCCACACGATAGCAATTTTTACGCTCTTTACGCCAGTGTGCATAACTCTGTTTTTGGATGTAATGCCCTTTTGCACATTTCGATTTTTGACAGCTTTTTGATATATTATAGGCACTTATAGTCAAGACATGAACTTCAGATTGCAACAAGTTGCAGGTTGTAAAAATGATCCTCCTACCAAAGTGAAAGCAATGGATCTTTAGTCGCGTATGTTCTTAGAAGCCGACACTAAAGGCTGGGTCTCATTAGGACATTTTAGTGGAGTCAACAAGTGGCTTTCAACTGGCCACTAAAGTTTGCTCCTAGAGGAAAGTAAATTTTCTACTTGCCCAGTTGAAGGCAACCCACTATGTAATCACACCAAGACATTTCAGAGCAACTTCGGTGGCTTCCACTTGTTGACTCCACTAAAATGTCCTAATGAGACCCAGGCTTTACGCAATATTTTGTTTCCGTCCTAATACACAAATCAGCATACCGGAAATTTGATGCATTGAATAATTGGCAAAATATATTGATAAATTAACGAATTTTTCATTTGCCACTATTATTTTTAACTTGGCATTAAAAAAATTGACTTCTGAAATATTGTCAAGTTAATGCCTATCTGGCAAAAGCTTTTTACCGTGTAGCAAGATACTAGGTTCAGTAATGCACAATAAATACAAAAATAAATCGCCGAAATCAACAAAATATATCCTATTTAGTGGTGCCATAGTCGCATACGGTTTCCATTTAGAACAAACATAAGTTTGCATTATTTCTCGAACACGACTGGTATAATACAACTTTTGATTATTTGAGATCATGCCGTGCTACACTGCCGACCGGAATCCTGCTCGCACTGCGCATGACGTCACATCGAGGCGAAATTGACGCGAAGTCTCCGAAAGATCCGGTTGGCGGATGTATTTTTGCTTTATCGGCGCGAACGTTAAGTGACAAGCCTAGGCCGCACAGAAAGACAGGCCGGCATATAGCGCTGTCTCTCTCACCACCTACGTCACGCCGACCGACCGAGCTAGGCCTAGGCCGCGCTGCAGAAACACCAAGAAACATATCGCGCGGTGCAGTAGTTTATACTTTAACAGTTAAAAATGCCGTCTCGGTGCTGTGTTCCAGGATGCAATAATAATTATGACAAAACAAAAAAAGTCGTCGGTAATATATCGGTATTTTTATTTCCAAAAGAAGCCGAAAGAAGAGATCTTTGGCTTAAACGTATTAATCGGGAGAATTTTGTTGTTACTGAACACTCCGCTGTTTGTAGAGACCATTTTGAAGAAAAATTTATAATACGAGAAGATAGTGTGACCAGACCAGATGGATCTGTTTTAACTCTTCCTAGAAAGAAACTCAAGCTTTCAACTGATGCATTTCCATCGAAATTTCCCAATCAGCCCAAATATTTGTCGATTAAGCTGCCACCAAACAGAAGGGATCCTAGTGATAGAGCGGCTGCCGTAGAACTAGTCAAGAAAGAAAAAGAAAACCAAAAGGAAGCCACTTTAAAAGCCAAAGATATTATTTGTGATTATTTAGATTTAATGGACAAAAGCAAAACAAGTAAGTATTTTGATTCGAATAAACATTATCTTGATAATGGTATACCAAAACTACAGTATTCCATTAGAGTTAAGGAGAATTTTGATTGTGATGTAATTTATAAAGACTGTATTTTAAATAATAAAGAAGTAATAGATATTTTAGGTACAGAAAAGAAATGTGATAAATGGAGCAAACTAGAAAAACTTATTTTGTATGTATCATCGTTTCATAATCCGGACAATTCAAATTCTACCGAAAATTCAATAGAAAATCATTTAAAATTAGCGGCACACTCATTAAATTATTGTAAAGCAGTTATCCATCAGCAAGAAGAAAACATTGACACAATAAAACTACATAAAATTGCTTTTTTGGAAGAACAAATAAATCTTTTACTTACTAACGCACTAAGACGATATTCACCAGAAGTTATTATTTGGGCTTGTACACTTTTTTACACACATCCTGGGGGTTATATATATTTGAGAAATTCCAACGTACTTACTATTCCAAATCCTAAATATCTTAAAAGTTTGTCTCAAAAAATGCACATTTCTAAAACTGGAATAACTAACTCTTACATTCAGTTTTTAAAGGAAAATCTAAAATGTTTAGAGGATAAAGAGAAATTAGTAAATTTACTTTTGGATGAAATATATGTCAAGGCATCTGTTTCATATAAGGGTGGTAAAATAGAAGGTTTTAGCAGCAATTCATTTAATGAGTCAGCTACCACTATACAAGTTTTTATGCTGACATCTATTACCTCAAGCAATAAAGATGTGGTAAGCTTATTTCCTATTAAAAATTTGACAAATGATTATTTATTCGATTTAACACACCAAGTGTTGGAAATGTTAACAGCCATAGGATATACAGTTGTTTCTATAATATCTGATAATAATATTGTTAATAGAAAAATGTTTGAAAAGTTATCAGGCGGAGAAATGAAAGTATGTATTACGAATCCGTACGACTCTGAACATGAAATTTTTTTGTTATTTGATAGTGTTCATATTTTAAAATATGTTCGCAACAACTGGCTTAATCAATGTGATAACCAGCAAACTTTGGTTATTCCTAAAATACAAGAATACGACACAGAAAATGAAAACCCCATGAAAGTGAACGACCTAGCATATGGAAATGCCATTGAAGATGACAGACCGAATAGCAGCAATAAAATAAACAACGCAAAGAGTGATCATAATACTGAAAAGATATACGCTCGCCTTTGCGATTTAAAAAAAATATATTACCAAGAAGAACATAATTTAATCAAATTAGCGCCTTCCCTGAGCAAGAAAGTACTGTTTCCTTCTTCTACAGAAAGGCAGAATGTTGGATATTGCGTAAAACTGTTTGAGGATAAAAATGTAAATGCACTGAAATGTACATATACAAAAGATATTAATATGGTGGAGGGCACCATAAGTTTTATGGAAAATATATTACGTTGGTGGAAAGTAGTAAACTGTAAGTCAAAATTGAAAGGCGACAGATTTAGAGACCCACATTATAATCCAATTTCTTCAGATTTTCGAAATGACAGTAATTTTAGATTTCTGGAATGCTTTTTACAGTGGTTATTAACGTGGGATAAAATGGAAATCCAAGGTGTTACAAACAAAAGTAGAAAACGTCATGGGAAACTAACTAAAGAAACCCAGTTTGCAATACAACATACAACTGCTGCCTATTTAAAACTAGTTGAATATCTGATAAAACGGCATAATTTTTTATATGTCATGTTAGGAAAATTTACTACAGACCCTCTAGAAGCAAGATTTGGCCAATATAGACAAATGAGTGGTGCGAATTATCATGTTACTGTATGTCAAGTCTTAGAATCTGAAAGAAAGTTAAAATTTTTGAGCCTAATTAATTTAAAATCTTCCAAAAAGGGTCATTTTCAATTGTCAGATTTAGCCATTAATAAAAATAATTCCGATATAAATTTAAATAATTGTGAAATTGATACATATTTTTATGATGTACCTGAAATCGCTAAGACTGTCACCTTAAATGATAATGATACGTCTGTGTTAATATATATTTCTGGTTATATTGTACATAAAATTCTAAAAGGTATTATTTGCGATTCTTGTAAAGATAGTATCCAATGCGACAAAATGCTAGAGCTAGATCTTGAAGTAGAGCAAGAAAATATATGGCAATACTTAAAAATTTCAGATCGAGGTGGTCTAAAATTGGTCTAATATTGTCATACAGATGCATGCAATATTTCTAATACTATTAACTGAAAGATTCGAATAAGGATTTTTACAGTTACCATCTCATAAAGCTTTTCTTGTTGAACTTTCCTTATCTTCAATAGAGATAAATATGCCCTGTGATAAAGATGGACATTGGGAATCAATTACTAAAAAGGTTGCAAGTACTTTTGCCAATATACTTTTAAACAATTATTCGAAAGTAAAGAGTGATGTATTTAAAGGAAAGAAAAATAATGATTCTAATTCAAAATGTCCCAAGAAAAGAAAAATTTATAAACTTTCAAGCCTATAATATTTTTTTTATTTCCTGTAATTACCTACTTTGATTTGTATATAACACTTTTTATTTGGTATGACAATAAATGTTTAGTTTTTCTAGTCTTAATGTTTTCTTTTAATTGTTTATTATTATTAATGTTATTATTATTATTGATATTAATATAATATGCATATACAATCATATTGAAAGTCCTGGACAATTGTTAAATATTCCGCTCTACTTCGTTTTACTTTTCCTTCTTTACCTTTGCTTTAAATAAAATATTACATATTTTTAGATATCCATAAATTTTTAAACATGCTTGTGTATGTCATCAAAAATTTATTTTTATTTAAATTACATCATCTCACAAGACGTAAAATATTTTCTATAATAATTAGGTATGTGTTCCGTTATTTTACTGAGAGTTTATATTTTCTTTCCAATAAATGCCAAATAAAATGTTATTACTATTAATTTGTGTTTTTATTGTTTTTCATCTTAGCACTACATTAAAATATTATAACATTACGACTTTAACCGTAAAGGAGACAGATTCACCAAAATTATGTTTAAAACCACATTAAAACGTATAAAAACATTAAGCGCTCCATATCAACCTGTGTAAAAATCGGTCGGTTCTCGTGACGTCACCCGAGCCGCCTGCTGGCCTGTCTTTCTGTGCGGCCTAGTACAAGCGTCAAAATGCCAAATTGTGCGGTGGCTAAAAAGGGAACAAGTCTGACTTAATATAGAAATTGTCAGTGAAAAATGTTTGAGTCAAATAGGAAAATTACAGTAGGTAGGTATTTGAGAAAAGTTTTTGTATGGAAATTAAGAAATGGTTTGTTGGAGATGAAGACGAGTAATTTTGGATGGGGGTATTCAAGAAAATGATTACCTAATTGAGAAGAGTTTGACAGCTACAATTTTTTGAAGTGACAATTCAAATCTTGCATTTGCGTTATTTGTTTGTCACATATGTAGATCTAAGTAGGTATATGGTTGGTGTCTCTCGAACCGCCACCTCGATTTTACGTCATCGAAGTGGGAGGAGCAAGGAGCGATATGCGCCGTAGCATACCATAGTGTTTATATTATGTTTGAGATAGTACTGAGACTAAAGGCCTCGCCACATGGGCCATGCTATGCTATGCCAATGTAAAACACGGAAGTAGAGACAATAGAATTCAAATGGAAGTGTCCACATTGTTCATGTTTAAAGTAATTTACATAGGAACGAAGTCAACTTCTGTGCTGTTTCTATGGATACGTTTCCATGGAAATAATAATAGTCATTGGAGTAAAATGAACCCCAAGGCAACGTTATGAACATCATCCATTATTTGAATTGATGAATATTGACAGCTGCCAATTGACAAAAATAAGTTTTTAAACAAATAACTATGGTTACCCAAATTTACATAGCATGTCCTATGTGGACAGCTCTGTGCTGTGCGGCACAGCACAGAGCTGTCCACATGGGCCATGCTAAATTTAATTTAGCATTTATTAAGTAGTCCAGTCAATCGGTGTTCAAAACTGCCGTTTTCGTAACAAAATTGGGGAAGTTTTTTTCTCAACGGTTCTATATGTTTTTTGGGGTGCTGAATACGAATTTCAAGTTTGCTGCCATGTAGGAGGTCGGCTTCTCAACGAAAAACGCAAAAACCTCAACATTCAGTTTTCTCATAAGGTGGGAGGGAGCAAAGCGAAAATTACGATAAATGCCTTCTGCGATCTAGAGCCAAAAGGGTCCCTCCCACCTGTCTATCTCTCATCGGCGCTATACTTTCGATGTATGACGCTTAAAAGATGCTGTTTTGAAAACCACCATTTGACTGGGCTAAAGCTCAAAGAACTGCACTTCTTTCCTCGTTTAACCTACCTTCTATCTTTGCTGGTTTCCAAGATCCCTGTGGTGGAAATCAAAAAAAAAACTCGTCCTGTATATTGCGATTCCCTTCACTACTTAAGTTTATTTCGATATAATTTCGCAGTACTGGTACATCCCATAAAAGTGAAAAAGATTAAAAAATTATATACCATAGGGTGTACAGTTTCGTTATTGTTTTTGTTGAAACTCCCAAAAATAATCAGTTGTACTAGAGTTTACGCCGTATACCAAAATATACACAGAACAGAATTAACACTTACTTACTGTAAAATTCGAGTACCTGTCTGCTCTAAACCTATTACAAAAATATCGTATGCCTGTTTAAATCTTATTACCAATGCGACTCCACAGAATGAGTAGGAATGTTTAAATGGAAGCAACTTAGATTTTTATAATAATCTCTTGCCACAGAAGAAATAAAAAGATTTCTGCGAGGAAGTTAAGTTCTACATGAAGAATTGCATGTAGCACCTAATAATGAATTGAAATTCGGAATAAAAGTACATTTAAAAGCAGTTGGGGAAAAAGAAAGGTTAATAATGAAAATTGCTTAATTAAACCTTCTTTTGAATGACCTTTAATAAATCTGTTCACTAATGAAAATTACAGTGAAAAGGACTACAGACTTGGACATTGTATGGAACCTCCCTAATTTCATTGCCAATTTATTATACTAATTTGTGGGAATTACGAACATTAAACTTTCCTGTTAAATTCCTCTAACTTATCAAAGAACACCGTCACATGCAATTATTGTACCTGCTTTGTACGTTCTTTCTGCAACAGTCTGTTGTTTTGTACCATTTCTAGTTAACTTGCAATTTTAAACAGAACCGAATAAACAATACGCTTGTTGCCTCTAATTAAATTTACGGTTATGCATACTATTTGGACCATGCAGAAAGTTTATTTGAAGTCATAAAAGGTTCTACATGATTCAATTGCGATATTGACTTCCATTTGCTAATATTCTTAAGTATGAATTCTTAATAAGTTAACCCCACACGCCAAAAGACAGTGACACAGTAATTCAACTCGACACGTGTTTCGCTGACAACGTCAGCATCTTCAGGAGTAGAAGATTAATCTAATTCTAAACTTAAATTACGTTGCTATAAATATCCAACCCCCACTCACCCAACCTCCACTACTGAAGTGAAAAGGATCGATAAACCTATAGGGTTTCTCAGAACTAATTTGAACATGAGAGCAATAAAATTGTATTCTTAAGTGAAAGGGATCAATAACCTATAGGGTTTCTTAAAACAATTTGAGCAATAAAATTAGGGTCTGGAGGGTAAATATTTATGGCTAGTCTTAAATATTTACCCTCCAGACCCTAATTTTATTGCTCAAATTGTTTTAAGAAACCCTATAGGTTATTGATCCCTTTCACTTAAGAATACAATTTTATTGCTCTCATGTTCAAATTAGTTCTGAGAAACCCTATAAGTTTATCGATCCTTTTCACTTCAGTAGTGGAGGTTGGGTGAGTGGGGGTTGGATATTTATAGCAACGTAATTTAAGTTTAGAATTAGATTAATCTCCTACTCCTGAAGATGCTGACGTTGTCAGCGAAACACGTGTCGAGTTTAATTACTGCGTAACTGTCTTTTGGCGTGTGGGGTTAACTTATTAAGAATTCATAGTGAATTTACGTCAAAGTTCTTGATCCATCCACTGTGAATATTCTTAAGAAAGTGACACGTTGCATGGTTGCATACAACTAAGTAGACGCGAAAGTTGACAATTGCGTTCACCCGTCTGCTACATTCATAGCTGTATGCTATACATAAAAATTGCACGGGTATATTCGAATGTTGTAGGCAGCTTTGAAATTTTAACGCTCCATCATCATCATAAAGTTTTCAGTCCGAAGACTGGTTGGACGCGTACCTCCATCCTTTCCTATCCTGAGATAACCTACGCATTTCTCCGAAAGTTGATCATCAGCAGTAGTCTAATCTGGGTCCAGCCCTACCTCTTTTTATTCCTATCTCTGACTCTAGTATGTCGCGAACTAAGCCTTCGTGCTGCTAACCTTATCTATCCACGGTATCTTCATCATGCGTCTATAGCACCACATTTCAAATGCTTCTATTTTTTTCCTATCTGCGTCTCCTATCGTCCAAGTTTCGCACCCGTACATACGTTTTTAAGAGCCTCTTCCGAGTTTATACATTTACCTTGAGCATAATAGTTGTTTCTTTTTATTAAAAGCAACTCGGCCCTGCGCTATTCTTTGTTTTATATTTCTAAAGCTCTTACCATCTTCTCGTTTCCAATTTGTATTAGTTTTAGTCCTATTTTCACGCATCCTACACACCAAAATTTTGGGTTTTCTTTTTATTGATCTTCTTATCATAACCCTCCGCCAAAACCGCTTCCATTTCGTTCAGAGCCCTTCCTAATAATTTTTCTTTCTGGATGCTAATACTGCTATAATCATCCTCTAATCTGAGCATATTAACAATATTAATCGCATCTTCGATATATAAATTGAAAACTAGAGGCGATAACGCACATCCCTGCCTCACTCCCTTTCGGATATCTACTTCTCTATGTTCCTGCTCAAATTCTATATCTGCCGTTTGCTCTTTGTATAGATTATGAATTATTCTTCTATCCCTATACTTCATTCCTACATATTTGAGCACTTTGATCATCTTCTTCCATTTTGCATTGTCGAAGGCTTTTTCCAAATCTACAAATCCTATTATAAGCGCTCTTTCCCTGTTCTATTGTTTTTTCTATAATTACTCGTAAAGCTAGATTGGCCTCGCGCGTTCCTCTATTATTTCTTCTAAATTCGAACTGATCTCCTAATATTTCTTCCGCCCTTTTCTCCATCCTTCTTTGCACAATTCTAGTTAAATTTTTTTACGCTTGGGAAGTTAAATTGATGAAAAATTTTCGCAACTATCGGCGCCTCTCCTTTTTGGCAAAGCTACTATGATGTTTTAGTGCTAGCTCAAACTCTTCCCTCATTATAGGGCAGCCTAAATTGTCCCCCTCTATACTGCCTTCCCTTTCTATTAGATCTCCTACTTCTTGTCCCGCATATAAGTTTCCCAAAAAATATTCTTTCCACCTATCTGCCTTCTCCCCGCTTTCGATTATACATAAGGTAACGGCTCGTAGTAATTTATCGAACGTTAAACGGACACAAAATTTGCCGCTTTACCTTGATTGGCTATATTAGTGTTAAGTGGGAGACGCACTCCAATTCGCTGCAGTTGCAATAAGCGATGTTTCACGAGGTTTAATTGTTACGTTCGCTGAAAAACGCCAGTCGGGGTCGTGTCAGAAACTTCGTGAATAAACGTTGTTTTGAATACTTTGTCGTTTCAGTGGATGTGATGTGGGAAACTTACTACTTTATGAATATGTGATAATTTTGTAAAAGGCTTTAGTCTTTTTTCTGAATTGTCGAAAAAAAATTATTCGGTTATAAAGAAAAGATTGGCATGTGTTAATGTTTTTACGAGGGAACAACAAATAGTAAACATCTTGATTAAACTTGCGAACTGTGGGGCTTTGGAATGGATCTTATTGCAAAATTTGCTATTTTTATTTTTTTTATTAATAAATTTTACCTTTTCTTGGTTAAGAATATTTATTTTGTTAAGTTTAACAGAAGATATTTTGCTTTGTTACTTATCAATGGAAATATTACATCTTATTTTCTTTAGAGAACATGTATTTTACAGAAAACATTTCATCTTGATTTTGTTTCGATAAAAATTTTAAATTTCCCACGACTCTTTTTCTCCAATGCATTAAAGCATGTGAGGGCTATGTCAATCCTACACGGCACTCGTCTATCATTGGTTATCACAAACTTAGGATGGGGTGACAATGTTTGCTCTTCAGGGTCTAACATTGACACTTTGCAGCATAAAAAAAGATTTCTCGTCAAGCCGATTATACATTTTCTGGAAATATGTGAATACCTTTAGAAGCTGGCACATATTGCCCTGTTTACTGCCAAAATTTCAGGGATCTTAATCTAAAAGCTTTTTTCTGCGCGGCTTACAATGTAACCTGGTTAGATAGTGGTTACTGACGTCACGGTTACTTGAGTAGTATGTTGGGGTTTGTCAAATATATGTCAAAACAAATTATATCAGTGTTCGTATTGGCAGTTCAGAATTCTGTAACATTTTAAAATGTTTTTTCACACATTTTAAGCAGTTTTTCCAGAAAATTGATTGGGATTCTAGAAGACAAAGATGAGCGGTCCTTTTTTTATTGGAGAAAACAAGACCTAACCTAACTGGACAAGTGAAATTAATGACCGTGATCTCCAAGGAAATAAGGCAGCGCGGCCGATCACTCAGTTGTTGGAAAAGCAAGTTAGCGATGGAGGAAACATAATGCCTCGATGAAAATATTCTTTACTTATTTTAACGTGCCTATGCTTTAATTTATTGTACTGTTCTTGAGAAACCGTCGCTCTCGAAGGGAAATGGATTGGAAGAGATATTTTAGAACGGCCAAGATTTTTGGATTTAAACTTGATTTTCCCTTTGACGTTAGTAGAAAATGCAAGTTTACAAAACTACACTAGAGGGTACCTATTTGCGATCTGAAAGCTAGGATAACACGAGAACGCAGTTAGATTTTCCTTAACATTAATTTATAGAGCATTTTAAAATAGACTTTATTATTACACATATTTAGTAAACAATGGAGCACATTTTGAACATTTAATAAAGTGTTAGGTATCTTCCATATAACAACAGTATTATTTTTTATAAGATGTGATTTTACCCTATCTAAATAAAGACACGGATCACAATTTTCTCCCAATAAAAGATAAGATTTTCCATGTCCTTAAAATCACCAAACGGGGAGAACTGTTCGAAATGTTGAAGAAGCGGTGTCTTGCATTTCCCCGTCAGTGGCAGATTATCCACTTCAGAACCCCCTACGCAGGATAAAATATGGCCCATTTCAATTGCATTTTCCTGTAAGGGTGCAGGATCAGGTTATTCAAATATTTAGGAACCCGCAAGATAAGGCCCATTTCAATTCTCATTTTTAAATAGAAGTCAATCGATGAGTGCAGCTGCAAATCATGATTGCTAATGGTTGGCGCATAAATTAACACAAATTGCAATGCAGTCTGCTCACTGCTGGATTGTGCCAGTCAAATAAGACCATTGGTGCGTATTTTTTGTATTTTACTTTCTGTCATAAACTAAGACAACCTGCAAATTCAAAGCTATTGCGCGCCTAAATTTCTGGACTTAGAAAGAGATGCAATGATAAACAACAGAGAGGGCAACACATACCTAACCAAGTAACTACCTCGACGAGTAGGTTACATGGTATGGTTACGTAAACGTCATTGATTACGTCATGGTATGATGCGTTACTCGCGGAAAAATGAAACTTGAGTAACTAGGTAACGCGGTATGTTGTGGTTACCTCGCGGAAAAAAGCTTTAAAACAACTATAACAAAACTGCAGTTTCTGAAGTTGTGTCAATGATACCCAGTTTTACCTTATAGGATAACTCCTGCCTCGTTTCTAATGTTTTTGCTACTAGATACGATTTCTCTGAAATTTCTCATAATTATTTTATATGCTTCATTAGTCTTTCTTACTTCGAACTTATCTTCCACTTTTTTGCATTTACTATCAATAGAGCATTGTATTGTAGACGGCGCTGCCATCAGGGTTAGGTATAAAATATAACCTCACTTTTTTACCAATGTTTTTGTTATCGTTGTATTGACGTCTCTGGCTTGTAAAAGAAAATATAACAATGACATACAATTTCTGCCTTTTCGGATGCAGATCTGTGTCTGACAAAAACAAAAACCTAATGTTCCACAAATTTCCCGGTGATAAAATACTATGAAAACGGTGAGTTATTGCAAGTACATCTGGGAAGCTGCTAGGGTTGCCAGATGTCACTTGTTGTTGGGCCGGAGATTCCTAATAATAATAAATTACCATTAACGAAAAATAATAATAAAACTCGTATAGTAGTATTAAACTTGTTTATATTTCAAATGGAAAACAAACTATAAAAATCCTTCAATCTGCTGCCGGCAGAGGCAGACTAAACCAAAGACTTTCTTATAGACTGGACCTAGCGTCTTTATGCAACAGCTGATTTTGTTTTGAAGCCTATACGTTCGTGGGCCAGCGGGTCGCGGGGATCGTTGTTTGTTTTTATATTCAAGCAACGGATCAAGGGAATGTTCCGCGATATTATGTTTCCGCGGACCGCGGCAGCACCTGTTTACTACACAACTGGTCGGCTGTTTTGTTTTGCCTTTTCCACACTCAAACGCTTAGACTGTGAGTATTATTCCTGCTTCATCCCTAAATGTAAAGTCCCCTCTACAAGTCTTTGGACTAAACGCGGACGACTGTACACAGTTTGTCTTTAGTCTGTGGGCTCTATGCACTTGCCTGTAATCTTCGTCTGCGTTTTGAAGCGTAACGTAAAATAGAATGAATGGACAGGGCACAGGGAATCACTTCAGTAGCGGCGTATTTTTTTAATAAGGTATCATGGCATAATAAATAATTTAATGCGCCATATAAGAAAATAATTTATTTTCGCCCGGAGAACTTTCATGACCGGCCGGAGGCCGGATATTGTTATACAAAACCGGAAACTCCGGGCCAAAACCGGAGATCTGGCAACCCTAGAAGCTGCCCACTAAATATACGAATATTTGTTGGAATCATTTTACTGATGAATATTACACTGTAATCAGCATAGGTTTCTGACTATGTTGAGAACATTAATCATTCTTGCTTTCTTATACAATGTTAGAGAAAATTGTAATAATGAAAATTTTAGAAGTGATATTTACAGATATCTCTTTAGTTCCTACATTCTTTTCTATTTTATGTTTAAGAAGCCAATGGGAAATTTTAAAAAAGAGTGCCATTCCAACTTTGTATTTGCCTGTACCTACAAGTCATCGTACGTACCTGTAGTAAAAGAGGTTAAAGGCACAGGCTGCGCAGAGATCAGAGAACGTATCAAGCATCAGACAAAAGGGCTTAAAGATGTACACTCTATTTACTGAAAGTATTGAATTGCCAATTACAACCGATATAGAGGAAATTATTGCAGAAGGAAATAATTTGCAACAGCGAAATACAATAAGTGTTTCTACCCTAGCCATTGTCTTTTAAGAGATCGCACACGACAGGTTTTTCAGGGGAAGTGTTTATTTCTTTTGTGATGTGTTTAGAAGTTATGACAAAGTACACAGTGCCCTTTCTTTACAAAATGAATTACTCATGCTATGTAATTTTAAAAAGAATAAATAGGAGCTAAAAATTAAATGCACAGTGTTACTATTTACCTACCATTTATTTATTGTCATTTAAACATGTAACATAATATGGTATATTTTCTCTCCCTTGAAACTTTCTAATGGCAAAAAGGATTGATCTGAAGGATATTCTATTTCACTGCTCACATTTATTCGATTTGTGACATACAATGTTTTGTTCAGTTTTTTGCTGCTCCATAGTTCTAACCTAAAACTTCACTTATAGAATTGTATTGTTTATTTTCATGTTTACAAATAGTTTTTCTAGAACATTTTTCGACCCAGTAGTTTTAGATGCTTACTGTGAAAGTTTATCTTTCAATTCTGACACTGACAAATTCATTGTTTATCACTAACTCACGTTAAATTACATAAGAAAAAATGTGAGGTTATGATGCAATACCTAACATTGATTAGGATCCTCCTGTCGGATTTTGAGATAACTGAGTTAGGTGCAATGCTCTATAGTAAATAAGTATCGCATCGCGTCTCTTTCAAAACCTAATATTTTTTACCGGAAAAATCTCAAAAGATACAACAGTTAAACATTTTAATGGCTTCTCGATGGGAGACCTCAATATCTTAGATGCGAACCGGGCATTTGTGAATTGACGGACAAGAGAACAAATCAAAGTGTCATTCATGAGCCGGTCGGTTGCGCCTCGTGTATGAAATATCACACTCATACAAAATTTGTCACTTTCTATGCTATGCGCTTCTGCAAGTAACGGATGATATCGTATCGGCTTTGGATGAGGACAAATTAACTTTACTGGTTTTATTGGACTTTTCCAAGGCTTTCAATATGTTGAATCATGAACTTTTGTTGGCAATTTTAAATTATATTGGACTTGGCGAGAGTTCTATAAGATTACTGAGCAGCTATTTGACCGGTAGAACCCAGATTGTTAAGTGTGATAATCGACTTTCAGACCCTCGTATTGTCGACTGTGGCGTTCCTCAAGGTTCGGTGTTAGGACCATTACTGTTTTCAATATATACGTCTGCATTTGTTTCTGTTAGATATTGCCAATACCACCTTTACGCCGATGACACTCAACTGTATTACTCATTTGCTTATGATGATCTGGATATTGCGATTAAAAAGGTAAATGCTGATCTAAATATCTTTTCCAAAACAGCCAAGCAGCACTCTCTGATTATTAACCCATCTAAGTCTAAATTACTGTTATTTGGAAAACAACATAATGCTGAATTAAGAAAGTCAATTCTTGATGAAACCGTGATTACCTTGGATGGTGTGAGATTGGAGTTCAGTGACGATGCTAAGAATTTGGGAATCGTGATCGATACTAAACTTAAATTTACTAAATATGTTAATATTCTGATACAGAGATCTTTTCTAAATTTAAAAACTATTTATAATATCAGAAAGTATTTCAATTTCCGTTTAAAAATTAATCTTTGTGAGTTATTGGTTCTTTCGAATTTCAGTTTTGCGGATTCTTTATATGGGCCATTTCTGGACGCTGCTCTGACTAGAAGAATTCAGGTAGTACAGAATTCCTGTATGCGATTAATATTTGGCATCCGCAAACGGGAGCCAATATCTCACAAACTACTTGTAATACCTTGGCTGAACATGCAGAGGCATCGGTACTTTCACTCTGCTTGTCTCTTCCACAAACTAATTATAAATCAAAAACCTGCTTATCTCTACAATAAAATTAGGTTCAGAACTGATGTGCACAATGCACAATGCACAATTCGTCGCAGGGACGTTCTTACTATCCCAAGGCACGTGCACGTATTTTACGAAAAATGTTTTAGTTATAATGTAACAAAAATTTACAATTCTGTGCCGCTAGAGCTGAAAGCACTGCCTGTTCATAAGTTCAAAACCAAATTGAGGGAAATTTTGCTTAAAAATGTCTCGCTGATTGGGATGTGAACGCGCCTCTCGAGATTATGATCTGTCTAAGTACTTTTTGAACGAGACTTGATTGAGTGGAAGAGCACTGATGTGAGCTGAACTCCGCCTTTTCACCAGTGGGTGCTATGTGTGTTTTTTTTTGTATAGCACATTGTTTCTTTTTTGTAGCTGGTGAATAAAGACGTTTAATGTTGTTATTATTATTATTATTATTATTATTATTATTATTGTCAATGTTATTATTATTATTATTATTATTATACTATTTTCTACGCCCTTGAGATAACTTTTTATCCTACTCATTTTGCGTGATGTAAGGAGTTTATTCCCGCACGCGTTTTCTCCGGAACTTAAAATTGCCATGGCATATAATACTGGGTGGGGATTTAGTGTGTAATCGGTTCATATTACTTATTTAGGACATCAAAATGAAATTTTACATGTAGGTACTCGTATGTAGGGAACCTCATGGAGCCTTGCGAAAGATTATTATGACACAATACATTTACCTCTTACACCACAGTTCCCAAGCTACTGACCAGCATGTCGTATAACGTCATGGCTAGATGACGGCCCGATGATTCGATGGTCTATAAATCAAATCCTGCCCATTGCACTATTTTTTATATTGATTTCATTTTACACTTTTTCATACAAAAATTTGCTGGGTTTTCTGCTAAGGGGAGTGTTACCAATGCAAGTCGTTGATATTTACAATAATATTATTTTCTTGGAAAACATAATCGCGTTTTAAGAATTACTAAAACAAGGCGAACTTATGCTGATATGTAGTATAGTTAGTAAGAAGCGCTGATGTCGAGTATACTTGGAGCTGTCTATTAAATGTCTTGTTCTGGCGTTAAGTATATTTAGTAAAAACATTATGGGCTGACGTTCTAACAACTAAACTACAGCAATACATTCAGTGCTCGTGCAGCAGCAGCTGATAATGCGAACTACTGGAAGTCCGTTAGATTTCGTCATTTGACTGCAGGTTTTCTTTGACTTCCATATAAGGAATTGTATTGTATTGTATGAACCAGCATCAGCTAAAAATGCGAGCTACTGGAAGTCTGTTGAATTTCGTCATATGACTGCAGGTTTACTTTGATTTCCGTACAAGAAATTGTATTGTGTTGTATGGACCTGACCTTGTATTAGATGTTTTATGCACGAATAATGGATGCTGAACTCGGTAGTTCAGTGGTTACAACATCCGACTGAAAAGCGGGTAACCTTGGATCGATTTCCAGCTCTATTTCGTCACATTTCTTGTGCAGTTTGTAATTAAAAAACAAAGAAAATGATCTTTCAAAATTCTACCTTTAGAATTTTTAATACAACCCACAACTAACTGGCGAGTTCCATAAGGTCAAAACCAGTGGTCTGCAGTTTGGATGCATTGAACGCATTTGGAACGCAAAATATTTAGTTTCACTTAAAAACGTAGATTTGTTAATGCCAGCTTAGCAAGTAGAATTAATTTTTTTCGAGTTGTTTTACCTACCATTTCGTTCATTAGACGGATCAAAAAAGAGTTATCCTCGTTACCTATATAGGTTATAGCACCTCACTATGAGATCCCTTCTCTTTAAAGATTTTTATTTACTTTCATCTCTACACGTTAAAAATGATCTTCACGCTATACGTAGTTAACATCCGTTGTGACGTAACCTAAAAGACTAACGCCACAATGGAGGATCCTGCCGCAGCTATGCTCGAAGCCGAAGATGGGGTGGGCTAAAAACACGAAAAGGGCGCCAAGGAGTTGTTGGCTGATCCTCTGTAGCCAACACACAACGACTACAACTCCTAAAAGCCGCTGGTACACAATAGGGCAAACAGTAACAAAAGAAAAAAACGTTGTCAAATAGTATATCATATAATAAAAAAACAAAATAGGTATGTAAACCATATATATGGCGATATCTGACAATATATATATATAATAGCAATACCAAAAAGCACCAATGATATCAACAAAAATAATTATCAATGAATAAATGTATATATAAATATAAAAAACAATGAACATAAACCTGGGTGAAATTCAGACACCCGGTACTAACGTTGCGCTAAAAAGGAAAATCAAAAATAGGCGCGGATGACGCGGTAAATACACTACACGAATGGAGCTCCGCATGCGCAGCGCACCGGCGGGTCAATCGCACGCACGCTAACTACAACAATGAAGTCAGACGCAAACGGGAGTATCGACTGTGACTAAATCTCGACACAAAAAATAGCTATAACTATAAAGTCAAAATGGAATTTACAAACAGCAAAATTATTGAAGTGACTATAAATAAAATGAACCAAAATCGCAATAGTGACTAAATTGACTAAATTGAATTTTAAACAAGATAAACTACTTAACTACGGAAATTATACTATGGCAAACAAATTAAATTTAAAAAAAAGTACTTAACAGATTTTGTTCAAAAATAAACAAACAGATGACCACAACACGCCGTGGCCAGGCAACTACATTAACAATAGCCGAACGAGGCGAAAGTTCGAACGGACGGGCGACGCGAAGTCACAAAAAAACGAACACAAAAATTGACACAAAAAGCTGTGACGGGCGCTACATAAAAACCAGCCGTTGGACGCGATGTTCCAGACGGACAGGCGACGTAATAATCAAACTTTATATCTGACCTTCCAGATGATAAGCAGGTCAGCTGCTACAACAAATCAGACTTGCAGCTCAGCACCAGGTGATCGGCGCTTGAAACATGGGGAGAGTCGGAGAGTACATCAGGACCAAAGTCTGCACGAAAAAATCGCTCCCTCGAAAAAAAAATCGTTCCCCTGGAAAAATCGTTCCCCTGGGAAAAATCGTTCCCCTGGAAAAATCGTTCCCCTGGAAAAACCCTAAAATGCCGAAAAGACAAATTAGAAGAGAAAATAAGAAAAAGGAAAGGAAACAACACTGATGACTGAAGATTTAAATAAAAGATGAAAAATAAGACACTCACCACGTGGGGTTTCTCCTTGACAAATCCTGCTGAACCTCAAACGTGAATCTAAATCCCAAAAAATGGAGCAGATGACGATTTCTAAAACTACAATAAACCGACATATTCAAGAGGTGTACCAAGAAAATCCCATAACTGGCTAGAAAACTTAATTCCACAAAACTTGGAAACACCGCCCACTCACGAGAAGATCAACAGGAAGAGTGAAAAATGCCGAAGTAAATCGGAAAACGGAAATTCCAAAAAAACCGCCGACTAATAAAATACAAGGTAGCCACATTTAAAACTACACAAGTAACCAGAAATACCCTAGATCACCAAATCTTCCAGAGGCGTCACCAGCAACGGAGAAGTTAACAGAAGAAAGAAAGCTTAAAACGACTTGCAAACCCAAAATAAAGGAAGATGGCAATAATAAAAGTCATAAAGAGGTCTCAAGAGACAGAAGAATAGATAAGACAATGCATAAAGAACCGAAAGATGAGACAGGGAAAAAGAAAATGAGAGGGCGCGCCACTGAGCATCTAAATGGGAAAATGTCCTGCACAAATGACAGATCGGAAACATAACCTCAAAAATCTGTCAACAAAAGAAGAACAAAATTGGATGCTATTAAATGAACAACTACATAACGAAATCTTGAAAAGTGAACGACAAACCTCCCAAGGTAGTCTCAGCAAATGATAAATACGAAAGATGAACAATTTCAAGACTCAACGTATGCAGCGACATCCAGCAAACTAAACTACCAAATACAGAGACAATAAGAGGCCAACGATAGCAGGTAAGTGAGACAAACCCTATTAGAATAGAAAAGCTAACTAGAATTAATAATTTTAAGACAGTTCTACCCTCAACCAAATCGATAGAAACTCAAACAGACTATAGACGGAGGCATAATCGGAGAGCGAGGCAAGAAATAGGAACAGTGACAATTAAAGCAAATAAGAAACTAAATATAAGTGAAAGACCTAAAATAGGAATACAAGTATGTTAATATGAGCATGATGTAAGTACTAGTCTATAATAAAACGTTAAAAATAGAGAGAATGTTCTAATAGCGAAAATTAACGTCACACCGTGTATTAAGAGCCAAGTATCCCTGCTGCATTTTCGAGCGATTCAGGCGTTCCCGCCTTTACAAACTGTACGGTTATTTATTAATATTTTGCTTTCTAATTTTGCAAGCATATAGAGAAAACATTTCTGAAGAGTCGTCTCATCGGCGATTTCTAAAAAAAATAATAGAAGTTTGTCTTTTTCGGCTCCAAATATACCCTAATTTTGCGTACTTATAACTTACTAAAAAATTACTCTTTTAAAAATCCGAGATGAGAGGCCGATTTCCACAAGTTTCTTCTTTCAAATAAAACAAACAATTTCAAAATCGGTTCATAAATAAGGAAGTAATTTGTAAAGAGAGCTGCCCTTGCAAACGCGATTTAATGCCCTGCGTTGTAACGCCCTCTGCTTGTTCATCGCGCAACACTTGGTAAACTGCTAGTACGAATTCAGTGATTTTTGTATGGGGCCCACTTCAATAATTATTGTATAGCCATACATTACATATTTTAATCGTATATACGCGAACATAGAATTTTGGTCATGCGAATTAATGTATTTGTGCTTAATTGCAGCGCTCTGCCATATCCCACATTTTTATTATAATTTTGTTCAATTTAAAGTCGATTTTATCTGAAAGTAAATTTACACAATTTGAACACGTTTGTTATTGAAAGTAATGAACATATAGCAAGATATTAAATAATTCAAATTTCACCTTAAATAATGTTCTCTTTATAACCAAATAACAACAACTTGAAATCCTGAATGAAAACCCATCAGTAAATTTTTTCCGATACGAGGGTTGTTCTGACATGAGCGGGGATTTTATTATAATTTATTTGTAAATTGATCCAAAAGTAGACCTGAGCAAATATTTTCAAGATTGCAAGTAATTTATCTGCAATATAGTAATTCCCGGTTATAATGGAATGATCCTCATAAACAACAAGTATTTAGGTAATGTAACTCTGAACAAACTAAAAATGCTAATTTCGCCCAGAGTTCTAATAGCGTGGCTTTCAACATTCATCGTAGAGGCATATTCTTACTTTTTCTACTATCATTTAATTCTCGTAACACATTCGTATAAAAGTTTACAAGTTGATTTTCCATTTTCATTTTCCAAAATTCATTGTCTCTCATAGCCGTTTCATATTTTATGCCTTTGGGTGTCCAGACTGTAAAGATACAATTATACCCTCTTTTTGTAATTAGCATTTGTCCCTGAATTTGGTAAAAGTAAATGTGATTCTTATTTATCTTCCCGTTTCGATTCCAAAATATGATTTTCCTTTTCTCGATACCTTCTTCCGGGGTTAGATTACAAGAACTTTGGGCATACCTAAACTTCAACAACACCTTGATCTCTTATAAGACCGTCCAGAGTTTCTGACAAATACGGAAGGCTCAGTTCTTGAAATATTCTTTCGCTTTATTATACATATACAGGGTGATTTATACCGGGGGGCGAAAAATTAAAATTAGGGTTCAGAGCCACAAATGAAGTAAAAAAATGTCATATGAAGGTATGTCCGGAAATACTTCGTATAAAAGTTATGCTCGTCCAAAGATGGAGGCTATTAAATTAGGTTTCTAATTTATAAAAGTTATGCTCGTCCAAAGATGGAGGCTATTAAATTAGGTTTCTAATTTTTTTTCAACTTTTGAAAAAGACATAAAAATGAATTTTGGTACACCTATTATACTAATAGGGAAGCTTCGAAGAGATATTTTTTAATCATCCCTTATCGTTTCAACCTAATTTATGCTCGTCCAAACATGGAGTCTATCATGTTTGGACAAGCATAAATTTTAAACGAATCATTTCCGGACACACCTTCATATGACATTTTTTAATTAATTTGTGGCTCTGAACCTTAATTTTAATTTTTCGCCCTCTGGTATAAATCACCCTGTATATGTTGCGGGCATAGTGACGAATCGGGCGATGTTAGCAATGCCTGGGCAACGTGACCTGACCTTACAAGACCTGACCGTAAAGCATGAACCGTCATTGTTTGCATTGCCCGGACACCGTCAGCATTGCCCTACTTTCCCACTATGCCCGTAGCATATACAGGGTGTTACAAAAAAGTAGGTCAAGCCGTTAACCACAGGTTATCTGACCGAAAATAATGGGACTTTCCTTATGCCATTTTTCATTTAGGCTTCTTTCTTTCAAGATACAGGGTGTTAAAGTTAAAATTTAAAAAACTATTTTTATGAATAACTCCTTTGCTTTTTGAGACATTCTGTTGAAATTTTGTACAACATTTTCTCATATACCGATAAAATGTTTGTGTAGCTTTTATCAAAAAAATCGATGCGCGAACGGAGGAAAGGGGGGGTTGTAATACCCATTGATCCCCAAACTTTTCCCTGCGCACGTCTATGGTTCCTATGGTTCCTGCATAACATCCAAGCTTCAAAAAAATGCCCTTGGATGGTACCTCTTTTATTAATAATTATTTTGGCAACTTAACACCTACCCGTCTTTCTTTTCAATGCTAATTTGGCTGTTAGACGTTATGCACGAATATGACCGAATAGTAGTATGTTTAGGATGGTTCTAGACCCTCCTAGGCGTCATTTTTATACGTTTTAGCCTGTCGGCTCCTAGCTGTGACGTCACGAAAGTTAGGAGCCGGCGAAAGTGCGCATGTGCGTGGGTGTTGGTGTGTCGTGATTGGCGGAGGTGTAGCCACGTGATGGCCTGTGATTGGCTGGAACTGTGGCGGGGGCGGGGCTGGGGCGGGGCGGGGGCGGAGGTAGGAGCAGGTGTTTGGCTAGGTAGAGGTGTAGTGAAACAATGTGAAGCTAGGTGTAATTTGGTTTGGTTTGTTTGTGAAACAGCAGAGTATTACCTGTATGGCTTAAGTTTAGTAAAAACAACACGTGTTTGGTAAACAATAGTATGATTTATTTGTATATTACATAGCGTAAGAAAGAAAAAATATAACAAAGAATCAGATTGACTAGCTCTCTCTCTCTCTAGCTACAGGGTGGCGTTGCAGCAGCAGCACTTGGTATGAATCAGATTGACTAGCTCTCTCTCTCTAGCTACAGGGTGGCGTTGCAGCAGCAGCACTTGGTATGGATAAAATCTGAAAGAATAAGAGAAAAAACAAATTAATTAATTAAGTAGGTTTGAGTTGTAGCGAAAAATGTGGTCGTAGCCAAGAGAAAGAAATTATGTTTTGTTTGATAAAAGCAATTAAAGGTAAGAAAAGAAGGTGTTTGTTTGGATAAAATCTGAAAGAATAAGAGAAAAAACAACTTAATTAATTAATTAGGTTTGAGTTGTAGCGAAATACAGGCGTCAAGAGCAAGAAATTATGTTTTGTTTGGTTGAAATAAAGGTAAGGAAAGAAATAAAGGCAGAAAGAAAGAAAGAAAGAAATTGTTTGATTCATGCTAGATACAAAAAAAATAAACAACAACAGAAAAACTTACCAATTAGAACGATATCGGAGAATAAAAATGCTGCTGCGTGTCGGGAGTATAGTGCAAAAACTCATTGCCCCCGGCTTCAGCTTCTTCAGTTTCTACATCATCTGCATCGTTAGGGCCTCCTGATGACGTAGCAGAAGATGATGATGATGGTGGAAGTTGAGAAGTATCGACTTCGTCTTTTCTCACAAGTTGCAGGTTATATACTTTACCATTTAAACCGTGATTAATTAAACAATACGTTCCACTGCCGAGTTCCACGAGTTGACGATCGGTGAAGGAAGTGTAGCGCTCGGGAAGAAAAATCTTGTACTCTTCGTTTAACTCTGCCAAAATTCGTTCTCCAAATTGTGTAGAAGTTTTACGTAACTACGTCACAACATACGGCTTATTCTGTTCCATCGAATGTAGATTGAGCATATTATACGAACCCAATGCGTTGAATTTCTGCAAGAGTTACCTACTCTTAGCTTTCTTCAATTTGGGCACTTGTTGCGAAAAATTAGCCATGTTGACGAGAGTGCGCGCTAGGAAAATCGCCCGACCACAATGCAAGACAGCACACGACTGAGCTAATGAGGGCACACAGAGAAAACAGTTCGTTTGCATAAATAGATTGCAGATAAGCAGGTCCGAACTCCCAGAACAGATAACAAAAGGTCGCGAGGTCGCAATTTATTTTAACGAGTGAAATGATAAGCATGCATATCGCTTTCGAAATATGAACCGCAGTAATTAAAATTAAAATAGTTGAAAAACACATTGCGCAAGATGCAAGACTTGTGCTATTTTCGCGAATACTGATAAGAAAGGCTAAAAAAGGTCAACTATCTGCAAAACAAGTTTATTACAGCTGGGTAGGACTGCTCTGAATACTGATAAATATATAATGAGGCTCAAAAATGATATTCCAGATATACTGTAAGTTTAGAAAATTCAGTAAATACTGTACGTTTTGTAAACGTGTGTTATTTGTTTACCCACCCTGAAAGAGAACTGCAAATACATAGAAAAAAACACTGTACTTGGTTTAACATAAGTCTTTATTAAGAAGCACATAAAACATAATTACAGAACAAACTCATGTAAGTCAAATAAAGACAGAAGAAACAAATTAGTGGGAATTAAGTGTAGAAGTAACAAAACAATTCAAAAGGTTCGCATTTTCTAAAGCGCAATGTCCACTGTGGCTCGAGCACCTGACCGGTTGACGATACCGTTCACGCAACACTTGCAGATTGTCACAGTCTTGATCTTCTAAGTTGATGACGGGCACATCCCTGCCGATTATGTTTCGAATCCATTTTCGCTTTTCAAAACCCTTGCAGTACACTGTTGTAGCCGGTTGAATGTTTTCGGAAAGAAATCTTCTAACACTTCGGTATGTTACGCAACCGTCAGTCCACGATAAATAATGGTGATTTTGTTGAAGCCACTTCACCTGCTGCTGCTCCTTTTTCGTCAGCACGGAAAAATCGTAGGGCGGTTTGACGATGAACGTTTGATACTCGTCGGTGTTGTACCAAATTGCCAGCTCCTTCAGGATAAAGAAGTTGGTGTCGAGTTCTTTGAATCCTTGAACGTCTATGATCACGTATGACTGACGACTCATGTTTGGTTGTGTGTGGTTACGGTACTTCGCTGGTGCAGACTAAACCTGGTGAAGTGCAACAGCCTGACTTTTTATAGTGCTTAACCATTGGTCTCCCCACCAGTTACAAATTTGCTCTCGGTTTCAAAAGTAAAAGGAAATGAGATTACCGCGAAAAGGTCACGTGATCAGGTCGCATCACTCGTTGGCAGTTGTTCTCCAAGTAGATCCAGTAACTGGTATTTCACGATCGATTCGCCGGACAGATGAAGTACAATGTCGCGCAAATATAGTCTAGTTGTCCTTGGTCTTGACGTCATCTGGGTTAGAAAGTCGTCTATAGAAGATTCTCCACTTAGATAGTTACCGCAGTACTCGCCAATAGCATCATACGTATCCCGCAACATACCCAAATAATCTTCTTCTTCATACGAATCCCGCAAAGAACATAAATATTCATCCTCCAGACCGCCAGCTATCCCGTACCCGTACTCTAGAGCGTAATTTGCATGGAAGGACAGATCGTGACACTTGGCACCAAGTCTCTCCACGGCACTATCCAAATCGCTAGCCACAGGCCAATTTTGTTGACTGTACGCTAACCACATTGTCAGTTGTTGTTGTAACACTAAGTTTGATTAAACTGAATAGCTAGCAAAACATTCACTGTTTTTTATATTAATTTACGAACATCCCCACTCAACGGACTATATTCCACAATTCGGTCATGTAATAACAAACAAAAAGCGGATGTATTATCTGGTATACCGTATCTTTCCACTTCGAACTCGATTTTCACATCGACAGGTCCAGACTTGATCATCTCGTTTTGATGCGTACAGTCAATGACCGCAATTGGAGCGATATTTTTGAATTCCTTCGGATTTAGCAGAGGCATAGGAGTGATACCGTAATAGGCCTCTTGAAATTTGGTGTACATGTAGTAGAGCAAAGCGTAGCGGTCTTCCGTGTACGAAACGTTAATGTTATCGTAGGGATACGTTTCTGAATTCAGGTGTACTTTCAGATTTGCGAGTTTGCAGTTGTCGAATTCGCTGGCATTGGCATCTTTAGCATTCAACTTGTTGGTTTGCATACCGAATATGATAAATCTCGGTTTCTCCAGTTGCGAAGAGGTTTTTACGCGCCAAATGTTATGCGTTGCCATGGGTAAGTTGGGATACTCGTAGAGGTCCCAGCTCCGGAAGCTTATTGGTACAGAGCGCGAACTCTGAATAGTTTGATACAACTTGAGACGTTCGGCATCGCTTAGGGTGATATGAGGCATCTTCCAAGCAATTTTTGTTATGGTCAGCGCGTAGTCTGCTAGTGAAGTTTTTACGCTGTTATCGTTTGATTTTGCCCTAATCAGAACCAGTTCGTGTTTAGCGTTTGGAATGATCTTTTTGTAATCTTCAGCGAAACCTAGTAACGTGTTTAAAGGTACGCAAAAATTGAAATGGTCGTTAGAGGTGCGCACTCTGTTATCCTTTAGAGTCCATCCTGCGTTCAAAAGAGCATCACTTTCGTGATCATTTAGGGACACGTAATTTTTCATCGTAGACGTGATACCCAAATTTCGCGAATGATCAATTTCCACACCGTTCAACTCATATCGAATTTCCTCAAACATGAAAGCTACGCAGTTATTAGTCAAGTATAAAGTATCCGCTGGACCTGCGGCTCCTGCTGCTGGTGGAGTAGTATTTCGTAAAGTCCCCTCGACATAAAGCAAACTTTGAGAAGGTAACACAATTAAATCTTGATTTTGAACACAAATGCGAATAGTATCGCTCGGATTGTACGATTCTATAAACGGAGAATACGTGTGAAACGCTTTTCGTACTATGGTTTCGTCATAACGGGGCGTTTCGGAAATATTTAACAAGTCTCTATTCATCACGAAGCTGTAATCCAAGAGATTGCAAAAACTGTTTATTAGCTTCGGTTAAATAATAATAACCAGGGGAGGAGCGTTTTGATGAGGATGCTGCTTGCTTCGTGGTAAACACGGAACTGACGCTACTCTCCTGTGAACTCCTATAGTTATTTACACGTCTATTTGGTTTACTAAAAATCAGCATCTTGTTACTTTGGAAATGCCTGAACAGCACTGAAGCTCAGCGACTGATGACGAGACGTTTATACCCGCTTACTAAACCTGAGGTCTCAGATGTAATCTAACAGTAATTTTTTCCCCGCGAAAATTCAACAAATTGCCGTCCTGATCTACCAATTTGATAACTACGGAGCTTATCGTCTGTGATGACACTGGAACGTAAATAATGTTTGTAGGAACTTCGTTTATTTTATATCCCGGCGGAACGTCGGGTGCAAATTCGTGAATCGTATGAACAGGTTTGTTATTAGCGTACGACCCGGTAACAATATTGCATTCTACGCGAACGGAGTTGACTTTGTTTATGTTAACAGGTAAATCAGATTCTACTGTGGAATTAGCTTTTATTTCCCTCTTGCTAAAACCTAATAAGGACCCAATGCTTCGAGGTCTATTGAAATAGATAGGTTCTGACGTTTTAATTTCTGTTCTGAGCGTATTCGTGTTTGCGCGAATCACGACCACAGTTTTGCTCTCCATCCTTTTCAACGCATTGTGTATGTATTCGGTGATGTCATCGATTTCGTACGAGCCTTCGTCAATTTCAATCGTAAGCGATCCGATGTGAAACATGTTATTACTTTTATCAACGTTCGGGATAGAATTGTACGTAAATAAACTGACCAAACCGCATTCGTAAGCCTCCGGTAATTCCATTGGCGGAAAATAGTCCGCTTGCAACGTAGAGTCGTTCCCGGAAAAATTAAGTATTCTCGACATGGTGGAGGTCAGAGTAAAACTGAAAGCATCCTCTAACAATAGTTTTATTTATACCCTAAAGCATGTTCGTACAAAAACTTTAAACATAAATGACCGCACACAACAGTATTATCTTTCTGATATTTTCGATAATTGTACACGATATTGTCTCCCAAATACTTCACAAGTTCCTGCGGAGGCCGAAGGTTGCCGTAACTATCAAAATACTCGACAAGCGGATCCTTTTTGTAATACGCTACCCAGTGGGTACCCGGTCCGTTCGACTTATCTAAGTTTACGATGGCACATTCTATTCTACGAGGTGGGCTCGTTGGTAAATTGTCCAACATAAAAACCCCTCTGAAGCTAGGTATACCCCTCGCAAATTTACATAAATCGAGTTCGTTGAGAGCTTTCGCCGGTAGCACGCTTAAGAGTTTTTTGGCTTCAAGAATAGACCAAGTCCTTTTCTGTGAGGCTTCAGAAACAGGCCTTTGCCCACCGCAATCGCTTCCATCATCTTGTTGTGACGTTCACTTTCGACTAATTGTTCTCGGGCTTGCTTCGCATCGTTCACGGCCTTTGCTATTCCCGCAGCACCCCCACCCAGGGCTACGAGAGCAGACAATCCGGCAAACAGTGGTATGAGAGCAGGAAGAATTCCACCAGTTTTCGGAACCGGTATAACTCTAGCTCCTAGAATCTTCTTTCGTTTTCCCGTCACGATTTTCTTCGCTGCCGTCAACGCCATCTTTATAGCCAATTTTAGGTTTTCGGGTTTCTTCAACTTCAAGGCGGACTTTGCTTTACCTATAGCCCTCTGCAAAATATTGCGCTCTTTTAGTTTATTTTGCAACACCTTTTTCTTTGTCTTAGGAGTTGTAGTCTTCTTCTTTTTCTTCGTGATAGTAGTAGTCTTAGCACATTTCCTTTTTTCACTTTGAACTCCCATCCCGAATTTTGCTTTAGCTTTCATTGCGTTGGTAATAAACCAAGCGTTCACCCTTTCACCGAATTGAGAGTCACTTGCTGTCACTCTCTGCCACGCTTTATCGGCTGGCCGAAGATCTGCTTGATTCCTGACCACTGTGGCCTTTGCTTGCGAATACGCGATATCGTGCTCCTTACACGCCTGGTCTAGCGGATTTATACCGGGATCTCCTCTAGCTAACCTTGCAGCTAATTTCGTTCCGGGTCCGCAGTACTGATAGCCGGGTAGGTGTAACTCGAAAGGTAACTTGTTAATAGCTGTGTTCAACAACCCACCTCCTCCTCGAACGTCGTCTCGATGACGATTACGAGGAGTCGACGCAAATTTCAGCATTTATACTGCGGGTATGTCCTGCTCACGTGATGGGTAGTTTAGCAACTAATTAGATCCTTAAATAGCCTGTAGTATTTATTACCTACTGCAGTTGAGAAAATGCGTTTGATTCGTCAACATGATGCATTGCCTGTTACAAACAATGATATCCATCCGCTTGGTACGCAGGCGTCACCGACTCCATGCCGACACGGTAAATTGCTACCGAATACAATACGGGCTCTAATCGTGGGACCGTCTAATTGTGGTAAAACTAACGTGCTCATCACCTTGCTCGAACATCCAAACGGTTTAAAATTTGAAAATGTCTACGTTTATTCCAAGTCTTTGTATCAGCCGAAATACAAATATCTCGAACAATTGTTTGGCGGTGTAAAAGGTGTGGGCTATTACCCTTTTTCGGAAAACACGACTGTAATTGGTCCAAACGAGGCTAAAGAGAATTCTATATTCGTATTCGATGACGTAGCATGCGAGAAACACAATCACATACGAGCATATTTCTGTATGGCTCGTCATAAGAACATTGATATCTTCTATCTCGGTCAGACTTACACTCGGATACCTAAACAGTTGATTCGCGACAATGCAAACTTTTTGTTGCTATTCAGACAGGATACTTTAAATTTAAAGCGAATATACGACGATCACGTCAACACGGACATGTCTTTCGATCAATTCAAGCAAGTTTGTTCTCTGTGCTGGAAAGATTCTTACGATTTCTTGTGCATAAACAAGGACTGCTCCGTAGAGCACGGTCGATACCGCAAAGGATTTGATACCTTCATTGTTATTGCCTAAACAATAGGATGCTTATAAATAACTCCGTGCAACATCTTGTCTGTCAGTCTCCTGTTATCTCTGCGATACAACAGAGAGGTTGTTTTTGGTCTAATCACTCAATCATCATGGATGAAGATTTATTGAAAAAGATTATCAGAACGCGAAAAGTTATCAGAGCCAAGTACGAAGCTATAAAAACGGGTAAAACGAAAGACGCCGCAACTCTGGAACGAGTCTTTGAGCCAATCACCGCTCCTCTGAAGAAATTGACTGACTTGCCTCTTCAACAACATGGTCTGCAGCTCGGTACCAAACTTGAATACCCACCGAAATTATCTCCCCCTCCGATGAAAAAACTAAAAGACGAGAATCTCTACTACGACCCCTATTACGATGCGATCCGTTTATCAACGGCTGATTCAACAGGTTCAGCAACAGCTTCAACAGGTCCAGCAACAGCTGCAACAGGTTCAGCAACAGCTTCAACAGGTCCAGCAACAGCTTCAACAGGTCCAGCAACAGCTTCAACAGGTCCAGCAACAGCTTCAACAGGTCCAGCAACAGCTTCAACAGGTCCAGCAACAGCTTCAACAGGTCCAGCAACAGCTTCAACAGGTCCAGCAACAGCTTCAACAGATCCAGCAACAGCTTCAACAGGTTCAGCATCAGCTTTAACAGCTCAAGCACAAGCTATCCGTGATATCTTAAGTTATGAAGGTGAAGCCGACCCTGCAGCAGCAGGACAACAGTCTACCTATAACTTTATCACAACTCTACCTCTGCTGCAAGCAGATTTCGATTCCAAGTACGGCCCCCGTTTCGATGCTGCAGAAAATCAGTTTAAAATTGGTAGCTTGCCATTAGCTATTTCAAACTCAAACGCTGTCGTGGGTGATAAAGTGTATCCCTTAACGACCGGCCTAACAGAGCTACTCTTTTCCAAAACTCCTTCAAAAGCGAAGTGTTCCGACACCGATATTCAGACATACTTAGACATTGTAAATTCCAGCAACGTACTGCACCGCAACTATGATAAATCGCAACAGTCAGCTGGAAGCAAAAGCTTTAAATATCAGTTTATCAAGAAACTTTTCCAAAAATATCACGGG
This sequence comes from Xestobium rufovillosum, assembly GCA_963966045.1. NCBI lineage: Eukaryota > Metazoa > Arthropoda > Insecta > Coleoptera > Ptinidae > Xestobium > Xestobium rufovillosum. The sequence continues at coordinate 2,949,392 of OZ014493.1, forward strand.
CATCGTACGGGAACAGGACTTATGCAATATTCTTCCAACAAACTCGATTATGTTTATTGGAATGATCCTAACGAATTGGTCGACAGACTCAAGCTGCTTCTAGCTTCAAAACAAGCCGGTCATACTAATCACGTCAACGAAATTATGTCCATCTTGGAGGAATTGCGAGAAGCTAATATCATCATATAATACCAGACTTTATCCATTCCTGTTTATTCTTACGATGGGTATTGACAAATTCGGACGTTCCCGCAGTATCGAGCAGAGCAAAACTGCTCGTAGAGCTATCGTTACTCTCGGGTACGTTTTGTCTCCCAGCGGCGATATCGATCTACAGAATAAACGCATTTGCAATATAAATGCACCGTCTAAATCTAACGATGCGGCCACTAAACAATACGTGGACGACACGGTCTCTCCTGTGCGAACGGAGCTGCGCAAGAAGATTTTACAGTTAAGCACTGTCGTACGCGACTTGCAACAGAAATTAACCAGGATAAATGATTCGGTTTCGGAAGGTCAGCTCGATCGTGAGGTTCTGGTTGCTATACCGGGAGAAGCGAAACCGGCATCATCCCCAGCATCATCAGAGTCGAATACTTCCGCTACTTCGCTCATGTCTATACCAAATTATAAAATAGACTCCAAAATGCAAGTTACTTAGTGCTATAAATTACTGGATGCTTTGCGATTTCGTTAGTTTCTCCTCGCTATACGATGAGTAAACGTCAACTGGTAGATGAATTACATAAACCTGCACGCCGCAACTTTCTCCGCCGCAAAGTAATTGTGTACGGAATTAATGATCTTTGGCAAGCGGATCTCGTCGAGATGGGGGAGTACGCTTCCGAGAACTCTGGCTTTCGTTATTTATTAACAGTCATCGATGCATTTTCGAAATTCGCCTGGGCCGTACCAGTGAAAACTAAAACTGGTTTAGAAGTTACCAAAGCGATGGATCCAATTCTAACTAAACAACAATCTCCTCGAAACCTGCAAACCGATCACGGCAAAGAATTTTACAACGTCCATTTCCGTCAGCTCATGAAGAAGTATGACGTCAATCATTACTCTACGTATAGCGTACTGAAGGCGTCCATTGTTGAACGGTTTAACAGAACACTAAAGAGCTGGATGTTTAAACAATTCACGTTGAACGGATCGTACCGCTGGATAGATAACCTTCCTGACCTGCTGACTAAATACAACGGATCCTACCACAGAACTATTCGCATGAAACCCCGCGACGTAAAGACAACCCACGAAAAGGAACTGCTCGAAACTGTTTATAATAAGCCGAAAACGTTCCCTGTACCAAAATTTACAGTTGGCGACAAAGTTAGAATAAGCAAGTACAAACACGTGTTCGAAAAGGGTTACACCCCCAATTGGACAACGGAAATATTCACTATTCGCAAAGTGAACGTTACAAATCCTGCCACGTACATTCTAGATGACTATCAAGGTCACACGATTCGCGGAGGCTTTTACGAATACGAGTTATTGCCGGCCAAACATCCCGACACTTATCTCGTTCAAAAGATTTTACGGTCAAAGGGCAATAAAGTGTACGTCAAGTGATTAGGTTTCTCCAACGAACACAACTCGTGGATCGATAAGCATGATATTGTGTCGTGAACAAACATCGGATCACTGGGGTTATCCGTTGGACTCAATTCCGTTCGCTTAATTTGCAAGTTGTATTATTACACGAATTTGTTTCTTCTGTCTTTATTTGACTTAAGTACATGAGTTTGTTCTGTAATTATGTTTTACGTGCTTCTTAATAAAGACTTATGTTAAACCAAGTACAGTGTTTTTTTATATGTATTTGCAGTTCTCTTTCAGGGTGGGTAAACAAATAACACACGTTTACAAAACGTACAGTATTTACTGAATTTTCTAAACTTACAGTATATCTGGAATATCATTTTTGAGCCTCATTATATATTTATCAGTATTCAGAGCAGTCCTACCCAGCTGTAATAAACTTGTTTTGCAGATAGTTGACCTTTTTTAGCCTTTCTTATCAGTATTCGCGAAAATAGCACAAGTCTTGCATCTTGCGCAATGTGTTTTTCAACTATTTTAATTTTAATTACTGCGGTTCATATTTCGAAAGCGATATGCATGCTTATCATTTCACTCGTTAAAATAAATTGCGACCTCGCGACCTTTTGTTATCTGTTCTGGGAGTTCGGACCTGCTTATCTGCAATCTATTTATGCAAATGAACTGTTTTCTCTGTGTGCCCTCATTAACTCAGTCGTGTGTTGTCTTGCATTGTGGTCGGTCGATTTTCCTAGCGCGCGCTCTCGTCAACATGGTTAATTTTTCGCAACAAGTGCCCAAATTGAAGAAAGCTAAGAGTAGGCTTACTCTCTTGCAGAAATTCAACGCATTGGGTTCATATAATATGCTCAATCTACATTCGATGGAACAGAATAAGCCGTATGTTGTGACGTCGTTACGTAAAACTTCTACACAATTTGGAGAACGAATTTTGGCAGAGTTAAACGAAGAGTACAAGATTTTTCTTCCCGAGCGCTACACTTCCTTCACCGATCGTCAACTCGTGGAACTCGGCAGTGGAACGTATTGTTTAATTAATCACGGTTTAAATGGTAAAGTATATAACCTGCAACTTGTGAGAAAAGACGAAGTCGATACTTCTCAACTTCCACCATCATCATCTTCTGCTACGTCATCAGGAGGCCCTAACGATGCAGATGATGTAGAAACTGAAGAAGCTGAAGCCGGGGGCAATGAGTTTTTGCACTATACTCCCGACACGCAGCAGCATTTTTATTCTCCGATATCGTACTAATTGGTAAGTTTTTCTGTTGTTTATTTTTTTTGTATCTAGCATGAATCAAACAATTTATTTTCTTACCTTTAATTGCTTTTATCAAACAAAACATAATTTCTTTCTCATTTTTCGCTACAACTCAAACCTACTTAATTAATTAATTTGTTTTTTCTCTTATTCTTTCAGATTTTATCCAAACAAACACCTTCTTTTCTTACCTTTAATTGCTTTTATCAAACAAAACATAATTTCTTTCTCTTGGCTACGACCACATTTTTCGCTACAACTCAAACCTACTTAATTAATTAATTTGTTTTTTCTCTTATTCTTTCAGATTTTATCCATACCAAGTGCTGCTGCTGCAACGCCACCCTGTAGCTAGAGAGAGAGAGCTAGTCAATCTGATTCATACCAAGTGCTGCTGCTGCAACACCACCCTGTAGCTAGAGAGAGAGAGAGAGAGAGAGCTAGTAAATCTGATTCTTTGTTATATTTTTTCTTTCTTACGCTATGTAATATATAAATAAATCATACTATTGTTTACCAAACACGTGTTGTTTTTACTAAACTTAAGCCATACAGGTAATTCTCTGCTGTTTCACAAACAAACCAAACCAAATTACACCTAGCTTCACATTGTTTCACTACACCTCTACCTAGCCAAACACCTGCTCCTACCTCCGCCTCGAGCTTAGTTCGTCACCTTAGAAAAATTGGGAGACTTAAACAGCGAGTGGATTAACAACACACATAGTCAAATTATGTAGTTGCAACATCTCCTAAACCAAGCCCTAAATCAAATTTTACAAGAGGGAAAAAATAAAAGAAATGAACGCTTGGTATCAAATCAATACCTTTGAACCATACACGTGCGCAGAGAAAAGTTGGGGGGTCAGTGGGTATTTCAACCCCCCCCCCCCTTCCTACATTCGCGCATCTATTTTTTAATCAAAATTACACGAACACAAAGCTGAAACCAGAATTTGGATACCGTTTTTCTCGAAAATAATGTTGATTTTTATCTCTCCAATTCTTTTTGTACTAAGCACTAAGCAGCCTACTATAGAACTTTTTCCAAGGAATTCAGTAGCGTACGTAGTTGTTTTCTAGGGAGCGTATTTTTTGAGTTATGACATAAAGTTGAATTTTTAAAATGGAAACCATAGTAGGTACGCTTTGGTCTAGTTCGAAAGGTCTTTTTTGAGCTATCAAAATATATACATATACTTTTATATTGTTATTTCAAAAAACGGCAACGATTTTGGTACTTTTTAAGTTGTAACTTTAGAAAATATAAGATAGGTAGGTACATTTTGATAGCTTAAAAAAAGACCTTTTGAACTTGACCAAAGAATGCTGTGATTTCCATTTAAAAAATTGAACTTTATGTCATAACTCAAAAAATACGCTCCCTAGAAAAAACCATGTACGCCACTGAATTCCTTGGAAAACGTTCTATAGGAATCAATCTTAACAGTTTTAGTCTGCTTAGCACAAAAATAATTGAAGAGAATTTTTGAAAATCGATAAAAATCAATATTATTTTTTTTCTCGAAATCTAAAAACGATATCCAAATTCTGGTTTCGGCATTATATTATACTCAAGAAAATAGCTCATGTTTGCGAAAATCCCAAGGCTCTATCTCTGCTGCTTCTATGAGAAACCCCCAAATCACAACGAAAATAAGACACCCTGTACAGACAAAAATCCAATTGCATAGTCCCTTCACACGTCAAACCGAACCAGATTCAGACTTATACAAGCTGCAATACAAATTGAAATTAAAGCTTTGCTAAGCGAAGCCAGAGTGCGACCCTGGAAGAGCTTCCGAGACACGTGTTTTTGACCGTGGCTCCGCCTTCGGAGCATACCTCGTCTTACGTCCCTAAAAAATCTTGATGTTGGCGATCGGATACTTGGCTCTTAAGGAAGCACCCTTGGGGGTTGACCCCGTTTTATGTAGCTGGCGTTGATTGAGCCTCACAATTTCAACGGTGAATTAAGCGGGCAACCGGTATTTTTGGTTACATTGCTTTCAATCGGCTACCTAGGTACCTGATGTATTTATTCTATTGTTCTGCTACTGCATATGCCCTCTACGAAACGAAATGTCTGATGAGATTTTTGTGGACTTCAAAATAATCTCTTGACACTTTTGAACCTGATACTCATTTCAATAAAAACACGAACACTACAAGAAAGATCTCTTAAAATGCTAATTTTAAATAAGTTGCAAAATTCGGAAAATGCAGGAAATTCAAACAAGTGTTTTCCGTTTATGTTAGAAAACTTTTGTTAAGTTCCAGTTGGAAAAGTTGTACCTACGCTACACGACCTGTTTATTTTGTTTGTTTGCGAACTCCACAAACAACTTTTTACTGTAGCGCAAAGGGAAATGAAGGTTTGTTGACGTTAATTAACATCAGAGATCAAATAGTATGGCATCCTCATCAAGTCCCATCTGATTAAATTGGAAAGGTAATCCTTACACGTAGCAGTTTCGCTCTTCCTTATTATGGAAAACTTAAAATAGCTTGGAATCTGGAATGTCTTTATGAGAAATTGTTACTTTTGAGAAAATACATTTATTATTAATTCTTAGGATATGAAATATTACGCTTGACTATTGTGTTGAAGAATTATTCAATTAGAATCGTATTAGCTATTTCTACATAAATACACGGCGTTTAAATTAAATGTAATGCAACTTTCAGAGAATTTGTTATTTTAGATATACCAAGCCAACGCACGTTTATTGGTATTTAGAGGAACTACAGGCATCGGATAATATTATAGGGATGAAAATGCTCAAAGGATAATTATTTATGTGCATGGCATTTGTGGAACTGTTGTTAAGTAAACGAAGTCAAAATACAACCGAGTCTAGCAGATGTGTGACACATGCCTTCGGCATCTGTAGAGTTCCTGTTCATCATAAAGTTTTCAGGCCGATGATTGTTGGACGCGTACCTCCATCCTTTCCAATCCTGAGCTAACCTACGCATTTCCCCAAAAGTTGAACATCCTACATCCCTAACTATGACTAGTATGTCGCGAACTAAGCCTTCGTGCCTTAGAAGGTGTCCTACCATTCTATCTCTATTATTCTTTATTGTCTTCCATAAATTTGGTCTTTCTCCGACTCTTTCTAATACCTCTCTGTTGCTAACCTTATCTACCCACGGTATTTTCATCATGCGTCTATAGCACCACATTTCAAATGCTTCTAATTTTTTCCTATCCGCTTCTCCTATAGTCCAAGTTTCGCACCCGTACAATGCCGTACTCCATGCATACGTTTTTAAGAGCCTCTTCCGAGTTTCTACATTTATCATTCCCGAGCATAACATTTGTTTCTTCTTATTAAATGCAATTCGGCCCTGCGCTATTCTTTGTTTTATATCCCTAGAGCTCCTACCATCGCGAGTTATTTGACTTCCTAAATAGCAGAAATCTGAGACTTCCTCTATCTTCTCGTTTCCAATTTGTATTTTCGTTTTAGTCCTATTTTCACGCCTCTTACACACCAAATTGGTCTCCATACCATAGCCCTCCGTCAAAACCGCTTCCATTTCGTTCAGAGCCTTTCCTAATTCTTCTTTGCTGGATGCTAATACTGCTATATCATCCGCGAATCTGAGCATATTAATAGTTTGGTCATGTATATTAATTCCAGCAGCTATTCTGTCTTTAACAATATTAATCGCATCTTCGTTACCATTGAAAACTAAAGGCGATAACGCATATCCCTGCCTCACTCCCTTTCGGATATCCACTTCTCTATGTTCCTGCTCAAATTCTATAACTGCCATTTGCTTTTTGTATAGAGTATGAATTATTCTTCTATTCCTATACTTCATCCCTACATTTTTGAGCACTTCGAACATCTTCCATTTTACATTGTCGAAGGCTTTTTCTAAATCTACAAATCCTATATAGACGCTCTTTCACTTTTCTGTTGTTTTTTCTATTATTACTCGTAAAGCTAGAATGGCCTCGCCCGTTCCCCTATTTCTCCTAAATCCGAACTGGTCTTCTAATATTTCTTCCGCCCTTTTCCTTTTTGGTAAAGCTATTGTGATGTTCCGTTTGTAATCTTCTGGAATCTCGCCTGTCTGGTATATGCAGCTAACTAGTTTAAATAAACGATGAATTACCTTTTGACCTGCGCACTTTAAGATTTCTGCCTGCAAGCCATCTATAAGGGCAGTCTACACTACTTTCCCTTTCTAATATATCTCCTACTTCATGTCCCAATAGTTTCCCAATAGTTATTTACGAAACGAGTGCGACAAGACATTTTTCGCGCATGAGCGCAATGTTTGAAGCACGAGCAACGAAGTAGCGAGCGCTTCATTTGCGCGAATGCGCCGAATACGTCTTCGCGCATCGAGGTTCGTACAATATTTTTTGAAACGAACATTATAATTTTTTAATTATTATCTAATACGTTTCCAATAATTTAAAATTTCAAAAAATCAAGTGGTTACATTGGCAGATTTCCATTTGACAATTGTAGAAAATGACATTTGGTTTAATTTATTGAATTTAGTTGTCAAAGTGTCAATCAAATTAATAGCGATTTATCTTTATTCTTTCATTTTATATAATTATTCGTGCCAATTTTTTTCTTTAAGTTTATAACTTTTGTGAATTTTTTGGCAAAATTGAAACTTCTTTTTGTAAAACACCAACGTTTCGCCTCCGTTAGGGGGCTTTATCAAGGTTTTATTCAAAATTGTATAAAGTATAAAAAAGTGACATTCAAAATTTAAGTCAAATATACCGTGACATAATAACGTAATTTGTTCTCTACCACTTGATTCTAAATTAACTCATGTACATTATTTATTTCCTTATTCATAATTATCAAAATCAAATGTGCTAGATATAATTTCTATTATTAAGTTTAACATAGTTACTGTTATTTACAAATTTTATTAAGAAAAAAAAATGTCACTTTTTTATACTTTATACAATTTTGAATAAAACCTTGATAAAGCCCCCTAGCGGAGGCGAAACGTTGGTGTTTTACAAAAAGAAGTTTCAATTTTGCCAAAAAATTCACAAAAGTTATAAATTTATTCTTTCACTATTTTCAACATCCAAATTGGAGAAATGGCGTTTTGTTAACCAAACTTTATTACTATCAAGTCAAATTATTTCTAGAAAGCCCGAAAGGTCCAGTGCTTTTTGCTAGATTTCGCGCACTTAGTACGCGAACACTATGTTTGAGTTTGTCTGTCGGGTTCGCGAAATGTCATTTTGAGAGCGGTGAGTTCAAAAATATTCTTTCCACATATATGCCTTCTCCCCTTGGTTTAGTATAGATAATGGTTCGACACTCCGAGAACCGATTTTCGTCGCCTTCTGCGCATGTGGACAAACTTGTTGAGAACCTCTGTAGTCAGGAGTGTCGGATTCTTTTCGATTTGTAACACTGCCAATATGTCAATTTAGCAACGTCAGTTGATTGTTATTAAATAAATTTCGGGATTTAGTTTCCAAGTTTTTCGTTAATATAAAGTGTTTGAACACGAAAGTGTTCTTGTATGAACTATTTTGGTTTTTACGTATTGCCCAAATAGGTGTCAACTGCAAAACGGCAAATTTCCAGATCGGATTTCCAGATTTCTTAAGTTTCAATTTTAAAGCTTATGATTTGGTCACAAATTTTCAATTTCTATTCCAAAAACTATTTAAATTGCAATTTACGCTTTCAGGTATGTTATTCTTTTGATTTTCCCATAATTTATTCTCGCATTGAAGCAAAACAACATTCAAATTCAACCAAAAATTTTGATCTTCCACAAAGTTTGATAGCAAATTCCTATTGTGCTGTTGCTACGAGCAAATAATGCTCGTAGGGTCGTTGACGGCTGACGCTGACGGTAACCGGCAATTTTAGAAAAATTCAGTAGGTCGCGACAAAACAATCCAGATTTCCACATACTGACGTCAGTATGTCCCATACCAGTGGCCCCCAAAAGCTGCGTAATGGCCAACCAGGTTTTATACTAAACCAAGCCTTCTCCCCGCTTTCGATTAAGATCTCTCCTGCCTCGTTTCTAATGTTTTGCTACTAGATCCAATTTCTCTGAAATTTCTCCTAATTATTTTATGTGCTTCATCAGTCTTTCCTCTACTTCGAGCTTATCTTCCACTTCTTTGCATTTAATATCAATCCATTGCTCTTTCGCTTTCCTGCAGCCTTCCTGTTACAGAAAGTTTAATGTTTAGACACATACTTTATGAAACTGTGAAGAGTCTGAGTGGCGCGGCGCCGCTCTGGTAGTGAACAGACGCAAGAGTGAGTTAAATTTTTGAAGTCATTAAGAATATAAATATTAAATAATGGATCATTTCCTAACACTGTAGGAGTTGTGTTAATTAATGGGTGTTGTGATACTAAAATAAAAAATCTAGTTGATATTGTACTAATTTCCTAATAACTTGGAAATAGAGTGAAAACCAAGAATTCCAAAGAAAGTATGTAATCGTAATACTTAATATTTTTCAAAAATAATGAACTATAAAACAACTTAATATTAATAATAATGTGGATAAAATCGACGTTTTTTTCGGGCTTCACTTTTTTCTGCGTTCCATATTACAAGTATTAACAGCAACTTTATGTTATCCTGAACTGTAAATACTGTTTAACAATAATCGCCCTTTATTAGTAAAAATGTTCATTACGGACTAGACCGGTAAAAACTTTTTTTCACTATTAGCCTTAAAACATATTGACCGATATTAATTTGTGCCGTGAAATTGTTTTACTCCACCTGCGTCAGTAATATAGAATTATCAATCACAAAACAAAAGTTTCAAATTCAAGCTATTTATAATTTTCGTGGATGCTTATATCAAAGAAAGAACCTAGATATCAAAAATAATCATTCATCTTGATTGCAATTCTATGGAGACATTGTCAAAATTATATATAAACAAAAAATTTTCTACAAAAAAAATTGTAGCAATTTACATTCGATTTTATATTTCTAATTTTAAAGAATAATTCATAAAACAATTATGTATGTTCAAGAAATATTGTAAACCGTTTATTGTGATGCTAAAGTTTTAATCTCACTTTCCATAAGTTTTTAACAATTAATTTCATGTAACTTTAACGAAGACGTCGAAAGCTCGGAAACTTGAAAAAAGAGTTTTCTTTATATAAAATACTCCCAAAGGCCTAATCCCCCTTAAACGATACAGATATAAACAATAAGACCGGTACCCTCATATCACATAATAATATGTATATACGGGGTGAACCTTTCTAATGCAATAAATTCAGTAAAAACTGAACGGCTAATATTTAATCGAAATCCACGGACACGTCGATTTTTGATTTTAATTGCGCACCTTCTATTGTAAATTTCACCACCATTTGGTCTTGTGACTACGTCACAGTAAATTTTTTAAATAGCAAGGTTTGTTAAATTTGTTTCGAGAGAAATTCAGTGCTGTTTTCCCTTTTTCAATATCTTTATTAGGTATCGAGAAAAATGTCGATATCGAAGTATTGACTTTAAATATTTCGATATTTGGATTAGGTTTGTTAACATTTTTTATGTATCCATATTTCGATTAATATAACGATATTTCCGTATATTTCTGACATCGTTATTCGTTATTAAATTTTCAATAATATTCGGTAACTAAGCCTATAATATAGGCTATAATATATAATATAATATAGGCTTAGTTACCGAATATTATTGAAAATTTAATATCGAATAACGATGTCAGAAATATACCGAAATATCGTTATATTAATTGAAATATGGATACATAAAAAATGTTAACAAACCTAATCCAAATAGCAAATAGCAAAGAGCACGGTAACTTTATCATATTTGATAAACTATCGATTTTTAAAATGTGCAAATGTGCATGCAAAGCGATATTAATTGGCGGTATTGTATCGGATCCGTAACTTTTATTGTCTTCTGAATTGTGCGGTATGACGTGTCCCTATTGTCAAATTGGGAAATCCGCAAATTTTAAAAAGGTAGTTCCTCTGTAATTGGCGCCGGCTACAGTTTTATAGGTGTATTGTTGCCGGAGCCGGTTTCCATAACTTCGGACGGCAGTGCCAGTCTACGGATTAATAATAGGGCAGTTTAAGTACCTTGTTAGTTGTAACGTATCCCAGCAGTGACGGTAGGTAGAGGTATCGCATAGAACTGGTAGTTGGTATTCTCGGACCGGGTGGGATCAGCTCCCATATAGGTTAGTTGTTTCTCTCGCGTTTTTACATTATCTTTTTTCAAAAAATACGTGTGTCTGGTGCGAGAGGGCAGCTAAGGGGTTTGTTTAAAATGCGTTGTGTCAGTCTTTTTCGTTCCCAAATAAAAGCGCGCCGGCATCGGCAACTATACGCAAGGCCGGCGCCGGCTACGGAGGCACTCCCTTAATGTTTTTAATCAGTAATTTACTATTCAAAACAAATTTCGTAAATTTCGTTTTTTGAATTTGAGACTTAATTTAATCAAAATTAAATGCCAAATCTAGTATCTCTTTGAAACGCATAATTTAAATGAGCCCTGGTGACGTATTTCTGGGCGTATTGCTCGAAAGTTGGGAAAGGATTTGAGCATACGCAAGACGCCGATTCTGTCCGCACTATATTCATTCGAGATCAGCGACCATTATTGTTACGGGACGGGAATGCGACCAGGTACTGTGACGGGTCAATCGGGATAATTTCACGGAATTTTGCGTCCCAACTGCCACGGTAGGCGCGTTTCGGTATTCCCGGTTTAAAAGAAGCAACCGCTGTTATACTGTGCGAATTTGTTCAATTGCCGAACTAACTGGACGGTTCTAGGATTGAACAATCCAAATCTTCATCAATTGGCGAAATTATTTTCGTGCTGGTGCTTCATTTGACTGACTAATCTGACAAGAAGCTGGCACATTCTTCTTCATGTCAGCATGTCCTATCTTTGAAAAAGTTAGTGAGGGCAAATATTGTATCTTAGGTAGGAATTTAAAGTAAAATGAAAAATGGTTCGGCAATAATTTATTTATTTATATTATTTATAATTTGATTGGTAATTGAGCAAAATCGACATCTGCGTCTAAACAAATACTTACATATACAAAATAGCTTCTCCTGAAAAATCAGCTGAACTTTTGAGACCAAGGTAGATGGCACATTTTGACGGTGCCAAACTATAACTTACGATTTTCAGAACATGATTGAGTTATAGTAAAAGAAAAGCCATATGTGTGAGCTATAACTTAAACCTTCAAAATGTTATTGAATAGCCATTTTTATAAGATGAACTGAATTGGTGTAAAACTTTATGTCTAAATAAAAATTACTATTTCCGAAATAAATGTTCTTTCTCCAATTGCCGAAGAGGTTAATAAATTACCCACGTTTATATTATTTACGACTGCTGGTGTTTTTATTGTGAAATACAGCTTCGACTGCAGCATTAATGATGAAGTTGTGAGAAATAAAAATTTATGGAGGAAGTCACCTGTATAATATTTTTATAATTTATGATAATAGGGAGGTTCGGAGAAAAATAAGATATCTATTTTTGGCATGAAAATGACAGAAAATTGTTATTGTAATTGATTTACGGCGAATTTTTTTTCTAACAAATTTTTTGTGGCGTAATAAGCGAAAGAAATTAGCGTATCACGCCCACATGCTAGTTCGCTTTGTTATTGGTTTGACGTCAGAGATTCGTAAGGCGCTCCTCCCACTTCTCTTGAAGTGCCCGTGAAGCGGTACCTATCTCATAACATACTTATTGGGACTATTTCGAGCGTGAATTTTTAAAGTAAGGTGTCAAGGAAACATAAAACAAAGACAACATAATCGATATAATGATGCAACAAGGGTATCAAAAGTCCGATTCGCATAATTTGCCATATTTATGTAGTAGGTAGGTAAATGTCCCGGTAAATGTGGAAATGGTGTGTGATTCTTGCATCTAACCCCAATTTCATTCAACCTCAAAACAGTAGTGTAAAGGCAGACCCGTATAAGTAAAACAAAGTCAACAATTTATTTACTGTGCATGCATTTTATAATTCAGTACAAGTAGGTATGTAGATTGTAGATACCTGCTTACTTCTGTTTGTAAAATAGGTACCTACCTATATTCTCTAATACAATACAATACATACCTACTCATTTATGCAGGTATGTATACCTAAGTGATTGACAAGTTATCACGTTAACAGTTTTATAACGGATTGGAAATTTTTTAAAAAGACGGAAACAAATACAACTCACGCGAATCAAAAAACTACGCTACGTAGGTACTAGGTACTTGTTTAACAAAAAGAAACAACTGCTATATTCTGGAACGGTTAATGTAGAAACTCGGAAGAGACTCTTAAAGACGCATGTATGGAGTACGAAATTATACCTATGGGTGCGAAACTTGGACAATGGGAGAAGCGGATTGAAAAAGAGTAGAAGCGTTTGAAATGTGATGCTACAGACGGGTGTTGAAGATACCGTGGATAGACATTAGACAAGTTAGCAATAAGGAGGAATTAGAAAGAGTTGGGGAAAAGAGAAAAGTATGGAAGACAATAAAGAATAGGGGATAGGATCGTAGGATGGTAGGATGGTAGGACACCTTCTGAGACACAAAGGAATAGTTCGCGACATACTAGAGTCAGAGATAGGAATAAAGAGGTAGAGGTTGGAGCAGATTAGACTACTGCTCTCAAATAGTTGGAGATGTAGAATGTTCAACTTTTACGGAAATGCGTAGGCTAGCTCAGGGAAAGGATGGAGGTCGCGTCCTACCAGTCTTCAAAAGAGAACTTTATGATGACGTACTATTTAATTATTATTGTAAAATAGTTAATACAATTTCCTTTTTTAGTTCAGGGAGGGAACGCTACGGCGATTCAGTATTTGGCTCCGTCATGCTCCTAGCATCCTGTTTCAAATTATGCTAACCGTAACACGTTACCAAGTACAAAGGGTTCCTAGAAAACTGGCGATAAATTACATTATGTTCGATTTTATTTAGAGTGTTTGCAATGGGGCAGCCGATAATTTTATAAACTTTTGCAATGATAAACTAACTCGCAAAAATATCGATAAATGCTGACAGATTTTCCTTCTGGCTCCAACGAACCACTTTTTCCGTTTTATTGGTGTGCTGTGCGATGTATTAGTCTGGGTACAAAACAGAAAACACCAGTTAGAACCAGTTAATAATATTTAACAATTTAACTACACATGCATATGCATAATACTTATGGGACTGCTGCGCACTGAAGCTGGAACTTGTACATTATACTAAGTTCTGACTTCACGCGGCCTACTCTCGCTGCAAGGTACGATTTCTAGCCTCGCACCGACGGAAAACTTTGCAACGGCTTCACAGGCGAAGGAATTTTTTTTAACAAAAATAACAACATAACTGCCTTCAGTATAATAAACTCTATCAATTTTAATGAAATTTGAAAATTACCGAACCTGCCTATTCTATTTTATAAGGTATGGCGTTTCATTGAGATGGATCTTAATTTCTGTTCTGTTGATGTTTTTCCTTGCCGAGTAGAATATTTATGTGAAGGAATAGACGATAAATCCCCCGTTTTCAACAGTTTAGGGCAAGTTATTAAGAGAGTTGTAGATAGATCTCGGTACTCTGCTTACAGGTTATTACGGGCAGTTCTATTCTTTCTCATGGTCATAATTTTGTATGCTGGCATTACATATGGGTGGCGTTTTCGTTACTCAAAAGCGTGCTATGCGTATCCTGGCCAATTTGAGAATTTTGGAATCGTGCATAGTGCAGTTCACGCGAAGCAAATTGTTTTTACTCCCTGGAATTTTTGCTTATCGAAGTTAGGTATCTATTTTGTGAAGTTATAGAAATAAACATTTTTTCGACAATTACATTATGGAGCATTTGTTTGATACCAGAAATTGGGACAGTTTGTGTTATTCACTTCATAAAGCTACCCTATTTGAGAGTGAATTTTTCTATCAGTAGTTGAAGTTTTTTTAATTTGTTAAAAATATTGCGACTCAAATGATTTAAAAAATTATTTTAAAAGCACTTCTAGCACTCTCTACTCTACTCTACTGCGAGTTGAGCAGGAAAGTACGAAGAGATCCAAGCCCAACGATATGTTTGGGGTAGCATCCCATAATATGAGATCTCGTAGTACACAAAATCTGGATTTAGTTCTATAATTCAATGCCTGGCGGGATATTTGCCCGAGGAGTAGTTGTTCGAATGGTCCAATACCACTCAGCACCTCATTTCTGTCGAAATAAATTGAACAACACAATAAAAAGCGGAAATCAACCACTACAAGCAGAGAACCCGTGCGGAATGAATCACTAATCGTAGCTTCTAAACGAATGGATCGATTTTGATGGTTTTTTTTGTTTGAAAGCTGACATGATCGAGATGGTTCTTAGCTATAATTTATGAAGATCTGTTCAGGCGTTGTGCCGGGGGTTACTTAAAATTTTGAATTTTATTACTTGTGTATAATTATTGTCTCCTCGCCGCGCTAGGTTGGGTTGATCTGCCGGTTGAATATTTGTCTAGCGCTTACACGTTTAGAGATCATAGGCGTAAGATAGATAACAACAACCACAAATATTATGTTTTATATACCCACTTAATTAGATAAAAATTAAAATGATTAAAATTCGGTGGGTAATTTTGCTTTTTTTCTTTTAGAAATTTTTGGGAGGGCACGGGCGGCGCTCTAGAGCCTTTCATTACGAGCCGCCACTGATTTCTACATACTTATAAGAAATCGGAAACATCCTGGTCATGTTACAAAATTATAAGAATTGTTTAAAATTTCAGTACACATGCAATTAAAGAAGAAATTGTCCCAAAAGTAAGCAAATAAGGGAAAGAAAGCCTAAAAGTATTTCCGATTTCAATAGACAACTATTATAAGTATGGAAAATATGTGATCAGTTACGAGCTTAGAAATAATTACAAAGTTTGAGAAGAAATCAGAAACAGCGATAATCCACAACAAAAGAAATGAGGCCATCAAAACGTTTTAGACCACATCGCATTTTGGTTCACTATAACTGCACACGAGTAGAATCAATAATTGCAGCAGGACTCCGATAATGTCTAGCGTTTGTTTGAAATAAAAGTTAGTTTCAGCTTGAACGCTTTCTTGGTCTCCCAAATTGAATTTTTTTAAACTTTCCAAGTAGTTTCTCGATCTTTTGGGGCCTTGTTTGGAATACATTTTATGTTAGTTTAGAACTTTCGTGGGGAACTCGGTCTGATGTAACTTGGAACCAATTTATGTTTTGGTGAATATACACCGTACGGGAGTTTTGTAAGTTTTCCTAGCACTGCACAATGCAGTGCTGTTACAATGAAACTCAGAAACTCTAGAGAGGTAAATATTTGCTTTTGAGTTTGGACTATTATTTAGGTAGGTATGCGGTATGCTAAGTAATGTGTTTCAAGAAATACGTATGACATCTGGATTATAAGGTACTAGTAATCTTATGGACCAAATTTTAACTAGACGAAATAGTTTTTCTTCTCCAAAAATTCTTAGAGACATAGTTTGAGGCGCATAACTAGTAGAGGGTGTACCTATATTGAGTTTATAACACTACTATGCGCACTACGAATAATTATTGTCTAACTTCTACGGGGATTTTCTATATGATATAAGCTTCTTCAAAGAACGTAATACAGTTTGTATGATGGATCTTTGCGCGTGCGTCACAACTGCTTACATATGACACAAATCATTTCAAGGTCAAGTGTATTGTCAAGCAATGGCGTGTGTTTTTATTTTGCTCAGGTACAGATATAAATATGGTAATTTAACAGTTACATCATGTATTAATTAGTAGGTATGGCACCAGCAGAAGAAGAAATGAAAGAAACTTAGATTTTTAAGATATAATGGGTGTTTCAAAATGAGCGCAAGATATGCTTTTTTAATAAAACACATCATTTACTCGAGATTTGCAAATATTTTTATTCTAATATGAAGTATACATATGGCGATTATGTGTGGAATAGAACATCCAACAAATGACCACAAAGAGTCGGCTGGCACACTCTTTTTTTTTAGAGAAGTTCCTGATTACTTTTTCGCACATCTTCCACCCCAACGCCCAGTTGACAAAAGTACGGCGTTGGCTTGATCACCTGGCTTAAGTTCTTGAGTAAATTGGACTTTATAAGGATGCAGCTAGAGATCTTTTTTTAAAATTCGCTGTAAACTGCTTGTCGAATTGGCCAGTTGCTGCGACCGGCGGCGACTCGATGTGCCTGGATTCTCAGTAACACTTGCAGTCACTAAGCCAATATTTTCGATGGACCGGCCTGGCCGAGTTCGACCTGATGATTTCTCGTTCTCAAGCGAGCCCGTTCGATGGAATTTCTCGATCAGTCTCTTAACTGTCGAACAATTTGGTGCATTTCGTCGACCAAAAATTGCACGCACTCTGCGACCCCTAAACTTTCACCATATTTTAGATACGTTTTCACTATTAAAATCCACTCTTTGATCGTGTTGCACTCCATGACTGATAATCGCAATGCGTCTACTCGACAATTGTAAAATTTTTAATCCAGCATCCTTGATTAAAAAAAATGCCGAGAAATTTCAATCTTGGGCTCATTTTGAAACACCCTTTATTTTGTGATGCAATTCTAGATTTTAGTGAGGTCGTAGTACCTATTTAAAAAATAAACTTACCTTGTGCATACATGTTGTAAGTATATAACATTACGAATTTCCATTTTTTGGCATTCGCGGCAGGGATTTTCCTGGACTAAGCAAAGGCTCATTTCTTTCTGAACGTACTTTGATGCTGGAAACTGTACGCAAGCTAATCTTCAAAACATCAGAAACACGGTAAAACATTATAAAAAGTTTATAAAATTAATTCCATATTATGACATTTACTTGACAGTAGGTACCTACACCATACGCCTATGAATTGTAACGCTGAATGGCGCTTCGACATCACTTCATATAGTCGCATTTGTGTTCCGCTCAATATTGTATTATGAGACATATGTCTTACAACTTACAACCAAATGACATACGTCGCTACATTTATATTATAGTACACGCGTATGTCTTAACTAATTTTATACACACGCAAAGATTCATTATACAAAGTATATGTATCTACCTACTTGCTGTATTAACTAAGACAATTCGTCATCTATATGCGCTGAGGTGTAGCCCTGGGTCTTACCAACAACCCATCGATCTCTACGACTGCAACTGTGAAGAACATTATGCGGTATGCGAATGCAGAGAACTCGGTCAACTACGGCCAAATTAGCCTAAATCTAAGACTCGGCCTACTACTATAAGAAATGTAGGCTATAATTTGCAAAAATGAGTTAGGCATATTTTTTATCGAATAACTGACTGCGCCATCGTATTCAGGGATATCGCAAAGGAGTGTATTCAAAACTTAGTGCAAATCAATTGCTTCCGAAAATCGTGAAAAGTCGCATTAAATTGTCTTTAATTTTCATTAGGAAGCGTGCCATGACTTGACAAATGCTATAAATAAGTAAAATAAAAGAATTAATTTTTAATTCATGGCAATGAAAATTAGGGCATTTAATGAAACTGTTCATGGTTCTCGAAAGCTATTGATTTGCACTAACTTTTGAATATAGATATTTACGATATTTCTGGAGACGACGATGGTGTAGTCAATAATTATTAGTGATAATTTAATTCATATGTATAAAATCTCGTAAGCCGTGATGTTTTTGTCAGAATGGCAGCGAGAAAAGTTAGCCCTAACTATTACAGCGATATTTCTTATTTACCTTTTGCTACCATGACGACGTTCCAAATTTCGTATTTTTGATTATAAAATGTTTAAAAATAGAGTCTCCCATATGTTTATTCTCATATTCCTTAAATTATGTAACCGAATTTGGCTCGAATTGCTTATTTTGTCCGGATAAATTCTTGTTTTGCAAACTCAATTTTGTTGGCAGACGGCAATTCGACTAATAAAACTGACAGCTAAGAGCGCTCAGGCTTCACCTTCGCGCTCTTACTGGCTTCAGTTTTATTCGTCAAATTGCCTTGCAACAATATTTCGTTCAAAACAGAAATTTATCCGGTAAAATAAAAAGTACTCGTCAAATTACTCTTGACTATTCCATTCGTCGAATTTTAAACCCATTCAAACTCGCCATTTCTGAATATATTGAAGTACTAGTGGGCCCGGCAGACATTGTCCTGCCTAAAATTACTTTTCGTATTGAAATTTTGTATGGAAAGCGAATTTTGTTTCATTAACCAAATCGTTCATTCAATGTGAAACATTTTTCTCCATTTGGAGTCAAATTATGATTAGGTACGTTTTTTATGGGAAGTAATTATTTGGGCGGTTATTTTAACATCCAGGCAGTTTCATCGGGCAGTTAAAAATTCACGCGGGCGGTATTAAACTTTTTTGGCGGTAATTAACTTAATGTGGCAGTAGAACGTGGCCAGCAATATAAAAGAATTTGGTCGGTTATTTAATCCTATTTAACGGCAGTTCAAAACTTACTCGAGCAGCAGATTAAATAAATATCCAGTGCAATTATTATTTGAGCTGTAAAATGATTGAATGGGCAGTATAATGTATTAATGGGCAGTTAGATAAATAGTCCACCAGTTCTCGTCGTTTGGCAAAATCGAACGTCATTTTCATTGAAAAGAGCGGCACACTTCCGTTAAAAGCGGCGCAGCTTACGCGACAGTGCACCGTGTGCGGCCAATCGGAAGAGATTTGCCTATAAATATTAGGTCGTTTCGCTCATTACCTTATCACTGAGTTGCGAGTGCCTGGATCTATTGCACTAGCATTGCACCATTAAATTTATTCAACGCACCCCTCCCCATTTTCCCTTAGAAATGTTTAAAATACTGAACTCAGCCCCTCACAGGTAAAAAAAATATTAATTTTGCTTCATCCCTTTGCGTCTTCTATTGCACCGCATTGCACCACAAAGCATTTTTGTAATGCTGCATCGAATAATGCATCATTTGGATGCTAACGACTGAGACTTACAACGCTCCGCTCGCTTTGCTTGACCTTAACCTGACAGACTTATATATTAAAAAGTGTCAGTCGTTAGCGTTTATATTATTCTTTTCAAATATTATTCACATGAAAATGCGCACCTTTGAACAGAATAACATTATAAACGCTTACAACTGACACTTTCTGTCCAAAAATCTGTCAGGTTAAGCTGAAGCGAAGCGAAGCGAGCGGAGCATTGTAAGTCTCAGTCGTTAGCATTGAATAATTTTAATGGTGCAATAAATTTCATTTTTTTCTTAATATCTACATTATTGTTAATTGTTATTTTTTATTTCGCTGCCTAATTTAAATAAACATTATATGTATGTATCATTTAACAAGCCGATCATATTTTGTACTGCGTAAGTATTTATAGAACTACTTGTCCCACTATTTCTAACAGACCCATTCTGATTTCATGACTGCACACGCGTTACTGCCCCTTTATTCATTTTACTGCTCAATTGGATTTTCACGCATTCAAATATTTATTGAGCTACTCATTTGAAGATATGTTACTCCTCGTTTCCACTTTTTTACTGCTCATATTTTACCACTCAATCTGTTATTGAACATACAATTTGTATTTTCACACTGACCAAAACTGTAATATAGTACCGCTCCTTTAAATAATAGCCGTTTTTTATTACTGCAAGGCTTTCTGGTAAACAATATTCTTCGATTATTCAGGTTATGTTCTGTGCGATAGTCATATAATCGGTCTGTGTCCGCGCAAACTATCGTCGGCATTTTGGTCTTCCCATTCTTCCTGTGCCTGCTCACATCGTGATTGTGACAATCATAGGCCCGGTTTTTCAAAGAATCCAACACCGGATTAAGTCTGACACCGGCTTTGTTGCTATGCTACAACCAATCAGAAAGCCGGTATCATAGCATCGAAGCCGGTGTCAGACTTAATCCGGTGTTGGATTCTTTGAAAAACCGGGCCGTAGTCTCTCCAACTCATTTCGCTCTTCGCGTTGTCCATCATTCTGATTCAGTCGTGAGTTTGCTGTTCTTCTTGCTACACGTGTGCGGCGACCAATGTTGCTCCGTCTAATCGGCGGCATTGCACTATTGCTCAGAACACAAACAACAGCACAAATTGTAATTTTTCTACGTACGGAAATTTTCGTTCTACGTAGAGAAAATTTTCATTCGACGATCGAAGCTTATTGAACAGGACTGAAAACAACGACTTTTATACTAATTGATATTGTCGAACTTACCGTTTTGTGTTCTGAATGACAGCGTTTCGATAGAAAACAATATTTTCGTACTGATTTCACTTTTAAAATAACTGTTTTCCTTTAAATATTCTATTGCCGGTGTCAACAACTACGTGGGGATGTGCCAAATCTATACTTAGGTCAAAACAATAAGCAAGTTTATCACGACAGTTGGAAGAAGAATGAACAAACAAATGTCAGAAGTGTTAAATAACATATTATGATCGTTGCAACGTCTCCCCTAGAAAAACACTTTCAGTTTTTCCCGAATTTTCCAATTTTCCGGGCAACTTTTCCAATTTTTCTTTCCCTAAATGCCTTACTTGGACTATTACGAATATTAAAAAGAATAGCCAAATCGGTCTAGCTGTTCTCAAGCCGAGATAAATGATACTAGAGATTGGAAACTGCAATGCTATAAAGTAAAACATTGAAATCAGTGCACCCAGGTGATTTGGTCAAGAAACTAAAGTATTAAGCTGGGTTTACACGCGTGTCGTATTTTTCTACTAAAGGTTATTTTACACATTTTCTTTTAAATATTCTGTACGGTTCTCAATGAAAGACTTAAATAAATAATTCAAAATATATATTATGTTTTAGTAATTCTGTCTGCAAAAGTTAAATACATGCATATCTAAACTACAGAAAAATAACAAGGAATAATAAATAGCACATGCCTAATAATAATAATAATAATAATAATAATAATAATAACAACATTAACATACATTTACTTTTTGGGATTTGGAAAACGGTGCTGTGTCGGTTTCCGGTTATTACGCCCTTGTACAACACAAGTTCTCACTGTAATAGAAACATGACGATAATATACGTACCAATTTTATACATTCGAATAAAAGGTAAATGTAATGTAACCAAAAGAACAGATAAACTTCTCGAATTTATTAATTAATAGTACTTACCAGAATATAAATTCGTATACGGAAACCAAATTTGCAAATTATTAGGTACTTAAATTTACGTTCGGTGTTTCTGAAGTTTTAGGATGCGACGCGACGCGCAAAAATTTTCCAAAGGTAACCCATATATTGTTTTATGTTCAGCTTCAACGAAGTAGTCCATGGCAAAAATTTTCCAAAGGTACCCCAGATAACGTTTTATGTTCAGCTTTAACGAAGTAGTTCGTGGCTCAGCCTTTAAATTTTTACCGCGATAAACTTTAAAATGGTAACCTAGGTAACATTCCGCGTAGCGCCATCGCGTGTTTTGGTTAACAAACTAAAAATAGTATAACAGGTACTGCCATATGAGTGAACCGGGTCTGTTCTCAAGTGATGCGCTTACCAACGATCAGCATTTCATTTTTATTTATTGTATAGATTACAGCGGAAAAAGTACATGCTAAAAATTTTATCGGACGTAATAAGCCAATGAACTGTTAGCATTCACCAACCTACATGGTTTTACAGCGACAAAATTTTAAAGTTTCCTGGACTGCCGTGGGTTTCCTTAACAATGTAGGAAGTGCCTCCGTAACCGGCGCCGGCTACAGTTTTATAGGTGTATTGTTGCCGGAGCCGATTTCCATAACGAATTAATAATACGGCAGTTTAAGTACCTTGTTAATTGTGCGCATCCAGCAGCGACGGTAGGTAAGGAGGTATCGCATAGAACTGGTAATTTGGTATGCTTAGCCCTATTAGGATCGGCTCCCGTATAGGTTAGTTTTTCGAGGTTAGATTTTTATATTATCTTTTTTTGCAAAAAAATGCGTGTGTCTGGTGCGAGAGGGCATCTAAGGGGTCTGTTTAAAATGCGTATGCGTTGTATCAGTCTTTTTCGTTCCCAAATAGAAGCGCGCCGGCAACTATACGCAAGGCCGGCGCTGGCTACGGAGGCACTCCCAACAAGGTAACGTTGCAAAAGTAAACACATTGGATAATCAAAATTGATTAGTGTTTACTTTGAACGTTCTGACGTCACGCCGCTATCCAGAAGTTAGGTACGTCACCTGTGTTCGTTGACACAGGTGGAAGAAGCAAGCGCGCGCCATACGAGACAACAGTCAAGAGAGATGGATGGTAGTTGTTGTGCCCGGCACTAATATTACGTCATATATTTTCATCCGGCACTACTCCTCCCGCTAGAAATCTGAAAGTAAACCGCCGAAGCTAGGCCCCACTCTCCGCTTATAAAAGTGGAGGGTCCGGAAATGAAATTCAGTACCTGGTTGTCCGGCCATCCTCCAGGACCAGTATTCCCAGCATCCGAGATGATGCTGGCCGCTCCGATCCGAAACAGAAGTAACTGATTGAGCTTACCTAAGTTCGCCGTGTAATTAACTGATATTCAACGAATACTAAATTTAAGTAAGTGCCCGGTTTTTGATAGTTAATATTGTGAAATACTAACAATCAAACACTACCTAAACACAAGTGGTCTAGATCCAGTTTATGCATAGCGAGGGAGTAGATGCGGCAGGAATTAAGGGTGTCTGCTGGTGTGGGTTGGATCGATCTGGCAATCTCGTGTGACGTAAGTCAATCAATGAGTCGATATCCCGGCGGAGATCGATCACACCTGGCTGAACCGGCGGCCCTTTGTGAAATCCAGCTGCAATACTATCTATTTCCCCGAAACGTATAACCCGGTGGCGAATAAAAGGAGATTGTACTCTGGTGCTACCACGAAAATGCGGCATATTACCGGTTTGTTTATAACTCCCAGTTTATCTAAAGCGTATTCCGAGTTACAGAGCTTATAGCTCGACCATTTCAGCTTGGTCGATTGTGTATTTTGCACTTACATGTTTTGAAATTCGATATTTAAGACTAAATTTAATCTTTAGCGCAAGTAACCTTTTATTTACATTTCAACCATTATTTTATGAAAGAGTTTATTTCATTTATAATACATTTATTAAATATTTGTGTGTCTTTTGGTTACTCTTTCCCCTTTCTTGTGTACCTAGCGGTTTTTAGGAGCTGTGACCGTTGGATGTTGCTGTCATCGGAGGATCATCGACAACTCCTTGGCGCCCTTGGTAAAAATACTATTGTTTTAGCCCACCCCCAACTCCGGCTTGATCTAGTCGCGGTGTATCCTCCTGTATTTTGCGGCGTTAGGCATTTTGGCCCGTGGCAAATCACCTACCGAAACCTAGCTAAGGAGTGCATCTCGGTGCGGCCACGTAAACTCCAGGAAACCGATAATAATTCAGTCTGATCATACGACGAGCCCGTGGTCCGTACACTCAGGATACACCGCGAAATCCGATTCAATTTTATAAACCGAAAACCGATTGAATTTCATGTAAATACCGATTTTGTTGTAAATATTGTTTATTCTTTTCATTTATCTTGTAAATAGCTAAAGTAATAGAGTCCCAATATAATTTTCTTATGTGTTGTTATTTTAACCGTCGTTTAGCAATAGTAAAAGAACCCAACCCTTTCTGCGACCGAAAGCTAAGGGTAGCAACGAATAAGTCTCATGCCGACCAGATACAACGAAAGAATTCTTTCATAAGCGAACGACCAAATCCCCGTAGATATACACTGTGTCCCAATACGTGATACCGAGGGATGCAGCTGTATATCTAAGGACCCAAATCCAGAAGCACCGAGAAGGATCAAGATACGTCATTCTGCTAGTGACGTCCGTGAGTAAAAAGAGATTAGCAACGTTGTATAAGTGGCGACCGAGCAGGGACATTTTCAACGTTGTATAAGTGGCCGAAAAGAAGAGACAAAGTAATCGTTGTAACAACAAAATAAATACAAACCAAAACGACGCCACGATCAGGGCCGCCAAACTGATACGGGTTACACTGCAGCAAAGTTATACTAGACCTTTGCGAATTAGTCGGGAATCTGACTCTCCAAAAGACGCTTCTAAAATGGTGAACTGTCAACTCAAAGATATAGTTTTAAAAAAATAAGGGCAACATAGGAAATCGTTATGCGCATTCGTGTCTAGAAGGGCGCAAAAGTCCGGGATTGCAAAAAGCAAAAAAAAAATTTTTGTAATTGAAATGATTGTTTCACCAAAATTTTCCACATTCTTTTCGGAACATTCGATACGATACATGTATGCAGCTGACTATAATAGTTAGGAAATTCCCTCGATGCTGAAGTTTGCAATGCACTTTTTGTACATTCTCTAATTAAACAATTTATATAGGTTTTATTAATAATAATATAAAAACGGGCTTGGTACCAGCGGAAAGTGCAGAGAATAAGCTTTCTATTTATGTAAAAATTATTACTGTACGTCAAATATCACGCTCGCAAATGCGATTCAAAAAAAAATTAAACACTTTTTAATTCCCAAAAAAAATTACAAAATATTTTTTTTTGGCTTTTTGCAATCCCGGACTTTTGCGCCCTTCTAGACACGAATGCGCATAACGATTTCCCATGCTTGCAAAATTAGAAAGCAAAATATAAATAAATAGCAGTACAGTTTGTAAAGGCGCGAACGTCTGAATCGCTCGAAAATGCAGCAGGGAGACTTGGCTCTGAAGAGACGCTTGGGTTTTAAATATTTTGCGATTGTGTTGTGTTTCGTGCGTTCTGTCTGTTTGGTGTTTAAGATTGTGAAAAATTTGAAAAACACGTGTTTTTCTCTGTTAGAGTTACAGTTTAATCACTTAGCAGTGAAGGCGATCATATTATTTTCGAGCTTTATTAGTTACTCGTTAGTATCTGGTTCTGTTATGAAGAAGGTAAGCCCAGTATCTACCTAATAAATGTGTTTGAATTTAGCATTATTTTAAAAACGTCTTTAATTTATACAAAACATGCCCTAAATTAACTTCAACTTAATTGTATGTATAATTTCAGTTAAGATTAAGTGTACGTTTACATAAGCATGTGCTACACATTTTTCGGCACAATATGTTAAAAGTAAGATTCGGTGAGAAAACATTAAACGATATTGATTTGGAAATAGAAAATGCCGTTCCGAAAAATACCGTTAACAAAGTGTTCAATTTGGAATTAGTTTTCATCATTTTGCGAAGAACAAATGTACAATTTAGAAAGTGAAACAATGGTAAATGAACTTACTAAAGTTTTAACCGACTGGGCATATAATATGAAGAAAACTAATGGCGAGGATTACAAAAAATCTTTGTTCATTCATTTGTTCATTTGAAGTCGCTTGGCGGGAAAACGAAGCTGCAAATTGCAGACGGGAATTCTTCAAGGAAGAAATAGATATCGAAGGCAGTTTAACAGGAAGAATTGAATATAACCCAGTTTATACAAAGACCACCCAAGGGGGATCAAAAAGCTGTGCGACCAGCAAATGATTAGTACGTAATTTGACAAATGAAGACCTTTGTTCGGTTCGCCGTTTCAAAAAACGAATCGAGAAACGCACACCAAACATAAAATCTGATAGATTGTTTTTAACTGTTCATTCAATCTGGTTTAAAAATATACCTACCTCTTGGAGTAAACGCTATCTCAAAATGGACAAGAATTTCTACAGAAAAAATTGGTCTTCAAACTAATAAGGTTAAAATAACTAATCACTTTCATCGTTCATCTGCTGTCACCACATTCGCAAAAAACGGAATTGGTGAACAATAACTGATCAAAATTACAGGTCATTCTAGCGCACCATCAATTAAACCGCATCCTTAGTTACATAGATTCGGTGCACCATTCAAACCTAGTTGATAGTTTGAGAAGTACAAACGAAACTTGCAATATTGCAGGTACTTCAAATACGGTTTCAGTTGCCCAACAAGTGCAGTGACTTATTAGAATTGTACCTTTCACATTGTTAATAATAATATTTAATTTAATAAATAACACTTAACATTTGCAGTCTTTTTCGTGAAATAGTAATGACGAATATCATTCGAGTTTAGATTGTACCTGGCAAAATTTGTCGATTGTGGACTCGGGGTGCTCAATTTTTCTCGTGACATTTTGAAAAATTACTCGACTGTCACTCGCAAAATTGTTAAGCAACTTCTCGTTGCAATCGAAAAATTTTGCCGGCAAATTCTAAGCTCCCATGCTATTACCTACATAATTATGATAAAAATACGCAATTTATTTTTTCAAATTCTGGCATACATTTCTGGGTTTAGGCTAATTTGGCTGAGACTCCTATGCTGAGTTTTTCATTCTCTACATCTAAAAATAAAGTTTTTGAAAATCTGCATATAAATATACCTATAAGTTGCCACACAAAGTGAAACACTGTATAATAATAAAAAAGTTGTCATGTTAGGACATGACCTGTGAGACAGTCGGTATGCCTTTTGTTTTCTCAGTTTATTAAAGTCTGATCTGAGGAGAATTAAATGTAACACTGCCGAAGGAGTCCACCATCATCAGGTACCTTTAAAGCACTCTGTCGAATTTAAAACACTCTGTCGACAAGGAATCAATCTCTTTTTTATGGTATTGAGGCTCTAATTATTATAGGCGATCTAGAAAGTTTATGACTATAATACTGAAAACGTAAAATATATTTTTGCACCTATCCTACGTGAAGCTTAGATAATATATGGACTGCACTGGATGTATGTACATAGGTATGTACTAGTATTATGACCAATAATTTCGTGAGTGATGACGGGCGTTTTCCTTCAGTTATCGCAACATAAATAATTAACGCAAGAACGTAATTAAGAAAAGTTAAACTACGTTGAAATTTACGTAAGTGTTCAGAATAAAAATTAACGTAGGGATTCATAATTTACGTCTATTAGTATTATTTGGCGTCTACTCAATTCCTTCTGCAATTGGTATTCTTTCTACTTCCCCGGCGTTATTACCGTTGTAGTCAATGAAATTAGTGCTTTGTGTCAGGAATGAAATCAAATTTAAAACTCTAGATTTCATTTGTCATTTAAATATAGAGAAAGATTTTGAGTGTTGTGGAGTACACGTTCCAGATCAGGGTGTGGTTGTTGTATCGATTTATAGATCACCATTGGGTAATTTTCATAATTTTATTACCAAGCTGGATGAGTTATTACTTTTGCACTTCACAAATGTAATAATTTGTGGTGATTTTAATATTAATATTCTGGAAGAATCTAGGCAAAAACTGGACTTTCTTTCTCTTTTGGCCTCATATAATTTGAGGGCGACAATAGCGGTTCCAACACGAATAACGAGGAACTCAGTATCTTGTATAGACAATATTCTGACAAATATTGATCCCAACAATTTTGTGACTCAGAGTATTCCAATTGCGTTTTCAGATCATGATGCTCAGATAATAAAAATTAGTAGTTTGCAAAAACAAGTTAAAAGTGAATCATCCATAATCAAATACGAGAGACGTTTTAGTGAGAAAAATATAGAAAGCTTTTTAAATTTAATCAAGCAGCTGATTGGCGGTCTGTTTATGATAAAGCTAATGCTAATAAGGTTAATATTCAAATGGATATTTTTTATTCAATTTTTAATGAAGCTTTCAATAAGGCTTTTCCTTTAGTTAAAGTGACATACAGAAGCAAAAACAAAAGCTGGATTACAAAGGGTATTAAAATCTCTAGCAAAACTAAGCGAGAACTTCATGTAACAAATAAATTATTTCCAAATAATGTTTTAAAGTCATATTATTATAAATACACAGTAATCTTAAAAGCAGTTGTTGCTCAGGCCAAAAGAACGCATGTGGATCATTTAATTAGCGCATCCAATAACGCAAAAAAAGCTACATGGAAGGTTATCAACAGGGAAATTAATAAACTTAACGAAAATGGTGGAAACATTGTAGTTTCCGAAAATGATACAGTCTTTTCTGATCCTAATCAAGTAGCAAATAAATTTAATAATTGTTTCGCAGAGGCAGTAAAATACTTAAGACAGGGGCTTCCAGTCACAGTGCAAAGTGATCAAATTAATTTAAAAAATGTTAATAGTCAAAATTCCTTATTCTTGTTCCCCACAACTGATAATGAAATAAAATCATTAATAGCACAGTTAAAAAATTCTAACTCGGTTGGGATCGACAATGTCCCAGTAAAGGTTATTAAAAGAGCCGCAGATTTCTTGGCCACTCCTATGTCACATATAATTAATTCTAGTTTTGGGAACGGTGTATTCCCTGACCAACTCAAGACGGCAAAAATTGTTCCTTTGCAAAAACTGAAAAACAATATTGACATTAAAAATTTTAGGCCTATTTCAATACTTCCAGTTTTTTCAAAAATTTTTGAACTTAGCATAAGGAACAGAATATCAAATTTTTTCTCTGAAAGATACCTTTTCTGTGCAAACCAGCATGGTTATCAGACTAAAAAATCCACATCCACTGCTTTGCAAAATATGTTATTTCATGTTTATGAAAATATAAATAAAAACCGCTTTACTGCCAGTATAAATTGTGATTTGTCGAAAGCATTCGACTTAGTTGATCACGACATTCTTTTGTACAAGCTAGAAAACTATGGTATACGCGGTCCTGCACTACTTTTGATCAAATCATATCTAAGTAACAGAAAGCAATATGTGGAGATTAACAACGTATTAAATAATAAACATATTTCATATAAATCAGATTTTCGTAATGTATCTTGTGGAGTGCCTCAGGGCTCGATTTTGGGACCCCTGTTGTTCATAATCTTTATAAATGACCTGCCAGGAAATATAAGTGGAAATGTGACGATGTACGCAGACGACACGAGCATTGTTTTTTTTTGGTGGGGACGAGAGAGAATTAGAATGTAACCTACTGCTGGCGATGGAACAAGCTACATCTTGGTTTGGTATGAACAGATTGCTAATTAATATCGAAAAAACCAATATAATTAGTTTTAGTAATGGTCGGAAACTTGAGTTGAGGGGTATCACTTTTGGGAATGGGCAGATTGATTTTGTAAAAAAGTGCAAGTTGTTGGGCGTGCATTTTGACGCAAACTTGAGGTGGACAGCCCATTATGAAGCTTTGAGATTGAAGTTAAATAGAGCACTGTTCGCCATGCGTCGTTTAAAGCCTATTTGTAGTAGTAAGACTCTCCGAATGGTTTATTTTGCATATTTTGAGTCCATACTTCGATATGGGATACTTTTCTGGGGGAATTCTCAATATATTACGCCTATCCTAAAAATTCAAAAAAAAGCTATTCGTGTGCTTGCCGGCCTGGGTATGCGTGATTCTTGCAGACAAGTGTTTCAGGAACTTAGAATGATGTCGGCGATAAATCTGTATATTTACGAGGGTGCTTTCTTTGTTGACAGTAATGAATCTCTTTTTGATCGAAGTAATGATGTGCACAGTTATAACACTAGAAACAATAACGTTAGACCACAGCACTCAAATAGTAATATTATTATTTATTGGTACTTCTGTTAGGGTTTACAATGGATTGAATGATGACCTAAAGGGTATCACGCAAACTAAGCTATTTAAGAAAGAATTAAAATTGCTGTTGAGTTCGGACACATACTACACGTTAAACGAATTCTTACTTAAGCCAAAAATTGACTGTGATACGAATATGGTGCTGTGATGAGGATGGTGTGGTTGATGTGATCCGGTGCTCTATTACTTGTTATATTTTGTCTTGTGTGGTTTATTGCCGCTGTTTTGTTGACTGTGATATACATATACGTATATATATTGTATTTTGTGCGTTTTTATATTTTTACATTTTTACATCTTTGTGCTTTGTGTATGTGTGTGTTTTTTTTTGTTGTTGTAACTGCCATTTTTTTTGATTTTTTTGTATATTCTACGCTTGTGCCAGTGAATAAATTGATCTATCTATCTATCTTGGAGTGCTACGAGTCAGAAACCTCTTCAAACTGTCAATTTTAAACCTCTCAGGCAATAAGTCTATAATACAAGAAGCAGATACGTCAATAGTAAATTTTATGCTTTAATTTTGGCATTGTAGCTTTGACTTATGGAGCGAAAACATAAAAATATCTTTAGTATCATACTTTATCTTTTATGAACCAAACTTCTTGAGGCGGGAAGATGTTTTCAAATTAGTTGCTTCCAGCCTCCCATCTAAAATTAATGGCTATAGTATATCAGACCTCGTTACAGGCAATGTGATAATGAAGACATAAATAATAAATAGCCAAATATTCCATTGTATAAGCTGCGTGTCCTGTTTTATGGCCTTATTCTCCTAACATGACTTTAATACTGAGCATCTTTAGTATGCTGGGAAATGTGCATAAATTTCTACACTGTTTGTAATACTCGTATATTTGTTTCATAATTGTTTCATTTTAGTGGAATATTCAGGTAAGTTAATCAATTAATTGTATACTCTACGTGGCTTACGTCAATGCAGGATGGGTAAGGGACGAAAGGGTAAATAGCAGATTAACATAAAAAAATTCAGTTGACATACTGAAGTGAACCGCAGTCTCCTCAACTGGTGCATGTTTGGTTACATAACCAACATTTAGCAATGCACGTTGGGTTGCCTAGTTCGTTTCGTTAAATAGATAGCCAAAAGCGAAGAAATGTTTAGGTTCTTAGACACTGATAACTTCACTTGATTTTTGTCCTAACAAAGTTAGATTAGGTTTTCCCAAAAGGTTTTCCCAAAAAGTTTTCCCAAAATACAAGAGAAATGACAAAGGTTTTCCTTACGAGCGATGAGATCCCAAAGAGTGCCTGTTTTAGTTGTTTTATAATGTAAATTATCCTCTACTATCTCGTTGGTGAATACTGAATCTCATCAGGACTTAAGTTAGCTAATTTTAGTCTTTGTTATTGTAATCCACATTGTCAGGAAATCTGTTAATCGTCTATACATATATTATCTATGTTATTTTATTCGGTTGCTTTCGAAACAAATTGTATATGAAACTGTTCCCCCTCACTGGAATGCAGACGTAAACCAACCGAAGTCAAAGGTCCCACTGCAAACGGCAAAGTAGATTAAGATGCGGTGAAGGTTATTTAGGGACGGAGCACAGGGTGTCTGACACTTGAAAGAGGCAGTCGCGTTTCTAAGATCGTGCTAAGCTACTTTTGTTTACGTCCCTGTTTACGCCAATAAAATAATTATAAATTCAACTTTATGTTTTAATATAAATACCAGTGTAAAGTGACTATATCAGGTATGTCTGAAAACCATTTTAGTCTTTTGCAAATTTGATATAACTGCATTATAATACAAGGTGTACTTAAAACGTGGTGAATTCTAAAATATTATAATAAATAAATTGTGTATTTCGATAGGGAATACTAAACACTTTATATTTATGATTAATGTAGATGATAACCAATATAATTTTATACCAAAATGATCAACGATAATTTAATAATGCTTTAAAAGATATTAATAAATCTTGCTCCGTTAATTTTGTTAGTGTCGTCTATAAAGTGCTGCCACCTATCGCCCAAAAGTGTGATTAGGATTATGCAAAATATACTTACCCTCTATTATGATTGGTTTCTATCACAGCTGCAAACTCTTCCGGCGGAACCTCTACAACTTGGAATTTTCAAGGTTTTTTGCTTTAGCGGCAACCGAATAAATCTGGGAGGATTAGTCGGCGGTCCTATCTTTAAATTATTATTTTCTATTTAGGAATAAGAGGATAAACTGAAGCACCACCGCCATCTTCATTGCAATGCACCACACTACTACTACTGCCAAACGCCCAGTTTACTGTGCAACTCGCCCAAAATGGAGAGATTGCAAAATAATTTTCATTCCAACACGCCGGCTGAACCAAGTAACATATCAAGACGTTCTTGGTCGAAAATGAATAACGAATAATTAACTTAGACAACCCTACTTTCTAATTACGATAAATATGTGTGCGAATAGCAAAAAAAGGTGTCGAGTTTATGACGGTTTTCTGACGGATTTTTCAATAATTTGAGGGAGATTTAGTTAAGGCGAACGAAAAATATTACTATAAAAGTAGTGCGAGTCTCTAAGTTGATCCTTTATTGATAAATCTTTTTTTAACGCCCTATATCTGCTTTAATTTCAGAATGGTGTTCGAATAAAAATGTGTGTACATGTCCCGTTTTTAGTGCTCGAATTCCGCACCCTTAATTATTCAGCGCAGAGCAGGTAAATAGGCAGATGAGCAGAATCTTACACGGGTGGGGTATGGTCGGTTATAATACATCTTATTTCATAGGTACCTAGCTCTCAACCTAGGTAATATCACCATGTCATCCCGACCATAATCGAACATGATTATAATTTGTAAGTGGTGTTGCGAATGCGCCTATATTGTTAACTTCATAGTTTTCAGCATTTGATCATTGGAGTTCATTGTTTGTACATTTTGATTATTTATTGTCCATCATTAGCTTCGTTCTTTGGGTTCAGTATTTGTAAATGTGAATTGTGGTTCGATGATCTTTTAAAGGCACTTATAAGACATCAAGTTTGCTGCGATTTACAATTGTCGATTTTATTTTCATAATATTTAATAGTCTTTGGACGAAAATTATCACAAAATTATAAAATTAGCTGCAGTGTCAATTTTTGTTAATTGTCTAAGTAGATAAGCGAGGGCGTTTCTGGCACGACTTCGCATGCACTTTTCTATGGAAATTCATTTTACACTTGAACGTCATTAGCTAACTAGATAATTCTATGGGCGCGAATTTTCATGTCGGCAAAAAAGATTCCTATACCATGCTGAACCCCAGCTAAATTCCTATTGCACCATATTCATTCAGAGGGTATTGCCGGTTCCTACTTCACCATGTCGGCGAGGTTGATTTCTGCATCGTTCATGATCGATTCCTGATCGGGCATGCCCAAGAGCAAGCACCTCTTAACGATATAAATATCAACCTTGCCGATATGGTATACACGGTGTTCAGTAAATAATGGGCCATCTTTCAAATCTATACTTGGGCCGCCGAACAGACGGAGTGATCACCCTGCAAGAACGTGCTCTAGCGAGGCCAATATTAATTTATGACGACCGAATTGGACTGATGCGACTTTGTTGAGTCTAAAGAAAGCGCATCACTGCGGTTCGGTCGTCCTAAATTGATAGTGGTCCCGCGTAGAGCTCATGCTTGCAGGGTGATCACTCCGTCTGTTCGGCGGCTAAAGTATACCTTCCTTGGGTCAAGAGAAACCGATCTGAACCAATTTATCTTGGTACAATTCTGCTTCCTTTAAGAGTTATGGGTCTTCGAAGAACACTTTTATTTCATTTTTTTATTATTTCTCGCACTATTGAGACCGGATTAGTGATCAATGTCTTTGGTACACCAAAGTAGCGTTAACTTTAAATGCACTTTTCTCCAGAATGGTACGTTTTGATGTTTCGCAACCAGTATATCTTTTTTCCATGAACCTAGTAAAATAAAGGAAGAAGTGCGAAAGTTGACACTTCATATGTTTTGCTCAAAAATGAATGCATAGGTATTATTGTTTAGTTGCCTAGAAAACCTTCACATACCAAGTTTCACTAAAATAACTTCAAAAGTGCCCGAGAGATAATGAAATAAATAAATAAAAAATGTTCTTCGAAGGCCCATAACGTTTTAGGGAAGCATAATATTACTAAGATAAACTGGTTCAGATCGATTTCTTTTGATCTACGGAAGCTAGATTGAAGCATGGCCCATATTTTACTCGACAGCCTGTAGAGAGACCTTAGGAGACTGCCTTACTGGCTCAGTAGATGGTGTACTGTAGGAATCTACTTAACTGTAATAAAAACTAACTGGTAGATGGCGCTCTTAGAATGACCTAATGATGTCCCAGGATGACCTTAAACTGTAAAATGAACGTAAAAGAATTCTTGGAAACTTATGTAAGAAGCGGTTTAGCGTATCTACTTAGCCCTGAAAATTTTATAACTCTTGTTTTACGATGTGCCCGTTTGCCAATTAGGCCCGTTTACACGGACAGTTCAGCGCAGCAGTTTTGGAGTGACAATCCAGAATGCCACGCCAGAGTTCGCGTTTGGAGTGTACGCATCTGGCGCGTGATATGAAAATGATCAGCAATCCAAGACTGCACGCCAAACTGTTGATCAAGAGCATACACGTCAAAAGCGTCAGTGTGAATGCAGAATCTTAAGGTTTTGGAGCGGCGTGTGGCATTTCCGCAGAGTTGGAAAGTTTTGCGTCGCGTTCCAAACTTTAGAGTGAAGAAGAGTTGCTGGAACACGATACGCACAGATAGGAAATCCCTTGAATTTTATTAGTAACAAAGGCTTTGTTGACATTTGGACAGACACTTGTCTTACAAAACTCAACGAGCTTTTCATAGGCACGTCCTTTTAGATTACGGTTTTTGTAATCGTCTGATTTTATTTTCCATAAGCAAGGCAAACTTCTGTATAATTCAACAAATTTTTCCAAAGTTTCCTTCGGCCAAGACATGATTACAAAATAATAAATAATTTGTTACAGTAACGTTCCAGACCTGCGATCTAGCACTGATGGAAATTTCGTTACAGCAAGTCCAGACGTGCAGTTTGGATGCACGCATCGGGAGCGCGCTCCATGCCTCTTGAAAGCCTAACATTTAAGGCCGATTCTCAAAGGGTAACCACTAATGAAATCAGTGGAACAGCCATGATGAAATCCATGTGAAATCCTCGTGCAATCTAATGAAATCCACATGCAATCCAGTGAAATCCAAATGCAATCGATGAAATCATTTGAAATCTGATGCAATCCTGTTAAATTTAATGAAGTCCCATGAAATCCGGTGAAATCTTGATGAAATCCCAATGAAATCCGGATGTAATCCTGATGAAATCCCGATGAAATCCGGATTTTATCAGAATTAATGAGAAATTTGTTAAAAGTTTACACAATGTTTTATTAATTGTACTAAGCAGGATCTTTGGAAAATTTATTTTTTAATCGCAACAAACTAGAAAGATACCTTCGACAGAACCGATCGATGCAAGGATCGGTGCTTTCCCGAATACCAGTTTTGAACCGGCTTCATAAATCTTTTCGTATTTTGTAGACGACAGTATGGGGATCAAACCATGAGGAGCTCGAAAAGACACTTAAAATAATTAAAACTGTTTTCTTATAGAATGATCCCCTAGCCGACCTCCCCCGAACGTTTAAAACGTTTAAAACCAGATTATTCTCGAGATTATTAGCCGCGAAACCTCGCGCCAAAATCTTTTCCCAAATTGCTTGTGTAAAAACGGAATAAGCGCAAAAACCACATATTGTGCGGAAACGAGGGTTCGAACCCCCGCTTTTGTGGCTATAAGGCCTTACGTTAACCACAAAGCTACGGAAGGTACCTAATGAGTGGTTATGTAGAAGTAGTATAAATATAAATATCGGAAGTGCTGGCATAGAGAATTGTGTATATTTGGGCTCTTCGTGGTTTGAACACTAGGCATGTCTACTTTGTACTCGACTTTGTAGGTTGCTCAACAAACTGCGATTAAGTGTAAATTCTCGGTAAAATTATTACCTTTGTTCTGCTACTGGGTAAGTACCCACTGCTCAACCTTGGCTCAACCTACTGTGCATAAGTCTCGAATATTATAAAGTTCGCAAACATTATAGTATACAATATTATACATAGTTATGCAAAAATAGATATGCTAGCTCGTATTCTAGTAGAGGTTCTGGCTCCTGGCAGAAGAATAATTCTTCCGCTCGCGGGTAAATTCTCGGGTAAATCGAGGGAACCGTATCATTTATTACGAGATTTACTAGATACTCGACTAGATACAGCTCGGACTACGGTAAATTAGCGGAATCCAGATGTATTTATTATACAGAGTGTAATTAAAAAATCTTAAAATAGGAATGTTCAGTCTCGCGTTCAGTGATTTTCTCTCAGATTATCAGGCAATAAAACTCGCAATAGAATAACTTCAGTTCGCCTTTAAAATAGGTTCTTACGCTAAATTAAATGATAATTAGAAATTAGTCTCGATTATAATTATGGCAGCCACCATTGGGCTAGTTCATTCTTTTTTTATGGGAATGTACTTTGTGAACTATTCTTTATGCGGTGTGTTTCGCTTTGAGCCGCAACACCACCGTAACTTTTATACTTATAAAGGCAAAAACCTTAGAAATTATAATTCTTATACATGGTGCCCAAAATTAAGTCTGAGTCATTGCTAACTTTATTATTATTGAACCTTTCTAAGTCTGTAAAGATATAGGGTGTTCCATTTAAAAATATTCTTTGGGCGAATAGCTCGAAATAGCCATATTCATTATTCAATTGTGCTTCTGTTTTCTCTATTTTATTCGTCATATGGAAGACATCAATTCTTTACACTTTTAACCGAACTAGGTCCAATAATAAGGAAGTTAGCAATGGTGCACACTTAATTTTGGATACCCCGTTTATTCGGAACCAGAATTGCATCATAATGCAAAGTTCTCTTTAAAAATTTGGCTTTGTACACACCGTCCGCGTTAAGAATGCAGCGTTAATTACCTTTTAATCAAAGATTGGTGTCACCCAATCATCTGTATATATTATTGTAAGTAATATTCACACAGTTTCATTAAAATATGTGTTTTTAATAATTAATTTGTATTAGCTAAGAAGATTGGTGTGACAGGGCCCAAAAAATTTTTCAAAACGCTGCATCTTAAAACCAGTACAGTAGTTTGTATTTAAATTAACTTTGATGTCGCTGCTCCTACAAAATATGGTGAAAATTTTTGACAATTATTATTTATACAATAAACCGTCCCAGCAATTTCAGAAAAACACCTAATAAGAAAATTATGAATTTTGTGCAGAACCTTATTATCACCACACTGTGTAAATACAAAATAATTAAAATATATAGATATTCCTATAGGTATCAACACTCGGTAGATATACCTCGAGGTAAACCTGTAACCTCGCCTGTAACTTAAGAAATGTTTTCCCTAGAACTGCTCAAAGCAATGGATCATTTCATCACAAGTCCTACCTCCTCCGACCGATTGAACAGTCGATTAATGCCGAGTTCCATTACTCAAAAAATTTATAATTCAAAGGAAAGGGCGAGGGAAAGGGCGGTTAAAGAATTATTAGAATTATTAGAATTGTGCAAAGAAGGATGGAGAAAAGGGCGGAAGAAATATTAGGAGAAGACCAGTTCGGATTTAGACGAAATAGACGAACGTGCGAGGCCATTCTAGCTTTACGAGTAATTATATGTATAAAAAATAATAGAAAAGGGAAAGAGCGTCTGTATAGGATTTGTAGATTTAGAAAAAACCTTCGACAACATAAAATGGGTGAAGATGTTCGAAGTGCTCAGAAAGGTAGGGATGAAATTTAGGAACAGAAGAATAATACATAATCTCTACAAAGAGCAGAAACAAAGAGAAGTAGATATCCGGAAGGGAGTGAGACAGGAATGTGCTTTGTCACCTCTAGTTTTCAACTTATATATCGAAGGTGCGATTAATACCTATTGTTAAAGACAGATAATTAAAAAGAAAACCAAAATTTTGGTGGGAGCGGGAAAATAGGAATAAAACTAAAATACAAATTGGGAACGAGAAGGTATAGGAAGTCTCAGATTTCTGCTATTTAGGAAGTTAAATAACTCGCGATGGTAGGAGCTCTAGAGATATAAAACAAAGAATAGCGCAGGGTCGAGTTGCGTTTAGCAAAAGGAAACAACTGTTATGCTCGGGAAAGGTTAATGTAGAAACTCGGAAGAGACTCTTAAAGTCGTATGTATGGAGTACGGCATTATACGGGTGCGAAACTTGGACTTGGAAATAGTAGATATTAGCGTTTGAAATGTAGTGCTACAGACGCATGATGAAGATACCGTGGATAGATAAGATTAGCACTAGGGAAGTATTAGAAAGAATTGGGGCAAAGCGAAAGGTATGGAAGACAATAAAGAATAGGAGAGATAGGATGGTAGGACACCTTCTGAGGCACGAAGGCTTAGTTCGCAATATACTATAGAGTCAGAGGTAGGAATAAAAAGAAGTAGGGGTACGCCCAGACTAGACAACTGCTCTGAAATACATAGTTGGGGATGTAGAATGTCCTACTTTTGGGGAAATGTGTAGGATAGCTCAGGATAGGAAAGGATGGAGGTACGCGTCCAACCAGTTTTCGGACTGAGAACTTCATGATGATGATACCATCTTCTAAGCTTAACGATAATAAACAAATCCAACATGCCTCAGTGGAAGGATAAACATGAATAATTTTTGGTAATAATTAAGCTTTATAAATTCATGTGAAATCTTTTGAAATCTGCATAAAATTTTATGAAATCCGCATGAAATCTCATGAAATCCATATGGAGTATCATGAAATCCTTTGCAATCCATGTGAAATCCGGTGAAATCAATTAGCAATTTACGTGAAATTTAATGAAATCTTCTGCAATCCGGTGAAATCCAATGAAATCTGGTGAAATCCGATGAAATCCATGTGAAATCCGATGAAATCAATGTGAAATCCAATGTCATATGAAATCCGTGGAACAAATTTTTTTCTAGTGGTTACCCCCCCGCCGATTCTCATCTAAGCAGCATCGAGCAGCGCGTCGCAGCGCAGCGCGTAGCAGCATTTTTACATAGCTATTCCCACTTAAGCAGTATTTGGTATCAGCAGCGCGGTGTAAAGCAGCAGCCTCATTTTGTTTGAGTGATGTCAATGGTGTGCACGTTAGAGGAGACTTCTACATCGTCGTCAGACGATTTGTTACTTCTAGCTGCTATTTGTCACGAACACAAAGAAAAGAAAAAGAAAGCGAGATTATTGGGTTCCTGCTATATTTCGAGCAAAGCTGGAGGAAAGAGAATTCCATACACTCTTCAGGCGACTCCAGCAAGATGAACGCAAATTTTACAAATATTATAGAATGTTTCCAGAAAAATTTAACCAATTATATGGTCTTGTACGCATTCCATTAACGAAGGAAAATACTAAATGTTCTCCCTTCTGTTTTGGTTATTGTAATTTTTGTTGCTCATATCGTACAGTTCACTAAATTCATTGACAAGTAAAATTAATTTATCGATTTTTCCCCGTCCATATTTATTACTTTTCAATGCTAGACTGAAATTTCAAAACAACGAACAAGTTGCTACTTGCGTTTGACGCTTCGTTTATTCCCACTCGTCCGTCAAAGAGCAGGGCAGAGCGCTGAAAGCAGCAAAAGCTGCGAGCCAATGCTTCGGGGGTAATTGAAATTTTGCTGTGAAGCGCTGCGATGCGCTGCGCTGCAACGCTCTGCTTAGATGAGAACGCTATCATTAAATTACATTCAAACAATTGTAAGCAGCGTTTTGCTGCGCTGCGACGCGCTGCTCGATGCTGCTTAGATGAGAATCGGCCTTTACACGAACACTTTTGGCGTGCGCGTCTGGAGTGTACGCGCCAAAAGCGTCGAAAAACCTCTACGTGTAAACGGGCCTATTTTCTATTATTTAGTTTAACAAAAATATTCTAACTAATCTGCCAATACGCTGTATCAAAAGAAAAATTGTGTAATCTCCTTTCATTACTTTTATGTAATATTAACCCACCATTCAGCACTGTAGGAACCAGCCGTGATGAACGCATGGATGTCCGAATTCGACTCGGACCTCGTCCACTGCGAAATTTTTTGTTGGCTGAATTCCCTGTTTAGTTTTTTTAAACAAATAATCTGTGCCGATCTCCAACTACGGGCACCATTATTTATTTCCGCTATCACGTACCTAAGTCGTGTTACAAAGTAGGCGTGCAGCCATCACGAAACTCTCCTCACGTTAAGATCCTGGTATAAATTACTATACTATAGTAGTTTACAATCAAAAGTAATGCGGTTAGATTCATAATTCTTTTTTGAAAGTATGTGGTCCTATTTACCAAGCCTCTCCATCTGTAATATAGTGGCAAAATTATTTTATATATTTTCATGAAGAAGGAACAGACGAATAAAGTTAATGGAAATTAATAAAAATGATCACATAAAAATCTCAAACGCCT
Organism: Xestobium rufovillosum; assembly: GCA_963966045.1. Classification (NCBI taxonomy): domain Eukaryota; kingdom Metazoa; phylum Arthropoda; class Insecta; order Coleoptera; family Ptinidae; genus Xestobium; species Xestobium rufovillosum. The sequence goes on from OZ014493.1 coordinate 2,990,336, forward strand.
GCCTTCTGAATCAAGTTTTAACTTTGCCGCGTTCACGTGCCTTTATGCTTAAGTTTGTGACATTTATCTACATTGAACAGTAGAATGTGCGCTTTTGGCCTCGCTTCAATTCTTGGTAACCTGAATTCAATTTTGGTTAACAATTTTGAACGTATAATATTATTAAGAAGTTTATACAAGAATACTTACTACGGAAATATTAACTTTCCTAGCTTGCAAAGAAAGCATCTGGAACGTCGTCAAAAGTACATTGTGATCAAATCCTTGCAAAGGATGTACCCCATATAGCCTGTAATGCAAGTAATTTAAAAATCTCCTCTGCTAAGCCTCTAGAGCATTTATGTGGTAATCGTCCACTGGTTGGAAATCAGGGCAATGTTCCAGTTTTGACCTTACGAAAGCATAAAACATTGTCTTTACAACGACGTTTCCCGTTGCGTCACCTTTTGTGACCATACAGGGTGTTGCTTCAGTCGGTCGGTCAGTGGACTTCTGGTCGTCGATAAATATACCTTGACCTCTAGTCAGTGGAACTATTGCAAAACAAAAATAATACGATGAAACTTAACCACACTATTAATTTAACTATATACAGAAAATTCAGATAAAACCAGAACGAATGTACAATAAAAGGTTATTTACAAATTTAATCAAAATAATGACAACCAGCGGTATCTGGCGATCAGATTAGGTATCACTGTATACACGAAACGTGCGACGTATAGACAACTTATTTCGCTCTTGGCGATGTAGGTTACCGATCGGGCACCCACATTCGGAAAATCACAAACCAAAATCAACGAAGGCATGTAAATCGTACTACCTTGTGGTTATTCACGGGGAGTAAATGTTGTTTCAGTGAGACGTAACGGATAGGGACTCTCGCAGCCTTTCGACGCAAATTTTCCCTAATGAATGTGCGGAGAAGAGAATTATTCCGTCTTTCGATTGGCACAATTCCCTTCAGTGTAAATGATGGCTGTGTTGCGTTATGTAATAGCAAGGTATATACTGTGCTAAAGAACTCTTCACTGTATTGACCCCCTAAGAGCGGCTGGTATTTCACCGCCTGCAACTTAGGTCTGTAATAAATTAGGCAAGCCTTTCGACTAGCTCTAATCGATTATCTGCGTTTACGGATTATTGGAAAATGTGCCTTCAAGTATGTTCGGGCCCACCTCCAAATTAGTAATTGGGTTTGTAAAACTCTAGGTATTACGACGACACTCTATCGACGGTTTCGGTTAGCAACTATCAAGTATTTAACAGTTCTATCGGCGGTACGACAATAAACATTTAATCTAATAAATGTTTACGTCTTCGGAGTGTAGCTTGAACAACTTCTACTGCATGTCAACACTCGCAGAGAAGTGCTGTCGATGCCTCGGCCCGTTCCGTCTATATCGAGGCCAGCGATATTCGACTTTTGGAAGGAGAATTGCTGCGTGCGACGCGAACAGATTTCCCCCCATCTTGCAGCGGCATCTCGCTTTGTACGAACGGAGAAAATGATTATTCATTTGTTTGAATAAAACTTTTACTGTTTCTTATAATAATACTCAACATTTTTCAAGAGGAATTAACAATATTGACAATATGTTCCGAAATTGAAAGAGATGTATCGAATGTAACGTCTAGACTCTTAACTGTATAACATTTCTTACTTCAGTATTCACCATCATAAGGTGCTTAGTCCAATAACTGGGTTGGACGCGTACCTCCATACTTTCCTATCCTGAGCTAACCTACACATTTCCCTAAAAGTAGGACATCCTACATTTCTAACTATTTGAGAGCAGTAGTCTAATCTAGGCCTACCCGTTACCTTTTCTTATTCCAATCTCCGACTCTAGTATGTCACGAACTATTCATTCGTGTCTCAGAAGTTGTCCTACCATCCTATCTCTCCTATTCTTTATTATCTTCCATACCTTTCGCTTTTCCCTAACTTTTTATAATATTCCCCTATTGCTAACCTTATCTGTCCACGGTATCTTCATCATGCATCTGTAGCACCACATTTCAAACGCTTATAATATTCTTTTTCGACCCGTTTCTCCTATTGTCCAAGTTTCGCAACCGTACAAATAATATTATTAGTTCTATAACTGAGCAGCATATTATGAGTCTTCCTAGAAATAGATACCACTTTACACTTTACAAATGGGTGCTGCGGTTGCTGTGGGCGAACGGACCAAATCATTTCTATTCCTCCTTACTTTTCTATGCGATGCCTCCTTAATTTTCTATGCTATTCCTCCCTATTTTTCTATGCCATAGCATAAATGATTTGGTCCGTTCGCCCACAGCACTCTTGTTGCGTCGTACTGATGAGCTCCAATACGAGTGAAATCATGATATAATGCGGTTGCGGTGGGCGAACGGACATAATCATATCTTAATTTTCTATGCCATAACAGGGCTTTACTGCTTTTGTGTACGCTATACTAACTGATAGTTGGGGGGTTTCCTGATGTTGTGTCACCATCTAGTACACGCTCTCGTCATGGATTTGCTCTTTAGTTCAATGCCTGTCGGGTATTTGCCCGGGGTGTAGTTATTGAAGCAAGTTCGGTTTTTCGACAGTGAATGTAATGTCTAAAGAGTTGGCTCTCGTTTACCGATGCTGGCCGCTCGTCCTTAAGAGTAGATGCTTGTTTGGTTTGTTTGCACACAGCTGCGCTGTACTGATGAGCTCCATCAGGAGTGAAATCATGATATGCGGTTGTTGTGGGCGAACGGAGCAGATCATTTCTGTTCTTCCTTAATTATCTAGGTATAATATTGGACAATTCTATAAACTGTTTTGCAAAGAAATAAGGTTTCACCAACCCATTTAGAAGGGGAGAATTCGATGTGTATGTGTTTTTTAATCATGCGAACATTTTCTATGTGGGCTTTTTATAATATCTACTGCTATAAAGGCCTGTTTTATTCCTTTATCTACAATTTTACTTAAAGAAAAAATGAAATTGGCGAAGAAGTTTTTGACAGCTGTATTTCAAAACCATTTGACACAGAAACATTGTATTCGATACAACCATAATATAAACACAATGGTATGCTACGGCGCATATCGTAATTTTCACGCGTCGACAAGGGTAATTTTCGAGATTGTCAAAAATCATCAGAGTTTCTGTCTAAACGTCTATCAGGGGTCTACTAAAATTTAATCTGGTCATATTTTGCCTACTTTGCAATTCTTGTAAGAAATGAATATATATATATATATATATATATAATCGATTCTTCTTCTACCGTTAGGTGTCGAGGTGTAAGAAATGAAGTTGACTTCATATGTCGAGCAAACAGGCAGTTCAATCTGTGACAATATTGGTAAGGTACCTACATATGAGAAATTATTATTTGAGAAAATCCATCACCCCCTAACCCATAAGAGATTTATGTTGTAATTTTAGACGTATCGAAGTTATATTGCTAACCTCATTCGCTTCTTGATGGAATTGTTTTTGCTGTTCTCCCAGTAGAATTGTTCAACGTTTTTCAAACGTGAGGAGTCGGCAGACGAGAAAGATATATTTATATGTCTGAAAACTTAATTAAAAGTAAGTTTTGTGGCGTCATTATTCTTATAGAAGACTTCTGTGTTGTAGTTGTAGACATATGCAATTTAGTAAAAGAACATTTTCAGAAAGTTATTATTATTTTCATATTCATATAAATAACTATTACATAAATTTAAGAAAAATATTTTATGCTTGGCCTTGCGGTTTATGTTAGGGGAGTGAACCCAAAGCTTTATAATCCAGAAGTATCTGAATTAAAAAGTTATGTTTATCGCAGTTACTGAAAAGGTCGTTTCCGGAAGTTGTTTTTCATGTAAATGTTTTATTTTATTTAAACGTTCCGGGGAAATAAAATTTGATCGAAAAATATTATCTCAAATAAAGTTGTGACGAAATGAAAAAGACGGCCCCAAAATTATTCTGAATGTGCTATACATATATGAGTACAAGGCAACCGATTAATTAATTAATTAATTATTTTATTTTCTGTAGTAATACAATAAGTGGCCTGGAATTGTCGGAAATTTTACGAAAGCTGTTGCGTTGCTTGGTAGCCACGAGTGTAAATTTGACAGTTAAAAGATCACGAGCTTATGCGTCACAGATTAGAAAAGATGAGATAATTTAATAAATTCGTAAATATTGCTGTCCTATAGGAACTTTCTAGGTAAATTGGAGAACATTCCTTGGGAGCATATTAGGAGAACTCTTTTAACGTATGGTGGGACATGGCAGCCAACCGATATATTTTTTAAAAAGTGACGTTTAGCGCCCTCTTCTGTCGCAGTAAGACACACTCAACATGACAAAACAAACTTATAGAAACCTTAGTAGTGCAACTTTTTTTTAATTTTTTTATTTCCTGTCTAAGTGGTTTGCATTTTAACAATATTGACACATACCACATACACTTAAATAAAGTGAGATTAATTAATGGCTATAAGTTGTTAACTTTTAATTAATCTCACTTTTGTATGTTGCACATATTTGTTAACCATGTTTTATTATTTTATAAAATTTGTAGATTACCTGACGAAGGAACAAAATAGTTCCGATAGCTTGAAATAAAAAAGAGTTTGCTATCAAGCCTTTGCTGTTACACATGAAAACATCAAACACTTATACATGTATGCATATACAGAGTGATTGGGTCCTAGAAGGTAGAAGCTATATAGGTATTTAGAATTATTAGAAAACGATCTGACAGATCTACTGGACGATGTAGTACTTATTGGGTTTAAGGCAAAACATCTCACTAACGGTTGATATTTGACCATGTGTTTAATAGACTTTTTTTTTCGTTTTGGTCTCCTAAATATCTTCCCCTAATATTGGGGGATCCTCCCCAATCACCCTCTATGCATATACAATATCTGCAGGCGTGACCAATCTTAGTAATAATTGACAGTTTACAGATTATTGGAAAAATGGTCAAGTGGCGTAATAATTAAGAACACTATATAGTCTCTCGAAGAAGGAATAAAAGATTCCGAAAGCAAGCCCTCGTGTCGTGACCAATGCATAGTTATTATTATAGTATATTTTAGTGGAATTTCATCGAGTTTTCCTATTTTCACTTTATTCATAATCTCCTAACATCATTTGCAAATGTTAATTTATTCCATTTTAATTCAAAATATAACGGAATTTATGGAAAAGTAAATATCTGGATACTGGTTGTCACTTCTTGATATTTTTTTCTTGTTGGTGATTTGGTACTTCCTTCAAAGTGTGTAAACGTAAATTTCAATTTTTCAATTGAGGCAGAAGTAATTAATATTTTGATGGCAACTTAGGACATTTATTTATCAATAATTCTGCGAAGCCGTCACCGGCAATCCACAAAAACAAGCCGCGCGATGTAGAAGTCCGCAAAATGGCAAATGGCCAGCAGGAGTGCACAGGGCAGAATCGTTTAGTCCGTGTGATTTTTTGGCCTGATGGAAGGCCTAATAAATTGTACCGAAATCCAGTTATTACATTATTATTACTTCTGAATTTCAGTAAATGCATCTAGATAACGTTAATAATAATTATTGTTACAGGCAGAATTTGTCTTAGAGTTTGTTGGTTAAAATAGTATACGCGTTTTTCTTATATTATGGTTTCTCGTTGCAGTTTCCTATAAAAGGAGTAGCATAATAATTAATAATATAGATCTCCCCTAGAATTATTGATCGCCGTTAGATGGCTCTTCTAGTACCGTATTTTTAGGAACTACGCCGTATTAATTCGCTTCTAGATAGTTCTGCAAGTTGTAACTTGCCAGTGATATTTAGACTACCCTACAGTATGCACATACGAGCACCTAGCTCTCTTGGTTTTGGACTAGTTCATGTTCCCGAAAATTGGTTCGGATTTCGCCAAAAGAGTAGTTAATATCGGAAATATTTATAGTGGTTTGCAAGATTCTTCGATGCCTTAAAAAGGGTTTAATTCTCAGTGGCGTAATATTGCGTAATAGTTATTTAAACCTCCAATAATTGGAATTGGGTAAAGTCCCGCCTTCTTGGTTTCCTGGCTAGGTATTCGACTTACAGTTCTTTTATTCTTTTAAGGGTTTTTTTGTTAGGCCCGCATTTTATCCGGCCTATATAGTATTTTGGATAGATATCGGATAGACTTTTCTTCGCTGTACAGCAAATAATACAGAATAGGGCATCCAAGTCCCGGGACCAAGGGGCCAATCGGGACTTCGGGACCTGACCAAAAAGTCCCGGGTCTAGTCCCGCAGTCCCGAATATATTAAATAGGCAAATTTTTATCTTATTTAAGATGTGAGTACCGCGAATGTTGAATAAAACAACTGTCTAACACGAAAAAAACGTTGCAACTTTTATTAGTGCATAACAACAAAATAAATATGTAAGATAGAAACACAAAAGAAAAATGTACACAGGGTACATAAATAAGAGGAAATAAATATAAAAAACATACACGAAAGTTTTACATATAAATGAAACAAAATGAAACGCCCTTACGTCATTTGATTGAAAACGTGCTCAGTATTGTGACGCGAGCGCAATCTCCCACCATTTTTCGGGACCACGGTAGGTCCCGGGACTAAAGCTGTGGTCCCAGAACCTCTAAAATCACATGTAATCCCGGGAAATCCCGGTCCCGGGATCCCGGGACTGGATGCCCTAATACAGAATACAATAGACAACTGAGTAGTTTTTGACATTTTTTACGTTCCGAGACAGCCTCGCCGTCGGTAGTTCATCAAAAATAAAATACTGAATTTCCCATAAATAAATATAGTAAATAAGAGTAAATTTTTAAAGTGTTTGCAAATTTTAATTTGTTAGTATTTCTGTGAAGCCAGCGTTAGATCTACCGTAAGCGCACATCTACACTGCGTTTCAAAATTATTCTGATTTTCTAAATTTCACGCAGTTTATTGTTTTATAGTTTTATTTTAATAGTTCATATTGACTTTTTTTAAGAGGCCTGTTTTCTATATTTTGACTTGACTAAGATCTGATTGCGCATACACTTGACCTGAATTTGACTTAACCAAATAATACCTAAATAAATATTATTGTTTGTTTTATTATATTGAGAGACTTTGATTGCCCAAAGCTTAATCCCCATTATAGTTGCCTTCGTTGGACCTGGCACCTTCGTAGGTAAGTTATCGTTTGGACTGTGCTAGGTGGCGCCCATTTTATTTCCCTATTTGACTCGCGTTATATACATATACGTTATATTTCAATCGGAATGGCGAAGTCAGTTGATTGTTCTATAAATCAAGTTAAATAATGTTACGTTTAGCTAGATTAAAGCGAAAGTTGACAATTTCTTCCACACGTGTGTTATAACTGTGCGTTATAATAACGCACGGAGAGCAGCCATTTTGACAGTCAGCTGAGTATAGGTACGAAGTTTATGAAGATTTTCTTAAAAGACAATCTAAATTGCTACACACTACAACTACTGGGAAGCAAATAATTAGGTAATTATTTTCAATTTCCCATGATAATTTCCATGAGTCGGTTACAGTGAAACTGAGTAAATTGTATGTACCAGCTACAATACGTATTCAATATGCCTCGATGGCTTCAGCTTCCCTTGTAGTCCTAGCAGTCAGTGGCGGTTTCTCCTTAAGGTCAATTGGTCAATGACCCTCCTAAAATATTCTAATCAAAACCATAATTTTAATTAAAATATTTTTTGTCTAACAGTCTCAAATTTAAAATCCTCAGCGGACTGCATTCGCAGCAATACTAGAAATAGCCAAGCGTCAAGCCGCGCTGCGCGCTCGCTAGCAAGCCGGGACATTCTTCAAATTGACCCTGCACAGCTCTTATGGCTTATGGAGAAATGCATGTAAAGAAGAACAGTGATAGCAGATGGCGAATTCTTGAGTGGAAGTGAGAGTCACCTTTTACTCCTATATCTCCAACGTGGTCAATGTCCCGATGACAACTGCGCAGAATCGAGTTTAGTTCAACAGTATTCAGTTATATTTTCTCTGGAACTCAGTACTCTGCTCAGTTGTTCTTAGATAGCAGGCGGGAAATCTTTCTTTATTGTCGCGGTTGTGAACTGTGATAGTTGTGAAGTTCTGATCGTTGAGAAATTTTGTGTGTGTTTAGCAAAACAAGATGAGTGTTGTTGAGGATATATTTGCCTTAAAATCAGCTGGAACATTAAATTATGAACGCCGGCTTGAAAAGAAGGAAAGTGGACGGCCGAAACCAAAACTGAATTTGAAGCAGACAACAAAGGATAAAGGTAAAAATGTCCAAAGCTATTTTAAAAAATCGATGTACAATTTGTGCGACTGGATTTGTGGATGCAGTGTTAAAAATGCGTTCTTTTGCTATCCGTGCTTATTATTTTCAATTGATGCTATATGGGCTAAAAATGGAGTAACCGATATTAAACATTTAAAAGACAAAAATAAAAGGCATGCTTCTTTCCGTACTCATATAAATTGTTCAGTTACGCCAGTTTAGGGCGTGTACACATAAGAGACTGCAACTTTATAGTGTGTATCACAAAATCAGTGCACGACTTTAATGAATGAATACTTAGGTATATTTTAAACAAATTAATTGATTGTGTAAAATTTTGCGGAGTCTTTGAAATTGCATTGCGCGGTTATGTATATATTTTTAGTATGTATTAATTGTAAGTCCCAAAACTAAAATGACCTCCCTGGATATTAACCCACGAGCCGCCACTGCTAGCAGTTAACAAAAAAACCCTGCAAATCGTGTTAAAAGCTTGAAACTTGATCGGCAGCTTAAATAGGTCAAATTAAGAGATTTTTCCCGCAGTACCAAAAGAAATACCCCGTAGGAGAAGCTCAGGGGCGGAACATATTCCAAGGGGCCTGAATTTTAAAAATAATTAAATAATAACCTATGTGGGCAAGTAATATGTCATTTTATATTGATTTGATATCGCTGAAGTCAATTTAAACCATATTTTATATATAACTTTAAAATTTTCAAAATGGCGGCCAAATTTCCAATTTTAATTCAAAATTTTGTTAAATTCGCTAATATTAAAGAAATTGTAAAATATATAACATTTTTATTTAAATTGCAGGCTCTTAACCTGTTCTAATGATATTTTTTGGGATCCCCAAAAATTTCAAAATGGTTGCCATTTTTGAAAGTAAAATTTATTTCCAGTACCTATACCCTGTTGGATATGGATGGACGAACTGAGGGCAATATAGAAATTTAATTTTTTGTTTCTCTTTTTATTTAACATGTCGACAATTGTTTTTGAAGATAACTATATCTACATACAGGGTGTGTCACGACGAGTTCCTATTAGACGTTTGTAGAGAAACGCTCACAATAGAATTCTGAAAATTTGTAATATCACGTTTTCAAATATTCTCTATTTAATGAAAATAACGGCAACTTAATCCACCTTCCGTTTCTACCGGAAGTGGCACTTAACTTCCTTATTTTAAATAGAATTAATACCTAATTTTTTTACACTTTCCGGTTCTCCATAAAATTTTAGATGGACTTTATGTAACATAAATAACCTCTAAATGTGAAAATTTCCAAGATATACGCGAGTTTTCAAATTTTTTTTACAGTTGCAGGGTACTCTTTGGCGTCTGCGGCAAACGAAACAAATTCAAATCGAAACAATTGCCGGCGGTAGCATTAATGACAAAGATCTAAATTAAAGTTCAGTGAACTCAAAGTTTGAAAATACTACGCACATTGATTAGTATGCGACATTAAACTGAGAAATCAAAATATTGCCAGAACTCAACAAAATTAAGTGGAACGTCCCCTCTTTTATGCCCTTTTTGGATTCTACGGAAAATTTTAGTTGGAGTCGATAATCCAAAAAGTGCATAAACAGGGGGTGTTCCATTTAATTTTGTTGAGTTCTGGCAATATTTTGATTTCTCAGTTTAATGTCGCATCCTAATCACTGTTCGCAGTATTTTCAAACTTTGAGTACACTGAACTTTAATTTAGACCTTTGTCATTAATGCTACCGGCCATAATTGTTTCGATTTCAATTTGTTTCTTTTGCCGCAGACGCCAAAGAGTACCCTGCAACTGTAAAAAAATTTGAAAACTCTCTTATATCTTGGAAATTTTGACATTTAGAGGTTATTTATGTTACATAAAGTCCATCTAAAATTTTATGGAGAACCGGAAAGTGTAAAAAAATTAGGTATTAGTTCTATTTCAAATAAGGAAGTTAAGTGCCACTTCCGGTATAAGCGGAAGTTGGATTAAGTTTCCATTATTTTCATTAAATAGAGAATATTTGAAAACGTGATATTACAAATTTTCAGAATTATGTGTGGTACGGGACCGTTCGAACAACTACTCCTCGGGCAACTACCCCGCCAGGCTTTGAATTATAGAAGTATATCCAGATTTTGGGTACTACGAGATCTTATACGGGATGCTACCCCAAACATATCGTCCGGCTTGAAACATCCTTAGATCTCTACGTAGGTACTTTCCTGCTCTACCAGCAGTAGTCTTATGTATGTCAGAAGTTTTTCAATATTGCATGTTTTGAATGTGCATGGAAAACCGTAGACCACTGGTTTCGTCATTTCGAGACTTATCAGTACGGTGCCTTGCCCTACACACTCGAACCATGCAATACTGCTTGCTGTATACTTACACGCTTGGTGCAAGTATTAGCAAAAGAGCTAATTATTAGCCGAATTATGCGCTTTTCCACAAACGAAAAACGTCTAATAGGAACTCGTCGTGACACACCCTGTATGTAGGTATAGTTATCTTCAAAAACAAATTGTCGACATGTTAAATAAAAAGAGAAACAAAAAATTAAATTTCTATAATGCCCTCAGTTCGTCCATCCATATCCAACAGGGTATAGGTACTGCAAATAAATTTTACTTTCAAAAATGGCAACCATTTTGAAATTTTTGGGGATACCAAAGAAAATCATTAGAACAGGTTAAGAGCCTGCAATTTAAATAAAAATGTTATATATTTTACAATTTTTTTAATATTAGCGAATTTAACAAAATTTTGAATTAAAATTGGAAATTTGGCCGCCATTTTGAAAATTTTATAGTTATAAATAAAATATGGTTTGAATTGACTTCAGCGATATCAAATCACTATAAAATGACATATTACTTGCCCACATTGGTTATTATTTAATTATTCTTGAAATTCAAGCCCCTTGGAATATGTTCCGCCCCTGAGCTGCTCCTACGGGGTATTTTTTTGGGTACTGCGGGCAAAATCTCTTAATTTGACCTATTTAAGCTGCCGACCAAGTTTCATGCTTTTAACACAATTTGCAGGGTTTCGGCCAAAATTGTCGTTAACCGCTAGGACTATTGGCAACCAGCTTAGCCAGTGTGTCGATGTATGGCTAATACGCTTCCCCAGTAGAAGTGGTCCAAGCATAGGTGTCGATGATTAAGGCTGAATACAGTGTAGTACATCACCCCAATTTTCTGTTCTATTGTAATTTATTTCATGTAATATATACTATTCTTGTTTCAGGGGTAGCCATATTGAATTTGCTGATGGGTAGGTAAGTAATAGAATAAATAAAAAACCTTGTGTGTGTCAGCTCCGACGCACGACTGGAGTTTACTCCTTACGAGCGATTATTTTAACTTCAATCACTTGATAATAGGGTACACGCGAATGTCAGTTTTATACCCAAATATGTATTTATCAGATGGTTTATGTTCGAAAATGTCCAACTACATCAAAATATAAATTGTTTATAAATTCAGTAATTAAGTGACAATCTGCTAAACGTCGATCTCACTGGCAATGAAATAAATAAGTTTCCTGGTGTTCGAATAGGCTTTGATTCACATTTCGGCACTAAGCAATATTTGGAGTATTTAATATTAGGTTTTTCCATATTAAATCAAAAGATTCAACAAATTTAGGAACGAACAAGCACTGCAAATAAAGCTGACTTTACAAAGCCAACTGTCATATATACTTTATGCCACTCTATTTTCACTATTTCCATGCTCATGCTCTATGCAGTCAGACATAAACAGCCGTATCCATAGATACGTACATAATTTCAATGTGACAGATAACGTAACGCTTGATTTTACTCCTCATAAAATTTCCGTACCGCGGGCTATAACTGAAAATCGACTCTTAAGGAGTAAACTCCAAAAGCTTTTATTTTTTTGTTAAACGCAAATGTTAGTCGCGAAGATAAATAATTCTGTTCTCGATTATCATTGGAAACAATGCGCATTATTTAGAATGAAATGAGCCTGCTCGCATTAAAATTTGGTACTTTTCAGGTCAGGTCATAAGGCCCACAAGCGAGCTTGTAAAATTTATTCGTTTTAATGCTTAGAGTACTTATAATAGCGTGCGTCTAAATCCTAGCCCTTATCATGGTCACTGCCGAACAACCCAACGACCGCCGACGTTGACGATGTACTTCCCAATAAACATATGTACGTAAAACGTTAATTTGCTTTAAAAGACGTTCTCGTTTGAAAATTAAACGTATATTTTGGAAATAATTTTTATACGTTTCACTTTTGACCTAAAATAAACGTAAAAACTATAACGTATATTAAATATTCTATAACAGACACATAATATACGTTACTATTCGTAGGAAAATCATCTAACAGTCTCTCAATTTATGTTTTTAATGCATAGTTTTCTGTGTCATATTTCACGTGGAAACATCGGCGCAAATTAAACGTTAAACTTCTAACGCTTTATTTACAAATTCATTTTACGTATACAATATGTAGGTATCAATTGTGCTCATTTTAACCTGTTGGGTAAATAATATACATATATATTAACGGAAGAATATAATATGCTATTCATACGAATAAAATTTTACATTATGATACGCGTAAATATAGCAATTCTGATATGTACTATTTGCCACGTATACCAAACGTTTCTATTACTACAACAATTATCCTAAAATAAACGTAAAACTGCAACGTAGGTATATTAAATATTTTGTAACAGACACATTAATATACGTCACTATTCATAGGAAAATCATCCGACAGTCTCTAAATTTACGTTTTTAATGGGTAGTTTTCTGTGTCATATTTCACGTGGAAACAGGTGCAAATTAAACGTTAAACAGCTAATGTTTTATTTACAAATTCATTTTAAGTTCACTTTACGTTAATTACACGTATACTTAGTTGTCAGACGGTATTTCACTAATGTGCATCTAGGTGGCGTGAGTTTGGTTCTTGTTTGTAATTGATTTCCGAAGCCATTTAAAGGTCCAAAGCTTGGCATGATATAACTAAATAACCAGTGGACTGCTGTTGCTGTATAGATTTAGATCATGTATCTTAGCAATCGAACTTTGTTCGGTATGGTATAATATCACGGGGATGTATGGAGGCTTCGAACGCAGCGTTGCTGGTGGTAGCCTTTTGTGTGCCCCCAACAAAGTGCAGTCAATCGGCTTGTTCTTATTCTTAAATTCAGTGCCTGCAGGGGTTTTGGACGAGCAATTATTGTTTGGTCTGTACCTAATGGTTGGTTTATAATGGATGTTAACTTATTCCGCTAACTTAGAGACTGGTAACTTATGCCGTTAACTTAAGGGTGATGGTTCACAATGCAGGCGTATTTTACGGTTATTCTGGGCGTCGCCATAAATTGTCAACAAAACATAAGAACATAACCTTATTTGATTACGACACGAAAACCGAAAAATAACTTGCTATGGATGAATTTGAGACTGATGGATTTGTTTGAGGTGTGTTTGTGGTTATCTTAACTACGGCAGTAGTAGCAGCAGCGTACAAAAAGCCGAGAAGAAAACGCCAATGAATGAGAAAGGACACGTTCCTAATCTTTTTCAAGATATAAGATACGAAAAATATTGACCCCCGAAAAATTTTTTGTCCCATGAATGTTGTTCGTTTGTTAAATCTCATTCAACAAGAACGAAGTAAAGCAACATAACCTACAGCAGAACACAGATCATATACCTATTACACACAGATACAAAACGTAAACATAAATGGCCGTCGTTAAAACTGAAGTTGCCGGCAACGCATTAACGTGATTGGTCGAACTTATTCCGTATGCTGTAAGATATAAAATATCGCGAACTACTGGGTTACCGGCATAAGTTAACGTCATTATTATTATGAACAGGCGCATTTATTTGTACATGTTTTATATTTTAAGGTTACAGCATAAGTTTAAAGTAACATCCATTATAAACCAGGCATAAGGCTGTTCGCGCCAGTCTACCTTTTTCCATTCTATGCTTTTTCCGAACCCATTCCTATCTGCGCGCGCGACTGGCAGCCATAAGTGTGCTGCCGAGAGATCAGCTCGCGCCAAGACAGAGTTCGCGCCGACCGTCGAGTCAACATGGTAAAAAAAAAGTATCGTGGAAGTGTGTCGTTGGGCGTAGGGCGTACCGCCAGTAGCAGATGAGAGACGAGCCTGTGCTAATATGCAAGCTTCGCAGTAAAATCATTTAAAGAAACAAAGTGAGTGCATTGTGTGTGTTTGTTTGGGCGTATCGCCATTGCAACGTAAATTAAATATTAAAGGACAAGCAGGACAATGACAATCACCTATCGTTTTAGAGTCCACTTTCCATATAAGCCAGATAGAGATTCAAATCTACCTATCTCTTTTCCATCCTTTTGTCGGGCGTAAACAAAGGCGTTTAACAAATTTTAATGAATCCTTAAATACCAAGCAAAATTTAAAATGTATGTTAAGTAAGTTATTACACGTTTTATAATTGGTAGTTTTCACTTATTTTATACATCGAAAACTACGCAAGTATAAGTGCGACATTTTGTCGTTGTTTCAACCGTATAGTTTTTACCGAATTTTAACGTTATATTTTCGTAATTTTTCATAGTTTAATAAATGTACATAATTGTGTTTATTGGGTTAATATTGCCTGTATGAGTTGACAACCACTATTATCACCTCCCCAATGTTTCTGTCTATCTCCAACTATTCAGATTATTTTCTCTTCACCAGTGGCGGTTTCTCCTTAAGGTCAATTGGTAAATGACCCTCCTAAAATATTCTAATCAAAACTATAATTTTAATAAAAATATTTTTTTGTCTAACAGTCTCATATTTAAAATCCTCAGCGATCTGCATTCGCAGCATCGCAGCAATACTACCTATAAGTAGTCAAGCCGCGCTCGCTAGGAACTAGCAAGCTGGGCCGTAATTAAAATTGACCCTGCACAGCTCTTATGGCTTATGGACAAATGCATGTAAAGAAGAACAGTGACAGCAGATAGCGAATTCTTAAGTGAAAGTGAGAGTCACCTTTTACTCCCGTATCTGTAATAGGGACAACTGGACAACTACGCAAAATGGAGTTGATCAGTTCTTGTTCTTCAGTATTCATATTCATTTCTCAGTTGTCGTCGGATAGGAGGCGAAGTGCTTACGCTACGGGTATGAATTTATTGTGATTGTTCGATGTGAAATTTTGTTTATAGCAAAAAAAGATTAGTGTTGTTGTTAAATTATGAACGTCGGAAAGTGGGCGAAACCAAAACTGAATTTGAGCAAAGGTAACAAAGGATAAAGGTAAATGTCCAAAGATATTTTAAAGAATATATATACAGTTTGTGCGACTGAATTTGCGGATGTAGATTGCGTTTTTTTGCTATCCGTGCTTATTGTTTTCAAATGATGCTATATGGGCTAAAAATGGAGTAACCGATATTAAACATTTAAAAGACAAAATTAAAAATCATGCTTCTTCCGCTGTTCATATAAATTGTTCAATAAGTTAACGCCAGTTTAGGACGTGGAGACATAAGACAGCAACTTAATAGTGCTTATCGCAAATCAGTGCACGACTTTAATGAATCTGTTTCTAAAAATAGGTATATTTTAAACAAAATAGTTGATCGTGTAAAAATTTGCGGAATCCTTTAAATTGCATTGCATGGTCATGTATTAGTATTAATTATAAGTTCCAAAACCAAAATGACCCCCCTGGTTATTAACCCACGAGCCGCCACTGCTCTTCACACGGTCAAAAATTTAGCTTTCAATGTGTTCCTCCATAAAGCATTCGTTTGAAGTCATTTTCATTGCCCCTGATTCTCAACGCCGAATTTATATTTTCTTTTTATTATTTATAGTAATTTTCATAACGAATAAACGGTTTCGCTCTCTCTGATATTGCACTGTATATACCCGTATTAAAACAGCCGATTCACTACCAGGCTACCAGCCTTAATATTTCTCGATGACATATTTATATTGAGGGTTAATTTGTACCGAAATGGATTGACATTTCTTGTCCTTTCGATTGCTTGCAATTTCGAAGAAGGCTTGCAGCGCAACTGTCTGTGTTTAACTTTAAACGTTAAGCCCAACTTTTCAAAAGGAAAACTAAATTTCCCGTAAAAGTGTCTAGTTTTAAGACATTAAATAGTACAGGGATTGTCCAGAAGTACGAAGAATTTCCTGTACAATATCCAAGTAAAATTCCCACGTACTACTGGAAAGCAAATATTTGACTATTTTCAATTTACCATGTTAGTTTGCCACGATTTGCCAGCTGTAGCTTAGTTTGAAATATCCGGTATAAGTATTATTGTTAATATTTGATTCTGGAGTCAACTTGCGAAAAAAGTGTTGAATGTTTTGTATACACCGCTCAACGCATCGATATTTTTCTGAAATCAGATCATTTATATTCAAATAAATATAACGCGTGGTAGATAGGTTCCTGTAAACAAGGAATCCAAGTAAATAATATGAAATTTTGTAAATCTAAATTCTAACTTTTCATTTTCGACCGTTTGATCTTTAAAAGTACAAAATCGGGGGGAATTGCGGCGAAGCCACCGCAATATGTAACGTAATACCTATGTATATTATTACGGTGGCTTTGGTCATGCACCACCACTGCATGATTCGCAACAGACTGTCAGCATGCTGTCTGTGATTATCGGTATCGAGTGCCCAGCGTAAACTCGCGAACCGCGAACGTTTAGGCTCTTTTCGCACCAAGCCAGTCCAACCCCAGTCACGTCCAATCGCGTTGGACGCTTCTGGATTCAACCAAGTGGGTTATCATTGAAATAAAGCAAATCTCAGAATTTGGTTTCAGACTGAATCCATCACGTCCAGTCCGATCGCGTCGTGATTTGTCAAGACTGGCTGCAACTCAGTTTTGTTCAGTCCTCTGTATAGTAGCAATAGTCGTATACCCCGTTTGCTTACCGTGTTTTTCTTTTTTATGGTTCCGAAAATTTGATCTCTTGACCTGAAAAATAACTCTTGGCTCATTCGAAAATACTTGCTTATAAAATCCTTTTGGTCAGAAAATAAATGACTGAACGATCCAAAAACAGGTATTTTCTATTGTTTATCGGATGAACCCAAAATAGTTTTGTTCTCCGCCTCGCCTTTCTTTTCTTTTGCAGTACTTGAACAAGTACGCCCATCTTCCACCAATTCTGTCGCAAACCGGCACAATTTCTCCACATATGGCGTTCTCAGTGCGAAACCCACAGACTGAAATGACTTGACTGGACCTAACAAGACTGGGCGTGATTGGATTGGACTGGCTTGGTGCGAAATGGTCCTTAGTCGAAATAACTAGCTGATACCTGGTTAATGAATAAACTGTACCTATTTTTGTAATGTTTAGAATTATCGTTTAATCAATGTTATGTTCGGTATAGCAGCTCGGAAATAGGGCATTCAAAGTTAGAGATTACAAATTTCCAGTGAATAGGAATCCAATTCGATTTAAAACAATATTTAGCCGTGTTCCAATTTCACTGCTGTTTAATGAAATATTTTCTTGAGCTACAGAAAAACAAAATCCTGCTTTGTAAATTTGAACGTGAAATTAAATTAAACATGGCGTTTATATTAGAACACTGATGTAGTAACTGAAGCAACTGACAAATTTTTAATTAATTTTAAGATAAAGCGCAAAAAATCTTTGAGCAAATATAATATGTATACAGGGTGTTCATGAATGAAATAGCATAAATGCTACCAGTGAGTTTAGAGGTCAAATTTATTAATATTAATGGTAAAATTTCTGTCCAACATTCATAGTTACTGCATAAATAGCTTTTATTATTTAGTAAAAATTGTTTTTGACAAATACATATTTTATGTAAATTTTATACTTTATACTTTCCATTTTACAAATAAATCTTGACAAACTGGGTCGAAACGTCGATTGTCTTAGACAGTGATTTTATTAATACCAGAATTTCACGAAATTTAAAATATTAATGTAAGATTTGCATGGCTTTGTAAAATGCTTCCCAAGTTCATGCTAGAAGTCTCAAATACAGAAAGTAAAGATGGCATAATTTATTTTGAGTTGTAAACTATTGATTAAAACCATTTTTAAAATTTTCTGAGTTTCTCCCATTCACATCAGTTTCAGTTCACATCCACTAAAACATATAAGAGCACACGTGCAGCGCATTATTTTATAGAAATTTTACATTTCCTGTCAAATGGGAACAATGTTAACGTCTGCTTAGTTAACATTCGTGATTACAGAATGCGTATTTCATAACACCATAACAGCATATACCTAATACAAACAACAATACAAACAACTCCCCATTCCTTGCATGTGCAAAAAGCGTCATAGAGAAAAGGCTATAGAAATAGTATATTCCACTTCGTCGTTTACATTTGTTAGATGCATATCAAGCATGCGCAAGTAAGTACGTTCGGTGGACGGGTGCGACTTATGCAGATTTTGTATACATCTGTCTCTTAATGTCTAGGACGCTTTCGGAACAAGCGGCTACGTATAGGGTACCGAAGCAACAATGAACCCACGAACGGAACGGCGACGGCGCGCACTCCGTGCTGTGCAATAATCATGTCTGTATTGTTTTCTTATAACGTGTTTTCTCTTTAAACAGATCCCTTAGCTGCCCTCTCGCACCAGACACACGCATTTTCATAAAAAAGATAGTGTAGGAACATAAGAAAAATAAAACACGTTTTACGGGAGTTGACCCCACCCAGCCTGAGACCTTCAAACCACAAGCTCAACGCGATGCCTGCCGACCACACATGTTGCTGGTTCGGTTTGCAGCTAACAAGGTACCTACTTATTAATCCGCTAGCGGACCGCTTCCTCGGAGACTTGGGTGGAGCGCGCGCCGTTCCGTTCGTGGGTTCGTTATTGCTTCGGTACCCTATACGTAGCCGCTTTTGCTTTCGGAGCGTAATGCAGACCCACTGCATAACAGTATGTTGCGACTGCGCTAACAGAGCTATGTTAGTAACATAATGTTAAAATAACATAATGTAAAATAGTTTTTACAGAATCGTACCATAAGTCCACAGGTCAAAGAAAATTCATTCTCGCACTTGTAACGGGTCTTGTAGATGAAACGATTTTCATTACGAATTGCGAATTTCAACAAACGATTTTCCATAAAACTTCACGGACTGGCAAGGAAGCTATCGTTGCTGTTGCTACTGATTTCGGGGGACATCTTTACACCGCAAATGTTTCACCTCGACTATACTTGGGCCGCCGAACAGACGGAGTGATCACCCTGCAATCACGAGCTCTAGACGGGACCACTATCAATTTAGGACGACAGAACCGCAGTGATGCGCTTTCTTTACACCCAACGAAGTCGCATCACTCCAATTCTGTCGTCATAAATTAATATTGGCCCCGCTAGAGCACGTTCTTGCAGGGTGATCACTCCGTTTGTTGGGCGGCCCAAGTATAATATAAGATTTCACCCACGAGTTATGACTTGCAGGAAAACCAAGCCAGGAAACGTACAAATCGCCCTTCTTGTTTTTGCGCAGAACCTTTTCCACCAAATAAACATCCGGTTGTGTAGTTTTCTGTAATTCTTCAGAGTAAAATCCCACACTTATAGGCTGTCCCGACATGTCTTCTAACAGATACGTATACGGGTTGGTAATTTGTATTTTCGCTACTTTGAACAACTCTGTCCACCAGTTTGGTGTATGTCCTTTTTCAAATTGAAATTTTGACTTACTTATTCGTACGCTCTTTCCCTTTTCTATTGTTTTTTCTATAATTACTTGTAAAGCTAGAATGGCCTCGCCCTCTATTTCGTCTAAATCCGAACTGATCTAATATTTCTTCCGCCCTTTCTCCATCCTTCTTTGCACAATTCTAGTTAAAATTTTTGACTCGTGGGAATTTAAACTGATAGTTCTAAAATTTTCGTACTTATCTGCACCTTTCCTTTTTGGCAGTGCCACTATGATGTTCCTCTTGTAATCTCCTGGAATCCCACCTGTTTCGTAAATTTCTGCCTGCAATCCGTCTACACCTGGTGCTTATTATTTTTTAAACTTTCTAATGCTAGCTCAAACTCTTCCCTTATTATGGGACAGCCTAGGTCCCTAGGTTATCCCTCTCTACACTGATTTTCTTTTCTAATTTATATCCTAGTTCTTGTCCTGCATATAAGATTCCCAAATATTCCTTCCACCTCTCTGCCTTTTCCTCTCTTCCGATTAGGATGTCACCTGTCTCGTTTCTACTGTTCTTGCTGCTAGATCCAATTTCTCTGATTTTTCTCCTAATTATTTTATACGCTTCGTCAGTTTTTTCTACTTCAAACTTAGCTTCCACTTCTTTGTATTTGTTATCAATTCACTGTTTTTTCGCTTTCCTACATTGGCGAATAATTTCCCAGTTAACCGCTTTATATCTTTGTTTACCTCCTTCAGCTAACCTATTTTTATATTTTCGTCTCTCGTCTGTTAGAGCCACAATATTCCTTGTTATCCAGGGTTTCCTGCTTCCATTCTGTTTGTGACCCTGTAGCTGCAGAACATAAACCATTTTTAATGCAATTCCATTCTGCCTCTATGTCCCTAACAGGATTTTCATCCGCGCCCTTTATTACTTCATTCGTTTTTCTCTCGAACTCATTGCGCGAATCACGGTCTCTCAGTTTCTCGAGGTCAAGGTGTCTCCTATTGCTTTGTTTTTAAAAATCTTAAATTTAAGATTAGCCTTCATAACCACTATGTTGTGATCACTATCTAGATCTGCTCCTGAATAGCTTCTGCAGTCCCTACCTTGATTTCCAAATTTTTGCCTAACAAAAATGTAATCTATATGATATCTCCCTAGGACCCCTGGCATTTTCCATGTATAGCGCCTCCTAATGTAATGTTGAAATATAGCGTTCGCGACGGTGAGGTTATGTTTATCTCAAAAATCTATCTCTGGTTCCTATTACCTAATCCAAAGGGGCCGATTATTCTCTCTTCTCTCCCTGTACCTACAACTGCATTAAAGTCTCCTACAATAATTATTAAATTTCCATGCCCCTTCACAGACTCTAGCACATATTCGATATCGCCATAGACTGTCTCTACTGCCTTATCACTATAATTAGATGTGGGCATATATACCTCTATTATTACAGTCTTTACAGGTTTCAAATTTAACCTAACCATAACTACCTTGTCGCTTTTCTGTAAGAAATTTTCTACGCTCTCCTTTTTTTCTTCTTCATGACAATTGATTGTAACTTACGTATAAAAAATCTTTGAATTCCCCGATTATGTTAGGATGTATGTACAATAATTATTCGAAACACAAAATACATAAATTATATCAAATTGGAAAGTGTTTTTGACTTTGTTGAAATCGGTAAGTCGATCACCTAACTCCTAGATGGACACATAATGAAATATAAAAGTAATTATTTTATACGTGCATAGGTGAAATTGAAGCCAATTACATTCAAATGAAAAAGTAGATAGAATTTCCAAGTCAAATTCTGTTCCTTGAGCAGTAGACACAGAACTAAAACAATTTATACAAGTATCCTTCGTCGTGGAACGCTTTCATAACGTATATCTCAAAAGTTTTGGCACAAATTACTTTATTAAATTTTAATAAACAAAGATAATTTTATTTACATTTTAATTATATGCAAGAATTAACAATATTATAAACAGCAAAATTAACAACTCAAATTAAATGAAGGGGTCCGTGCTCCTCAACAAGGCGCAACTTTCTGCGGACGCCCCACATTAGGTTTTGGACAGCTTCACAGTCTGTCTTTCTAATTTTTCCATAGGTTCTACGCCTTAACTGCTCTTCATTTGCAACTTCCGATCCACCACCTTTCTACCTTTCTAGTTAAAAGTGCCCAAAAATCTTCGATTAAACAAGCCTGGGGTAGGTTAGGAGAGCTATCGCTTCTCAGTACAAATGGTATGTTATGAGCGTTGAGCCGAAGCCACCGTAATATAGAAAGCCTGTACCCTGCTCTTGTGACGTCACACTTGGTTGTAGATTTCTGTATGGCGAGCCTACCCTGCAGGTAGAGTTTTTATGTATTGAATTGTAGTTTTGTTACTATGTTAGTGTCAATACGTTATGGGAATGCATTTACCTAAGTAAAATAATCTATTAATATTGATACGAACTTTTGCCCCGTCAGCGACGCCCCTGGTGGTGACTCACATTATTTGTTTGACTGCGCGGCGAGCCGGCTTTGATTTATTACGGCGCGACCTTGTCGCTGTTTATGATTCTCGAAAAGAATAGTCTATCTCGAAGATTCTCTTTCTGGAACAATGTCTGATCGATAACTTTCCA
Source organism: Xestobium rufovillosum (assembly GCA_963966045.1). Classification (NCBI taxonomy): domain Eukaryota; kingdom Metazoa; phylum Arthropoda; class Insecta; order Coleoptera; family Ptinidae; genus Xestobium; species Xestobium rufovillosum. The sequence continues at coordinate 3,012,937 of OZ014493.1, forward strand.
GAATCTTCTAAGACCATTATAACATGGGAAGCAAGAAGCCGAGTGGACAGTCTTACAGTCTTAGGCTTCGGCTATACTTGCGACTCTGTTGTTGCGATTCTGTCGTTGCGGTTGTGTCGCGGAATCAACATATTTGGAGAGGGTGGCTATGTAATAGTCGCGGCCGCGGTTTATGTACAATATTCAGTTGCAAATATGCCGTGGAGTGAGGATGATCTTTTACTAGCTATTGCCGTTTCTAGGTATTTAAAGAAAAAGAAGAAAAAAGAAGGTATTCTGTGCACCCTATTACCGCACAGAGACTCTCATACCGACAGTTTCATACCCTGTTTAATTCATTAAGGAGTTATCCAGAGAAATTTTTCCCCTACTTTAGAATGAGAATATCTTCTTTTGATGAACTTTGCTCTTATGTAAGGCCAGTTATCACGAAACAGGAAACCAAATTCAAAAATGTTCCGGTTAGAATATTCCTTTAATTTGATATCCCACAAAGGTGAACGCAAACGAATTTCATTAATAAAATTCTCCGTATCAAACATTCTGTGCTGCTCGATAGACAAAATGGAACTACCTAATTTGCCGCAAATATAGCCGCTTCCATTAGAATGTGTGGAATGCGTTTTAGTCGCACCGGAGCAAAAACGTGACCAGTTGCGTTTTGTACCCGGATGCGTTTGTGTCGCAGATGATATAGCCGGCTACATAAGAAACAATGTGTTTCATTTCTGCGACACAACCGCAACGACAGAATCGCAAGTATAGCCGAGGCCTTACAGTTTGAAGTCTGAAGTTTGGAAGCGGATGTCAAAGC